>BLBF01000041.1:9619118-9696879 GCA_015471245.1 Laticauda colubrina | reverse complement strand
TGCTCCAGCAAATCAGATTTATGCGCGTATAAGCCGACCCCCAAATTTTTGGGGAAAAAAAAAGTGTTCTAAAGTTGGCTTATATGCGAATATATACGGTAGATCTTAAATGAAGATAGGTAGGTCTTCCATAAGATGTAGAATATTCAAGGGGGCTGTGTTGTAAATATCCTCAATTCAGAAAAGTGATTGCCAAGAAGAAATTTGATTTCTCTACAGCATTTTAAAAATTATTTTTAGCTGAAGACGTTATTGTCCAGGTTATTATTCCAGGTATTTTCCACGAGAAAAGCAATCTTTATTCTGCTTCATGAGTAGAAAAAGAATTGGCAACATATGTGCTAGTCTCAATAGCAATATAAAATAACCATATGTTGGGATCCTTTACATCAAATATTATTTTCCCTTATGGTCAGGTGTAGCATAATAGAGCATCTGGCAATGTTTGGTTTAAAAAAATATTTGTGATTCATCCTTAAAAATTGCCTTAAAACACTAAAATATTTAATATCACAAAATATCAGTTGACAATTTTATGATATGTTGATAGAGTATCATTTCACCCAGACACATATTCCAACTTTTGCAAAACCATTATAAAATATAGTTGGTTGTGAACTTTCAACCTTCCTGCCTGAACTTTAGATATTTCTCCAGTTCAGAAGTAAATCTATTGCGAGAAGTCAAGAAGAGTTACTTGTTAAGATCTGTTCTAGGAAAAAAATGTCAGAGTTTTGTTTTGTTTGTTTGTTTTACATTTCTACTTATCAAGGTCTCCGACTTGGATATCACCTTCCACTACAAGTCACTTGTTAGGACCTCAGAGTTTTTCAGGTTGTCTATATTTATATGTATACTGATAATTATATCATTCTTTTCTATTCCAATACATCAAAATGTATCAATAGGGGAACATTTGAATTTGAAAACAAAAGAATGGAATTTATTAATATTCTATGTTGTAAAAGTAAAATTCTTGTTTATGGAGTTGTGCTCTGGTACCTCTAAAATATTCATTTATTCTTAGAATAATAGGAACAAGAACTGATATAAGATTTGCTTACTATTGAATGTCATTAAAACTTTGCAGATCAATTGGTCTAAAACTGAAGGTGTGATTGCTTACTGCCTGCATTCATACATTAAGCCAAGATTTCTCTTTGAATAATCCACATAAGGCTGAGCCAGTTCTGATTCACTTCTCCTATTTGGTCCTTAGCTTTTGTTCCCAGTTCACCCTAAATCCCAGTTCATCATAAATCAGGAAGTATTTAGTTATTACCTTATCAGTAATTCACAATAGCCCTGATAGAATAGTGAAATAGAATAGAATAGAATAGAATTCTATTCCCCTGATAGAATAGTGAAAAGCATGAAGATAAATATCCAAATAAAATTAATATTTCATGAATGGTCTAGAATGATATGTCACTGAAAGTGAAATAGCATGGATCATTTTGTATAAAACCATGGTATTCTGGCTATCTATTGGGCTTTAGATAACATTCTAATTCAAAAAAATTGTTCACGTTTATTCAAAAGATGCTACTAATTTTCAGCACTTGCATGCTTGAATGCAATCCTTGAAATAGGGCCCAGCATTACTTGGATTTCTGCTGCTTTCTGCTTTTGCGATGTGAATGCAAGAACAAAAGGGAAAAGAAACTTCAAAAGAGGGAGTGCGAATATTTGGGTCATTCAATCCCAGAGATTTCTCAGATTTTTCCTGGATGCAGTAACATTTCCCATTCTGTTTGACTAAATTGAATCTGGAAGTTTTCTTGGGCTTTCAATTGCTGGTTGATGTGTGGCCAGATAAGCCTTTCTAAAGATTCACCTTATGCATCAGCTGCATCTGTTCCATGAACAGGAGGCCCTTCAGACCATCACTCATGTCCTTGCATAGACTACTACAACATGTTTTAAGCCCATGTCACACTGAACCAACAAATGCAAAGAGGATGTAAAACGGACAAAAAAACCTTGCCATCCATTCGAAAACGCGATGTACTCACTGCCTCTGTTTTGCTTCCTCTCTATCTGTCCAGCATCCGGTTATTGATGTTTCATCCGCTCCGCAAGTTTTGGGCTGCCCAAAACTTTTGCATGGAAAATGTATCCAGTTCATCCGTTCTGCATCCGTTACGCATCCGCTATATCCGCTTGGTGTCCGCTGCGCATCCGCGCAACTCGCATCCACCCGGACGCAGGGAGGAAGCGGAATGGATACAGAACGGATGCAGAACGGATACAGAATGGATGCAGCACGGAAACAAAGTATGTAAAACGAAAAAAATGTTCGCAGAGGGGACCTATCTTGGATATTAAGGATGTCTAGAGTATGTCTAGAGGATGCCTAGAGGATGCAAAGGGACACCTATACTGCCTATAAAAAGGGGGAGCAACACATCTGGATCTCACTTTCAGAACAGCAGCCTTGCACATCCAGACTATCTATCAGGTTTTGCTCTTGCCTCCATTCACCAGGCTCCATGTCCCCATTGTCTTGTTGTAGGTCCACGAGCCTGTTCTGCAACACTGGGTAGCGGGTGCACATGAGATTGTGCAGGATGCAGCAAGCTTCCACGATCCTCCTCACGGTCTCTGGGCGATGCTGCATGGTGGTGAGAAGTACCTGGAACCTGTTGGCTAGGATGCCAAAGGCATTCTCCACCACCCGCCTTGCCCTGGACAGCCTGTAGTTGAAGATCCTCTCTTCATGGGTGAGGCATCTGGAGGTGTAGGGCTTCATGAGATAGGTTCTGAGGGAGAAGGCGTCATCCCCGATGAAGTAGGGCACATCTTGTGTGTCGTTGGGCAGGGAGTTTGGATCTGGGAAGCCCATGATGAGGTTGCATTCCAGCCCCTCCTTGAGTTGACTGGCATTGTATACCTGGTCATCTGAAGCTGACCCGTTGCCTGAAGCATCGATCTACATGAACTTGTAGTCAGCATTGACCATGGCAAAGAGAATGATGCTGAAGAAGCCCTTGTAGGTGAAATAAGTGGACCCCGACTTGGCTGGAGCTTTGCAGGCCACGTGCTTGCCATCTATGGCTCCAACGGTGTGGGGGAAGTTCCACTTCTGATACCACTGCTCTGCAACTTTCTTCCAGCCTTCTTCAGTGGAGGGGCACTGGAGGAGCTCCTCCAGGTATTCTTCGATGATGGCCTACACCACTTCTCTGACCACAATGCTGATGGTGTTGTCTAGCACCCTCCAGCCGTACTGCATGCTCCTGTACGTGGTCCCTGAGCCCAGGTGGCGCAGAGTCAGTGCCACCTTGAGCCCAGGGTCCAGGCTGGGCCAGAGGTTGGTGCTCTGCTTGGTCAACCTGGGTCTCAGCCGCTCCACAACTTCATCAAACATGGCTGGAGGCATCCTCATGAAGTTCTGGAATGCACGAGGGTCTTCGTTCCTCAGCTCCACCATCAGGTTGTTATATAGTCCGTACTCTGCTCTTCTCCCGATCCATTGTCGGACCAAGACATTTCTTGGACGCCTCCTTTTCTTCGCGTAGAACAGGTGAAAGGGCCTGTAGATGGCTTTGCACTGTTGTAGAACGATTGTGGCTACCAAAAGGAGTGTGTTACGATCCATGGTGGAGATGACTGAATGCTGTGGAAGAGCAAGAGCCAGATGAATGCTGAAGAGGTCTTGCACCACAGGGCTGCTGGACTGAAAGTGAGTTCCAGGTGAGTTCTTCCCCCTTTTTATAGGAAATATAGGTTTTCCGCTAGATGTCATTTTGCATCCTCTAGACATCCTGCAGACATCCTAAATATCCAAGATAGGTCCCCTCTGCGAACGTTTTTCCCGTTTTAATAGCTTTATATGCGAGCTGCATCTGTTTTCATCCTTTCTCCATCTGTGCTACTAACGCTTTGTGTCCGTTCCACGTCCGTTTCACTTCCTCCCTGTGTCCGTTTTCCACTGGAGCGGATTTCAGTTGCGTGGATGCGCAGCGTATGCCTAGCGGATATAGCGGATGCGTAACAGATGACAATGGATGTATAACAGATATTCCCTGTATGTGTTGCGGATGCAGAACAGACGCGTTGGATACATTTTCCATTCAAAAAGTTTTGAACAGCTCAAAACTTTTTGAGCGGATGGAATCTCAGTCGACGGATGCTGGACGGATAGAGAGGATGAAAAACGGAAGCAGTGAATACAGAATGGAAGCATCGCGTTAACCAACGGATGGCAAGTGTTTCTCTCCGTTTTACATCCATCCGTTGGTGCAGTGTGACATGGGCTTAAACCTCTTTCAAGTTGAATACTAAATTGACTCCTGCAAATTCTAACTGCGCAGTTGCAAACTTATATACATAGCTCCCACCTGCAAGCCACGAGGAGGATCATGGTAATCTCCTCTTGAGTAGAACTCGCTTTTCCCTGATCCTCTTTTCCCAGCGTGACCTAGGATGGATAGGGGATGGGCCTGGATCCTCTTGTGACTGCTCAGCCAGCCTCTGCCCTTCCCCACCTCCTCCACCACCTCTGGAGCCACACTTCCACTCTCTGTTGGCTGTTCCTCCTCTTCCTCAGAGTCAGTCTCCACCAGGAGCATGACAATGAGATTGAGGCAGTTGTTAGGTCTATTGTTGTTGGTCACTGGTTGTTCTAGTCCCAGATTTGTTACTGCATTGTAGAAGATTGCATGTGTGGATTCAGTTGTACATTTGTTCAGGGTCCAGTTAATATGAGGTAGATTGAAGTCACCAAGAAAGATAAAAGCGTGTGGCCAGGATGCTGCCCAAGTTACTAGTGTATTTAGCTTGTTTGCATTTTCAATGTCATAATCAGGGGTTTTGTAACATAGTAAGAACTGAAATGTGATATTTAAGGCGAGTTCACAGACGATGGTCTCAGGAATAGCAAGCTCCTGGATAACTTGGATGTTTTTTAGATGTAGGGACTTTTTACAGAAGATAGCAACACCACCTCCTCTACGGATTTCACAATCTGATCGGTAAACATGATATCCTCTTATTGTGGTAATGGAATCAGGGAGAGATGCGTTGAGCCATGTTTCACAGACTAGTGCTAGGTTGGGTGATGAGCCTCTTATAGATTTTGTTCCAAACTTTCAATTTTTTCTTTTTTTTCCAGATGTGTCTCATTCTTTCTGCTGTTGTATTATTTCTTGCTGTTTTAATGTTGCATGCCACCCAGAGTCTTCATAGAATTCAGCACCCATGTAAATAGACAAATCAATAATTAAAGCCCCTGTCACACTGTACCAACGGATGGAAAGAGGATGTAAAATGGAGAAAAACACTTGCCATCCATTGGTTAACGCGATACTTCCGTTTTGTACTCACTGCATACGTTTTCCTTCCTCTTTATCTGTCCAGCATCCGTCTATTGATGTTTCATCCGCTCAGAGGGTTTTGAGCTGCTCAAAACTTTTGCACGGAAAATGTATCCAATTCATCCATTCTGCATCCGCTAGGCATCCGCTAGGCATCCGTTCTGCATCCGTGACGCATCCGCGAAATCCGCTAGGCATCCGCTACGCATCCGCGCAACTCGATCCACTCCAGCGGTAAATGGACGCAGGGAGGAAGCAGAACGGATGCGGAACGGATGCAGAACGGAGGTAGAACGGATGCAGAACAGATGCAGAACGGATGTAGAATGGATGAAAGCAGATGCAGTTCGCAAAGAAAGCATTTAAAATGGAAAAAACATTTGCAGAGGGGTCCTTTCTCAGATATTAAGGATGTCTAGAGGATGCCTAGAGGATGCAAAGGGACACATAGTGGAAAACCTATACTGCCTATAAAAAGGAGCAGCAACTCATCTGGATCTCACTTTCAGACCAGCAGCCCAGCTCTGCAGACCTCTGCAGCCTTCATCTGGTTCTTCCTCTTCCACAGCATCCAGTCATGTCCACCATGGATCGTAACAAAGTCCTTTTGGCAGCCACCATCCTTCTGCAACAGTGCGAAGCCATCTGCAGGCTCTGTGAACTCTACTGCGAGAAGAAAAGGAGCCACCCAAAAAGAGTCTGGATCCGAAGATGGTTCACCAGAAGAGCAGAGGACGGACTGTACAACAAGCTGATGGTGGAGCTCAGGAACGAAGACACTCGTGCATTCCAGAACTTCATGAAGATGCCTCCAGCCATGTTTGATGAAGTTGTGCAGCGGCTGACACCCAGGTTGACCAAGGCAAACACCAACTTCCAGCCCAGCCTGGAACCTGGACTCAAGGTGGCACTCACTCTGCACCACCTGGCCTCAGGGACCACATACATGAGCATGCAGTACGGCTGGAGGGTGCCACACAAAACCATCAGCATTGTGGTCAGAGAAGTGGTGCAGGCCATCATAGAAGAATACATGGAGGAGCTCCTCCAGTGCCCCACCACTGAAGAAGGATGGAAGAAAGTTGCAGAGCAGTGGTATCAGAGGTGGAACTTCCCACACACCGTTGGAGCCATAGATGGCAAGCACGTGGCCTGCAAAGCTCCAGCCAAGTCGGGGTCCACTTATTTCAACTACAAGGGCTTCTTCAGCATCATCCTCTTCACCATGGTCGATGCTGACTACAAGTTCATGTACATCGATGCTTCAGGCAACGCGTCAGCTTCAGATGCCCAGGTATACAATGCCAGTGACATCAAGGAGGGGCTGGAACGCAACCTCATTGTGGGCTTCCCAGATCCAGACCCGCTGCCCAACGACATGCAAGATGTGCCCTACTTCATCGTGGGGGATGATGCTTTCTCCCTCAGAACCTACTTCATGAAGCCCTACACCTCCAAATACCTCACCCATGAAGAGAGGATCTTCAACTACAGGCTGTCCAGGGCAAGGTGGGTGGTGGAGAATGCCGTTGGCATCCTGGCCAACAGGTTCCAGGTACTTCTCACCACCATGCAGCATCGCCCAGAGACCATGAGGAGGATCATGGAAGCTTGCTGCATCCTGCACAATCTCATGCGCACCCGCTACACAGTCTTGCAGAACAGGCTCGTGGACCTCCAACAAGGCAATGGGGACATGGAGCCTGGGGAATGGAGGCAAGGGAAAAACCTGATAGATAGTCTGGATGTGCAAGGCCCCAACAGAGCTTAACGTGAAGGGAAGAAGCAGCGCAACCTCCTGAAACACTGGTGCAACTCCCCAGCTGGAGCAATGGAGTGGCAAGACAGGATGATAGATTTGTTAATGGATGCTTCCTTCAGCCTGTCTCATCACACGGATGAGATTGGACCATGTATGTTGAGTGGGCCTACAATGAACAGGGCATTTAATAAAGAGTTGTGTTTATGTTGACATGTGTGGATCAATGATTACATTATTATTGATAATAAAGGGCCATGGGTGTGGCACTTGGGAGGGTGGACCCTACATTCCCACTATGCTTGCACTAGAGGTTTATCTATCCCACAACCATTACCCCTCCCAAAGGTATCCCTGCTCATTCCACAGGTATCCCTGCCCATCCCACAGCTATTACTCATCCCAAAGGTATCCCTGCCCACCCCAATGCGATCTTAACCCATCCCACAAGCATGCAAAGGCTTAAACCATTTCTAAAAGTTTCCACCAAGAGTTTATTAAAAAAAAGAAATGAAGCAAGTGTGTGAATCAAAGATAGACTTTATTAACAACAAGCTGTAAAAGAAAAATGACCCAAATCAAGTGTCCAAATAAAGTCTACAGGTAGCCACCAAGTCTCTGGCACTCCTCTTGGTCACTCGGAGGTGTGCACAGTCTCAGGGGTGAATGGTCCAGGTGCTGTGGAGGTGGCTGGTGCTAGACTGTTGGTCTGAAGCCCCACTGGGGTGCCTGGCCCCGAGAGGAAAACAGGTGATGGTGTGTTGAGAAAGCTCTCGGACAGCTGGTTCAGACCCGTGATGTTGAGAGCTCCTTCCTCCATGCCATGGGGTGTCAGCCCCAGTACCAATGACAGATGTACTGAGGCCGGGCTTGGCTGTGGGGTGGAGTAAGGAGCAGTGTAGTGGGGCTGTCTGGTCTGCAGCTAGGTGAGGACTGGCATTGGTGGCATCGGTGATGTGGGGAGCATCAGTGTCATGGGTGGCATTGTTGCCATCGGTGGCATCAGTGTTGTGAGTGGCATCATTGGCATCAGTGGCATCAGTGGCGTGGGTGGCATCGGTGGCATCAGTGGAACCAGTGGCAACAGTGTCGTTCGATGACTCTGTGCCTGGACTGGGAAGGGCTGCTGCCTGTGCTGCTGGACCTCCTGGTAGCCATAGCCCTGGTAGGTGAGGGCTTGTGGGAAGCCTTGGAATGGGAGGGACATCACCTGGGGTGGAGGAGCAGACCTGGACTGGATGGGAGTTGGTTCCTCTGGGTCTGTAGGGTTGTGAAGCAGCTCCTTTCCTTCACCCCCTGGTACTGGGGTTCCGCCATGTCTGTGAGGGTCTGGTTGACATAGGTGAGGAAGGGCTTGCGGTTGGAGGATGAGGACTCGGTGTGGACCAGCTGAGAGATGAGATCTATGCTGCTCCGGATGGTGTCCCTGATCTCCAGCAGGACAGTTTGGCTCTGCCCCTCCGGTCTGGCTCTCTGCCTTTCTGTGGAGGTGGAGCTGGGGATGGATGCAGGTAGGGCTGTGGTGGACGTGCCATCTCCTTTCTCCCACCGCACCAGGGAGCCCTCCATGCGCTCCACCATGGTTACAACACCTGTCCGCGGGTTCTCCGCCATGGCACGCTCCACAGAAACCTGTCTGGAGACAGGAGCTGACTCTCGCCCGGAAGAGGACTGGCTCTCAGCAGGCTGCCGGAGAGAGAGGGTAGTGAGAGGGGCTGCTGGTGCTCCTCAGTGGCGGATCTCACCCTCCAAGAAGCTGCACCTGGCCATGACGTAGTTCTTTCTGTCCGTCACCTTAACCGTGGGCTGGCCAGATTTCTTGAGGTGCAGCTTCCCGTACCAGGTGTGCATGTGCTTCCACCAGCCGAGGAGCACCTCCGAAGTGTAGCCCAGACTCTCCGCCTTCTCTCTCCAAGCAGCATGCTTCCGCTTGGTGTCCCTGTAAGACGGTGTCCCTTCCACCACAGATAGTCATTCTCTCTCAGCCACTCCAGCACCTTATCCTCATGTTCCTCCTCAATGGAGTATTGCCTCCTCTCCTGTCCCCGCATATGCCTCTTCCTCCCTTTGGCAGGACCAGATGGGCCCTCATCAGAAAGGCTCCCAGGTAGTAGGGGCTGCCCCTCCACACCACCAGCAGCAGCAGCACCAGCAGGATCATCATCATCATCATCATCATCATCATCACCAGCAGGATCATCATCAGCAGCAGCAGCAGCAGGACCAGCAGGACCAGCAGGACCAGGATCATCAGCAGCAGAGTAAGCACCATAGCGCCAGCAAGACCAGGAGCACGAGCAGGACCAGGAGCATGAGCAGGGCGAGCAGGACAAGCAGGACCAGCAGGACGAGCAGGACGAGGAGCAGCTTCATCGGGATACGCACCAGCAGAAGCACCACCGCCAGGAGCAGCTTCAGCAGAGTAAGCACGAGCAGAAGCACCACCGCCAGGAGCAGCCTCAGCAGAGTAAGCATGAGAAGAAGCACCACCGCCAGAAGCAGCAGCAGCAGCTCCTCCAGAAGCAGAAGCAGCACAAGCCCCAGCACAAGCCTCAGCAGAAGCAGAGTCAGGGACAGGGGGCAGGAGGGTGGCCCTGTCCCTCTTGCCAGGGATGGCGGTAGGTTGCTGCTTTCTCTTCTTCCCCATGGTTGTGGGGTTGCTGGCTGGTAGGGAGGCTGGCAGGGAGGCTGGCAGGCACCAAGGCTGGCAGGAAGGCAGGCACCAAGGCTGGCAGGAAGGCTGGCAGGAAGGCAGGCACCAAGGCAGGCACCAAGGCTGGCAGGAAGGCTGGCAGGAAGGCTGGCAGGCACCAAGGCTGGCAGGCAGGCAGGCACCAAGGCTGGCAGGCAGGCAGACAGCAAGGCTGGCCAGGAGGCTGGGAGGCAGGCTGGGAGGCAGGCTGGCAGGAAGGCTTGCAGCAAGGCTTGCAGGCAGGCATGCAGGCAGGGCAGGCAAGGCAGTCAATCCGTCCGGCAGCAGGTCTTTCCTCCGAATGGTGACCTGCTTCCGAGCTGCTTCCCTTTATATCCGCGGGGCTTACGCAATGCATCCCCCCCGCATGTGCAATTAACGCCAGGCATCCGTTAGGCTTCCACTGTGCATCCACTAGGCTTCCCTCTGCATCCGCTTCATCCGCTGTGCATCCACTTCATCCGTTCCGCGTCCGCTCTGCATCCGCTTCATCCATTCCGCGTCCGCTTTGCTGAGGTCCCCTGGAAGCCAAGCGGACATGCCATCCGCTTCCATCTGCTTCCATCCGCTTCCATCTGCTTCCATCCGCTTCCATCCGCTTCCATCCGCTGGGCTTCGGTTCCGCATCCACTTTCCATCCTCTCTGCGTCCTCCCTGCGTCCGTTCCTTTCTATGTTATCCACTCTGGTTATGCAAATTTTTTCCCCTTTTGAGAGCGGATAACAACGGATGGAACATTTTTCTCGTCCGTTGTGTCCTTTTTACTAACATTTTGCATCTGTTGGGCAGTGTGACAGAGCCTTAAGAATCGAATTTTAGCTACCAATGATCAATCAATGGCATTTCTGTTGGCACTATGCATTGAGAACCAGAGATGGTATTAACCAGGTTCTGACCAGTTCTGGTGTAGTTCAGAGAACCAGCAAATGCCCCCTCTAACTGGCCCTGTCTCCATCTATTCTCTGCCTCCTGAGTCTCAGCTGTATGGCTGGGTCTTCTTTTGTTGCCCTGCACAGGAAAATGAAGCTGGAAAGCAGGTTAATGGGGAAGGAATGGAGATTTTACAGTATCCTTCACCTGCCATTCCCACCAAGCCACACTCACAGAACTGGTAGTAAAAAAAAAATTTGAATCCCACCACTGTTGAGAACACTTTGTATCAAAATATTCCAGGAATTCCTTGGACATAGTCTTCTTCTAAAAGGAAAATCTGACACGAGTACTGTGTTCAAGTTATAATTTACTATCGATAATATTCCTGAAACCTGACTATTTAATAACATTTTCAGAAGACAAATTTTATTTTGGAATGCGGTGTAGCAAAATCCCAGCTCCTTTAAATTCAGTCAGCAGAGATTGAAGTGATGAGGAACTAAAAGCCATATTCAATTTAACTATAATCCTACACCTAAAATTGCCCTTTCCCCATTCCTTATCAAAATATTTTTCTTCAATGAGAGAACAACCCTAAAAGTTCTTTCAGCTCTTGCTTGCCAGCTGAGAAAAAAAACTCTGTATGGTAATAAACAGGCACAATTCACAGCAATTAATATTTTCACAGTAGGTAGTTAACCCTCAAAATAAAGTGAGATTTTCTCATATGGTTATTAAATCAGAACTGGCACTTCATTAAGCTTTCTCTCTTTGTAAAGCTTGTGGGTGAGTGTGGTGCATTTTCTCACTTTTGGAACATTCATCATTGCTCACAGGTCGATGCCAAGAAGAATAATTATGTTAAGATGGTTCTATCTGCCAACTCACTTGTTATTTGTAGCACATTATAAATGCCTGGCTTATTGCAGATCTAAAATTCCAGGCACAGAGGGCAAACAAGTATGTACTGAGAGGTTTTCAATGACAAGAGAGTTTAAAGGGATGTAGTCAGAAGAGATGATGGCCCCTATTAGATCTAATTCACAAAAATATTTATATATTTTCAATCAAATGATTGGCCAGAGTGTACTGCAGTCAAAGTGATCTGGAAAAT
The DNA here is from genome assembly GCA_015471245.1 of Laticauda colubrina. Lineage (NCBI taxonomy): Eukaryota > Metazoa > Chordata > Lepidosauria > Squamata > Elapidae > Laticauda > Laticauda colubrina. The sequence continues at coordinate 9,685,123 of BLBF01000041.1, read as the reverse complement.
CCAGAATTCTGGATGACAGCAAAAAATTGCAAGGCAGAAGTCAGGAAAGATCAGAATTCAGTGGTTTATTTTGTTGTTATTTTAATTTCCATTAGATCTGATGTATAATGAAGATATGAGATGCATTTAGATCAGTGCCAAGGTCTTTCCATTCTGCCCCCTTTCTTTCCAGCCCTTGCCTAGCTTTCCTTTGGAGGTTTCAGATGCTATGATTTGCACCAATTGCACTTGCAAACTTAACTGAGTACTCCAGCTTTCCAAGTGGTTCATGAGCAAATTGTTGGGCTACTTCAGGGCTATCAAGCTTGTGGCCTGCAGACCAGATGCTTCACTTCTGTCCATGCCCACGCCCAGTTTACCAAAGTGGAGAAAAAGTCCTGATTCCTCATTTGACACCACCATGATGACATGAGTTTGACACCCCTGGGCTACTTTCTCAACCTTGTCTACTTTAAAATGGATGGAGTCCAACTCCCAGAAATCCCCAGTCAAAATGCTGGGTGGAGAATTCTGGAAGTTGAAGTCCACCCATCTATATTTCTTTCCTATGACTTTATGCTATCCTAACTCATAATAGGGACAGATCATTTTTTGAGCTAGTAGTATTTGAAATTTTGAACGTGTGTTGTGAATACTTTCATGGTTGCCTCAGTGAGTTTGTCTCTTTGTGATATAATCACGTAGTCAAAGTCAAAGGGCATCTAGTCAGTTGACAGCAAACTGGGATTCCCTCTAGCTACTCAGTTTGGTGCTGACCACTTTAACTTGGGTCATTTCTGTGGTGGGTAGGCACATATTTAGACCAAGGATTGAGTACAGGTACCATTAATTTTATCTTGTGAAATCTATATGCAAAGAGCAATTTGGGAATAAAGATGATTGATGTATGTATTAAATTTGAATGTACTAGCTATCCAGCTCCAATGGACTCTGATGCTAGGGATGGGTGCTGTAGTTTGCCCCATCTCTCACACACAATGAAAAACTCATGAGAAAGACAATGAAAAAAAAGATAAGAACCTTTAAATTATATATTTGGAAATAATTATTAATTCCATGGCCTGCAAGAAATGCTAATCAATTCTCAACCAAATAAATCCTTACTGTTAATGCTGTGCAAAGTTTCAAAAGAGTGCTTCCCTTTGATAAAGCTTCAAATCAACCATGCCTTTAAATATACTTTATGAAGTATCAGTTGATCCTTCACTTCTAAGACTGCAGCAAAGCAACTCAGATGTCTTTGTTTCTGGTTTGTTTGCCCTCAACTTTCTAGCCTTAACCCAATCAGCCAGCCCTGCCCCTCAGAACTCATACTACAGGAGAATGCTCAGAGGAGGAGCACGTGCTTATTTTGTTAATCATGAGCTGACTCCACTACTAGCTCTAGGAAATCCCATCCAACAAAGAGTTCCACTTGGCAGGTACCTTTTACATGATTTGCCTTCTACCCATAGTGGCCATCAAATGAAGAATTTGGAAAAGTTCCTTTTATGTTGCTGGGCTCTCTCAGCTGCTTCCAGCTCAGGGATGTCAAACTCGATTGCATTGAGAGCCATCAGGGTTGTGATTGACCTCGGGAACATGGCTGGAGTGGATGTGGCCAGGCTCATGACCAGCTCAATGTCACTCATGTTGGAGGCATCTGTGGTGACCCGGGCAGGCCTGGGGATATCCTCCTGCAGCCTTCTGCAATCAAAAATGGAGCCAGGACAGCCAAATACAGTCCACCTGAGTTCCATTTTTACTGGCAGAGGCACCATAAGCCAGTCCTTCACTATTTCCAGGGCAGCCCCACAGAACCCTTTAGGCCAGATCTGGCCCATGAGTCTGACACCCCATTCTAGCTGATCACTATTGAGAGAGGGACAAGATTGAACTAAGGAGGAGAAAAAATGGATTAGATGAATGGAGAGGATCAAAGAGATTCCTGAAAAGTTTTAGAAAAACTAAACATTACAGCTAATCCCAAGCAGCCACCAAGAGTTGGATCCAATTTAATAGCACCTAACTTATATTAATACTATTTTAAAAGTTATAAGAGTCTGACAGAAATCACAGGGTTTGTTTTGATTGCTGATCTTCAGATGCTCCCTGGTGTTGGTGCTGTCCTTCCAACTTTGAGAAAGAATTACTAATACTTCAATGAAAACATGTGTGGGCTATTTTTTAAAAAAATAATTCTCCTGTTTGCTGGGCAAGGAAGCACAACTTCTCACAAAAAAATTTAATTTTACTAGGATTAAGGTGGCCTTAATGACACCTACTAATAGCTAAAGATCCTCTTTCTCATCAGTCAGTAGGGAGAAGAAACTTGGAAAACAGGAAAACCTATGACTGTATGAAATTATGAAATACCCTGCTTGTGCTAAAGCATCCTGAAAGCCAATAAAGGAAAATATTTGTAACTCAAGGTTGAAATAAGAAGTCCTGAGTGTTCTCTGAGCTTGGTTGTTTTCTTGCGGACATTTCATTATCCAAACTAGGTAACATCATCAGGACTAGTCTGATGCTAGCACTGATACTAGTCACATCATCACAGTGTTAGTCACATCATCACCATCACTGATGACATTATCTAGTTTGGGTAATGAAACATCTGTAAGAAAACAACCTCACCCCCAAAAATCTGAGAATGTCCTTAGAGCAGGGCTGTCAAACTCCCAGCCCATGCATCACCACTCCCACGCCCGGTTTAGCAAAGGGGAACAAAATCCCAATATGTCATATGAAGCCATCATGACGACATGAGTTTGACATTTTAGAGAAACAAAGGACTCAGAACAGATTAGACAAATGTATCAAATAAGTGCCTTGCTAATGGAATTTGGCTGACCAGGACTGAATGCCAAGGTTGCAAAGATCAGTTTATAGATAAGAGATAAAGTATGATATGAAGAAATCATTTGTTGTATTTTAAGAGAAGATAAGTTGTCAAAATTGTTCATACTTGCTGTAACAAAGGAGAAAATATTTCTTTTCTTTGATATATTTTTCTTTCTTTTCTTTGTTTCTATACATTATTTTTCTCTTTTGCCTTGATTGATATTTTTCTTCATTTTTGTACTTTGTATTAGTTTTTGTCTGTTTAATTATAATGTTTCATAAAATTATTTAAAAAGGAAGTGTCTGCTACACTCGTGTATGAACCAAAGTTTAGACCTCTGGAAACCTTATCTCAAAGAGCAAAGCACTTAAACATTTGAGTTCATTTTATTTTTCAGTTTAAAATTCCTCAACTTTCAAGCATTATTCTTCTTCTTTTATAGCTACTTAGGCTAATAAGTCTTGTTGTTTTTTCTCATAGAAGTAATTGATCTATCCTTACAACTTTAACTCTGTTCCTAATAAAGCTATTTGTTTGAAAATAATAATTTATAGCATCAACAAATTGTTTCCAACTGTAGCTCCAGATTATAAATGTTCTTCAACAGCTGGCTTTGATCTCAACTGCTTCAACATGCAACATATTTAACATCAAGGAACAGTGATGAAGAATTCATTGCTTCAGCTACATTTAAAACTATAGCAAACAATATATTGGGCTTGATTTCTTTTCTTTCCTTTGCTTTCTTTTCCTTTTCTTTCCTTTTCTGGAATAGAAGATCAAACTGCATTTCCATACCTTTCAAACATATTCTGGCTGAGTCAGTGCACCATTCTTAGTTGAAGATAAGCAAGCAAAATTATCTTTAAATTGCAGCTCCTAGCACACATAGAAAAGTGTGAGCATGCTGCTTAGAGAAAACCTGGGTTTTGGTTGCCCTTGTTGCCACTGCTTCACAGTTAAAATATGTGCCTGAGATGTCTCTTTGTTGTCAGAGAATGCTGCACAGGACACAAGTGCAATTAAAACTGTGTCAGCTTTGGAAATCATACTCCACACTGCCACATAGCCTGAGAAGTTGGGAGGGGGGTGTTTCAATTGAGTAGTTCTAAGTAGACAAAATAGAATTCTTTTCTTAATTCAAGTTTATTAAGTATGGCACAGCAGACAAAAAGGATCTTACACTGAGACAGATCGTGATTGTTCCATGTGATGTGATGATGGGAGAAAAGGGGATGGATTGTAGTTTGGGACATCATGGGAAGTCCAGGAAACTTTAGTTTCGAGATTTCACAGATGTGCCAGGTGCTATTCTAATAAAGGTACTTTTGAGATTATGCTCGTCTCAGAGTTACTGACTAGAATGGAGGTTTGCTGGAATGCTGAAAAACTGGTTACATAATCTGACAATTTTTAATGCATGTTGAACTGCTAGAAAATCCCAAGACAACATTTTTTCTTGCTGATTAACCACATGTATATTGAAATTGGCTTCTTTTGGTATAAATACGGCTATATCAAAGGTTCTTCTAACTACTCTCTTGTAGCTTTTTTATCATCACTATTCTGACCTTTAATTTTCAAGGTACTCATTCTTACATTTCCTTTTCTATAAGCACAAGAAATATAGAATTCTGCATAGCCCCAAGCACATGTATACAATGATACATCTTTCCCTCTGTAGTTTTTTTTTTTCATGTGTGCTCTCTGAAAGAGATTATAGAAGAGAAACTATCATTAAGGAGTGGACATAATTGTGCAATTACCTAGTTCTTTTTGTTCAATCCAGAAAGCTGAGAGGACAGTACAATATATTTAGTTCTACGCAATCAATTAGACTTTCCATTGCTGATATGACACATATAGCCCATCATTTTTTTTTCACTGCCATTTAGAACCACTCAGGCTTCTGGCCAGATGTCCTTAAACCTTAATCTTTATTTTCCAAGCATTTTGCCTCTTTCTCTATGATGCCTGTGCCATCAGTGGACTAGCCACTTTGCTGTTGTATGGTTTCATTCATGATGATTGACAAATGGGTTGCCTGCTGGCCACAGAAAACGATGCAGCTGCAAAGATGTGATAATATGTTATATCAGAGCTCAATAATCCTCCTAGTCATTGAGACTGGGGGGGTGAAGTTTCTCAAGCAGTTGACTGTCATATCAGGCTGCAAAATATTTTTTGTCATGCCAAATCACCTTTTGAGTTGGGCAGAAATGCCATCCCTTGAGTTGTTGAGTTGCCAAAATTCATGTAAAGGTTGTCAGCATTGTTTGCTTGCCTTGGGAAATCATGGAAAAATTATAGATATGATCTTCAAAAGAAATTATTAGCCAATAATGAAACTCAAGTTCTTCATGTTTAAAAGAAATCAAAATATTTAAATGCTCATATTTCCTACCAGTCTTATTCAAATTGATTCAGACCCAGAATATGGTACATATATGTTTCTGAATAGTTTATTATAGAGCTTTGTACTGTTCTTTGCTGTCTCTTTTCTCCCAGTGGTTCTGAGCAGAGACATTAAAAGGAAGAAACAAATAGTGAGGCATGATACAGACATGATGAGCACCAAATCCAATCCTATTCTGTCTCAGACTTGCAAAGAGGAAAGGGCTTTCATAAATTCTACTTTCTCAGCACTGAAATCCATACAGACTTCCTGTATTTTTTTAAAAAAATCTATCTTTGTCTCTGAAATTCAATAGTGTTTATCCCCACAGGAGTGACAATAACACATACAAATGGAATCTCATTATGTCCCAAGGCAACAAAACAGTTGGCGCATAGTTTAAATATATAGTTTAAATTATGACACATAGTTTAAAAAGTATGTAACCTCAAAGCCTTGCAATGATTTTTCTGAAATTTGGTTGCCTTATCTCCTCCATATGTTCTGTTGGCAACACAAATGTCATCCCAATCTGTTGAGCAAAAGAACCAGTAGGATTTAGGTGTTGGATTAAAACCAGGGAACTCCAGGTTTACATCCATTTCAAGCCATAGAAGCTGATTCTTTCTCAGTCCAACTGACCACCTTGGATTGCTATTGTGAGTAATAGACTGAGCAAGAAGAACTAGGTATGCTGCTTTGAGTTCTTATGTGGGTAGAAATCTGTTAAAGGGCTACAAATACATCAGTTCTCCAGGCCAGTCAATGAATAGCATAAAGCTTGACCACAATTAGAATACTTACAAAGTAAGATGACACTTGGAATGCATCCAGTTTTGATCACCATGTTGGAAAAAAAGATGTTGAGACTCTAGAATGGGTACAGAGAAAAGCAACAAAGATGATTAGGGAAAGAACAGTTGCTGGAATTGGGTATGTCTAGTTTAACAAAAAGAAGGATTGGGGTGTCATGATAGAAATGTTCCAATATCTAAGGGACTGCCATTAAAGAAGCCTCTGGAGAGTCAACCTAATCTCCAAATTACAGGAAGCGAGGACAAGATTCAATGGGTGAATTAAGGAGAAATTTCCTGGCAGAACAATTAATCAGTGGAATGACTTGCCTATAGAAGTTGTGAATGCTCCAACCAACACTGTAATTTTTTAAGAAGAGATTGGACAACAATTTATCTGAAATGGTACAGGGTTTCCTACCTGAGCAGAAAGTTGGATTAAAAGGCCTCCAAGGTCTCTTCCAACTCTGTTATTCTTGCCTTGGACCTGGTAGGTGCTGATTCTCTCCGAACTAGGCCTTGAACAAAATGTTGTACTCAGTGCACAGGTCAGGCTTGTACTCACTCACAATTAGAAGGTCCTTAGTCAGCATGCTATTGTTGGGAGAGAGAAATCCTTTCAAGGTTTCATGAACTCCCTTTTGTGCCAAAGCTAAATCTTCAAAACTCATCTTCATTTAGTTTTTATACTAAAATGAGGGGTGGGATGCTTCCAGTTTGGCCCGGTTCTATAGAATCTGTAGCTGCAAAGAGCAGCTGACACCGAACTAGTTTTGTTGTGCATAGAAATTAGAAGACTCCAAATAACTAAATCTGATTGGCCGAGCAGGCTGCACTAGGATTGGTCAATGAAGCACCATTGTGATTGGCCCGCCTGACAGCGGGAATTCTCAAAGAACTGTCATTGACTGCAAGCCACGAGCAGCCGCGATAAAAAGGGCTGCTGCGGCTTCGGCAATCATCCTGCTACAAGTCACTAAATTGTTTAAATAAAGAGCTGTTTGTTGGAACACCGGTCTCGCATACCTTTATTATCCAAACGGAACACTGCCAATGAAGGTGGGATCGTCTTAGAAGAATGAGACCAAAGCATGCGGCAACAAGAACCGAGCAACCAAAATGGCCGGTACCAATGCGCCGCCCACACCATTCAACTCTGCCGAAGAAGATTGGGAGTCATACATTGAACGCTTTCTTTTTTTTTTGAAAAGAGTTTTATTAATTTTCTACAAACACGCAACATACAAAACATTAAAAACATCTGCTCTCATATATACTTCTGGTGTGTCAGTTGGTTCATCAGTTTTGTGCATTCATTTTATAGTCAATTACAATTATATTGCATAACAATTCATATTGTCAATCCATATCCTACTATTACTAAAAACAAAGAAAAAAAAAAGAAAACAAATTTTGACTATACTTTTAATCATTCATGCTTTGTGAGATAACAATACTTTAAACAATTTATTCTATAACAAATCATATAATCATAACAAATCAATCCTAAAAATCCTTTATAGATATAATATTAATGTTCTATTATCGTATTTTATCATCTAGCCATTGATAAAAAAGATCCCAAATTTCATAAAATTGTTTATCTTCTTGCTCTCTAATTTCAAATGTCAATCTACTCATCTCAGCACATTCCAATATTTTCTTAATAATTTCTTCCTGTAGTGGTATTTCCTCATTCTTCCAATTTTTAGCAAATACAATCCTAGCCGCTGTTAATACATTTACAATCAAATATTTCAAGTCTTTATTATATGTATCAGGTAAAATTCCCAATAAAAAAATCTCTGGTTTCAAATCTATGTGTTTCTTTGTCATTTTTTCCAACCACATGTGAATTTTAGTCCAATATTTTCTGGCATCCTCACAAGTCCACCACATATGATAGTATGAGCCAGGTATCTGATGACATTTCCAACATTTTTCAGATTTGTTCTTGAACATTCTTGCTATTCTTGTCGGGGGGAAGTGCCACCTCTAAAACATCTTATATAAGTTTTCTTTATATGTTGTTGACATTGTCATTTTATAATTTTGAGACCACAATTTTTGCCATTCCTCTAAATCAATCCCATATCCAAAATTCTTCCCCCAAGCAATCATAGTTTCTTTAACTTGTTCTTCCTCTAACTTAAATCCCAATAAATAACCATATAATTTTTTAATTACTTTTTCATCAGTACCCATCAATATCTTATCTAAATCAGTCTGTTTATCATAGAATCCTTCCATTTTAAAATCTTCATCACATCTTGAGTGTATTTGCGCATATGAAAACCAATTCATCCTTATACCTTGTTTCTCTAAATTTTGAATCGATTTAAGTCCACCCTTTTCATCCAACAATTCCCCATATCTAACTGTTTGTTCCTTTTTATAGATCATAGGATAAGAAAATGCTTCAATAGTCGATAACCAAACTGGAATTTTCAAATAACATTGTTTTTTTATCTTCTCCCAATTTAACCACAAAGACTCCCGTATATAATGTCTTCTGAAATACCCCTGTGTTTTAGTTCCCTTGTACCATAAAAAAGCATGCCAGCCCAACAGTAAATCATGTCCTTCTAATGTCAACAATCTATGTTTTCTTAATGTTATCCATTCTTTGACCCACATCAAACTTGCAGCTTGATAATACAGTTCCCTATTAGGCAGGCCAAAACCTCCTCTAGTTCTAGCATCTTGCAAAAGCTTTAACTTTATTCTCGCTTTTTTACCTTGCCATATAAACTTCAACATGATTTTATTTAAGTCTTCAAAATAGCCTTTTCCAAGTCTAATTGGTATTGTTTGAAAGAGAAATAAAATTCTGGGTAAAATATTCATCTTAATTGTTGAAATTCTCCCTATTAATGACAATTGCAAGCTTTCCCATTTCTTCAAGTCTGTAATTATCTGTTGTTTGAGTTTAATATAATTATTCTCTTTTAATGTGCTACATCTTGCTGTCAAATATATCCCAAGATACTTAACCTTATTTATAACTTGGATTTTCAAAAGATCTGTCAGTTCTTCTCTTTGTCTCAGTAACATGTTTTTTGTCAAGATCTTTGTTTTATCTTTATTTATTTTCAAGCCAGCCATCTCACCATATGTCTCTATCTTTTCCAATAATTTTGGAGCGGTTTCTAACGGATCTTCCAGAATAAAAGCTAAGTCGTCAGCAAAAGCTTGTAATTTGAATTCTTCCTTTTTAATTTTCATTCCTTTTATACTTTTGTCATCCCTAATATTTCTGTTCAACACTTCCAGAGTCAATACGAATAACAAAGGAGATAGGGGACACCCTTGTCTTGTGCCTTTTCTTATATTAATAAGATCTGTAAATTCTCCCTCCAACATTACTTTTGCTGTCTGTTTATTATATATGGCTTCTATTGCTTGAATAAATTTTCTGGCAAAACCCATCTGTTCCAATAGTAATAACATAAATCTCCAGTTCACGTTGTCAAATGCCTTTTGAGCATCTAGGAATATCAAAGCCATTTGCTTCTCAGGATGAGCCTCATAATATTCCAAAGTATCCAAGATTACTCTCATATTGTCTCTAATTTGTCTCTTTGGCAGAAATCCATTTTGATCTGGGTGAATAAAATTATTTAAATATTTTTTCAGTCTTTCTGCTAAAATTGAAGCAAAGATTTTATAATCTGCATTCAATAAGGAAATAGGTCTATAATTCTTAATTTGCAACGGGTCAGCCTCTTCTTTTAGGATAAGTGTAATATAAGCCTCTGATCATGTTTTGGGTGTCATCTTCTTTAACATAACTTCATTCATAACTTCTAACAATGGGATGTTCAATGATTCTTGAAATTTTTTGTAAAATTCTGCCGGAAGCCCATCTGGACCTGGTGCTTTCCCATTGTTTTGTCTCTTAAATGCTTCATTTAATTCCATCATTGTTATATTACTTTCTAACATTTCTTCAGTCTCTTTAGATATCTTCAGTAAGTTAATATTCTGTAAATACTGTTTAATTTTTTCCTCATCAATATTCTCTTGTTTATATAGTTGCCCATAGAAATCTCGAATAATTTCCTTTTTTTCCTTATTACCACAACAAACTTGGCCTTGATCATCTATTAGTTTCAATATTTTTCTTGATTCCTTCTCCTTTCTCAGTTTATATGCTAGCCATCTACCTGGTTTATTTGCATCTTCAAAATAATTCTGTTTAGAATTTCTAATTTTCTGTGCCAGTTCTTCTTTCTCTATTAATTCCATTTTATGCTTAATTACATCCAGTTTCAATTTAATACCTTTTTTCTGTGGCATTTTCTGTAGTTCTTTTTCAAGTCTTTTATATTCATCTTCCAAGGTCTTGGAGGCTTGTCTTTTCCTAATATTCTTTTTTCTTGTATAATCTATTATCAAACCTCTAGTATATGCCTTCATTGTATCCCAAACACTCTGTATTGAAGTATCTTCTTTTTTGTTTTCTTTAAAGAAAAAAACCAATTCCTTCTCCATCCATTGTATAAAGTCTTTCTCTTTTAAAATAGTGTTGTTTAATGTCCATCTCGATCTTTTCTTTTTTTGTCCCTTCCATTTAATTGTCATTGGACTATGGTCTGCCCAAGTACTTATTTCAATACTTGTTTCTTGAATAGTGGATATTAATTCTGTTGAGATCCAAATCATATCTAATCTGGACCATGATAAATGTCTATTAGAGTAAAAAGTATATTGTTTAGCTTTAACGTTTCTTTCTCTCCAAATATCTTTTAAGGTTAATTCATCTGTCATTTTAAAAAAGGATTTAGGGAGAGCCTTTCTATTTTGTTTTGTTGTTGTTGTTATATAGTCCAGTTTATTGTCCACAATTCCATTAAAGTCTCCCATCATAATTATATTAACATAGTCCAGTCTAATTATTTCCATATGTAGTTTTTTATAAAACTCTTCTTGTTTATCATTCGGAGCATAAATTGCAATCAGGAGTATTTTTCTATTATTGTCCATTATTTCCACCATTAATACTCTTCCGTCTTCATCCATGTAGATCAGTTTTGCTGGGATATCCTCTTTAATGTAGAGAACCACTCCTCTTTTCTTACATTGAATCAAAGAAGTAAATATTTTCCCTAATTTTGGCTGTACTAACAATTGCTCATGTTGTTTTTTAATATGAACTTCTTGTAAGCAAATTATATCAAATTTTAATTTCTCTAATTTATGAAAGGTTTTTCTTCTTTTAACAACTGAGTTAAGTCCATTTATATTCATTGTAATCAGTTTTTTTTCTTCCATAATTATGCTTTATATTTAGATCTAACAACTCTCGTAGCTCTCACTTCACGTTATTCTTTACTGTCTACCTGTCCACCTTCAACTCCTTTCTCTTTTTCAATCTCCAGTTGTTCCTGCTGGAACTCAATTAATGAGACCTCTTTCTCTGCCTCCTCTCTTCTTCTTCCAAAAAATTCTGCGTAGAAAAGTTCTGCTTTCTCAATCGAGTCAATTCTATGTCTCTGCTCTTGCCACATAAAGATTAGTCCTTCTGGTATCAGCCATCTATAGTTCGCTTCATTTTCCAGTAGCATTTTAATCAGAAATCGGTATTCTCTTCTCATCTCTCTCACTCTTCTAGGTATTTGTTTTAAAACCACAATCTCTTTGCCTTTATATTTCAATGTTTTCTCTCTTACCACTTGTAATATTTGCGTTTTAATAGATTTTTTGGTAAATCTAATATGGACTTCCTTTGGTAGTTTATTTCTCATCGCATATCTTGTATAGACTCGATATATCTCATCTACTCCATCCATCATCTTTTCCTCTGTAATTTCCAGAACACCTGCCAACATTTCTATCATTATCGCAGCCAAATTTTCTCCTTTTTCCTCTTCTATATTTTGGAATCTAAGGTAAAATTCTGACCTTTCCATCTCCCACCTCAACATCCCATTTTTTTCTTGTTCTACCACTGTTAATCTAGTGTCAATATTTCCAATCTTCTCCTCTCTTTGTTTTCCTTCTTCCTCAATTTTTTGGAATCTCTCCTCATACTTCCCCATCATTTGTTTAATATTTTCATCAGACTTCTCTATTCTTTGCTCAATAGTATCCATTTTTATCTTAATATCTTGGATTCCTTGCATAATCATCTGTAAATTTACTTTTTCTTGTTCTTTATCTTGCTTCAACATTGTCTGAATTAAATGTTGTCCTTCAGATGTTGGGGAAGCAGAGGTAGAAGCAGAAATGCCGAGTAGTTTTGATTTCCTGCTCATTTTAATGCTTCCAAAGCTTCAAATTCTCTTTGGCTTTCAATCCAGCTGATAGCGTAGCCAATTATAGTCCAAAAAAAAAAATATCCAATAGTAAAAAGCCCAAAACCAAAGAAGAAAAAGGAAAAAAGGAAAAAGAAAGGTCTTCAGGTTCTTCTAGACCCTAGTCCAATTGAAATAATCCACCATAAAAAAGAAAAAATAGAAGAAAAAAAAATAATCAAAAAAGAAAAACAAGGTGATCCAGATGGAAGAAGCAAAAAAGCAGAAAAAAAAAAAAGAAAGAGCTCTGAGGCTTTCCCTTTAAAATAAAAAGCAAAAATACCAGAATTAAAATTTACAAAAAGGCTGGCGAGTAGGAATTTCACAAGTATATATATATCTATATATGCACTGCACACTGCGCTTTATTTCTTTATCCAAGGCTCTTATTATGACTGTCTTCTCCAGCAGCTTCAAAGCCAAGCCTCAAATGTTGATAAGAGTCCAGGAAAGCACCTGTAATAATATTTTACTGTGTTCTCCCTCTATCTTATCACATTGAAATGTCCTTGAAAGGAGTGTTTATACATTTTTCTCTCCAATTCAAATAAAATATTTTCAAGCCTCTAGTTGGCAGTGTTGCAACATCTCTTAATACTCTTTCCCCCCCCCAGCCAAAAGAAAAAATATTTATAAAAACTCAAACAAGAAGAAAAAAAAAGGATAACAAAAGGGAGCCTCTATCCTAAAAGAAATTTAAAAAAATCAAAAGAAGCATAAAAATATATATAAGAGAAAATTCAATCCGGTTACCTACAGAGTCACATTAAAGTCCTCAAAAAAATAATAATAATAATGAAAGAGTCCAAGCCTCAATTTGACATCACTTAAAAAACGCCGCTTAACCAGATTCCAGTCAAAGAAAAATAAAGTCACAGATTTCTTCTTTGTTCAGGATGTCCTTTCAAGTCTCAGTCAATTTACAATAGAAAGGAAGTTTCTCACCCAGCCGACACACGCTCGCTCCAGCCACTTTCTTTCCGGAGCTGTCCCGACTTCAGCAGCTTTAGAGGCTGCCTTTCCGCCGCCAGCAAAAGGGCTTCTCCCAGATCAAACCAGAGATTTTGCGATATCTCTGGGATCCTGGGACTGTGCCCTTCACAATCCCCATCTCTACGGGACGGTTTAGGTCCGTTAGGACCGACCAGGGGCGAAAATATCAGCTGCGATCTCAGAGCCCCGAGATCGCAGCTGTAACACCGAGACGAAGCTCCGCCTTCTCCTTGAATGCTTTCTGATGTTCTTAGAAAGCAACGAGCTACAGGAAATAACCAACCAGAGGAAGAGAGCTGTATTCCTCACGCACTGTGGCCCTGCTGTTTTCAAAAGGGCCAGGGCATTAGCCAAACCACGGGACGTAAAACAAATGGCATGGCCAGAATTAAACCGAATGCTACGAGCCCATTACATGCCTGTAATCTCCAATCTTATGAAAAGGCACGAATTCTATAAGCGAGACCAACGAGAAGATGAGAGCATCGGAGATTTCGTAGAAGCCCTAAGAAATATCAGAGGAGCCTGCGAATTTCTCAACATGGATGAAGCCATGAGAGACTGTGTGGTCCTCGGATTGAAGGATGCTACACTCCAAAGCAAGTTACTAAACAGACCGAATATCACAGTGGCTGAGGCCACCGCAGAAGCTACTGCCGCTGAAGCAGCCAAGAAATCCGCAGCCACCATGCGCCAGATGAACTCAACAAATCCAGAACCACAGAACCAAACCCAAGAAAAGAAGGTGGAAGGAAACCAAAAACAACCCACCGTGACTGCCCACCATGAAGACCTCGACTCCCCAAGTGACACCGATGATGACAATGAAGACATACATAGGCTTCAGTCGGAAAGAAAATGGTGGGAAAAAAGAGGAAGGAGGCAAGAATTCGAGTGTGCTGGATGCAGAAAGGACCACCTGCATTCCAAATGCAGATTCCTGGATGCCATTTGCAGATTTTGTGAGAAATGGGGGCACATTGCAAGGGTCTGCCGGAACAAAAAGAGCTATTGTCCAAAAAGACGTGGCAGCTCACATCCCCCCCCCAGAAACAGAGAAAGACAAGCCGGAAGCTGATGGAGCCGAGAGAACAGAAGCCAGCGAATGAACAACAGAGAAGAAACACATCAAACAATAATCATTGGAAATGCCAGGGCAGCAAACGCAAAAAAGGTCCGAATAAACATAAAAATCGAAGGAAAGCCCTGTGAGATGGAAGTAGACTCCGGATCATACCTGTCAATGGTATCATGGAACACTATCAGAAATCTGATACCAGACTTCAAGCCAAGAGAACTGGAACAGCAAAGCCTAATACTCAAAGATTACCAGGGAAACCGAATCCCGGTAGTGGGTCTTGGACATTTCCTAATAGAATTCAAAAATCACGCTGAAGTACTTCCTCTGACAATCATCAACCATGATCACCTTAGCCTGCTGGGAATCGAATGGTTCATGGCCCTGGGAATCGGAGTAACCGGAATCAACAGCATTGCCGAGACCAATTGGGAGGAGAGCCTGCTGAAAGAGTTCCGGGACGTATTCAACAGGACCCTAGGCAAGTACAAGGGGACCCCTATAACATTCAGCCTAGACCCTAAGATAGCTCCCATCAGGCTCAAAGCCAGATGCATTCCCTTTGCCTTAAGGCCGAAAATAGATGAGCAGCTTAACAAACTCATCGCACAAGGGGTGTTAGAGCCAATCGACCATACCAGGTGGGAAACTCCCATTGTGACTCCTGTCAAACCAGATAGGTCAGTGCACATCTGTGGTGACTATAAGGCCACCCTCAATCATGTACTCCAGCAAAGCATGTGCCCTGTTCTAGTAGTTCAACACCTGTTGCATTCATTAAGGGGAGGAAAGATTTTCGCAAAACTTGATCTCGCGCAAGCATATCAACAGCTGCCAGTTGACCCTGAAACTGCAGAAGCACAGACTATAGTCATGCACAGAGGGGCATTCAAATGCAACAGACTTCAATTTGGCAGTAGCGTTGCCCCAGGCATTTTCCAAAGCCTAATGGAGTGTCTTCTAAATGGAATAAAAGGGGTTGTTCACTATTTTGATGATGTATTAGTATCAGCAAAAAACAAACACCAATTAGAAGATAGACTGAGATAAGTCTTGTGAAGATTCAGGGAAGCAGGGTTTAAGGTCAAAAGAGAAAAATGTAAACTAGCCACCAATCAAGTCAAATTCTTAGGCTACATTATAGATGAGAAAGGGATACACCCCACTGAAAAGAAAATAAAACCAATTAAAGATGCACCAAGACCTAAGAACAAAGCAGACTTACAAGCGTTCTTAGGTCTCATTAACTTCTACAATGACTTCCTGCCCCAAAAGGCAACTGTAGCAGAGCCATTACATCGGCTATTAGATAAAAAAAACTGTCTGGAATTGGGGCCACCAAGAACAAGCAGCATTCCAAAACATTAAGGACTTATTAACATCCAAAACTGTTTTAATACAATACAGCAACACCCTGCCACTGATGGTCACCTGTGATGCATCGCCTTTTAGAATTGGCGCCATACTGAGCCACAAGCTACCAGACGGCAGAGAAGCACCAATCGCCTTCTATTCCAAAACGCTGTCAAAATCTGAAAGGAACTACAGCCAACTTGACCGAGAAGCCCTCGCAATCATAGCAGGCGTCAAGAGATTCCATGAATACTTATATGGTAGGACATTTTCTATTATCACAGACCATAAACCCCTGCTAGGAATTCTGGCAGGGAACAAACCAACCCCGAACATCCCATCGCCAAGAATGACGAGATGGTCGGCATACAATTACACACTCATCCATCGCCCAGGAAAAACCATCATCCACACAGATGCCTTAAGCCATTCCCCGCTGCCAGACAAGGAAGATGACCCAGCTCCCACCATCTCCACTCTTCAGATTGAGACATGGCTGAACCTGCCACTAACCGCAGCAGATGTCACTAAAGCTAGCATGAAAGACCCGCTGACAGCTCGGATTCTGCATTGGGTAGGTAAGGGCTGGCCGGATGAGGATAGAGGCGAGACTTTTAAACCTTTTCGCACCTGGCAGACTGAACTATCCATTGAAAAGGGTTTTATACTGTGGGGAGACAGGGTGGTAATTCCAAAAAATTGCAGGAGGAAGTGTTGTGCATGTTGCACGAGGGACACCCGGGCATAGTAAAAATGAAAGCCCTGGCCAGGAGTTCCATCTGTGGCCAGGACTGGACATCCCCTCTTGCACGAGTCCTGGAATGGGAAACTCCCAGAGATCCATGGTCGAGACTCCATATTGATTTTGCTGGGCCAACGAAAGGGAACACATATTTGATAATTGTTGACGCTTATTCAAACTGGCTAGAGGTTATTCTTATGGCGTCCACAACTACTGAAACAGTCATTAAACAATTGAACAAACTTTTTGCTACACATGGACTGCCAGATGTAGTAGTATCTGACAATGGCCCCCAGTTTACTGCTTTAGCTTTCGAACAATACCTAGCTGCACAAGGCATCCAACATGCCCTAACAGCGCTGGCTCATCTGGCTTCAAATGGATGAGCTGAACGCATGGTTTGTTAAACTAAAGAAGCCCTAGACAAACTGGACATGGGAGACATCCAAGATAGACTAAACAAACTGTTAACAATTCAGCATATCACTACCACTAACAAAAGCCCAGCAGAACTCCTCATGGGTAGAAAATTGCATTCCTACCTAGATAGACTACACCCCACCTACACCTGTGAAAAACCCGCTGACTCCTCAAGTAAATATCGCTCCTTTACCACTGGAGACTTAGTCTACACAAAAAATCTTACCAGGGACCCATTATGGCTTCCAGCCACAGTTACTCAAATCAAAGGGCCCCGGTCATACCGGCTTACACTAGACAATGGCAGAACATGGAAGCAGCACATCGAGCAGCTTCGCTTTTGGACATTGGAATGCAATACTAACCTACCTAGCTCCGAAGCACCGCCTCAAATACCACTCCCAACAAACAATCCAAAAACAACCGAGGAGGGGGGAAAACACAAAATAATAAAAAAGGGAGAGATGAACCACCAATAACATGACAAAAGACACAACACAAATCCAAATCCAAAAAGAGCACTTACCCATAGACGACCTATGGAAAAGAGAACCGGTAGCAGGGAAGCAAGGCGAGGCCTTTCTAGAAGGAGACAGCCAGGCCAGATCGACCAACCCGGACAAACCAGGAGGGAGCGGCAGAGCCCACTCAACCAGCCCAAGAGACCCAGGCAGGAGCGGCAAGGCTGACTCACCCTTCCATGAGGTTCCATGGAGAAGAAGCGGAGAAAAGGCAATCCTGACTGAACCGATGGAAGACCACGCTGAGACTGAGCTGTGCAGGTCAAGTAGGACCCACAAAAGCCCCACCTACCTGTGTGACTACGTTACGCACGTTGGATGAAACCAAGAGGGGAGGGGTGTTGTGTATAGAAATTAGAAGACTCCAAATAACTAAATCTGATTGGCTGAGCAGGCCGCACTAGGATTGGTCAAAAAAGCACCATTGCGATTGGCCCACCTGAAGGCAGGAATTCTCAAACAACTGTCATTGGCCGCAAGCTGTGAGCAGCCGCTATAAAAAGGGCTGCTGCGGCTTTGGCAATTGTTTCACTACAAGTCACTAAATTGTTTAAATAAAGAGATATTTGTTGAAACACCGGTCTCGCATACCTTTATTATCCAAACGGAACAAGTTTGGCCCACTGGCCTGCCCAGCCTCTAGGCTGTCCTTTAAGCCCATGTCACACTGGCCAACGGATACAAAAAGGACACAGCGGACGAGCAAAATGTTCCATCCGTTGTTATCCGCTCTTAAAAGGGGCAAAAATTTGCATAACAGGAGCGGATAACACGGATGGGGGGAGGATGCAGGGCGGATGCAAAGCAGATGCGGAACGGAAACCCAGGATGGAAGCAGATGGGAGTGGATGGTGCAACTGCAGGGCTTCCGGGGGGCCTCAGCGAAGCGGATGCGGAACGGATACAGCGGATGCAGAACGGACGCCGAACGGATGAAGCGGATGCACAGCGGAAGCCTAACGGATGCACAGCGGAAGGAGAACGGATGCTGAGCGTTAATTGCGCATGCGGGGGGGAAGTACTACGTAAGCCCCCCGGATATAAAGGGAAGCAGCTCGCACGTGGCCAGCATTCCGAGGAAAGACCTGCTGCTGGACACTTCGAGTTCCTTGCCTGCCCTGCCAGCCTGCCTTCCAGCCAGCCTTGGTGCCTGCCTGCCTGCCTGCCTGCCTTCCTGCCAGACTTTCTGCCAGCCTTCCTGCCAGGCTTCCTGCCAGCCTTCCTGCCAGCCTTGGTGCCTGCCAGCCTCCCTGCCAGCCAGCAAACCCACAACCATGGGGAGGAAGCGAAAGCCTCAGCAACCTGCCGCCATCCCTGGCAAGAGGGACAGGGCCAACCTCCCGCCCCCTGCCCCTGACTCTGCTTCTGCTGGGGCTTCTGCTGAAGCTGCTCATGGCAGTGGTGCTTCTGCTGGTGCTGGGGGTTCTGCTGGTGCTTACTCTGTTGAAGCTGCTCCTGGTCCTGCTGGTCTTGCTCGTCCTGCTCATGCTCCTGGACTTGCTCGTCCTGCTCGTGCTCCTGGTCTTGCTCGTCCTGCTGGTGCTTACTCTACTGCTGCTGATCCTGGTCCTGCTGGTCCTGCTGCTGCTGCTGACCCTGCTACCGCTGCTGCTGCTGCTGATGATGATGATCCTGCTGCTGCTGCTGCTGAAGATGATGATGATGATGATCCTGCTGGTGAGGATGATGATGATGATGATGATGATAATGATTCTGCTGGTGCTGCTGCTGGTGGTGGTGGTGTGGAGGAGCAGCCCCTACTACCTGGGAGCCCCTCTGATCAGGGCCCATCTGGTCCAGCCAAAGGGAGGAAGAGGCGTATGCAACAACGGGAGAGGAAGCAATACTATATTGAGGAGACGTACGAGGATGAGGTGCTGTCAGGCGGAGCTCCATTCAAAATCCAGGAAAGAAATACTTAGACTCTTTAGTTTAGAGAAAAGATATCTTTTACTGAAAGTGAAGTGGTAGCAACCAAACAATTCTGAATCTGAGAATTTAGGCGCGCAATTCACATATAGAAAGTGATGGAAATGTTCCCACCCCCAATAGTTCAAATGACACTTCCAATTAGAAGTTGTGGGTATGATCATGTGGGCATCTTCAGGTGATGATGAGGCCTCTGTTCGTTGACCTTGGCATAGTTTGATAACGGGTTGCAGTTGCGCAGAGAGAAGAAAGCTAAGCCAGAAATCGAAACCTAACTCTATTTTATGCTCCCCCCTTCCATTTATACATCAAACGAATGTAACACCTCCAGCTCACTTCCCCAACTATTCCTACCTCCCTTTTCCACCCCCCGTTACTTATGGCAGTCGAAAAGATGCAAAGCAATAGCAGAAGATCTTGAAGACTGACATTCGGCCCTCCTAGAAAAAGGGAAATCATCAGTCCTAGAAGTCCTAGAAGAGAGAGAGGAGAAAATATAAAGACAATTATTAATCATTAAACAATTTCAAAACAATACACTCCTAAGGCTTATCAGGATTCTTGGAACGAAATGCTTTGATCAACTTAGGGGCTTTAACATCGGATTCATTAACCCATTCGGCTTGCGAAGAAGGGAAATGTTTCCAGGCTACAAGATACTGGAGTCGACCCCTCCATTTGCGAGAATCCAGAATTTCTTTAACTTCAAAATGTTGTTCGCCTTCAATCAATATTGGTATGGGAGAGTCAGTCTGGATGGGCCTTAGGTCAGAAGTACACTCAGGTTTTAGCAAACTAACATGGAAAACCGGATGAATTCGTTGAAGAGTTTTGGGTAAATTCAGCTGGACCGTTACAGGATTTATAATCCGTTCAATTGTGAATGGACCAACGTATTTAGGACCAAGCTTCTTTGACTTTTGAATGGTCTGCAGGTATCTGGTGGACAGGAAAACCTTGTCACCCACTTTATATTCTTTCTGTGGGGATCTTTTCTTGTCTGCAAATTTCTTATGAGCTTGATGGGCCTCATCTAATGCTTTGCGTGTTACTGGCCAGTTAAGTTGGAGTTGAGTTATCCATTCATCCAATGAATGGATGTTGGGCTTTTCACAAGGAAGTTCAGGTATGGGAACGAAATCTTGTCCCGAAGCCACTTTAAATGGAGTAAATCCAGTACTGCTGTGTACGGAGTTGTTGTATGCCACTTCGGCAAATGGTAGTAATTCGGACCAGTTATCTTGTTGATAATTTATGTAACATCTGAGATATTGTTCTAACACTGCGTTAGTTCTCTCACAGGCCCCATTGGTTTGGGGGTGATGGGTGGAGCTTAGCCCCTGGGAGGATCCTATTAACTTCAGGAACTCTTTCCAAAAATTTGAGGTAAATTGGACCCCTCTGTAAGAGATTATGCATTCCGGGACGCCATGTAACCTATAGATATGTGATATAAATAGTTTAGCCAGCGTCTTAGCAGAGGGAATCTTGGAACAAGGTATGCAATGTACTTGTTTGGAAAACAAATCAGTCACTACCCAGATGACTGTGTTTCCACCACTTTCGAGTAATTCTACTATAAAGTCCATAGAGATTTCCTTCCAAGGAGTCGTTGGTCTAGCTACATTTTGTAACAATCCTACTGGTTTACCAGGAGGTCTCTTTGCCGAAGCACAAATCAGACAGCTAGCTACATAAGCTTCAATGTCCTTCTTTAAAGTAGGCCACCAGAATTGCCGCTTAACCAGATGTAAGGTCTTCACAAATCCGAAATGGCCAGCTGCTTTAGAATCATGAGCCTGTTGTAGTATTTGGCTCCTCAGTACCTGTGGCACATACAACTTGGCCCCCACCCAAGCCAAACCATCTCTAATTGTATAGTCACTTGAATGAGCCAGGAACCATTCGTCCAGTTTTAAAGCTTCTTTTAATTGTTCGGTAAGGTCATTCGATAAGACCACTTCTTGGTTCTTCCTTTGGGCTCTGGTGACCACTGGGGCAGCTAGGTGTTTGGCTGAGACAATTGGGCTTATCACCTCCTGAAGCATACTATTATATTGAGGTAGTCTAGAGAGAGCATCCGCCATGAAGTTCTTCCCGCCCGGAATGTACTTCAATGAGAAATTGAATCGCTTGAAGTACTGGGCCCAGCGAACTTGTTTAGGAGACAGTTTCCGGGGTGTTTTTAAGGCTTCCAGATTCTTATGATCAGTCCATACCTCAAACGGGTGTTTTGCTCCTTCCAGGAAATGTCTCCAGGTCAGCAGGGCCCAACGAACTGCAAAAGCTTCTTTCTCCCAGACGGCCCATCTTCTCTCTGTTTCAGACAGTTTACGGGAGGTATACGCACAAGGCTGTAAGGTCCCTTTCTCCTTGATTTGAAGTAATACCGTTCCAATAGCTACATCACTTGCATCAGCTTGAATCACAAAAGGAGTGTCCATATCCAGGTGTTTCAGCACTGGTTCTGCAGCAAACAGTCGTTTTAGCTTTTCAAAAGTGGCTTGGCACTCCATGGACCACTCCAGCAGCTTTCCTGGCCTCGGCTTCATCTCCCCTTTTGTTTTCAAGAGATTTGTGATGGGCATTGCTATCTTAGCAAACGTCGGGATGAATTGCCGATAAAAATTTGCAAATCCCAAAAAGCTTTGAAGTTGTTTTCTGGTGCATGGTGGAGCCCACTCCAGAACGGCACGCACCTTCTCTGGATCCATCTCTATGCCTTCGGATGAAATGCGATATCCCAAATAGTCAATTTTGTCTTGGTGGAATTCACACTTTGACAATTTAGCATACAACTTAGCGGCACACAGTTTCTGTAAAACCGACCGCACTAACTTCACATGTTCATCCAGGGTCTCTGTGTAGATAAGGATATCATCAAGATAAACCAAAAACCCCCTGTATAAATGTTCATGTAACACTTGATTGATCATTTGCATGAATACAGCTGGGGCCCCTTGTAAACCAAAAGGAAGAACGTTGAATTGGAAACATCCCATCAGGCAGTTAAAAGCGGTCTTCCACTCATCCCCTTCCTTAATTCGAATCCGGTAGTATGCTTCTCTCAAATCCCACTTCGTGAAGATCTTTCCCTTCACTAAATGGGCCAACATGTCCTTCATCAAAGGAAGGGGGTACATGTTTTCCACAGAAATAGCGTTCAAATTTCTGTAATCCACCACCAAGCGTTTGGAACCATCTTTCTTTTCACGGAACAACACTGGGGCCGCTACCTGGGGTCTAGCAGGTTGAATGAAACCATGTTCCAAATTTTTATCAATAAACAATCTTAGCTCTTCCAATTCCTGTGGGGTCATTGAGTACAACTTTGGTTTCGGGAGCTTCACCCCAGGCAAAATTTCAATAGCACAGTCTGTTGGTCGGTGAGGTGGAAGCTCATCCGAGGCCTTCTCACTGAACACTTCTTTTAAATCCCAATACTTTTTAGGAATTTTCTCCTCATCTTTTACGGGCTCAGTACCTGTGGAAGCTATTTCAATTAGGCCCCCAGGCTTCGGCTGAGATCTGGCCCCTCCTCCCGGTCGCTGCTTTGTGCGTATGCGCAACAACCCCTTTCTCCAGTTAACCTGGGAGTTCCATTTCCGGAGCCAGGGCAATCCCAGTATTAATGGTTGCTCCATCCCAGGGACCACAATAAAACGCAGGGTTTCATCATGCTCTCCCATGACCATTTCTATAGGTTCCGTGACAAAACGTGCAGGGCAACCTCCAGCCACTGATCCATCTAGTTGGCAAAAGGAAATGGGCATCTTCAAAGGTTTTAACTTTAGGCCCATTTTCTTCACTACTTCCGTGTTTATTATACACCTGGTGCACCCAGAATCTAACAGGGTTAACATTTCCCCTTCGACCCCTAAATTGGGTACCCTCAACTTCACCGGAATGGTCATAGGGCCCACGCTTGGATTTACCAGGAAGTCGTCTTCCGAGTCAGAATCCTCCTCCTCAGGGATCACTGGGGCTTCTGATTCCTCTCCTGTGGGACGGGCGACCTCTGTTGTCTCTTTCGACTTTAGTGCTGTTTCGCGAGGCTTCGCTGGGGACTTTTCAGGTTTCTTTCCTTCCTTTGGCACCCCCTTTGGCTCCAACTTGATTCTGCAGTTCACAGCCCGGTGACCTTCTTTCCCGCATCGAAAGCAGGCTGAGGGATTGGGTCTTGCCACCACTCCTCCCTTCTGAGGTTTAAGAGCCTCTTGAGAGCGCGAGGGGGAAAACTTGCTCCACCCATAACCTCCCCGCCATTTACTTCGGATTAAATCAATTTCCACTTCTTCTGCCAACAGATACCACATCTGCAATTCTTTGGGGTCTCTTCTAGCAGTGCATCTCTGGTACACATCTTCATTTAAACCATCTTTAAACAGTTCTATCAGGGCTCCTTGAGGCCAGCCTCGGAAATGGCCTGCTAACTGCCTAAATTCTTGAGTGTAATCAGCCACAGACCTCCACCCCTGTTTTATGGTTTTCATCCTAATTCGGGCCTTGCGCTCCGCCAGTGGGTCCTCAAACCTTGCCCGCAGTGCAGCCATGAATAGGTTATAATTCAGCAGCTGAGGAGCATTATCATTATGCAAGGTCACCATCCACTCTGCCGCTATTCCCTCCAGAGCCCTGGTAACACACCTCACTTTGGCTGCTTCTGAGGGAAAATCCTCCCCATACTCCTCCATATGGCTCCATACTTGAGCTAAGAAAAATCCCAAGGCTTTGGGATCCCCTCCGTATTTTACTTCTAACGGAGGCAGCCTAGGAGCTCTACGCCTTCTAGGAATCACACCTCCCGCCGAAGGCCCCGGGGCTGCTGCTGGATTGGGTTGATTTATGGGAGAGGGAGTTGCTCTGCTTCTTCTGGCTGGGGCTACTTCCCCTCCCCCTTCATACCTTTGTGGAGCTTGAGGTTGTTCAAAGGCTTCATTCAGGAGTTTCCTGGCTTGATCCAGCAAGAGTCCCCTCTTTTCCTTCTCTTGCCAAGGCTCCTCTTTTCCACGCCGGCGGGTAGTTGTGACCCCAGGGGGGGGGTCTTTCTCCGGATCTTTCCAACCAACTCCCACCGACCATCTAGGCTTCACAGCTGGATCCTCTTCCAGACTGAGCTCTGCTAGCGATTGGGCTTCCTGCACCAGCAAAGATTCTTGGCCTCCAATGGCTCCCAGATCCTAATGGTCACTATTTGAAGATGACATGATGTCCAGGCCCCCTCAGAAAAAAATTGGGTATTCTCTCCAGGTGGGCAGGTGGGTGAGATTCAGAATAATGTCAGGCGGAGCTCCATTCAAAATCCAGGAAAGAAATACTTAGACTCTTTAGTTTAGAGAAAAGATATCTTTTACTGAAAGTGAAGTGGTAGCAACCAAAGAATTCTGAATCTGAGAATTTAGGCGCGCAATTCATATATAGAAAGTGATGGAAATGTTCCCACCCCCAATAGTTCAAATGACACTTCCAATTAGAAGTTGTGGATATGATCATGTGGGCATCTTCAGGTGATGATGAGGCCTCTGTCCGTTGACCTTGGCATTTGTTTGATAACGGGTTGCAGTTTGATAACGGGTTGCAGTTGCGCAAAGAGAAGAAAGCTAAGCGAGAAATAGAAACCTAACTCTATTTTATGCTCCCCCCTTCCATTTATACATCAGACGAATGTAACACTTCCAGCTCACTTCCCTAACTATTCCTACCTCCCTTTTCCACCCCCCGTTACTTATGGCAGTCGAAAAGATGCAAAGCAATAGCAGAAGATCTTGAAGACTGACATTTGTCCCTGACATTTGGCTGAAAGAGAACGACTATCTGTGGCAGAAGGGACACCGGCTGTACAGGGACACCAAGCGGAAGCAGGCTGCTTGGAGAGAGAGGGCAGAGAGTATGGGTTACACTTCAGAGGTGCTCCTTGGCTGGTGGAAGCACATGCACACCTGGTACGGGAAGCTGCACCTGAAGAAATCTGGCCAGGCCACTGTGAAGCTGACAGACAGAGAGACCTACGTCATGGCCAGGTGCAGCTTCCTGGAGGGTGAGGTCCACTACCGAGGAGCACCAGCAGCCCCTCTCATGACCCTCTCTCTCTGGCAGCCTGCTGAGAGCCAGTCCTCTTCCGGCCAAGAGTCTCCAGGCAGGTTTCTGTGGAGCGTTCCACAGGGGACAACCCGTGGACAGGTGTGGTAAGCGTGGTGGAGTGCGTAGAGGACTCCCTGGTGTGGTGGGGGAAAGGAGACATTGAGTCCACCACAGTCCTAGCCGCATCCACCACCACCCAGCTCCGCCTCCGCAGAAAGGCAGACAGCCGGACAGCAGGAGGGGCAGAGCCACACTGTCCTGCTGGAGATCAGGGACACCATCCGCACCAGCATAGATCTCCTCTCTCATCTGGTCCACACCGACTCCTCATCCTCCAACCACAAGCCCTTCCTCACCTATGTCAACCAGACCCTCAAGGAAATGGCGGGTCCACAGTACCAGCTGGTGAAGGACCGGATCACCAAGCTGCTTCACAACCCTCCAGACCCAGAGGAACCTGCTCCCACCCAGTCCAGGTCTGCTCCTCCACCCCAGGTGATGTCCCTCCCATTCCAAGGCTTCCCACAGGCCCTCACCTACCAGGGCTACGGCTACTGATGCCACCCATGCCAATGATGCCACCGACGAGAGCGATGCCACCCACGCCAATGATGCCACCAACGACAGCGATGCCACCCATGCCAGTCCTCACCCAGCTGCAGAGCAGATAGCCCCACTACACTACTCCTTCCTCCACCCCACAGCCAAGCCCGGCCTCAGTACATCTGTCATCAGTACTGGGGCTGACACCCCATGGCATGGAGGAAGGACTTCACAGCATCACGGGGCTGAGCCAGCTGTCCGAGAGCTTTCTCAACACACCGTCCCCTGTTGTCCTCTCGAGGCCAGGCACTCCAGCACCACCCACCACCACAGGACCTGGACCCTTCACCCCTGAGACTGGGCACACCTCCAAATGACCAAGAAGAGTGCCAGAGACTGGGTAGCTGGCTACCTGTGGACTTTATTTGGACACCTGACTTGGGTCATTTTTTTTTTTACAGCTTGTTGTTCAATAAAGTTTATCTTTGATTCACACACTTGCTTCATTTGTTTTTTTTTTTAAAAAGTCTTGGTGGAAACTTTTAGAATTGGCTTAAGCCTTTGCATGCTTGTGGGATGGGTTAAGATAGCAGTGGGGTGGGCAGGGATACCTGTGGAATGAGCAGGGATACCTTTGGGATGGCTAATAGCTGTGAGATAGATAAACCTCCAGTGCAAGCATAGTGGGACTGTATGGTCTACTCTCCCAGGTGCCACACCTAGGGCCCTTTTTTATCAATAACAATGTAATCATTGATCCACACATTTGAACACAAACACAACTCTTTATTAAACGCCCTGTTCATTGTAGGCCCACCCAACATACATAGCCCAATCTCATCCGTGTGATGAGACAGGCTGAAGGAAGCATCCATTAAGCATCTACCATCCTGTCTTGCCACTCCATTGCTCCAGCTGGGGAGTTGCACCAGTGTTTCAGGAGGTTACACTGCTTCTTCCCTTCCCGTGAGGCTCTGTTGGGGCCTTGCACATCCTCAGTGTCGATCAGGTTTCGCCCTTGCCTCCATTCCCCAGGCTCCATGTCCCCATTGCCTTGTTGATGGTCCACGAACCTGTTCTGCAAGACTGGGTAGCGGGTGAGCATGAGATTGTGCAGGATGCAGCAAGCTTCCACGATCCTCCTCACGGTCTCTGGGCGATGCTGCATGGTGGTGAGAAGTACCTGGAACCTGTTGGCCAGGATGCCAAAGGTGTTCTCCACCACCCGCCTTGCCCTGGACAGCCTGTAGTTGAAGATCCTCTCTTCACGGGTCAGGAGTCTGGAAGTGTATGGCTTCATGAGGTAGGTTCTGAGGGAGAAAGCGTCATCCCCCACGATGAAGTTGGGCACATCTTGCGTGTCGTTGGGCAGGGGGTCTGGATCTGGGAAGCCCACGATGAGGTTGCCTTCCAGCTCCTCCTTGAGGTGACTGGCGTTGTATACCTGGGCATCTGAAGATGAGTCATAGCCTGAAGCATCGATGTACATGAATTTGTAGTCAGCATCGACAATGGCGAAGAGGACGATGCTGAAGAAGCCCTTGTAGTTGAAATAAGTGGATCCCGACTTCGCTGGAGCTTTGCAGGCCACGTGCTTGCCATCGATGGCTCCAACAGTGTGTGGGAAGTTCCACCTCTGATACCACTGCTCTGCAACTTTCTTCCATCCTTCTTCAGTGGAGGGGCACTGGAGGAGCTCCTCCTTGTATTCTTCGATGATGGCTTGCACCACTTCTCTGACCACAATGCTGATGGTGTTGTGTGGCATCCTCCAACCGTACTGCATGCTCGTGTATGTGGTCCCTGAGGCCAGGTGGTGCAGAGTGAGTGCCACCTTGAGTCCAGTTTCCAGGCTGGGCTGGAAGTTGGTGTTTGCCTTGGTCAACCTGGGTGTCAGCCGCTGCACAAGTTCGTCACACATGGCTGGAGGCATCCTCATGAAGTTCTGGAGTGCCCTAGTGTCTTCGTTCCTGAGCTCCACCATCAGCTTGTTGTACAGTCCGTACTCTGCTCTTCTCCTGATCCATTTTCGTACCCAGACACTTCTTGGCCGCCTCTTTTTCTTCCCATAGTCGAGTTCACAGAGCCTGTAGATGGCTTCGTACTGTTGCAGAAGGATGGTGGCTGCCAAAAGGACTGTGTTACGATCCACGGTGGACATGACTGGATGCTGTGGAAGAGGAAGAGTCAGATGAAGGCTGCAGAGGTCTGCACAGGTGGGCTGCTGGTCTGAAACTGAGATGCAGATGAATTGCTCTCCCTTTTTATAGGCAGTATAGGTGTCCCTTTGCATCCTCTAGGCATCCTCTAGGCATCCTCTAGACATCCTTTATATCCGAGATAGGTCCCCTCTGCGAACGTTTTTTCTGCTTTAAACGCTTTGTTTCCATGCTGCATCCGTTCTGCATCCATTCTGCTTCTGTTCCGCGTCCGTTCCGCTTCCTCCCTGCATCCGGGCGGATGCGAGTTGCGCGTATGTGCAGCAGACGCCAAGCGGATATAGCTAATGCATAACGGATGCGTAACTGATGCGTAGCGGATGCGTAGCCGATGCAGAACGGACAAACTGGATACATTTTCCGCGCAAAAGTTTTGGGCAGCCCAAAACGTTCTGAGCGGATGAAATGTCAATAAATGGATGCTGGACAGATAGAGAGAAAGCAAAACGGAGGCAGTGAATACATCGCTTTTTCGACCGGATGGCAAGGTTTTTTGTCCGTTTTACATCCTCTTTGCATCCATTGGTTCAGTGTGACATGGGCTTTATTCACTGCTTTTCCCTCCTCTGCTGCTTTGCACAGCACAGCTGAAATTGAAAAAGTAGGAAACAAGAGGATTTTCAAATGTTGCATACCCAAGCACAGTGGTGCAGGCTGTACAGCTGATGATTTCTTGCAAACACTGCACACATGATTGTCCACAGTTCAGAGAACTGGCAAATCACTCCACTAGCTGGCCTTGCTCCTCCCCGCCCACTCACTCCTTACCTGGCATGAGAGCTTGCCTGCTTTGGTAAGTTGCTATTTTTTCTTTTTTTCCCCAACCATTAGCTGTTTTGCTCTGTTGGGAGATTTAGATTAGCTAGAAAGCAGGAAATATTTGGGTTTCTTGTTTTCTAGCTAATATAAAAGCAAAGTAGAAGCTTCCTCAGGACTGAAGCTTTTCAGTGAAGATTCAGGTAGCCAATTGCAGATAAATAGATCTCTAAGTTAATATGTGATTCTGTGAGCAACTCAATCTACCTGCCTGCTTTGCTTGCTTTTGGGTAAAAGTTGCTCTTTTTTATAAAAAAAAATCAATATTTACATAAATATTTATAATATTTATATACAAGCCATGCCCACTCAGTCACATGACCAACAAGCCACACCCACAAATTAGGATACACCCACAGAACCGGTTGTTTGAATCCTATCCTTGAATAAAATGTGTATCTGGATAAACCACTGCAGCCTAAAAGGCATGTAGAACGTAGTCCAATGAGCAAATCTTTCAAAAGAAGTGTTTCAGAAAATTTGGGCTCATGTACAAAGATCATGTTTTCAAATCTTGAAAATAACATCTTTTTCCAACTGTGCAAAAGACTGGAAAAAGATGTAGTTGCTTTAATGGTTTGAAAGAAAGGGTTTTAGATGAATTCCCATATATTATAAAGCACCACTCAAAGGCTTTATTTAGCACCCATAGACAGTCATAAGTTCCCTTAAGGTTATTTAAGGCACTTTTTCTTGTTTTTCTTAGGTTATCTTTTTCTTTCTTGTGTTATTTTTTCTTAAGTTTTTTTTTAAAGTCTAGAGAGCACAGTGTGTTCTCTATAGACAAAAACAAAATAATAAGCTACTTAGAGACACAGTTGGTGATACTAAGCAATATATTCCAATCCATCCTCATCACTGTCACTTACTGGACAATTTTTAAAGTCTAATAGTGGCAGCGTTTAAAAATAAGTTCTGATTTCAGTGAAAATCCTCTGCTCATTTTAAGGGTGGAGAGCCTCAATTATAGCATATTTGCTACTGGTACTGGAGCCGAAAGCTATTAAAGGGCCATACAGTAGATACATATTCACAGCAATTGGTGGAGCATTTGACATAAATAGTCAAAAGATGGGGAAGGACACAGGGTGTCAAGCCTTAGGAACATTTACATGTTTTTGTTTTTTGTTTTGACATCTATTATACTGAAAAGCTCCTTGCTTTATTACTGGAACTAGCAATAACTCAGAAAAGAAAAATTAACATATTTTGAAAAATCTAGCACATCCACTTGGAAACTGACAAAGACATACAGTTTATTTCAGAGCTGGATATAGATATGGATACAAACATTATTGATGCATCATGGATCTTTGTTTGATCTCTTCCTCAGCAGCTAAACTCATATTATTTCAGATGAAGAAACATATCTTGAAACCAATATTTAGTTTCCATCCATCCAACCATCTATGTTTCTCCCTCAACACTGGCATTTTTCTTTGGCAATCAAAGCTTCAATCTGCACTGGATAAAGCTGCCTTTTACACTGTAATCTGAGATTCTGCTAGTCATTTTCTATATCAGTTTTATGCAGCATCAAAAGCCCTTTCATATGTTAAACTCTCTGATTCAAATGCTAATCCTTAATTTATGACAAGGTAATTATTTTTAGTTGAATTTATTATGAGGCTTTTCCAGGGAGGAAGGGTTGAGAGGCAAGGGCTCAGTCACAGCTTGGCATGAATAGAAACTAACTTCTGTTGCACACATACAGATAGGTGTGAAAGCAAAGCTATTACATTGCCAAGTAACAAAAGAGAAAGAAATGAGCAAATCTCCAACTCACTAACCAGACGCTTAACCTTTCTCCTCTTATTAAATGTGCCCTACCTCTATAAAGAAGAATCCCCAGATTCTCTGGGTTTATGTCAATTAATTATCTGAAGCTAAGACTTGGAAATGATGGTCGTAGCATTCAAGTTATCATAAAACACATCCTGAGAAATAGATAAAATTTCACTCAGCCAAACTTTTTCCCTCCCAGGGTTTAATATTAGTGGCACTACAGGCTCAAGGAATTATTTTTTTATCTTGTGAAGTAGCTGGATCATCATAGCTATTAAACCAAATCATTTTCTGATGGCAGTCATTTTTGGGATTTAATTTTTATCACCTGGTGGCACACAAAACAAACTAGGAAATACCACAGCATCCTGCCTAATAATAAGGTCACCTTCCTTTTTGCGTGCTGATCTTCTAAGATAAAAAAAAAGTGGATCAAAAGACAGTGGTGGGATTCAGGTGGTTCACACTGGTTCAGGCAAACTGGTTGTTAAATTACACACACAAAACACTGTTATCAAAGTGGATCCTGGGTGCTGCACTGTCCTACAATTGAGAAATGGGCAATGGAGGACTGGCACGAGGGAAGGAGAAGGAGCTTTCCCTCTTTCTTCTCCCTGCTCTTCATCCTTCCCTTGTGCTGGCTGCTACATTGCCTGTTTCTCTATTACAGCACAGAGCCCAGGATCCATTTTGATAGCAAGGGGAGTAATTTAACAACCAGTTCAGCCAGGGCAAGGTTGGCCATCGTAGGAGGCTTGTCCTGCAAGTGTGGCAGAGCTGGAGGACAGGGATGGGCCATGTCTCCCACAACAGCCAACTTGACCTTGAGTTAACCGGTTGTTAAATTATTTCAATCCCACCACTGTCAAAAGAAATCTTTCAAGTGATAGCACCCAATAAAACTCCTTCCTTAAACACATTTGCCTACCATTGCTTTTACTTTTTAACTACTTCATAAACTGTACTACTTTTTAAAATGGTGTGTGTATGTGTGCTCATGTGCACCTCCATGTGTGTAGGCATCTTTGAGTTAGTTAATTCCTACTTAATGCCTGGATAAGTCCCTGAAGTTTTCTTGGAAGAGATTTGCCATTCCCTGCTTCTTAAGATTGAGAAAGAATGACTGGCCCAAGGTTTGACTGGCTGGCTTTGCGTAAAAGCAAGACTAAAATTCAGAATCTCACAGTGTCTAGCTTAACCTGACACATTAACCACTACATCAAACTGGCTCTCTTTCTGAAGTCGCTTTGATTATTTTTTCATGCAAATTATTCATGGCTTATATGACTTATTACTTAGTGCCCTCAGGCCACTGCAGCAAAAGAAAAATATAAATCATTTAATTATAAACAGAAATACACTTCCCTGGAATGTTGGTTATATTTTCCTACAAATATTTGGAAAATACATGCTCAAATATGCCAGATCAGTATGGCATATCATGTAATATTAGGGTGATTTTAAGTTAATTTAACGCTTACTGATCTAATTGGTGCTATTAGATCTCATTAATCAGATGGTTGCTTTGTAAAGATAACATCTGGAGGAAAGAGCAGAAAGGAGAAAGGAATTTAAGACTGGTCAATCATGTTTTAAAATGTTATTCATGGAAATAAATGCATGATCACCTGGATCATTTTTTAGACTGATCTTTCTATTTTAGTTATCATTCATTTCATTATTATTACTGGAGCTTTCATGTGAACAAAGTTAGAGAGAGCTTCTTTGTTTAAAAAAAAAAGGCAGCCTGTTGTGTCATAGAAACTGAAATTTAAAAGAATATTTTTTAAAAAAATAAAGAACATTATTAGAGCTACAGTACCTCATGTCAGAATTTACAATTATATTTGCAAACTGCTGTAATCCAGATTTTGGTACTTTCACAGCCTTCTATAAAAAAAGGATTTATATTATGCCCTTTTTAACAATTAACCTATTACCAATTTCTATTTTTCAGTTTGTATATTCCTGAACATTTTTAATTTGCTGCTTACCATATATTATTTCATGCACAAATATTTGGGTGATTGAAAAATGTAGATTTATTTATTTATTTAGCATATGGCAGGGTGTCAAACTCAAGGGCCAGGGGCCATATCTGGCCAATGGGGTACTAAGATCTGGCCCATGGTGCTGCCCTAGAAACAGCAAAGGACCAGCAAAGGACCACATGGTGCCTCTGCCAACAAAAATAGAGCTCAGGAGGGCTGCAGACAGCCTTGAAAGCTCCATTATCACTGGCAGAGGGTTGCAGGAGGCCATTGCAGTTCAAAATGGAGCTCAGGAGGACTGTGGGCAGCTGAAAATGGCAGGAGACCATTGCAGCTGGAATTCGGGAGACCATTTTCGCTGACAGAACACTTGGGCCACCACAGGTGCCCCCAACATGAGTAATGTCAAACTGGCCACACCCACCCTGGCCACACCCACCCTGGCCTCCAAGGTCAACCCTGATGTAGCCCTCAATGAAATAGAGTTTGACACTCCTGGCATATGGCATACAATGTTAGGGAAATCTATACATGCTAGATACACAAAGCAGTCCTGGCAACCTAGATTGCTAATTCATTCTGTTCAGCATTTGCATGACTATCATTAGTGCAACATGACACTGGACAGCATGACCCACCAAATATATAACCTTCATACAAAACGATAGAGAATTCTTACATAATATTCCAAAAAATTATCTTAGGTTAACACAGAGATTAAAAATGGTGTTACAATTGCTTTATATTTCCACAGGTATAATATTACATATCACAGCTATTATGTAGGACAGATTTATTTATTTTATTTTTATTTTTATTTTTTCAAGCAATTATTAGATAACAGGTATAAGTATAGACATGGTTATGAATACATGAAATGGATACGAATAAGAAAAAAGAAAAAGAAACAACAGGACAGGGATGGTAGGCACATTGGTGCACTTATGCATGCTCCCTACAGACCTCTTAGGAAAGGGGTGAGGTCAATAATGGACAGTCTAAGGTTGAAGTTTTGGGGGTTTGGGGAAGATACTGCAGAGTCAGGTAGAGTATTCCAGACATTGACCACTCTGTTGCTGAAGTCATATTTCCTGCAATCAAGTTTGGTGCAGTTTACCTTGAGTTTGTATCTATTGTGTGCTCTTGTATTGTTATGGTTGAAGCTGAAGTATTCACTGACAGGTAGGACATTGCAATGTATAATTTTATACATTATACTTAGATCGGACTGAAGGCGGAGTAGTTCTAGATTGTCTAGGTCTAAAATTTCAAGTCTGGTAGCATAAGGTATTCTGCTATGAGTACAGGAGTGGAGAACTCTTCTTGTGAAATATTTCTGGACTTTCTCAATTGTATTAATATCAGATACGTAATGCTGGTTCAAGACTGATGAGCTGTATTCAAGTATTGGTCTAGCAAATCTTTTGTATGCTCTAGTGAGTAGAGTGATATTACTAGAGAAAAAGCTACACAGTATTAGGTTTATAACACTTAATGCCTTTTTAGCTATGTAGTTACAGTAGGCTCTAGCACTTAGATGATTTGAAATGAGTACTCCAAGGTCCTTGACATAGTTTGGGTCATCAACAAGGTCTTGACTATTCAGCTTATATTTTATTTTCTGATTTTTTGCCAATATGTAAGACAGAGCATTTATTTGTTGAGATTTGAAGTTGCCATTTGTTTGACAATTCTGACACATAGTCGAGGTCTTTTTGAAGGGTAGCAGTATTGTTGGTGGCGTTGAACAACATTACATCGTCAATGAAAAGAATGCTGTTGCTCTTAATGTGATCACAGAGGTCATTTATGCAGAGTATGAAGAGAGTTGGTCTTGGAACACTGCCTTGGGAAACACCACTGTTGACAGCTATAGAATTTGATAGGATGCTCACAATCTTGACCATTTGTTGCCTGTTTGACAGGAATGCTTCTATCCAGTTATGCAGGTGTCCAGAGATGCCATAAGATTTTAATTTTAGGAGTAGTTTGTCATGTACCACTGAATCAAAGGCTTTACAGAAGTCTATATAAATTGCATCAATTGCTTTGCCCTGATCAAGTTGTATAGTCCATATGTTTTTGCAGTGTAAGAATTGAAGATTACAAGATAGTTTTTTTTTGAAACCAAATTGTTTGTTAGAGAGTTTGTTAGAGGGCAGAAGACATGATGAAAATCCCTTAATATCACATGGATACACTCAATCATAGTTTCAATTGGAAAACTGTCTCGGAAAACATCCTAGACAAAGACAAATCCCTCAATGCTAGGAAGAAGGAAACAAAAGACCAGAACTCACCTTCTCCAGCCACCAATGTGTAGATAATCAGGGATTAACACCAGACAAACAATACTCCAATTAAGCAAAAAAGCAAAAAACAATACTCCTATTAAGGGAATCTCAAGGAGAAAAAAAATCACATCCCCATTAACTCTGCCAGGGCTAGATACTATATATAGACAGGGAGCAAAAATCACACCCACTGGCATTGATAATATTACCTAGTGAGGTAATGAAATGTTTGAAAGAAGCAACTAAGTTCAAAGAGCACCAAAGACTCACAGTTCAGTTCTGAGCTACATATATTCTCTTCTGTTGGATTCACTAAACCATCTATTATTTATGCATGCAGGCTCTTTCTTACCGCACTTCTATTTCAAAAAGGGAAGCCAAACTCTACTTCACTTTTTTTACACAAGGGTAAATGTTAGTTCCTATTTTGGATCATACAGTGGTGAAGAAAAAAGAGAGAGTGGGTGTGAATGAGTAGGAAGTGTGAGCATATGCTAACAGAAAAACATGATAGTAGTTTAGTCCCTACCGTTTTTCTAAGAGTCTATTTTCTGCTTGAAGAAGCAGGTGCTCTCTTCCTACCTTTCCAGCATCAAACAGCTGACAGACTGTCAAAGGTGTGATGGCTCCAGGACAGCTATATTGCCTTAAATTGTGCATTCTTGACACATCTGATAATTATGCCAAATGAGCTCACCTTACCCTTATACTTCTGAGCTATACATATTAAATTAAGTGGAAGTGGTTACCTGCACTCACTACCCCATAAAATAGGGTGTGGGAGGGGAACAGAAGTCAGATGCTTGATAGGTTGTAGGAGCCAGATACACCTTTATCCGTCAGATATGGGGATTACAGTGACAAGAAGATTGATAGTCTAGGGAGAAAAACCAAAAGTAAAAATCAAATCTGTCATGCAGGCCAATGTCCTATTTACTTGCTGAGAATTTCCTATTGCTTAATATCAGTTTTTACTGCTGACAGCAGGAACAAGATTGAAATAATTTTTGCACTTTTCTGAAGAGCCATCATATGTTTCTCATACAAGAGTAAACTTTACTGAAATTATTCCATCACATTTCAAAAAGAATTAGAGAACACCAATAATTGGATTTTTTAAAAAAAACAAAAAAACAAAATGTACTTTGTATTTTTTGCTTCAACTTTGTTTCTGTTTCAAAACATGTTGGCTACTTTATGTCAGGAATGATGATGTTTGCCCTTATTGGCAAAAGGGTAGACACATGAGAGCATATATGGTAAGTAACATGAAATCCTTTACTGATGAGAGTCTGATTTATATAAACAATGTCTTGTCAAGTGGAAAATGACCCAGAGAAAAATAAATAGACACCAACAGACTATTGCAAAATCCTCTTCAGTTTATGAACATATACCATTGTAATTTTTCCAATGAAAGTATGAACCCAAAATTCCCAGTTCTGACTCAGAAGTATTTCTGAATAAACCCATGATCAACCATACTGCAAGGATCAGAAATAAAGGGGCTGTCACATAGGCCAATGGATGTAAAACGTATGTAAAAAGAACACAGTGGACGAGAAAATGTTCCATCCATTGTTATCCGCTCTCAAAAGTGCCCCGAATTTGCATAAGCAGAGGGGACAAGAACGGAAAGGAACGGATGGGGGGAGGATGTAGCCAGGATGTTAAGCGGATGCTCCACGGAATCCGAGCGGATGGAAGCGGATGGCACATCCGCGGGGCTTCCGGGGAGCACAGCGAAGCGGACGCGCAATGGAAGGAATGGATGCAGAGCGGAAGCCTAGAGGATACCTACCGGATGCCTAGCGGATGCAGAGCATTCACTGCGCATGCGGGGAGGATGCATTGTGTAACCCCCGCGGATATAAAGGGAAGCAGCTTGCAAGCAGGTCTCCATTCAGAGGAAAGACCTGCTGCCAGACACAGCTCCAGCCAGCCAGCAAGCCAGCCAGCCAGCCAGCCAGCCAACAACCATGGGGAAGAAGAGAAAGCCTCAGCCATCTGCTTCCAGCCCTGGCAAGAGAGACAGGGCCACCATCCCACCCCCTGGCCCTGACTCTGCTTCTGCTGGGGCTTCTGCTGCTCGGGCTCGCTCTTCTGGTGCTGGAGCTTCTGCTGGCGCTGCTCCTGGTGCTGGTGCTTCTGCTGGTGCTTACTCTGCTAGCGCTGCTCCTGGTGCTGGTGCTTCTGCTGGTGCTTACTCTGCTGGCGCTGCTCCTGGTGCTGGGGCTTCTGCTGGGGCTTACTCTGCTGGCGCTGCTCCTGGTCCTGCTGGTCCTGCAGGTGCTCCTGGTGCTCCTGGTCCTGCTGGTGCTGCTGGTGCTCCTGGTCCTGTTGGTCCTGTTGGTCCTGCTGGTCCTGCTGGTCCTGCTGGAGCTTACTCTGCTGCTGCTGATCCTGGTCCTGCTGATCCTGCTGGTGCTGCTGGTGCGGAGCTTACTCTGCTGCTGCTGATCCTGGTCCTGCTGATCCTGCTGGTGCTGCTGGTGCTTACTCTGCTGATGATGATCTTGGTCCTGCTGGTGCTGCTGGTGCTTCTGGTCCTGCTTTTGCTGCTACTGTTGTTGCTGCTGCTGCTGCTGGTGGTGGTGGTGGTGTGGTGGAGCAGAACCTACAACCTCGAAGCCCCTCTAATGAGGGCCCAGATGGCTCTGCCAGAGGGAGGAAGAGGTATACGCATGAACGAGAATGGGAGAGGAGGCAATACTCCATAGAAGAAGAACATGTGGATGAGGTGCTGGAATGGCTGAGGGAGAACGAGTATCTTTGGCGGAAGGGACACAGGCTCTATTGAGACACCAAGAGAAAGCAGGCTGCTTGGAGAGAGAAGGTGGAGAGCCAGGGCTACACTTCAGAGGTGCTCCGTGGCTGGTGGAAGCACATGCACACCTGGTACAGGAAGCTGCATCTCAAAAAATCTGGCCAGGCCACAGTCAAGCTGACGGACCGAGAGACCTATGTGATGGCCAAGTGCAGCTTCTTGGAGGGTGAGATGCACCACTGAGGAGCAGCCCCTCTGCCAACCCTCTCTCTCAGGCAGCCCACAGAGAGCCAGTCCTCTTCTGGCCAAGAGTCAGCTCCTGTGTCCAGGCAGGTATCTGTGGAGCGTGCCACGACGGAGACCCCCCCGACAGCTGCACTACCCATGGCGGAGTGCGAGGAGGACTCCCTGATGGAGTGGGAGCAAGGAGAGGGCACTTCCACCAGAGACCAACCCACATCCACCCCCAGCTCCACCTCCACAGAAAGCAGGCAGAGAGGCACACTGGAGGGGCAGAGCCATACTGTCCTCCTGGAGATCAGGAACATCATCAGAAGCAGTGTAGATCTCCTCTCTCATCTGGTACACACCAACATCCCATCCTCCAACCGCAAGCCCTTCCTCACCTACGTCAACCAGACCCTCATGGACATGTCCGAATCACAGTACCAGGTGATAAAGGACAGGATCACCAGTCTTCTTCACAACCCTCCAGACCCAGCTGAAACTGCTCCCACCCAGTCCAGGTCTGTTCCTCCACCCCAGGTGATGTCACTGCCCTTCCAAGGCTTTCCACAGGCCCTCACCTACCAAGGCTACGGCTACCAGGAGCTCCAGGAGCACAGGCAGCCCTTCCCATTCCAGGCACAGGTACATTGAACACCACCAGTGCCACCGATGCCACCGATTCCACAGACGCCACCGATGCCACCCATTCCACAGATGCCACCCACGCCACAGAGGACACCCATGCCACAGATGCCACCCACGCCTCACCTCACTCAGCTGCAGATTAGACATCCCCACTACACTACTCCTTCCTCCACCCCACAGCCAAGCCCGGCCTCAGAACATCTGTCATCGGTATTGGGGCTGACACCCAATGTCCTGGAGGAAGGGACTCTCAACATCACAGGACTGAGCTAGCTCTCTGAGAGCTTCCTCCACACACCGTCCCCTGTTGTCCTCTCGGGGCCAGGCACCCCAATGGTGCCTCAGACCAGCACTCCAATAGCAGCCACCTCCACAGCACCTGGACCCTTCACCCCTGAGACTATGGACACACCTCAGAGTGACTGAGAAGGCTGCCAGAGACTGGGTGGCTACCTGTTGACTTTATCTTTGCTTGGGACACTTGGGTCATTTTGCTTTTACAGCTTGTTATTAATAAAGATTATCTTTGCTTCACACACTTGCTTCATTTATTTTATTAAATAAAGTCTTGGTGGAACCTTTTAGAAATGTTTTAAGCCTTTGCATGCTTGTGGGATGGGTAAGGATAGCAGTGGGATGGGCAGGGATACCTTTGGGATAGGTAATAGCTGTGGGATGGGTTAGGATACCTGTTGGATGGGTAATAGCTGTGGGATAGATAAACCTCCAGTGCAAGCATAGTGGGACTGTATGGTCCACCCTCCCAGGTGCCACACCTATGGCCCTTTATTATCAATAACAATGTAATCATTGATCCACACATTTCAACATAAACACAACTCTTTATTAAATGCCCTGTTCATTGTAGGCCCACTCAACATACATGGCCCAATCTCATCCATGTGATGAGACAGGCTGAAGAAAGCATCCATTAAGCATCTATCATCCTGTCTTGCCACTCCACTGCTCCAGCTGGGGAGTTGCACCAGTGTTTCAGGAGGTTGCGCTGCTTCTTCCCTTCACGTGAAGCTCTGTTGGGGCCTTGCACACCCACAGTATCTATCAGGTTTTGCCCTTGCCTCCATTCACCAGGCTCCATGTCCCCATTGCCTTGTTGGAGGCCCACGAGCCTGTTCTGCAACACTGGGTAGCGGGTGCACATGAGATTGTGCAGGATGCAGCAAGCTTCCATGATCCTCCTCACGGTCTGTAGGCGATGCTGCATGTTGGTGAGAAGTACCTGGAACCTGTTGGCCAGGATGCCAAAGGCGTTCTCCACCACCCGTCTTGCCCTGGACAGCCTGTAGTTGAGGATGGCAAAGAGGATGATGCTGAAGAAGCCCTTGTAGTTGTAATAAGTGTATCCTGACTTGGCTAGAGTTTTGCAAGCCACGTGCTTCCCATCTATGGCTCCAACAGTGTGGGGGAAGTTCCATTTCTGATACCACTGCTCTGCAACTTTCTTCCAGCCTTCTTCAGTGGAGGGGCACTGGAGGAGCTCCTCCAGGTATTCTTCGATGATGGCCTGCACCACTTCTCTGACTACAATGCTGATGTTGTTGTGTGGCATCCTCCAGCTGTACTGCATGCTCCTGTACGTGGTCCCTGAGGCCAGGTGGCGCAGAGTCAGTGCCACCTTGAGTCCAGGGTCCAGGCTGGGCCGGAATTTGGGTCTCAGCCACTCCAGAACTTCGTCAAACATGGCTGGCAGCATCCTCATGAAGTTCTGGAATGCACGAGGGTCTTCGTATCTCAGCTCCACCATCAGCTTGTTATACAGTCCATACTATGCTCTTCTGGCGATCCATCTTTGGACCCAGACACTTCTTGGCTGCCTCCTTTTCTTCGCGTAGAACAGGTGAAAGAGCCTGTAGATGGCTTCGCACTGTTGTAGAACGATGGTGGCTACCAAAAGGAGTGCGTGATGATCCATGGTGGAGATGACTGGATGCTGTGGAAGAGCAAGAGCCAGATGAAGGCTGAAGAGGTCTGCACAGCAGGACTGCTGGACTGAAAGTGAGATCCAGGTGAGTTCCTCCCCCTTTTTATAGGAAATATAGGTTTTCCACTCGGTGTCCTTTTGCATCCTCTAAGCATACTGCAGACATCCCAAATATCTGAGATACGTCCCCTATGCAAACGTTTTTTCCATTTTTATGCTTTATATGTGAGCTGCATTCGCTTTCAGCCTTTCTCCGTCCGTGCTACTAATGCTGTGTGTCCGTTCCGCGTCCGTTTCGCTTTCTCCCTGTGTCCGTTTTCCGCTGGAATGGATTTGAGTTGCGCGGATGTGCAGCGGATACCTTGCAGATATAGCGGACGCGTAACGGATGACGACGGATGTAGAACGGATGTTCCCCGTATGCATTGTGGATGCAGAATGGACACGTTGGATACATTTTCCACTCAAAAGGTTTTGAGCAGCTCAAAACTTTTTGAGCGGATGAAATGTCAGTCGACGGATGCTGGACAGATAGAGAGGATGAAAAACGGAGGCAGTGAGTACAGAAAGGAAGCATCGCGTTAACCAACGGATGGCAAGTGTTTCTCTCCATTTTACCTCCTCTTTCCATTTGTTGGTGCTGTGTGACAGGGGCTTAAATGACACTAATAATCTATATCTGCTTCCCTACTCTGAGATTAAAAATGTAGCCAAAGAAAAAGAAAGCAAGGCTAATATTCCATTTACCTGCATTTGGCACCTTAGCACAATGCTTCCCAGCCCTGGATAATTTATCCAAAATTGGGTAAAAGTGGATAATCTTTGGATAATAATTATGTAATTATGATATGTATATTATATGTATATGTATATTATATGTAATTATCTTTGGATAATTACATATGAACCCATTATCTATCACAGTGATGGCTAAACTTTTTGGCATCAAGTGCCCAAAGTGTGTGTGTTCGCATCCCCAAAATGCAATGTACGCACACCCCGCACATGCGCCCCTCCCCAGCCATGCATTCCCCTGTGCCCCAGCCATGCATTCTCCTGTGCCCCTGCGCATGCCTGTGTGACACCCCCACATCTTAAAGATTGACTGAAATATTATTACATGTACTAAAATATATTCAAAAATCTCCCAAAGTATTCATATTGAGATACAAAATCAATGCATTTATCAATGATAATTTGTTGAAATGGTAAAGATAATTCAATGATATTATTTTTATAATGCAAGTAGTTCTTGAATTATAACCATTTCATCGGCAACCTTTTGAAGTTATGACGCTCAAGGAAGAGATTTATTGCCAGTTTTCAAAGTTCAATAAGACTTTTTGATAAGTGGTTTTCGGTAA
This sequence comes from Laticauda colubrina, assembly GCA_015471245.1. Classification (NCBI taxonomy): domain Eukaryota; kingdom Metazoa; phylum Chordata; class Lepidosauria; order Squamata; family Elapidae; genus Laticauda; species Laticauda colubrina. The sequence continues at coordinate 9,643,103 of BLBF01000041.1, read as the reverse complement.
TGAAGGAAAAACACTGGGGAAGTCCTGCCCTAGAATGTACACCGGTACATAGTAGTCTGGAATTGTTATTCAGGAATATTTTGCATTGCATATTGCATGTGCAGTAAACTTTATTCATTTGCCTAACCAAGAATGGACTAATATTTCCTATATCTTGGGGTTATGGACCACATATACCTGCCCATGTATCCAATTAATCACATGTAGTGCATAGGGGAACAAGGGGAAGAGATGCTGCCTAGGGAATGATCAGATAAGAGAGTGAGCGGTCCCTAGTGGCTTAATGGTCAGAGAAAGAAATTTAGGAAAGAGTAGCTCTAACTGATCAGGCTGTTCAAGCGATAGTAGGAGATTTGTATTTTTAGACTTGCAATATTTTATTACTGTAGCCTTATAATAATGTCAGATTCTAAGTCAAACCCATCGAGACTAAGTAGTTACTTTGAATCTGGACATCTTCTATCTTGGGACTGTACTGTACTTACCCTTCCATGACTGATCTACAATTTGGGGGTTCTCTTGGTCGCATAATTCCCACTCAAAGAGAAGGGGGACAGCTGTAGTGTGAGGATCCTTTACACAGCTGTATTTCATGTCTTTGTCTCTTCCTAAATCAAGAGGCAATAGAATTCACAGTCTCCAATTCAGTCTCTTTGCCACAATTCCAAGCTGGCTCTGTGATACATATTTATTAGAAAGCATTCTTATTGCTGTTTTATATGTTATTACCTGCTCTTTGTCACTTTTATACCATTTTTTATAAAATTGATTGGTCTGCATTTTTAAAAAAACCTACTTCAAAAATGTTGATAAAATTTAAAGTTCCTTGCCATGCCTTTTTCACAGCTAAGAAATATCAGGTTTTATAATTATATCGTGCTTGCTACCAAGGTCGCTCAACTGAACAAAACTAGAGATTGCATTATTTACACAAACAATTTTCAGAGTAATTTTTCTTACTTGACTTGACATTTCAATCAGCTGGGCTGGATATAAAAGAACACATTATGTGGCTGTATATGTTCAGTCCATGGGACATAGTTTGTTCCACAAGTCTTTAATCATTCCAAAACTTGGATCCACATCCAGTCCAAATTACTTCAAAAAGATCAAGGTGCAAACAGAAAAAATCTTAAAAAATAGTATTTATTTGGCACAAAAGCAAACTTTTAGAACACAAAGAGACAATAGTTGGATTCAACTTCAATCTATGTGATAATGTAGTTTCTTTGTTTTTTTCATTGTATGATCCCAACTATTGTCATTTGTCAACCGTGGATTTATATGTCTGCTGCAGTAGATATAAACCAGACCATGTTTTGTTCAACAAATCATGGTTAAAATGCACTACAAAATAGAACAAAGTGTGAAAACCAATCCATGAATATAAATACACAGGTAAACATTCTCACAATGGATGGAGTAAGTAAGAAGAAAACCAAATATAAAGGTCACAAGCCACAGTCATCCCCATCTTCAAAAAGGGAGACCCCAGTCTAGTTGAAAATTACAAACCAATCTCTTTATGCTGCATCACCTGTAAACTCATGAAATCAATTATTAACCAATCCATTATCCTCCACTTAGAGATAAACAACCTACTCTCTAATAAACAATTTGGTTTCAGGAAAAACCATCTTGTAATCTGCAATTCTTACACTGCAAAAACTTATGGACTACACAACTCGATCAGGGCAAAGCAATAGATGCAATCTACATGGACTTCTGTAAAGCCTTTCATTCAGTGGTACATGACAAACTACTACTAAAATTAAAATCTTATGGCATCTCTGGACACCTGCATAACTGGATAGAAGCATTCCTGTCAAACAGGCAACAAATGGTCAAAATTGGGAGAGTCTTATCAAATTCTGTACCTGTCAACAGTGGTGTCCCCCAAGGCAGTGTTCTAGGACCAACTCTCTTCATACTCTACATAAATGACCTCTGTGATCATATTAAGAGCAACTGTGTTCTCTTCGCTGATTATGTAAAGCTATTCAACACCACAGACAATACTGCTACCCTTCAAAAAGACTTCAACTATGTATCAGAATGGTCAAACAAATGGCAACTTCAAATCTCAACAAATAAATGCTCTGTCTTTTATATTGGCAAAAAAATTCAGAAAATAAAATATAGGCTGAATAGTCAAGACCTTGTTGATGATCCAAACTCTGTCAAGGACGTTGGAATACTCATCTCTAATGACCTAGTTGCTAAATCCCACTGTAACTACACAGCCAAAAAGGCATGAAGAGTTGTTAACCTAATCCTACGTAGCTTTTTCTCTGGTAATATCACTCTAGAGCATATAAAACATTTGCTAGACCAATACTCAAATACAGCTCATCAGTCTGGAACCCACATTACATATCTGATATTAACACAGTTGAGAAAGTCCAGAAATATTTCACAAGAAGAGTTCTCCACTCCTGTACTCATAGCAGAATATCTTATGCCACCAAACTTGAAATTCTAGACCTGGAAAACCTAGAACTACGGCGCCTTCGATCCAATTTAAGTATAGTATATAAAATCATACATTGCAATATCCTACCAGTCAATGAATGCTTCAGCTTCAACCATAACAATACAAGAGCAAACAATAGATACAAACTCAAGGTTAACCGTACCAAACTTTATTGCAAGAAATATGACTTCAGCAACAGAGTGGTCAATGTCTGGAATGCTCTACCTGACTCTGTGGTTTCTTCTCCAAACCCCAAAAATTTCAACCTTAGACTTTCTACTGTTGACCTCACCCCTTTCTTAAGAGGTCTGTAGGGACGTGCATAAGCACACCAACGTGCCTACCATCCCTGTCCTATTGTTTCTTTTATTTTTCTTATATGTACTCATTTCTCGTATTCATAACTATGTTTATCCTTATACCTATTATTTTGTAAGTGATTGATAAATCAAATAAACAAACAAACAAATAAATAAATAAATGTTATTTAACGTTAACAAAAATTGTGGGTCAAGATAGTTTCCTCTAGCTACAGATACTAGGAAAGAAGAAACCATGCAAAAACCTGGATAAGGTTATAATAGTAAGGAACTGTTGTGAATGCAGTTCCTAACATCAGATATTCACAATCCTTCAGGCTACTTGCCAAGCTCAGAACATACATTCTCATAAGAGATGGTTATTACATACACAAAGAAATAGCCCAGCTAGTTTGGAGAACTGGAAAAGTTAAATGAAGCAAAACTAAGAAGAGTATAGGATTATGATTGTTCAATATAATATCTGATTAAACTGTGGGAAATTCCTCACAACTGAGACAGAGGGAATATTTGTTTTAAAAGGCATTTTCATTTTAAAGCAAAAGGTACAAGTCTAGCAAAAGGTACAAATCTAAATTAGGATTAATTCTCTGTTGTAGAAGTCCTTTCTCTAAACTCAGCTGGTCTGCTATAATAATCTTTCACTTGGAGATTAGAACTGACTGATGAGAATTTTCTGGTAAGTTCTTTCCTGCAAGAAAGAACTTTTTTGTCTCATAATTATTTATAATAAAGGAAAGTGGATGCTAAATAGGCAAAAGAGAATAAGACAAAGATGTACAGTATGCTAAAAGGGTATGAATTAAACAGAAAACATTTGGACAAAAATATCTTGGTCATGCAAGAAAAGTGGCAACTAAAAAATACTTCTTTGGTCATTTAACCATGTTTCTCCAACAATACGGTCCCCCCAATAGGAAGACCCGGCATGCTTTCTAGGGATAAAATGAAATTAACCCCCTCCCCCCAAATTTAGGCCTATTTTAAAACATGCAAAATTGGGGGGGAGGGCAGAGGGGAACTTGCCTTTAGGACCACCCATGGGCAGCCACACCTCATCACCAGCTGCTCCTAACGGCCGAGCATGGCGGAGCGCAGAGTGCTTCCTACCCCTGCCAAGTGCCTTTGCTGCAGACCTGGGTATGGTGCTGGTTGCAGGCCAGCTCAGCAGGTGAGCGGTGGTGGCATGGATGTCGACCTCGGCAGGGCACTTTAAATCACAAGACCTTTGGCGCCTGCCTCTGCTGCTTCCTCCCCCGCTCTTGCTTTCCCTTCACATTTCTCCACCAGCAGCATTTCAGATACTTCTCAGGTGGGGGAGCCACCTCTGTAGCTTCCACAGTTTCCGTTGGCACTGGTGAGAGAACAGCAGCAGTGCTGGCAAGAGAACAGCGGCAGCGCTGGCGGGAACTGTGGAAGCGTTTCAGCTGCTTCTCAGGTGGGGGAGCCACCACTGTTGCTTCCATGGTTCCCACCAGCACTGGCAAGAGAACAACAGCAGTGCTGGTGGGAACCGTGGAAGCATTTCAGCTGCTTCTCAGGCAGCGGAATCATCTCTGTAGCTTCCACAGTTCCCGCTGGCACTGCTGTTGTTCTCTCATGCTCTGCCCTGATTGGTCATTAGGAGTGGCTGGTGTCAAGGTGTGGCTGCCCGCAGGGCACTCTAGGCGAGGGTGCGTGGATGGGAGAAATTAATTCACCCCCCAAAAGACAGCCTAGCCATTTTTTCAGGGCTCAGAAAAAAAAACTAAGACCCGGCCTTATTACATGAGAAACACAGTAGTTGCCAGCAGAAAGGGAGTGGGGGAAACTAATGCATTCCTGAAATACTTCAGATAATTGCTAGGTAGCTGAAGTCTTGGCGCACAAGATTATTACTAGACAGCATGATTGATGACTCTTGTCTATGGATGCGTCCCATTAGAGAATATACATCCAGGGAATGGGGGGAAGACCAGGGTCAAGGGGGAAATGAATGGTGTATCTTAGTGTCAGCTGTACCCAAGTAATGCTGACGTGGTCATTCCTAATAAATCATTTTTTTTACTCTGAGAGATGCGACTAGAGACTTATGATTTGAATGGGGGTGGATCTGTCAGAGGCTTGACATAAAGTATAAAAGAACATATATGTAGTACAGGATTGAAGATCTTAGTATTCTCTGAGTTTGCAAACATTTATTTGCCAAATGAGATAACATCATAAATATTTTTGAGGCAGGCTACATAGAACTTCAAGATGCTTCCTATGCAATTAAATAAATGTCTACTTACTTTTTGCAAGTTTGCTTCCTTACAGATTTAGGAACACATAGTACTTGGTCTTTGAATGGTATATCAGAAAAAAATACAGTAAAAGCTAGACTGGTTCAGGTCACATAGATAAATAAGACCAAAGTAGAACTAAATGAAAATTAAATGAATTTGGCACAGTTGATAAAAGTATCCTCCTAGTTAAATAACTGCTCATATTAGAAATTACCATTTGGTGTTAATTTTGAGATAAGCTCAGGCACATGTAGTCCTAAAGCTGCAAATAGTAATCTTATATTCAATTATTTCAGATTATTTATTGGAAGAAGTTTCCATTGACAAGTATTTTTGGTCCTTTCCCCACAAATAAACTGTAATCTATAAAACCAGCTTCTGGGCAAAGCAAGTTCTGCTGAATAGCTTAGAAACGCTGTTGTAAGGTACGTGCACCTTGGCCGGATACAATGGGTTTCTAATTTTTCTAATCATTGTGTACTTGTCATATTTATTCAAATAAGATTAGCAAACCAAAATGAAGCAGTAACTCCTTCTGACTAGACTCTGCATTCATTCATTTTATAATCTTTAGATAAAGACTTTGAAGCGAGAATATTCATTACCAAATCAAGACTTTCAGAATAGCCTGGGCAGTAATGAAATGAAGCAGATTTGACACAGGGGATAATATGATAAAAATTATTCTGTCATAAGATTACTGGGACTAAATGTTGTTGGATGATAAGGTGTGATATGTTAATGCAAAATTATCTTGCCTGTCCCCTTCTCCCAAAATGCAACAGATGAAACTCACATTTATTAAAAGTCTGACTGAGATATTAAAAGATCCCAGATAAGCCAGTTTATTTCTGCTCGGCAGCACAAATTGAAAGAGTTCTCCAACTGGAATTTCTTTAAATGAAAGATTGCCAAATAATAAGCTTTGCAAGAAAGTTGCATAGCATGCCAAGATTGGGGGGGGGGGGGGGAGGAATCCAACCATTCTCCCTGGAAAGAGTTAACTAATTCTTTGGTTTCCATTTAGATACAGGAAAATAAAGAGTAGAGTTAAAAGCCTGAACAAATTATGATGAGCTATGCAATCAATAATTTTTGCTCTATGAAGGTATAGAAAAGAAGATTAATTATGTCCATCTGAATACATAAGGCTAAGGCTCAGTCTAAAGCGTAAACTACCATGATGAAGCTTAAATGATTTGTCCATATCACTAGAAGCACTAAGACAACAGAAGGCTATAATAGTTTCCGCTTTGCAAAGCGTTTCATTCGTTGCCAGTCAAAAAGCTGCAAATAAAATTGATATCAAATGCGCTTTATTCTGAAACTGAGAATGAATTTACAATACAAAATATCTGGGTTAATCCTTTTGGCTGTTTGATCCAACATAGCAACATGGAGGGACAGAGTGAATTTTAAGTGATGGAAGAATCAAGTCAAACATGAAAAAATTGGAAGATTTATTTTAATTTATAATGAAAAGTAGATTCTCCCTACAGTGAAACATTTCATCTTTCGCAGAGATGAAATTTAACACCAACACAGGGAGGCCAGAACATAAAAAGGACAGAAGTGTGAAATCAGGCAGCCAATAAGTGACATTAGTTATGTCTAAAATAATAAGAAGTGATCCAGCTGAGAGGAGCTATATTAATTTCAAGAAGAAATGCCAGACTTTCCTTTTGATGTGTTCAGTTCTAAGCATTCTTAGAAAGAATATGATCATCTAGATCTATTTCAATCAAATTTCAAGCTGAATTTAGCACTGAAGCCATATTGCACTATCTGGGTTGTTCCTACTGAAACACATAGAACTAACAAGCTTGGAAGTAGCTGCAGTATTTAGGCTATTGAATCCAGCCCTTTGCTTAGTGGAGAAATCCAAATTAAATCAACCACAAGAGATAATTTTCTAGCACTTGGACACACCCAATCAAGCAGGTACTTCCCTGTCAAATTACAAGCAGTCCTCAACTTACAATGGCTGTTGAGACCAGAAATTTTCCTTCACTAAGTGATGTTCTTGTAAAGCAAGGGCGTGCAAGAGGGTACTGATTTGTTTTGTTCCCCATCAAACTGTTAAGTTTTTCCTAGTATTCAATGCCTTTCTGTAGCTTAAATCCCTCATTTAATAACCTGTATTCTGCATGAAGGGAAAAAATCATAGTTCTTTCCTTTTTCTGTATAATATATTTTCAGATATTTAATTGAAACAGAAACAGCACTTAGACTTATATACTGCTTCATGGTGCTTTACAGCCCTTTCTAAGTGGTTTACAGAGTCAGCATATTGTCCGAACAATCTGGGTCCTCATTTTACCCACCTCAGAAGGATGGAAGGCTGAGTCAACCTTGAGATGATGAAACAATTGCTGGCAGTTGGCAGTTAGAATGAGCTGCAATACTGCATTCTACCTACTGAACTCTTATCCTACCCCTCATTCTCTTTTCAGGGCTAAATATTCTCAGTGCTTCCAATATTTGTGATAAGGCTTTTAACATCTTTGCACTTGGTCAGACCCTACATATTCGGCATAGGGTCTTACCAATACAGAATAAAATAGAATCACTATTTGCATAGTTTCTAAACTATATATATGCCTTTTCTGCAGCCACTTTACATTGTTGACTCTTAGGCTGCTTGCAGCTTAGGTTTTGATCACCACATCCCTTTATATCTTTCTCTGGGAAAGGAGAAAGTACAGAAACCCACTGTTATTTTTTATTTTGTTTTCTGATTCATAAAAAATAACCCATTCAAAATGCTTTTCTTACTTCCACCATATGTATATATGTATGTATTGGCTTTGTAAGCTGTCCAATCCTATTAGGACTCTGCTATTTAATATATGTGCAAAATCCCTATGAAAAAAATGCCCAAAATCTGGAAATATGATCTACTTTAGATCCCCCCCTTCCTCCACTGGATATAAGTAGCTGTCATAGCTCTAACTAATTTCAAGTTTCTGCCATGTCTCCTAATAAAATAAATAAAACGAAGAACAAAACAAGAAAATAGTTATGACATCAATTGTCATGCCATCACCTCAGATGGTAGCTTTTAGTCAGTCCTTGGGCTGATTACAGCAAACTATTATACCTTGGGAGTGCCACTGAAAACTTCCTGAAAATTATAGCTCTTGCAAAAAGATAACTAGCCATTTTCTAATGGGATGGAGCAGAAAGGATCACAGGACACATACATTTCCATTCATTATTTGTTATTTTCCTGGTATGATTAAGGTGATATGATTGCTTTTCATCCTTGATATTATTTTCTTTTAATAGTATTTCAGTACACTTGGAAAATACTGTTTCTTAACATCCAAAGATGTTTCTGACCCATCTATTAATCAGCTGGTATAATCAATCTATTTACAGTTGAAAATGCAGACACAAAACACTAATTCTATTCAAATTCTGAATTTTATGTCACTTCCCCCTTTTAAGAAAGCCAACTTCCAGATCATTATAAAGCAAGCAAAGTTTTCATTTAGATTAGCAGTCTTCAAACTGAAATTACTTCAACCCCCAATTTGTGACATTTAATTTTTCATTTTCCAGAACGTCTCGTAATAGAATAAATAAAGCATACAGCAAAAGAAAAACAGTGCAATGCCATCAATGCAATTCACTTTAGGTTAGGTTGCAATTCTCTTGTGGGTTTCAACCTATTGGTTTTAGAATCATGGAATCATAAGACTGGAAGGGACCTCAAAGAAGTGAAATAAAAAATAGAGAAAATTAATAGCTACCTTCTGTTTCCCCTAGGAAAACAATTCATAATAACATTTTTTCTTTGTGATGCCATACCCTCTATATGTATACCAACAATAAAAGAAACAAAATTTATAAAGAGAAGTTTTAACAATACAATTTAACAATACAATTAACATTAACAATAATACAATTAACAATATGTATTAACAATACAATTAACAATTGTATTGTTAATTGTATTGCTAATTCAATTAACAATACAGAAGTAGTTCTTCTCTTGTTTTTTGAATCAATACTTAAAAAGTATCTTGGCCATAAGAACAGGTTTGCAGAATATTCTTACAGTATATTTAACGCTTAATAAAACTGCCATTTTAATACCGTCTCTAGCTATTTGCAGAAAAGGTACGTGTCAGCAGCATTTTACATTGTGGAATATAACTGAAAATTAGTTTTGGGACTGTGAATAGATAATACACTTTCTGTAGCCTACATTTTTGTCAGTTCTGTTTTCCCTTTTAAGTTGCTTAACTGTATTTTAAATTACGTGTAATGGATTTTATTGTACATCATGTTGGCAGGATCAAAGCCAGCTGATCAACTTGAAAACATCAGTGAATGAATGAAATGTGCATATCAGCTATTGCTTGGTGAAACATGAAGAAGTCATAATTCGGATGGGTTCCTTTTCCATATCTTTTCAAGTTGCAGAGCAGACAGGCAGATTTACAAGTTCAGCCATACAAATGGCTTTGAATGAAAAGTTTGTGACATGCTAGTTAGCAAATCCTGGGTTCTACAGAATCCAGGAAACTATGTCTGGTAGTTCAAACTTAAAGAAAGTTTTAAATCCAATTCATTCAGCTTTTGAAGAAAACTAAATGTTATTAAATGGATGAATAATGCAAATAAATAATCCCACAGACATTATATTGACTGAGATGACATGACACATATTTTTGAGTGTATCCCATTTTATAATAAAACATAAATACTGAACAACTGATGATTGCCTTGGACAAAGATGTAGTATTTCTGGAATTACACATGACATCTACACATGTAGGTTAAATCACTTATATTTGGTGCTTTGTTGATTTTCCACATTTTACTGTAGTACGGTACTGTACTGTAAAATGATACAGAATTATTTTTGTGAAAGATGAGAGCTTTCCAGCAACTTAAGCAGGGGAGAGAGATGGATATATGGCATATAATCATCATGCATAAGATTATGACATAAAAAAGAGCCATTTCCATCAATCTACTAGTCCAGTAGTCTGTTGTTACGATGACTATGCACTGTGTTTTATGGAACATACACCCGGGGATGGGCTTTAAAAATTTTAGCAACTGGTTCTCTGCTCTGTTGATGGGTGGGTGTGGCCTAGTCAGCCTCCTGCACCATGGTGGGAAGCATTTTTGCCCTCCCTGGGCTCTGGAGATTTTTCTCAAGCTTCTGGGAGGGCGAAAACAGCCTCCCTGGCTCTGGAGGCCCTCTGAAGGCCAGAAACAGGCCCATTTCTGGCCTTCTGTAGTCTCTGGGAGGCCTGTTTTTCAACCTCCCTGAGCCTCCACATGGGCCCTGTACTTATCTGGCATCCAAAATGGGCCACTTGGGGACTCTTGGGATGAGAGGGGAGGGGTGGGTGGGGAGGGGAGGGGAGGGGAGGGGCCAGCCACAGATGGAGTTTACCAGCTCACTGAACCAGTCATTAAATTAGCTACCAGTTCATCTGAACTGGGGAGAACCAGTAGCAGCCCTCTCCTGCATACAGCATGTTGCCCAGGACTGGTATTCAGAAATATATTTTTACCAGTAGTAAAGATATTCCCCCCCCCCAGCCAATATTGTGAATATAAATTAGAAAAGGGAATTGCTATTAGTATTGCCTTGAGCTCCTAAGGAAAGGTAACATTTTAATCTAATCATTAGACGGCACCAAGTGGAGTGATAGAGAATGCAAGGTTGCTTTAGCATAGGAATGTGCTAAAGCACAATCTAACCTGGCTTTGTATGGCACATGAAGAAACATTTTCCTAAAACTGGCCCAAACAGCCCTCTTTCCCTGAAAAGTCCATAACTCTGAAAAATGCAAATAAAATTGCTGACCTTTTATTTTTAACTCTATCTATTCTGGGAGAAATTGGGAGCTGCAGAAGTTATATTGGCAGGTAACACTTTTTCCAGCCCCGGTTTAGCTACTGACGCACAACTGATGCTGAACAGGTATGGAATAAAAGTGGAAGAACTGGCTTTTATAGGGAAAGATAAAATTGACTCTCTTGATAGGGGAAAAATAGTTGAAGTTAAAATGTATGGATCAGAATTTTGGGAATAAAGTATTTGTTTGCTATATTTTCATTTGAATATATTACTTAGTACATGCAAGGTGCAATAGAAAGAATCTCCCACAATGTATTTGTTTGATAGGCACTGTTTTTGTGAGGTCTCAACCTTTATCACGTAGTGAACCCTCATTTTCAGTCACACTTTTATTGCATTAGCCAAGAAGGTTTGTAGGAGAACTTCTGTAAATGTTCTGATTATGCCTTAAAAGGAAGCATCAGCCGGCTTTCAGCTTGTGTGACTTTGTGGATTTTATCTTCCATCTGATAAGTAATCCCTTTTTGCTAGAGCAATAAGTCTGTTTATGAAGAAGAGTAGGTGGCTGGGGACATCCTGAAAACCTGATTGTAATCTTCCTACTAACAGGCAGAACCAGAGCCAGCCAAATGTCTTGCCTTCTCAACATGAGCTGTCAGTGCAGCCATGGCCCTTTCAGCCCAACCTGCTTTCATTAGATACAGAGTGTCTGTTTTTATTTAGCTCTTCAACACTTTCACAGCATGCTGCTGTAACTAATTAAATTTCTCTCCGTGTAAATCAAATGTGGGCTTTATATAAAAGTTATGAATGGCAATGCTATTAGGAAAGCCTAACCTTATTTTATTATTTTTTATTTATTTATTCTGCCCAATTCCACTAAGTGGCTCAAAATAACCAATCAGTATAAAAGCAATGTAGTAAGAACAGCAGAACACAAAAACAGGCTTGGACATTGAAAATAAAGCACAAGATGGTGAACCCAGCAAAACATCTAGCCCTTTATTGTTGTGTGAGTTTATCTGAATTTATTTTAACTGCCCATTCCCATAAACTCTGGGAGGCTTAAAAATACAGTTAGAGCAAACACAATAAGAACATTTAAAAAAAATTAATAGGCAGTAACTGAGGTATATGCAACAGCATCTACTTCTAATAATGTTAAGATGATTACTTGCACGGCCTCCCATTCTCAGCAAAAATTTCAGGCTACTTGAAAACACAGTAATAATATTAAATCACCACGGAACCTGTCTTCATTAAGCAGATGCCATGAAAATGAAGATAAGTTGTTGGTGCAAGAAACAGAATCATAGCAGAAGGATCATCACATTAACCTGCATATACCCATCCATATGTCATAAATATGCACTATAGGCAAGACTCCTTAACAACAGCTTAGCAACTGCTTAGCAAAATATTGTTTGGGAACAATATACTCAATATACATTGAGCTGTGGTGACCAAATGTTTTGAAAGCAGTATTGCACACTAAAGGCTAGGTCACACTAGCTGACGGATGCAAAACGTATGTAAAAAGGACACAGCGGATGAGCAAATTTTCCATCTGTTGTTATCCACTCTCAAAAGTGCCCCAAATTTGCATAAACAGAGCGGACAACAACGGAAAGCAACGGACGGGGGAGGATGTAGTGGGGATGTAAAGCTGATGTTCTTAGGAAGCCTAGTGGATGGAAGCAGATGACACATCTGCAGGGCTTCCGGGGGAGAACAGCGAAACGGACGCGTAGTGGAAGGAACGGATGCATAGCGGATGCGTAGTGGATAACACGGATGCATCACAGACGCCTATAGGATGCATAGCAGATGCCTAGTGGATGCAAAGCGTTCACTGCGCATGTGGGGAGGATGAATTGCGTCAACTCCACAGATATAAAAGGATGCAGCTCGCAAGCAGTCACCATTCAGAGGAAAGACCTGCTGCCAGAGACATCTTGAGAGAACACCATGGGGAAGAAGAGGAAGCCTGTGCCTACTCCTGCCAGCCCTGGCAAGAAGGACAGAACCACCATCCCACCCTCTGGCACTGACTCTGAAGCTGCTGCTGCTGCTGCTGCTCCTGGTGTTGCTTGTGCTTCTCCTGCTGGTGCTGCTGGTGCTGCTGGTGCTTCTCCTGCTGGTGCTGCTGGTGCTGCTGATGCTTCTCCTGCTGTTGCTGGTGCTGGTGCTTGTCTTGCTGGTGCTGCTGGTGCTGCTGGTGCTTCTCCTGCTGGTGCTGCTGGTGCTGCTGGTGCTTCTCCTGCTGTTGCTGTTGCTGGTGCTTCTCCTGCTGGTGCTGCTGGTGCTGCTGGTGCTTCTCCTGCTGTTGCTGTTGCTGGTGCTTCTCCTGCTGGTGCTACTGGTGCTGCTGGTGCTCCTCCTGCTGCTGTTGCTGCTTCTCCTGCTGCTCCTGCTGCTCTTGCTGTGGTAGACCAGCCCCAAGGCCCTCAAAGCCCTGCTGCTGAAGGCCCTGAAGCCCCTGCCAGAGGGAGGAAGAGGCAAGGCAAGGAGAAGGGAGAGAGGAAGCAGTACTCCATTTCCGATGACTATGAGGAGGAGGTGCTGGAATGGCTGAGGGAGAATGAGTACCTGTGGAGGAAGGGCCATAGACTCTATCGCAACACCAAGCGGAAGCAGACAGCGTGGACACAGAAGGCGGACAGCCTGGGATACACTTGAGATGTCCTCCTGGGGTGGTGGAAGCATATGCACACGTGGTATGGCAAGCTACACGTGAAGAAATCCGGGCAGGCCGCTGTCAAGCTAACTGACCGGAAGGCCTATGTAATGGCCAGGTGCAGCTTCCTGGAGGGTGAGATCCGCCACCAAGGAGCAGCCTCTTTGTCAACCCTCTCCCTCAGACAGCCCACAGAGAGCCACTCCTCTTCCAGCCAGGAGACAGCGACAGTGTCCAGGCAGGTGTCTTTGGAGGGCACCACGACAGAGACCCCTCCGACAGCTGCACTCCCCGTGCCAGAGGACGTGGAGGATCCCCTGTCTCAGATGGAGCAAGAAGAAGCAGCCACCAGAGACCAACACACACACACACCCAGCTCCACCTCCACAGAAAGCAGGCAGAGAAGCAGACCGGAGGGACAGAGCCACACTGTCCTCTTGGAGATCAGGGACACAATAAAAGCCAGCACAGATCTCCTCTCCCAGCTGGTCCACTTCAACATACCATCCTCCAAGTGCAAGCCCTTCATCACATACATGAGCCAGACCCTCATGGACATGCCCAAGGCCCAGTACCAGGCGATGAAGGAGGGGATCACAGATGTTCTGCACCACCCTCCAGGCCCAGCTGAACCTGCTCCTACCCACTCCAGGTCTGCTCCTCCACCCCAGATGATGTCACAGCCCTTCCACGGATTTCAGCAGCCCCTTGCCGACCAAGCCTACCACTACCAGGACTTCCCACAGCAGAGGCAGCCCTTCCCAGTCCACACCCAAGTTCCTCGGACACCACAGATGCCACAGACGCCTCTGCTGACCCAGCTGCAGACCAGACAGCCCCAGACACTCCCCCTTCCTCCACCCGATAGCCAAGCCCTTCCTCAGAACATCTGTCATCAGTCTTGGGCCTCATATCCCAGGTACTTGAGGAAGTGCCTCTCAACCTCACGGGACTGAGTCAGCTCTCTGAGAGCTTCCTGCACACACCATCTCCTGTTGTACTCTTGAGGCCAGGCACCCCAATGGCGCCTCAGACCAGCACTCCAGCAACATCTACCTCCACAGTCCCTGGCCCCTTTACATCTGAGATCATGGGCACGCCTCAGAGTGACTGAGAAGAGTGCCAGAGACTGAGTTATTACCTGTTCACCTTTTCTTTGCTTAAAGACACTTTACTTGGGTCATTTTGCTTTTTAATAAAGTCATACAGTTTGTTATTAATAAAGGTTATCTTTGTTTCACACACTTGGTTCATTTTTTTTACTTAATAAAGTGTTGGGGAAAACTTTGAAAAAAGGGTTAAGCCTTTGCATGCTTGTGAGATGGGTAAGGATAGCTGTGGGATGGATAGCTGTGGAATGGGTAAGGATAGCTGTGGGATGGGTAAGGATAGTTCTGGGATGGATAGCTATGGGATGGGTAATGATAGCTGTGGGATGGATAAGGATAGCGGTGGGATAAGGATAGTTGTGGGATAGATAAACCTCCAGTGCAAGCATAGTGGGACTGTATGGTCCACCCTCCCAGCTGCCACACATATGGCCCTTTATTATCAATAACAATTTAATCATTGATCCACACATTTCAACATAAACAAAACTCTTTATTAATGCCCTATTCATTCTAAGGCCACTCAACATACATGGCACAATCTCATCAGTGTGATGAGACAGGCTGAAGGAAGCATCCATTAAGCATCTACCATCCTGTCTTGCCACTCCACTGCTCCAGCTGGGGAGTTGCACCAGTGTTTTAGGAGGTTGCACTGATTCTTCCCTCCATGTGAAGCTCTGTTGAGGCCTTGCACATCCAGAGTGTCTATCAGGTTTAGTCCTTGCCTCCATTCACGAGGCTCCATGTCCCCATTGCCTTGTTGACGGTCCACAGGCCTGTTCTGCAACACTGGGTAGTGGATGCACATGAGATTGTGCAGGATGCAACAAGCTTCCACGATGCTCCTCACGGTCTGTGGGCATTGCTGAATGGTGGTGAGAAGTACCTGGAACCTGTTGGCCAGGATGCCAAAGGCATTCTCCACCACCCGCCTTGTCCTGGACAGCCTGTAGTTGAAGAACCTCTCTTCACGGGTGAGGCATCTGGAAGTGTAGGGCTTCATGAGGTAGGTTCTGAGGGAGAAGGCGTCATCCCCCACGATGAAGTAGGGCACATCTTGTGTGTCGTTGGGTAGGGGGTCTGGATCTGGGAAACCCATGATGAGGTTGCATTCCAGGGCACCCTTGAGGTCACTGGCGTTGTATATCTTGGCATCTGAAGCTGACTCATTGCCTGAAGCATCGATGTACATGAACTTGTAGTCAGCATCAACCATGGCAAAGAGGATGATGCTGAAGAAGCCCTTGTAGTTGAAATAATTGGACCCTGAGTTGGCTGGAGCTTTGCACGCCACGTGCTTCCCATCTATGGCTCCAACGGTGGGGGAAAGTTCCACCTCTGATACCACTGCTCTGCAACTTTTCTCCAGCCTTCTTCAGTGGTGGGACACTGGAGGAGCTCTTCCACGTATTCTTCGATGATGGCCTGCACCACTTCTCTGACCACAATGCTGATGGTGTTGTGTGGCACCCTCCAGGCATACTGCATGTTTCTGGCATACTGCATATGGTCCCTGAGGCCAGGTGACGCAAAGTCAGTGCCACCTTCAGTCCAGGGTCCAGGCTGGGATGGAAGTTGGTGCTCTGCCTGGTCAACCTGGGTCTCAGATGCTCCACAACTTCGTCAAACATGGCTGGTGGCATCCTCATGAAGTGCTGGAATGCACGAGGGTCTTCATTCCTCAGCTCCACCATCAGCTTGTCATAAAATCCAAACTCCACTCTTCTCCCGATCCATCTTCGGACCCAGACAGCTCTTGGTCGTCTCCTTCTTCTCATTGACTAGAAAAGGTGAAACAGTCTGAAGAGGGCTTGGTTTTGGTTTTGAATGATGGCGGCTACCAAAAGGAGTGTGCGATGATCCATGGGGGAGATCAATGGATGATGTGGAAGAGCAAGAGCAAGGCTGAAGAGGTCTGCACACCAGGGCTGCTGGACTGATAGTGAGATCAGGGTGATTTCTTCCCCCTTTTTATAGGAAATGTCAGTTTTCCGCTAGGTGTCCTTCCACATACTCTAGACATCCTCTAGACATCCTAAATATGCAAGATATGTCCCATATACGAACGTTTTGTCCGTTTTAATGCTTTATATATGAGATGCATCCGCTTATATCCTTTCTATGTCCGTGCTACTAATGCTGTGTGGACGTTCCGCGTACCTTTCGCTTCCTCCCTCTTTCCGCTTTCTGCTGGAGCAGAAGTGAGTTGTGCAGATGGCCAGAGGATGCCGAGAGGATACATCGGGCGTGTAACGGATGACAATGGACTTAGAACGTTTGTTGCCCGTATGTGTTGTGGATGTAGATCGTACGCGGCATAAAGTTCATCCGCTCAAAAAGTTTTGTGCAGCTCAAAACTTTTTGATCGGATGAAATTGCAATAGAATGATGTTTTACGGATAGAGCATATGAAACACGTATGCAGTGAGTACACAATGGATGCATCATGTTTTCCAACGGATGGCAAGATTTTTTGTCTGTTTTACATCTTCTTTGCATCCGTTGGTTCAGTGTGACATGGGCTTAACTCTGCTAACTGCCAAAAGTTTGATCCTGACTGGCTCAAGTGTTTGATCATGACTGGCTTAACTCATTTTTCAAAAGTTTGATCCTAACTGGCTTAACTCACTTTTCCTTCTTTCGAGGGTTGGTAGAATGAGGACCCAATATGCTGACATTGTAAACCACTTAGAGAGACAACAGATTTTATTGTATAAAACAGAAACTGAGACTGATCTGAATGCAGAGTTGGAGTTTTAAAAATGCTGGATTTCAGAAGCAATATGGAAAAAGATGCTGTGAATTTGAAAATGAACTTAAAATGTCCAAGTATAACAGTGACATGGAAAATGATGCCAAAATGAATTTACATGTGTTGAAACCAGTTGATATCTTAACAATTAAAGGGAATATGAAAATAATAAATCCGAGAAGTAACTTATCAAGCCTTCTTATTTTGGATTCACAGAAGGAATATGTGAAACCAAGGAAACTTTTTAGGAGGAGAAAAAGGCTATTCCTGAAAGGACACAAAGAGAAAATGATTGGAAGTCAACTTGTGGGACACTACTTGATGAAATTAAAAATTAAGTTCTAAAAAAATTAAAAGGTTTATAAAATGAATCTTTTGAACAGAGTTAAAATATATATGTTGTGGTTTCTGGCAGTGTGAATGGGACTTCCTTTTCACCAAGGTCAAGTGACAAGGCTTTAAAGATATGTTTACAAGTGAGGAAAGATTTCTTCTGTTTCATTTTTTAGAGAAAGTAATGAATTTGGATTATAAAATTGATTTTTATTAAGATTAAAATATATGTGTTAATATTTCTGGTAGTTCTTAATAGACTTTTGCTGATTATTGCTGAATGGTATTTTTTTCCAATTATTGATAAGGGATGAGATATGAGAAGAAGAGAGGGGTTTTTTTTTCTTTAATTGAAGTTTGGCAAAATGACAGAATTATATATTACTTTCCACTACAGCATTACTTTCCACTACAGCATCTGGAAAGTGGGTTGAGAAATAAGAGGTCAAATTGTGTCAAAATTGGTGGATAGAATAACAGAGTAATAGAAAAGAAAATGATCTTCTAGTCCAATCCCCTGCTCAAGCAGGAAACCCTATATCAGTGGTGGCTAACCTTTTTGGGCTCCTCCATAAATTGTGCATGCGCTTGCACGCTTGTGCTCGTGTGCCAGCGCTTAGAAGGCAATGTGCACTTCCCCATACCTCCTACACATGCGTGTGCAATCACCACCCCTGCTGCCCCCTTACCTGCACTGTGGCTCACAACTGATTTTCAGCTGGTTTGAGGCCTTTTTCGTCCTCCCAAAGTCTTGAGGAAGGCTTCTGCAGGCTTTGCAGGCCGAAAACTAGCCTTGTTTCATCACTTCGGAAAAACAGGAAGTGATGAAATGGGGCAAGTTTTCAGCCTGCAGAAGCCTGCAGAAGCATTCCTCAAGCCATTGGGAAGCCAAAAAAAGGCCTCAAAGCAGCTGAAAATCAGCTGTGAGGTACGCGCATGCTGTAGGTAAGTTTGCCTGCAGCTTGCGTGCTGGCACAAATGGCTCTGCATACCACCTCTGGCACGCGTGCCATAGGTTCACCATCACAGCCCTATACCATTCCAGTCTCTTCTTAAAAGCGTCCAGTGATGAGGCACCTACAACTTCTGAAGGAAACTGTTCCACTGATTAATTATCCACATTGTTTGGAAGTTTCTCCTTAAATCCAGGTTGTTTCTCTCCTTGATTAGTTTCCATCCATTGTTTCTTGTCTTGTTTTCTGGTGCTTTGGAAAATAGATTGACCCACCTCAAATATTGGAACACTGCTGTTATGTCACCCCTTGTCTTTCTTTTCTTTAGATTAAACTTAACCAATTCCTACAACCATTCTGGGTGCCATATGCTGCAAGTTTGCCCCTTTTGTATGCGTATTGCATCTTGTCAATTTTAACCCTCTGCCCCATGGAAACTGTTGTTCCACTATATCAGTGCAAAGGTAAGCTGAAAAATATCATCAGAATAAATTCAAAAGCTGAAAGAGAAACTTGGAGGCTGAAAGAAAAATAGAAGCCTTACTCAGAAAGAGAAATTCAAGGATATATTTTGAGTATACCGAACTATGCTGCAGCTAAGTATATTTTTGAAATATCTTGGAACATTGCAAAATACACAATATGGATCCCTACGCTGAAAACACAAATGTTCATAGACATTTTTTTCAAGCATACATCTTGTGCAATATCTATTGAAATCCATAGCAGTTGAAGAGAGTCAGTGACCTCTTCTTTATCTTTTGGCTGCCTGAGTTTTTTAAAATGATCAAATTCTCAAAATAAAAGAGAATAAACAGGTTCCTTTCTTTGATTCAAAAGGATGTACTCTGGAGATGATTATCCTTCCATCTTCTCAGATTATGTCAAGCTGATGTTTTCCACGTGCCTACAATTAATTAAGGATCTGAGTGACTTTGGGTAGAAAGGCAAACTTTAAATTAACTAACTGAAGCGGAATGACCTGTAAGTTTGATATAGTTTAGTGCTAAGTCACGGCAAGATTTGGTCTTTTTAGTAGATACTGTGCCCTAACAAAAGAGCCCTTCCTATGAGTAACTGAACTGGTACTTAATCTCCTATTAAGCTCTAGGCCGGGTCTCTTCCACCTGAGCTTGGGTGATCTATGGTTTCCAGTTTTTAAAGAACACATTGTTGCTAGTCATTAACAGTAGATGGTCTGTCCTGCTAGCATTTTATTGCTACTTTGAGAACTGTGATTTTATTTACTGCAGGAAGAATTGTGCTGTGGCTGAATCTCTGGTTGTTTTATCTTCTGGAGAACTGCCTTGAATGCCACCGTGTCACAGAAGTGCTACAGAGTAGCATTCTGAGCAAATTAATTAAATAAGGTAGCACAGGGATTCCAGACTTTTATAGCAAAGAGATAGCCTATTAAAAAGGAGAAAGTACTACTGCCTGAAGTGGCACTAGCTGAAATTTTCCTTTCGACATAGCTATAAAAATTACAGACTGATTTTCCTCTATTGCATTCTGCACCTTTTTTTTCCTCTGCCTTGCAAAACAGATTATGCAGCTACAACAATATCTTTAATCATCCTTAGCAGGTGCTTATCTGTGTGTTTGGCAAGAAAAGTTGGATGGAATGGTGGAAAAACACGTAGAGGTAGCGATTCACTTAATAACTGTCAAAAACAGGGCAAAACTCACTTAACATCTGTCTTGCTGAGCAACAGAAATGTTGGTCTCAATTGTGGTTGTAAGTCAAAGACTATCTGAACATACAAACAAAAGGAAAACATTACTAAGTGGATTTTTGGTACTGTGGAAGTACCATTGCCTTCTGGGAATGTTTTTAATTTTTCCAGTCTAGTCTATCTACCTGAAATCTCCGTATGGTCTCTCATTCATCTCTGTTTAGCTTTGGGTTTGGTTTTCTTGGTTTTTTTAAAATTTTGTTTTGTTTTTGTTTTGAGCTAAGCCAAGCTCAGTTAGGTGCTGTTATGTGCTATCGATATGGTCTTCCTCTGATGATTGTAACAAATATTTCCATGAAGACTTCTTGGCACTGTGGCAGAAGTGGTTGGTCAATGGGTTCTTTTGGAATGCTTTTTCATCTTCTTAGGGTCATAACTCTGTAGTTCTCAGGTGATTTCCTAGTCCATGTATTATTGAGGTCCAACCTTATTTAGCTTCCAAGATCAGCCAAACTCAACTGCTGTCTCCTGAAAAATGAAACAGGTAAACTACTGGGTAAACTACTGGGTGCATACCAGAGGTGGACTGCTACCAGTTCACCCCGGGTCAGGGAAACCCATAGCTAACCAGTAGCGAATTTTATAGCCAGTTCAGTGAACTGGAAAATCCCACACCTGGCTGCCCCCAACACTGATCTTCCCAGGAGTCCCCACACAGCCCGTTTTGGATGCCAGGTAAGTGAAGGGCCCAAGTGGAGGCTCGGGAAGAGTAAAAAATGGGACTTCTGAAGGCTCCAGTAGGCTGGAAACGGGGCCATTTCCAGCCTCCAGAGAGCATCCAGAGCCTGGGGGAGCCTGTTTTCACTCTTCCAGAGCCTCAAAGAAAGCCTCCAGAGCCCAGGGAGGATGAAAAATGAGCCTCCTGGAAGTTCTGGAAGGTCAGAAATGGGCCTGTTTCCAGCCCCTAGAGGGCCTCTAGAGCCTGAGGAAGACAAAAACATATGCCCCCAACATGGTGCAGGAGGCCAACTAGGCCACACCCACCATGGCCATGCCCACTCAGCAACCTGGAAGAGGATCAGTTACTAAAATTTTTGAAGCCAATCCCCGGTGTATATTTACTGCAATTATTAAGTTATTGTCCCATGCAGTACACAAGGCTGCCCTTGGTGACCATCCAGAAATTATAACAGATCCAGAATGTGGTGGCTGGCACAATGCTGATCATTGCTCAGTTTGCTCAAGATGTACCATTGCTAAATAAGTTGCATTGACTCCCAGTTCCTTTCTGGACACAATTCAAGGTGTTGTTTATCACTTTTAAAGCCCTACATGGCACAGGATCAAATTATTTGTGCAACTGCCTCTCCCCGAGGCTATCTGCCCATTCTGCCTTCTGTTAAATGTTGTCAAGTAGCAAAGCCCAGGAAGCATGCTTTTCTTTAGCAGCCCATGCCCAGAGAACCCCCTCCCCCTCAAGATCCAGCAGGCCATCCTAGTCTTCTGCTGGGAGGAGCTGAGATTGGATTCAAGGGATTGCTTTTTTGTAATTGATGGGTAAGTCCATGTTAATTAGGGCACTGCAGTTTGATTTTAGCCATTTTGGATGCAGGCTTTATTGTTGGATGCAAGCTTTATTGGTTTTACTATGTTTTTTGTGAGCCACCCGGAGTGGTGACTCACAAGATGAGTGGCCGTACAAGTATTTTAAACAAATGAATAAATCAACAAATGTCTGTGAATGAATCTTAGAAATTATACAGTAATTTTTTCCTCTGGGAAGTATTTTAATTGTTTTTCTTTTTGTCTGTGTGGCTAATGAACTATCACTGCACAATAAGTGCACTAATGAACTATCCATCTGCACAATAAGTTATTACAATATTTAGGTCCTGATTCACCAATTAAAGATTTGTAGTTTAAATGCAATTAGAATTTCACTTTCTGTTAAAATGCTCATTATAGGTTTGCCAACATATTCTCTCCCTGGGCAGTCTGTTTGCTCCGAGAAATGCTTAGAATGTCTCTTTGGTCTGGATTTCCTTGATAATGGAAACAGTTTGCTGTATTCCTCCTTGAAAGTGACAGGAAAAAAGGAGAAAATTAGTTTCCTGCCAATATCAAAATTATATTTGCTACTGATGGCATTGATTACTTCAGCAATCAACAACTTCTTTCTAAACTGAAAAGTCCTTTATTACAGGGTTTATATACAAAACTCTAGAAGTGAATAGCAACAAAAATAAACTTGGAAAGCTATCCTAGTCTGGGATATCTATGATGTTTACACAGTGCCACCTAGTGTCTGTGAATATATACCACTAAAATATGTTGCTATTTATTTACTTACTTTGTTCAAAACCCAGACTTTTTTTTCCAAGCAGAAAAGGAATTGTTTAATCATCATATGAATCTCTGTGACCATATAAGCAGAAAAGCATCTACTACTTCTGCTGCTGTGGAATAAGCAATGGTTATTTTAATTGTTCCTTATTTTTGTTATTTTTCTCACGGATTTGGAGTTGCTTTTCCACTCATAAATGTTTATGATAGTTTTCATTGCTGCAAATGTCAGGAATTGTTATTGATTCAGCAGTATGTAAGTACGAAAGACAAATAAATAAGCATTACCTAGAAGGATATTTATGAACAAATATTGCCATGGCCAAATGCTATTCTGTTTGATTTATATCCAGAAGTCACAATGTTTAGGAGAATTTCAACGGATATAAGCATGAACAGAAAGGGTGAAAAAGTGCATAGACACACACACATTTTCCTTTCTTTTCTTTTCTTGAAATATTTGTTATTATTTTATGTTATACATTTCCTTTCTATGTTGAGCAGTGTGCTCTCTAGGTATCCAAGATGTTAACATACAAACATCATCATTGTCATTATGATCATATATATAGAAACAAATATGATAACATCAATCATATCATAACATATATTATCTTCCTTTATAATATCAATTATATAACTGTCAGAAATATTTTCTCATCTGTTTTTTATTTCTCGTAAAAACCATATTTCACCTAATTCCACTCCTCTAAGCTAAGGAAATCTGTCACTTATTTCCTCTAAGGAAATCTGCCACTTAACTATTTATAGAATAGTTCCCATGTTGTGAAATAGTCAGAACCATCTTTTCCTTTAATTTTTAGGGTTAACCTATCCATCTCTTCATATTTCAGATTATTTTTTGTTATAATATTGTCTTCAGGGGTTTCTGGATTTTTCCAACATTGTGCATATGCAATCCTAGCTGCTGTTAGGATGTGTACAACCAAATGTATGTTACCTTTACTGTAATTTCCTGGAATCATGCCCAAAAAGTGTCTCAGGTTTCAAGTCTATTTGTTTTCTTATCTATTATTGACTGTTTCCTAGTATGATTTGATTGCTTATTGTACCTTATGACTATTATTATGTTGTACCTGATGATTCTTGACTCTTGACAAATGTATCTTTTCTTTTATGTACACATTTACACTAAGACAAATTCCTTGTGTGTCCAATCACACTTGGCCAATAAAGAATTCTATTCTATTCTATTCTATTCTATTCTATTCTATTCTATTCTATTCTATTC
>BLBF01000041.1:9585236-9617126 GCA_015471245.1 Laticauda colubrina | reverse complement strand
GAAGGAAGGAAGGAAGGAAGGAAGGAAGGAAGGAAGGAAGGAAGGAAAGAAGGAAAGAAGGAAAGAAGGAAGGAAAGAAGGAGATTATAATGAGAATGAGGGAGGGTCTCAGGAAAGTCCTGCCTTAGCACTATAGGGGGGCACTATAGGTGCCCCAACACAAGTGACATTGAATTGACCATGCCCACCATGGCCAAATCCACCCCCGGCCCTCTGAGGTCAAACGCAATCCTGATGCGGCCCTCAATGAAATCAAGTTTGACGCCCCTGTTCTAGAATGAAAATAATTACTCCTGTTCCATAACAGCTTTTCAGATTTTTGACAGCTGGGACATATCCCCTTAATATCTCTTTTCCACATACTCAGATCTTTTAGCACATCCTCACATGATCTCATGCTTCCTTCCTTAAATCTAACTCCAGGTGACTACATGGGCAAAGCCATATATTTAGGCCCTGTCACATTGGCCGATGGATGCAAAACGTTTGTAAAAAGGACACAGTGGACGAGAAAATGTTCCATCCGTTGTTATCCGCTCTCAAAAGTGCCCCGAATTTGCATAACCAGAGCGGACAACAACGGAAAGAAATGGACGGGGGGAGGATGTAGAGGGGATGTAAAGCGGATGCTCCACAGAAGCCTAGCGGATGGAAGCGGATGGGAGCGGATGGCACATCCACAGGGCTTCCGGGGGAGCACAGCGAAGCGGATGCGCAGCGGAAAGAGCGGATGAAGAGCGGATGCCTAGCGGATGAAGCAGATGCAGAGCGGAAGCCTAGCGGAAGCCGAGCAGAAGCTGAGCGGAAGCCGAGCGGATGCACAGCGTTCACTGCGCATGCGGGGAGGATGCATTGCGTCAGCCCCGTGGAAATAAAGGGAAGCAGCTCGCAAGCAGGTCACCATTCAGAGGAAAGACCTGCTTCCAGACACAGCTCTCCAGACAGCCAGACAGCCAGAGAGCAAGCCAACAACCCAACAACCATGGGGAAGAAGAGAAAGCCTCAGCCATCTGCTGCCAGCCCTGGCAAGAGGGACAGGGCCACCATCCCACCTCCTGGCCCTGACTCTGCTTCTGCTGGGGCTTCTGCTGCTCGGGCTTGCTCTTCTGGTATTGGAGCTTCTGCTTGCGCTGCTCCTGGTTCTGGTGCTTCTGCTGGTGCTGACTCTGCTGGCACTGCTCCTGGTGCTGGTGCTTCTGCTGGGGCTTACTCTGCTGGCACTGCTCCTGGTGCTGGTGCTTCTACTGGTGCTTACTCTGCTGGCACTGCTCCTGGTGCTGGGGCTTCTGCTGGGGCTTACTCTGCTGGCGCTGCTCCTGGTCCTGCTCGTGCTCCTGGTCCAGCTGGTGCTCCTGGTGCTCCTGGTCCTGCTGGTCCTGCTCGTGCTCCTGGTCCTGCTCATGCTCCTGGTCCTGCTCGTGCTCCTGGTCCTGCTCGTGCTGCTCATGCTACTGGTGATCCTGGTCCTGCTGGTCCTGCTGGTGCTCCTGGTGCTGCTGCTGCTGCTGCTGCTGCTGCTAGTCCTGCTGGTCCTGCTTTTGCTGCTACTGTTGTTGTTGCTACTGCTGCTGCTGGTGTGGAGGAGCAGCCCCTACAACCTCGAAGCCACTCTGATGAGGGCCCATATGGCCCTACCAGAGGGAGGAAGAGGCAGACGCATGAACGGGAGAGGAGGCAATACACCATAGAAGAGGAACACGAGGAGGAGGTGCTGGAGTGGCTGAGGGAGAATGAATATCTTTGGCGGAAAGGACACAGGCTCTATCGAGACACCAAGAGGAAGCAGGCTGCTTGGAGAGAGAAGGCAGAGAGACTGGGCTACACTTCGGAGGTGCTCCTCAGCTGGTGGAAGCACATGCACACCTGGTACGGGAAGCTGCACCTGAAGAAATCTGGCCAGGCCACTGTGAAGCTGACAGACAGAGAGACCTACGTCATGGCCAGGTGCAGCTTCCTGGAGGGTGAGGTCCACTACCGAGGAGCACCAGCAGCCCCTCTCATGACCCTCTCTCTCAGGCAGCCTGCTGAGAGCCAGTCCTCTTCTGGCAAAGAGTCAGCTCCTGTGTCCAGGCAGGTACCTGTGGAGCATGCCACAACGGAGACCCCCCCCCCAACAGCTGTACTACCCGTGGCGGAGCGCGTGGAGGACGCCCTGACGCAGTGGGAGCAAGGAGAGGGCACTTCCACCACAGCCCAACCCGCATCCACCCCCAGCTCCACCTCCACCGAAAGGCAGAGAGGCAGACCGGAGGGGCAGAGCCACACTGTCCTGCAGGAGAGCGTAGATCTCCTCTCTCAGCTGGTACACACCGATGTCCCATCCTCCAACTGCAAGTCCTTCCTCACCTACATCAACCAGACCCTCATGAATATGTCCGAAACACAGTACCAGGTGGTGAAGGACAGGATCACCGATCTTCTTCACAACCCTCCAGACCCAGCTGAACCTGCTCCCACCCAGTCCAGGCCTGCTCCTCCACCCCAGGTGATGTCACTGCCCTTCCAAGGCTTTCCATAGGCCCTCACCTACCAAGGATATGGCTACCAGGAGGTCCAGCAGCACAGGCAGTCCTTCCCAGTCCAGGCACAGGTACATCAGATGCCACCGGTGCCACTGATGCCACCGATGCCACCGATGCCACCGATTCCAGCCATGCCACAGATGCCACCCATGCTACAGATGCCACCGACACCTCACCTCGCTCAGCTGCAGACCAGACATCCCCACTACACTGCTCCTTCCTCCACCCCACAGCCAAGCCCGGCCTCAGAACATCTGTCATCGGTTTTGGGGCTGAAATCCCATGTCCTGGAAGAAGGGGCTCTGAACATCACAGGACTGAGTCAGCTCTCTGAGAGCTTCCTCCACACACCATCCCCTGTTGTCCTCTCGGGGCCAGGCACCCCAATGGGGCCTCAGACCAGCACTCCAGCAGCAGCCACCTCCACAGCACCTGGACCCTTCACCCCTGAGACTGGGCACGCCTCAGAGTGACCAAGAAGAGTGCCAGAGACTGGGTGGCTACCTGTTGACTTTATTTTTGCTTTGGACATTTGACTTGGGTCATTTTTCTTTTACAGCTTGTTATTAATAAAGATTATCTTTGCTTCACACACTTGCTTCATTTATTTTTGTCAATAAAGTCTTGGTGGAAACTTTTAGAAATGGTTTAAGCCTTTGCATGCTTGTGGGATGGGTTAAGATAGCAGTGGGATGGGTAATAGCTCTGGGATAGATAAACCTCCAGTGCAAGCATAGTGGGACTGTATGGTCCACCCTCCCAGGTGCCACACCTTTGGCCCTTCATTATCAATAACAATGTAAGCATTGATCCACACATTTCAACATAAACACAACTCTTTATTAAATGCCCTGCATACATGGCCCAATCTCATCAGTGTGATGAGATAGGCTGTAGGAAGCATCCATTAATCATCTATCATCCTGTCTTGCCACTCCACTGCTCCAGCTGGGGAGTTGCACCAGTGTCTCAGGAGGTTGCGCTGCTTCTTCCCTTCACGTGAAGCTCTGTTGTGGCCTTGCACATCCAGAGTGTCTATCAAGTTTCGCCCTTGCCTCCATTCCCCAGGCTCCATGTCCCCATTGCCTTGTTGGAGGTCCATGAGCCTGTTCTGCAACACTGGGTAGCGGGTGTGCATGAGATTGTGCAGGATGCAGCAAGCTTCCATGATCCTCCTCACGGTCTGTGGGTGATGCTGAATGGTGGTGAGAAGTACCTGGAACCTGTTGGCCAGGATGCCAAAGGCGTTCTCCACCACCCGTCTTGCCCTGGACAGCCTGTAGTTGAAGATCCTCTCTTCATGGGTGAGGCATCTGGAGGTGTAGGGCTTCATGAGGTAGGTTCTGAGGGAGAAGGCGTCATCTCCCATGATGAAGTAGGGCACATCTTGTGTGTCGTTGGGCAGGGGGTCTGGATCTGGGAAGCCCATGATGAGGTTGCGTTCCAGCCCCTCCATGAGGTGACTGGCATTGTATACCTGGGCATCTGAAGATGACCCGTTGCCTGAAGCATCGATGTACATGAACTTGTAGTTAGCATCAACCATGGTGAAGAGGATGATGCTGAAGAAGCCCTTGTAGTTGAAATAAGTGGACCCTGACTTGGCTGGAGCTTTGCAGGCCACGTGCTTCCCATCTATGGCTCCAACGGTGTGGGGAAAGTTCCACTTCTGATACCACTGCTCTGCAACTTTCTTCCAGTCTTCTTCAGTGGAGGGGCACTGGAGGAGCTCCTCCAGGTATTCTTCGATGACGGCCTACACCACTTCTCTGACCACAATGCTGATGGTGTTGTGTGGCACCCTCCAGCCGTACTGCATGCTCCTGTACGTGGTCCCGGAGGCCAGGTGGTGCAGAGTCAGTGCCACCTTCAGCCCAGGGTCCAGGTTGGGCTGGAAGTTGATGCTCTGCTTGGTCAACCTGGGTCTCAGCCACTCCACAACTTCGTCAAACATGGCTGGAGGCATCCTCATGAAGTTCTGGAATGCACGAGGGTCTTCGTTCCTCAGCTCCACCATCAGCTTGTTGTACAGTCCATACTCTGCTCTTCTCCCGATCCATCTTCAGACCCAGACACTTCTTGGAGGCCTCCTTTTCTTCGCGTAGAACAGGTGAAAGAGCCTGTAGATGGCTTCGCACTGTTGCAGAACGATGTGGCTACCAAAAGGAGTGTGTTACGATCTATGGTGGAGATGACTGGATACTGTGGAAGAGCAAGAGCAAGAGCAAGGCTGAAGAGGTCTGCACAGCAGGGCTACTGGACTGAAAGTGAGATCCAGGTGAGTTCCTCCCCCTTTTTATAGGAAATATCATTTTTTTGCTCAGTGTTCTTTTGCATCCTCTAGGCATCCTGCAGACATCCTAAATATCCGAGATATGTCCCCTCTGCAAACGTTTTTTCCATTTTAATGCTTTGTATGTGAGCTGCATCCGCTTTCAGCCTTTCTCCGTCCATGCTACTAATGCTGCGCGTCCGTTCCGCGTCCGTTTCGCTTCCTCCCTGTGTCCGTTTTCTGCTGGAGTGGATGCGAGTTGCACGGATGCGCAGCAGATGCCTTGCGGATATAGCGGATGCATAACAGATGACAACGGATGTAGCATGGATGTTCCCCGTATGCGTTGTGGATGCAGAACGGATGCGTTGGATACATTTTCCACTCAAAAAGTTTTGAGCAGCTCAAAACTTTTTGAGCGGATGGAACCTCAGTCGATGGATGCTGGATGGATAGAGAGTATGAAAAACGTATACAGTGAGTACAGAACGGATGCATCCCGTTAACCAACGAATGGCAAGTGTTTCTCTCCATTTTACATCCTCTTTCCATCTGTTGGTGCAGAGTGACATGGACTTCTTTCTCATTAGTCTATAGTGCTGAAGGGAGGCGCATTCCCGTTTTCCTGGATTCTTCTTCACCTTTCCCACTTTTCAATCTCATTGCCATTCTCTACATTCAAAACTGAGACAATGGATCAATTCAGATAATCCAGGAGAGAGGGAGAAATATATTCTAAATAAATAAATAGTTTCAAATGTCTGCAATTCTACTTGAGCCTGATGTATCATGTATAATGTCCAGGAAAATGACATATTCATCCACCTATTTTTCTTTTGCTTTTTTTTTTGTTTTGTATTTTTTAAAAAACTACATAGAGAGTTTGCAATTATACAGTTATAATAACTATTAAATTGTCAACTCTTCATTTTCAATGATCTGTTATATACAGATCTAATGCAAAATATAAGCTTGGTGGATTTCATAAATCTATATCCCAAATAGAAAATAATTCAATTCTCAGAAAGAAAGTATTAAGGTTAATATTTTTCATATCTACTGCAATTAACAAATAGCCTCTACTTTCCTGAAAACAAAGTTATTGACTTTATCCATTTTCTTAATGAATCAAACCAAATAAATTAGCTAATTATAAGAAATTTATTCCAAGCTCTTTTTAACGTATCATCTATTAGGATACCTGACTTTTTTCATCAGCTTGTAATTTCATTCTTGCCACAATAATTAGATTTGTCTGATCAACATAGTTCTTTCTCCCATTTAGGGATCACTGTGGCTGGATATGCAAGCTACTGAAAGACACAGTAAAATGTCATGTTACAAGTTTTGATATCTTGTACCTACTGTGATGCAGGGTATTGTTTGGAAACAGACCACCTTGTATTCAGAAGGCACTTTCATAATTTAGCCAAAGAATATGCTCTGCCACAAAAGAGACAATTACAGAAAACATGCAGAATCCTGGATTCTGAATATGAAACAAAAGAGATTGCCTTCTTGAATCAGATCTAGTTTTATATTCGGTGATGTAATTGCTGGCTATGTCCATTAGATCTTTCAGAGATTTCCACTTTCCATTGTACACACATGTACACATACAATGTCAGCCTCTAGTTTAATTCTTACACAAGTATTCATAAAGTAAAATTTGAAATTGACTCTCTGCTACAAAACAGAAGGATGCCCTTCAACCTCCCAATTCTTCAATTTTAGAGCATTTGCCCTATTTATATCTGTTTCTTCTTAGGTATGATGCTTATGACTAGAAATGTGATAGCTTCAAAATATTTTGCTTAGAAAAAAATATAGTTCCTTCAAAGATTGCATAAATAGGCATAAACACGTACTTTAAAGGATAAGCATTAATAAGATCAATTAAACATTTATCAAGAACTATGACACGGAAAGGCAAATCGTTCATAAACACGTACAGTTGAAATGACAGATTGACAGATGTTTCAAAGTACTTCAGCAAACCATCTATCATTTTCCAACAGATGTCACCTGCTATGAAAGAACCAGTATCGCTAAATAACTAGTTCAATACATTTTTGCAAAGTGCAGACTCTGTAAGTTTTATCATAATTCTCCAATGTTGTATGATTTTCTAATGTCTGAAGAGTTAGTTCCAGATGTTCAGGAATTTGATGGCACTCTTGGGTTTGGGTTTTGTTTTTTCTAATGCTATAAAGTTCCCATTTTCTTAACTATAATAAAAATTGTCAATATACCTTCTTTTTAATGAAGAAGAGAGGTAGAATATCATTTGACACCCAAACAACTCAGAAAAGTTCTTCATGGCTCCCAGTGGAATTATGTGCATACTTGTGTACACACACACACATACACACACAAACATAGAGCTAGATATAAATATATATAGATATGGATATATGCAGGTCTTGACGTGTTCAGGTTTTTTCCCATGTAAGATTGAGAATATCTTGCTGATGTTTCGACGAGGTCGCACTCATCATCTTCAGGCTGGTGCTTTCAGCTTCGTGCTTGTGTGAGCAAAGTATGATCAGAGCTGCCGTCTCTCTATAAATACTGGTGGGAAGGTGTGGTGTGCTGACTCTGTTGTAAGTGGGCTGGTTGGCTGTGTTGTTATTTCTTGATTGGTTGATAGAGTTGATGTTTGCAGATTGGTTGGCTTTTTTGTAAGAACATGTATGGCTAAGGTGTTGACTGTGTGTCTATCAGCCTCCTGTGTTGTAACAACCTGGGTAATGGGCTGTGTGATGACCTTCTAAATTCTATTGTTGTGACATCCTGGGTCCTGTGCTGTGATCTCCTGAGTCATTAGCTGTGTTGTATCATCCTGAGGTTTTGTGGTGTAACCTCCTGAGTTCTATGATGTGATATCCTGAGCAAGTGGCTGTGATGCAATGTTCCCAGCTTTGGTTTGGCTCCAAGTTTGAGTCTGGCTATGTATTCATGATGTGTGTTAGTTTGCTAGGTTTGGGGGTCAGGGGGTGTGGCAGCTGTTGATGCAGCCGTGATCTGGTTTCTGGATGGTTGTTGCCTGTCTGTGGAATGGGTTTGGGTTTGAATCTGGTGAGGGAGTTTGGTAGTGGTGTTATGTGTTGCTTTGGATCCGGTGTTGGTTTTTGGGACTGGGACTCGTTTGTTGATAAGTTATCCCGTTTATTCATGTTATGGGGGTATTTCTCTATTTCGATGGCTTCCCTGATTATTCTCTTGTTGAAGTGTTCAGTATTGAGATTAATTTGGTTCCCTCAAAATTAATTTCATGTCCTGTGGCTTTAAGGTGCTGGAAAAGGGAAGAAGTATTTTCTTCTTTTCTGACTTCTTTCTTGTGTTCTGCGATGCATGCATTTATTCTCCTGTTGGTTTGCCCAATGTATGTGGCTGGGAAATTGGTGCGTGGTATTTCTCCTAAAACCAAACTCCTTGGTTTTCTAGCTGGATCTTGTTTTTGGAGTTTCTTTGGATGTTGGCTATTTTTTGGTCAGTGCCGAAGGCTGTCCTGATATTGTGTTTGTGGAGAATTTTGCTGATTTTATCTGTGGTGCCTTTTGATGTAGGGGAGGATGGTGATACCATTGTCCGGTTCTGTGTCTCGGTTTTTTTGAGGGGTGTCTCCCTTAGGATTAGGTAGGTAATTGTGTTTCTTTGGAATCCATTTGGAAATTAATACGTTAGTGAGGGTGTGTAATTCTGTTCTCAGGTCATCTTTGTTGGCTAGGTGTTTGGTTCTGGAGATGAAGGTCTTGGCTACGGTCTTGATCTATGCAGGGTGGTGATGGGATTGTGCTATTTAAATAGATTGTAATATTTAAATAGCAGTTGGTGTGTGTTTTCTTCCAGTGGATGGTGTGTCCTAGGGTGACATTGGTTTTTGAGTGTAGCTGTTGAGGTGTGTGAGGAAGTTGTCCAGTTTTTCTTTCCCATGTGGTCAAATTACAAAGATGTCATCTACATATCTAAGCCAGAATTTGGGTTTGTGTTTGGATTTGTCTAGAGCATTGGTTTCAAAGTGTTCCATGTATAGGTTAGCAATGAGGGGTTAGAGGGGTGGTCCCATGGGTGCTCCTTCTATCTGTTTGTATCTTTGTCCATTGTGGATGAAGCATGCATTGGTTAGTCACTGGTTGGTCAAATCTAGGATGTGCTTAGGGGTGCTTGTATTTGTTTTGGATGGCTGTCAAGGCTTCTTCAATAGGTACTTGGATGAAGAGGGATATGACATCAAAGCTCACGAGTAGGTCACGGGATTGTGCCTACTTCTTAAAAAAGCTATCCACCACCATAGCCGAACCTCTAAGCATAATCTTTGAAAAATCTTTCAGGACAAGCTCCTTGCCAAAACTATGGTCACAAGCCACAGTCATCCCCAACTTCAAAAAGGGAGTCTAGTTGAAAATTACAGACCAATCTCTTTATGCTGCGTCACCTGTAAAGTCATGGAATCAATTATTAACCAATCCATTTTCCTCCACTTAGAGATTAAACAACCTACTCTCTAATAAACAATTTGGTTTCAGAAAAAAACTATCCTGCAATCTGCAACTCTTACACTGCAAAAACATATGGACTACACAACTCGACCAGGGCAAAGCAATAGACACAATTTAAATTGACTTCTGTAAAGCCTTTGATTCAGTGGTACACAACAAAATTACTCCTAAAACTAAAATCTTATGGCATCTCTGGACACCTCCATAACTGGATAGAAGCATTCCTGTCAAACAAACAACAAATGGTCAAAATTGGGAGTGTCCTATCAAATTCTGTGCCTGTCAACAGTGGAGTCCTCCAAGGCAGTGTTCTAGGACCAACTCTCTTCATACTCTACATAAATGACCTCTGTGATCATATTAAGAGCAACTGTGTTCTCTTCGCTGATTATGTAAAGCTATTCAACACCACAGACAATACTGCTACCCTTCAAAAAGACCTCAACTATGCATCAGAATGGTCAAACAAATGGCAACTTCAAATCTCAACAAATAAATGCCCTGTCTTACATATTGGCAAAAAAAATCAGAAAATAAAATACAGGCTGAATAGTCAATTGGGGCAAAACAAAATATGGGATATTTCTATATGTATTTTATGTTGGGTTATCCCATCAATTAATATATGCTCATAAGAATATATGATGAGGAATGCTTTTTCCAAAAGTCAAGAAATCTTCTGAGCTTCCCAGAAT
This sequence comes from Laticauda colubrina, assembly GCA_015471245.1. Lineage (NCBI taxonomy): Eukaryota > Metazoa > Chordata > Lepidosauria > Squamata > Elapidae > Laticauda > Laticauda colubrina. The sequence goes on along the minus strand of BLBF01000041.1, from coordinate 9,607,135 downwards.
CACTTAACAATGAGATGGGTGGCATATAAATTTAATTAATAAATAAACTCATCCTAATCCTTTACCCTGTTGACTCTTTTCTGGATTCTGTGGGCTTTAAGTCTAATTAGATTTGTTCTGAGCATCTTCCAATATATCCAATCATTATTTTAAAGAAGAAGCCTTCTGTAACTCCCACAGAAATATACACTGATTCCATTCCTTTCCAGATGTTTGGTATTAAACCTCTGTAGCATTTTTCTGCAAAGTCCTGCATGCGGAACTGCCTTAGGCTGATTATCTTAGATATTTGTTTCAGGCAATGCCTCCTTAAAGTAAGATGTTTAAGATAGGAAATGCAGTCTAATCCTTTCTTGAATCAGAGGCTTTTTCAGCACCATTCACAGTACTTTGAAGGGAAGGTCCCAAATAAATCAATCTGAAGCATCAAAGGAGAATTTGGTGAAAGTGCAGTTGTAAATATTCATCATTCAAAGAACCAAAATGGAAAAAAGTACAATAGTAGAGCTTGCGTTATACATGTAGCTCAGAGATGCAAGTATACCTTTAGGCGATGTTCCAGCAGGACTTCTTTTTTTTTTTTTTTTGCTTTGATGATGTGTTGGCTTGTTCCACCTAGGCCCTTTTTTCATATGATAAGCCTACTGATCTTAGATATTCATTTACATCATACAATCTAGTCTACTCCTTATTTCTCTTAGAAATTAAATCATATTGCCATGGTCAGTCCAGTCTCTCTGTATCTCACAACAACCAGAACATACTTACATTGATTTGTCATATTATTGTGATTTTCACGATATACACATCATCTTTGAACACAAGTTCCTATGTTTTGTAGAGATAATTTCTTGCCCCTTGCTCTCAATTTAAAGAGACCTTTGCCTTCATTATGTAGAATTATGCACAGAACCTGCCCTAACCAAGCTTCTACCTTAATTACAGTGACAAAAATGCCCTGCTTTATTCATCAAATTGTTACAGTACTACAGCACAGTACAGTATTTTTTATCTCTTTCCACTACTCTCCTTGAGTTTTTTTTAGATGACTTCTTCCTTTTATTTATTTTTCAGACTTATTTTTAACTGTGAATAAACATTACAAAATCATGGAAAATTATATGCAGTCTTCAGAAATGAAACATCATGTCAGGTTGCTTTTACATCTGTCATGAAAATGACTGTTTAATTAGCAGACTAAATGACAGCAGTAAAATCTGAAAAGTCAGAGATGCTGCAGTGCCCAAAATCATAGTAAGTAAATGATCATTATTTATAACAAATGGAATGCTGTTTACTTGGACGCTTAAATAGCAGCTTCTCTTGTGCCAACAAAAAAACTTCTGCATGCTAAAATGAGAAGCTTGAAGCACCACAAAAGAAAAGAAGAAGGGATGGAGGCAGTGAGTGGCAATACAGAGTGAAGAGGAGAGAAAGAAAGGAATGACCCGGCTACAAAACAAAAAATTTGCATAACTAACCTTGGATGGAGGAGGGAACAAATCTGAAAGCCTTGATTTGAGAGCAATAGCATCTTTAGTTAATCATAATCATAATGTAGAAATGAAAATGAAATTAATATGAAACTAAAACACAAAAGACAGAACAATCCATATAGAAAGAGATGAGAGCCAATTTGATGTAGTTGTTGAAGGTGCTAAACTAGATCCCCAGAAGATATATCTTTTGGTCCTGTATAATAGGCAGAAGGAATAATCTTGAGGAGCAGGAGAGAGAGCTGCAATCCAAACAATGATCAGAGAAAGTCTAAAAAAGAAATACAATTTGAGAAAGTTTCTCAGCCAGCACTCTCCCTTGTTCTCCCTATTTCTCACAGAGAAGAGAGGAAAAAGAGAAGGGTGGCAAACAACTGGTGGGGGGGGGTGGAATCATGGTCTGGTCTTGTCTACGTAGTCATCCTAGACCTGTACTGACTTGGCACAAAAATAAATCAATATAGTTACAGAGATGAAATTAGAATTCTGAGAAGACATACTTCCCAAAGTATGCTATGTTACAATTTTCTTTTGAAAATATTACTTATGGTACTTTATGGCTTGATGAATTCCATTTATTTTCCAAGCGCTCATCTATATTTCTCTGTTTTAACCTGTGCTCAAGCTCCTCCCAGTGCTTTGATCAATTACTCCCAAGTCTCAGTGACTATGCATCTTGAAGGAGTCAATATTGTGCAGCCATAGTAAGGAAGACAGAAACTCTTGATGAGAAAAATACACATGCCACGCAGAACTTATTTCCCTGTTTTCTATTAGGTAGTAGTTAGGAAAATAGCTACAATCTTTTAGCAAGTTTCAGTACATAATGTTCAATAAGTTATACATTTTAATGAAATAGAATATTCTTTGTCCACACTTTCACTCAAGAGGTAATTCTTCCAATTACTCCCCTGACGTTAGCAACCAGAACTGACCACTGGGCTAAATTGCCTTATACAACACTGTTTTACAAATTGTCACTTGAAATGTTTATCTCTTCAGCCAGCATCTTTCTTCCTTCTTTTTTTTTCTATCCCCAGAAGTTTATTTCCTCTACCCAGGAGTTTGGAATGTCAAGTAATTGATAAGATGTAGATGTGCTTTTCTCACTTCCTTAATGGCAACTTGACACCATCTTTAACTCACAACCAAACCATCTTCCTCAAAACTGCAAAGAAGCTGCCTCTTACATAAAAAGTGACCCAGCTGATATGATGGCTCTTCTGACTATCAAAGCATGTATGGTTTTCAAAGATTACATTTCTACTGGAAGTGCCAGCAAACTAATGAAATATGGCAATATATCTGCAGACAGCTATGGAAATCTTTCATACCAGCTTGTTGGCTAGTCTCCGTCTGAACAAAGTTTATGCTGTAGCTAAGTTATTAATGATCCAGCAAGAAGACAGCTCTTTTTATGAGTAAAAGCTAACCACATATACTTTTGATGCCAGATGCACCAAGATAAAATTCTGTCTTTCCCAAACTAGTGTGAGCAATAATCAATTGTTCTGCAATTGGTGCTACTATAATGGGCAATAGTCTTCTCTTTCATTGGCGTTGCAAAACTTTTTCATGAAGTGAGAAATCATAAATGACTGTGAATAAACAACAAACTGGTTGGAGGGAGCAGAAAAGTGCATGAAATAATGGCTCATGTGGAAATGCCAACCCAGTTAGCCTTTTGAATAATGCAGATTCTCGAGAACATTGATAGCAAAGAGCTGGTACATTCAAAAATTAATCAAAGGAAACCTATTGCCACTAATGAAACAGTATTTTTGTTCAGAGATTGTCAGAGCAATCTCATGTAGCCCTTAAACAGCCCTTGATCCTGCTGATGAATGTATCCTAATCTTTTGTAGAAGAGAAAGATTCTCTGGTCCACGGATTAAATGCAAACCACAACCTGATTCCATCCAGCCTGCAAGACTAATCAAGGATGATAAACACTGAGCCCAAACTGAGATCTCTGGAAAGATAGTGGGACAGAATTCAATTCTCTCAAGTCCTGTATCAACATTGCCTACACCTGAAATGTTTGCTTTGATTTTGTCCTGAGTAATAAAAGATTCAGTTTTAATTCAAAAACATCTTCTAATGGTCTTTCTAATAAGATTGCCAACATGATCACCAACCTCCGATGATAGATATTGCACAAGAAGAAGAAGAATGGTCTTTGACCAAAATCATTCCTGAAAGATGAATTTTTTTGGGTGAGGAGGTCTGACCAGCACGGAGTAAACAATATTTTTGGTGGTCCAATTGCCCAACTTTACCCTGAATTGAGTCATTACAGGGTTATAAACAAGGGATTTGGTGGCCAGTTAACTAGTGTTGAATTCAGGTCAGATGAGAAAAAGAGAAAGGGGAAGACTCAAACACAAAACCTAGTGAAAAGAATTTCAGGAGATTTGTAACTTAATATAGTTTTTCAGAGGCACAGCCTTAAATAAAATGTTTTTCATGGATAAAATGGGATGAATTCCTACAAAAGTAATGATCATAGTCTACATGAATTTCTATATGGTTTGCTGCATTTTTCTTTGAACTATATTCTGAGCTCAGTTCCTGAACATTTCCATAAATTTAGCAAGTCTGTATGTAACATATTTCTAAGAATTAATTTAGATGTATTTTAAATACATCATCTTTATTATGTAAATGGTTTGCTCAATGTTTCCTCAACTCAACCTGTATAATAAGTATAAAATGCTGTTTTAGAAATTTGGAAGCTACGGATACATAAAAGTTACATAGTTGAAATTTTCTATTATTCTTGCCAAAATATTGCTTGGTGCGTTAATCCCATGGAAATGTTATACAGGAAAATAGATATTAAATCATGGGAAAACATATTTCAAGAGAATGTGCTCTTAATATAATGTCAATACATTGTGCATGATGACATCTGAAAAGCATAGGTCTGGAGAGAATATATCTCTTCCAACTAGCACTTAAAATGTTTGTTCATTTGAGCATGTGTTAAGGCCTCTCCTCAAGCCATCTGTACATTTCTAGAAATAGTCCCTGATCTATTTCAAAGTGCTACATTAGAATTTAGGCCTACTTTTTTTGTCTGCACTAAGATGTGTTTTTGTTCTAGACTCTTAATCATACTCCACTCCAGAGAACTTTTCTTAGGCAGTCTATTCTTCCATTTTGTTGAGTATTTCAAAATAATGTAAAAAGCTACCACTTGTGTGGTAAACTTTATGGGCATAAATTCTGCTGTAATAAATGATCTTGGGACCTCTAGTAGAGCTCTTGTTATGTATCCTAAAATTTTATTTAGTGGAACTTTCAACTGCTGTCAATCACTCTGTCTCTTAAATCAATTTACCCTTTTTTATGAGAGAGAGGGATGGGAGGGAGGAAAGGAGAGAGAGAGAGAATGAGACGAGCTGGCAAATTTATTATTATTGCAGTAATTTTCCCCAATTTTTTTCATCAGTAAGTAACTTTGCTAACTGTAAAAGGGCAAACCCTCACATACTGTTTAACCTGCTCCTGACCTGGGCTTAAGCCAGTTTGACCTAAACCGGCTGAAGTTTTATCCTGTCCAGAAGCCATTTTGTTGACAACTTGCAAGATCATGGTCAGTCCAATCAGGCTACCACATCCTCACAATAGATAATTCTTCTCCTGGTATGTTTTTCCTGCCTTCTGTTGGAAAAAAAGGAATTATCAATTCAGTAGCCATTGTGGAAAGCCAATGCTACTATTATGGCTTGGCTTCAATATTTTTATTCAAAAGGAGGGAGATTTGTGCCAGCAGCACAACAAGTTTTAATGTAAAAATATCATTTCATGTGGCACTCCAATGTGGACTGCAGTCATCAACAAAAAATAGCAACCAATTATGGAATATATTGGGTACTTTTAAATATTCCAAGCTATCTTCCAAATTCTATTATTTCCTTGAAAATCAGCCAATGCCCTCTGAAAACAAAAACTATATATATCTACTGTATATACTTGCAGAAAAGGCAAGAATTTTAAGTGCCAAAATATACCCCAAAAATGGATTTGTCTCATCCATGGAAAAGCTTATTCACTATCATGTGCAATAATACTTTTTAAAATACCCGTATATGTACCTGGAGAGAGATCCAGTTTAGAAATAGAAAATACTAATAGGTAAATAAAATGCAGTAGCACATTTTTTCATGTTTTAAGGTAAAAATTTCAAGGGTCATCTTATCTGCAGATTCATGAGCATATATGGTAAGTACAGCAATTGTTGATTTTAAATATATGTTTTCAAAAAAAAACATTATTATGTAAAATTCCAAATTATTCTTATGTAGACCCAAATGATTGGTCAGATTGGTATTCATTCTGATTATTTATTTTTTAAGGTATGACATTTGTGTTTTAAATATAGTAAAGATCATGGAACAACTCAGTACAGAAATTAATGGCAAATATCTAACATTCTCTCTTCACCCTTAAATTTTGAAATAGATAAGAATTAAACCTTTCAGTTCACTATATAATTTAGCCATTTTTATAATAATTATAGAAAAGAGAGAGACAGAATATCCAATTAGCCAGTAGGCACAACAAACAGTTTTTAAAAGGTCCCTTCTTACTTTCTTTCTAACATCACTTAGGCCTACTTTTACTACACAGTAAGTGCCATAATACTCTTACTTTGTATATGAAGGGTTGCTAGCCGTAGTGGGATTCAATTTTTTTTACTACCCACCAGTTCTGTGGGCATAGCTTGATGGGTGTGGCAGGGGAAGGATATTGTAAAATCTCCATTCCCACCCCACTCCAGGGGAAGGATATTGTAAAATCTCCATTCCCTCTCCATTCCTGGGAGAAGGTTACTGCAAAATCCCATTTCCTCCCCACCCCATTAATCTGCTTTCCAACTCCGTTCTCCTGTGCAGGGCAACAAAAGAAGACCCAGCTGATCAGTTGGGAATCAGGAGGCAGAGAATAGATGGGGGCGGGGCCAGTCAGAGGTAGAATTTGCCGGTCTCCGAACTGCTACCGGTTTTCCAGAACCAGTCAGAGCCTGCTGAATACCACCTCTGATTGCTTATTTGAAATCTTTTCATTCTTTTGTTTTCCTTAAATTCCTGTCTTTTCCCCTGTGTGAATATATGCTTATTTTAAAGTCAGGAGTATACCACTTCACTAGTCATCTACTTGAGTTATTTTTCTGGTTTAGCATTTTAATATTTGCAAATAATGTTCTTCCTCCACAAGACATAGATTTAGAATTCTAAGCTTTTCTTCCAGAATGAATTGGAAGAAAATACCCACTTTTAGCTGTTTTTCTCCATTGTAGAGAAACAATATTCACGGTAAGTCGGGTGAATTACTCCTCCCTATGAAAAAGAGCTTTAATTTCTTTCTGAAATTGCCTTGGGACTGGATGGCTGAAGGGCCCTCCACTCCTTTGTATCTGTCAGCTAAGGACTATCAAATGCTGTTTAAGAAAAAATACAAGCAAATGAACAGCTAGCTTGTGGTACATAATGAGAGTTAGGCCAAAATGGCTTTTTAGAATACTCCACCAAACTTGAAGAGAGAAAAAAATAAATGTTTTTTTTTTCTTTGAGTTTCTTCAGAAGACATTCTCCACAAAATTATCCACATGACTTCCTCTAAGAAAGGAAAACCTATCCTTTTTGCTTTCCTTAGTAGGATGGCATGACAATCAGTCAGATTATTAAGATAAGCAGTTTCCTGCAGAGTATAACTCACTACAACAGAACACAGAGAGAATGTTGTTCTTGCAATTCATAGTTCACCACCTCTGGTGAACACCATCTCTGCCCATCCAATAAGGTCTGACAGGTTGGCAGGCCCAGGTCCCATCTCTTAAGCAATATCTATTTTAGAGACCCAGAAGTGTCTTCTCCATCACAGCAGCTGTCCAATTTTCTCTAAGATCCAGGTGGCCCCAACCCTGTCTACATTTTGTAAGGTTTTGACATTTGTAAGGTCCAGACATTGGATCAAAAAATTTATGAAACCATTTAAGAATTCTTTCAATTGTTAGATTGTTTCCAACAATATTTGTTTTATGCATTATTATATTTATTTACCATTAATTGTTTAATTAATTTATGTTAATTAATTATGTGCCGCCTTGAACTGTTAAGAAGGTGGCTATATAAATTTCCTCATTAAATAAATATCTAGATGCCTTTAGTAAGAGAAAGGCATTCCATGTCACAACGGAACCAGGAAGGGAAGAAGGCTTCTTCAAGTCATCTCCTGCCCTAAACTGCAGAAATCCTGTATGTCTGTAATGACAATGGTAGAGGCAATGGTGTTTTACCATATTTGTTTTCCATTAAAATACAGATTTTTGAAGCATCATTGTTGAACCCAGTGTCCTTCAGAGATGTTATTCTGACTGGAATTAAGAATGAATGAAACTGTCAGTTCAAATTATCTGATTCTCATCTTTGTACATATATCAAATTAATACATCCAATGAATTCTTTAAACGAATTATGCACCAGAATTTTATCTATTTGGATTGTCATATCTATATCTAAATGTTAAGCCCCGGTCCCACTGCACTTACAGATGCAAAGAGGATGTAAAACGTTAAAAAAAGCTTGCCATCCATTGGAAAATGCTATGCATCCGTTGTGTACTCATTGCATACGTGTTTCATATGCTCTATCCATCGAGCATCCGTCCACTGAGATTTCATCTGCGCAAGAAGTTTTGAGCGGTACAAAACTTTGTGAACGGATGAACTTTCCATCACGTACGATGTACATCCACGACATATATGGGCAACAAACGTTCTATGTCCGTTATCATCCATTAAACGTCCGCTGTATCCACTCTGCATCCTCTGGCCATCCCCTCAACTCAAATCCACTGCAGCTGAAAATGGAAAGAGGGAGGAAACAAAAGGTAAACAGAACGTCTACACAGCGTTAGTAGCACAGAAATAGAAAGGATATAAGCGTATGTATCTCGTATATGAAGGATTAAAAATGGACAAAACGTTTGTATCTGGGATGTATCTCGTATATTTAGGATGTCTGCAGTATGTCTAGAGTATGTAGAAGGACACCTAGCGGACAACCGATATTTCCTATAAAAAGGGGGAGAAAATCATCTGGATCTCAGTATGAGTCCAGCAGCCATAGTGTACAGACCTCTTCACCCTTGGTCTTGCTCTTCAACATCATCAATTGTTCTCCACCATGGATGATGACACAGTCCATACGATAGCTCATTCATCACCAGAACCAAAACCTTTTCAGACTGTTTCAACTTTTACACAGTAGGAGAAGAAGGAGACGTCCAAGAGCTGTGTGGGTCCGAGGATGGATCATGAGAAGAATGGAGTTTGGACTGTATGACCAGTTGATGTTGGAGCTGAGGAATGAAGACCCTCGTGCATTCCATCACTTTGTGAGGATGTCACAAGCCATGTTTGACGAACTTGTAGAGCGTCTGAGACCCATCCTCTTTGCCATGGTTGATGCTGACTACAGGTTCATCTACACTGATGCTTCAGGCAACGGGTCAGCTTCAGATGGCCAGATATACAACGCAAGTCCCCTCAAGGATGGGCTGGAATGCAACCTCATCATGGGTTTTCCAGATCCAGACCCCCTACCCAATGACACACAAGATGTGCCCTACTTCATCGTTGGTGATGACGCCTTCTCCCTCAGAACCTACCTCATGAAGCCATACAGTTCAAGATACCTTACCCGTGAAGAGAGGATCTCCAACTACAGGCTGTCCAGGGCAAGGTGAGTGGTGGAGAACACCTTTGGCACCTGACAAACAGGTTCCAACAGGTTCCATATACTTCTCACCACCATGCAGCATGACCCACAGACTGTGAGGAGCATTGTGGAAACTTGCTGCATCCTGCACAATCTCATGCACACGCTCTACCCAGTGTTGCAGAACAGACTTGTCGACCATCAACAAGGGAATGGGGACATGGAGCCTTGTGAATGGAGGCAAGGACGTAACCTGACAGACACTGTGGATGAACAAGGCCCCAACAGAGCTTCACGTGAAGGGAAGAAGCAGCGCAACCTCCTGAGACACTGGTGCAACTCCCCAGCTGGAGCAGTGGAGTGGCAAGACAGGATGGTAGATGATTAATGGATGCTTCCTTATGGCTGTCGCATAACACTGATGAGATTGTGCCATGTATGTTGAGTGGTCCTGCAATGAATAGGGCATTAATAAAGAGCTTTGTTTATTTTAAAATGTGTTGATCAATGAATAAATTGTTATTCATAAAAAAGGTCCATATGTGTGGCAGCTGGGATGGTGGGCCATACACTCCCACTGTGGTTGCACTGGAGGTTTATCTATCCCACAACTATCCTTATCTATCTCACAAGCATGCATAGGCTTAACCATTTTTTCAAAGTTTTCACCAACACCTGTAAAATAAATGAACCAAGTGTCTTAAGCAAAGATAACCTTTATTAACTTTCTTAGGTAAACTTTATGACTTTTTTAAATAAGCAAAATGAACCAAGTAATGTGTCTTAAGTGTCTTAAACAAAGATAACCTTTCTTAACTTTCTTAACTTTATGACTTTATTAAAAAAGCAAAATGAACCAAGTAAAGTGTCTTAAGCAAAGATAAACTTAACAAGTACAACTCAGTCTCTGACACTATTCTCAGTCACTCTGAGTCATGTCCCTGGTCTCAGCTGTTCAGCAGGCAGGGACTGTGGAGGTGGCTGTGGCTTGAGAGCTGGTCTGAGGCACCATTGGGGTGCTTGGCCCCGAAGGTACAACAGGGGATGGTGTGTTCAGGAAGCTGTCCAAGAGCTGACTCAGTCCCGTGAGGTTGAGAGGCCCTTCATCAAGGACTTGAGATGTCAGGCCCAATACTTATGACAGATTGTCCGTTGATGGGCATGGCTGTGGGGTGGAGGAAGGAGAAGTGTAGTGGGGCTGTCTGGTCTGCAGCTGGGTGAGGAGTGGCATCTGTGGCGTGCAATGAACCTGGGCCTGAACTGAGAAGTTCTGCTTCTGCTGTGGGAAGTCCTGGTAGTCCTAGCCTTGGTAGGTGAGGGGCTGTTGAAAGCCATGAAAGGGCTGTGACATTGCCTGGGGTGGAGGAGCAGACCTGGACTGCATCAGAGCAGGTTCAGCTGGGCCTGGAAGATTGTGCAGAAGTGCTGTGATCTTCTGCTTCATCACCTGGTACTGGGCCTCGGGCAGGTCCCTCAGGGTCTGGCTCACGTAGGTAATGAAGGGCTTCCGGTCCAAGGATGGTATGTCGCTGTGGACCAGCTGAGAGAGAAGTTCTGTGCTTGTCTTTATTGCGTCCCTGATCTCCAACAGCACACTGTGGTCCTGGCCCTACACTCTGCCTCTCTGCCTGCATCCTCTGGAGCTGGAGGTGGGGGTGGGTTGGCCTCTGGTGGCTGCTGCTTCTTCCTCCATTTGTGACAGCAGGGCATCATCCTCCATGGGATCCTTCAAGTCTGCCAGCATGGGGAGTGCAGATGTTGGGGGGGTCTCTGCCGTGGGGTCCTCTGAAGACACCTGCCTGGACAGGGTAGCTGGCTGCTGGCTGGAAGAGGACTGGCTGTCTGTGGGCTGTCTGAGGGAGAGGGGTCTCAGAGGGGCTGCTCCTCAGTGGCGGATCTCACCCTCCAGGAAACTGCACTAGGCCATGATGTACCTCTCCCGGTCAGTGAGCTTGACAGCGGCCTGCCCAGATTTCTTGAGGTGTAGCTTGCCATACCAGGTGTGCATGTGCTTCCACCATCCAAGGAGTACTTCTGCAGTGTACCCCAGGCTCTCTGCCTTGTCCCTCCAAGCTGCCTGCTTCTTCTTGGTGTCATGATACAGTCTGTGGCTCTTTTTCCACATGTACTCGTTCTCCCTCAGCCATTCCAGCACCTCATCCTCATAGTCCTCAGAAACAGTGTACTGTTTCCTCTCTCCCTTCTCCTTCCCTTGCCTCTTCGTCCCTCTGGCAGGGGCTTCAGCAGGGCCTTCAGGGGCTTGAGCAGCAGGGCCTTCAGCAGCAGGGCTTTGAGGGGCTTGGGGCTGGTCCACCACAGCAGCAGCAGCAGCAGCTTCAGAGTCAGTTCCAGGGGGTGGGGTGCTGGTTCTGGCCTTCTTGCCAGGGCTGGAACGAGTAGGCACGGGCTTCCTCTTCTTGCCTGACTGATGAACCATGGTGTTCCTGCTAGATGTATGTGGCAACACGTCTTTCCCCTGTATGCTGACTGCGTGCTTGCTGCATCCTTTTATATCCACAGAGCTGACGCAATTCATACTCCCCGCATACGCAGTGAACGCTTTGCATCCGATATACATCCACGTGGCCTCCCCTTTGTTTCCTATAGGCGTCTTGGATGCATCCGCTTCATCCGCTATGCATCCGTCCCTTCCGCTATGCATCCGCTTCAAAATTCTCCCACGGAACCCCTTCGGATGTGTCATCCGCTTCCATCTGCTTTCATCCGCTACGCTTCCTCTGAACATCCATTTAACATCCCCGCTACATACTACCCACGTCTGTTCTTTTCCGTTCTTTTCCGTTCTGTTTATGCAAATTTTTGCCACCTTTTGGAGCGGATGACAACGGATGGAGCCACTCCCGAAATTTTGCTCATCCGCTGTGTCCTTTATGCATCCATTGGCCAGTGGGACCGGTCCTTTAGATATCTATTTTTGTTTGTAATGTGCCCTAACATATATTTTTGCATAATTTCTGTAATATGGTGCATTTTGATATATTATTTTTAGGAATAATATAGATTTTTCCCAACTATCCATTTTTAGTTTGGGCATATAACAGACCAAAATGCAGGGAACTGGAATAAAAATGAAAATGTTGAACATGTAAAATCAGATAATTTTGAACACAAATAAAAAACAAATAAATTTCTGCCCCTTCTCTAGATAGGAATTCTAGAAGTTGCAGCCCTAAAATATTTGACACCTGGTTGGGAAAGGTTGTTCTACCAGACCAAGACCAAGGTCTTTGTACATCAAATTTCAATAGGTGGTGAGTGAATGTCCATCATATAAGTCCTATTTCCATATTTGTTGTGCTATTACAGTATCACTCCATCAAGATCCATTTCTGTCCATGCAGAAATAAATCCCACCGTGTTAAATGAGACTTGTTCCTACATAAGTTTGTACTTTATTGCAGCCTTAATGGGATTCTGTCTTTGTCTCATTAAGTGATAATTAGATTTTGCTGATGTCTAACCACCAAAGTTCCAAGCTGAAATAATAAAATAAGAAGGGAAGATGACTGCAAGTCCCAACATTATGTATAAAATCAATGATACACTAACTAAAGGGCATTTCCCTGCAACAAAGGTTCACAAATTCCTCCATTCTGAAGATGGTTTCTCATCAATTCACCAGACAGCAATTTATGCTGGCAGCAGCTTGTTTTTAACTGCTTCTCATCCTCAGGAGGTAAAAGAGAAAGATTAGGTCTAACAGCAAATCAAGAGATTTAGCCATTTCAAAGACTGATAGGAAAAATGGAAACAGAATCTCAAGTACACGTCTTTTGATATTTAATATATATAAATATAATATAAGCTTATAATACCTATTGTTTTTCAGATAATCCTTCAAACATATTTCCAAGATGATGTTCATAAAAACCTCAGTATAATGAAATAAAAATGATGTCCTCAAGTCATGTTTGACTCCCAGTGACTTCATTCATACCAGTTTTTGATGATGTTGTTGAAATCATATGTCATTGCCTTGCTGTAGGCTTTTGTTGTTGTTGTTTTTGTTTCAGTCCAGCCAACAAGTTTGCAATTCCCAGGTGATCATCTGAGTGCTAACAAGGAGCAATTCTGCTTAGCTTTCAAGATCAGCTAAAGATGGCTAAATATTGCCAGCCGCTGAGGCACAATGCAACATAACATTTAAAAATGCTCAAAGAAAACAAAGAAAGCAACAGTTGAACTTTAAAACATACACATTTGTTTGCTTGTTTTAAAAAGTTATCTTGCCTGAAAAGGACAACAGCATGGTGCAACTCAATATCTATATATACAAAAGCAAAATACCATTTATGCATCATTACAAAATCTCCAGAATCGTAAAGCCTACAAACTTGAAATTTGGCACGTATTGAAACTCTTGAAACCAAACTCTTGGTTTCTAGGTGCTCACTAAGAAAGAATTTTTCAAAATAACCATCAGAGCATTAATATTTCATATATTATTATTAACACACTCTGATGCTAAGGAGTTCCACTCCTCTCTCCACCTGAAAAGAAATCTGTTTCAAATGCAAAATACAAGCAGAGGAGTTTCAGTTTCAGTTTCAGAGCAACAACCAGCTTTATTTAGTACAGAACAGTTGAGCTAAGCCACGCCCAGGCTCCTTGTTGTCTCCTTCTTGCTCACAGAGCAAATACTGTTTGTTTCCATGTTTCAGTTTCCAAACAGCCCTCAACTCTCTCACATACTGACAGGACGCTAACCAGATGAATACCAATGAATGCTGGTAGGCAGAGGCACATTTTCCCCTTATTTTCCTCCCCCAAAACTAAACCCAGTCACATAGTTTTGTAGCAAAGCACGGGTATAGAGCTAGTTTGAATATATACTGGAAGTATTTGTTTCTTTTATTTAGGGTTGAAAATTATATGTCTTTCTTTAGCAGAGGAAGACAGGTCTGTCTATTCAGTTGTTTCAATGTGAATCAAACTAGGTTGAGTTCATAGCTATCTAGCCTAAAATCATCTACTTAGCTCCAAGATTGAGAATAGCCCCTGGTCCCAATCCACTACCTTAACTATTATATTGCACTAACTGAAAGCATTTTCCACTTTTCAGTAACTCATGATGCTACCTAGTTTGAGTAATGAAATGTCTGCAAGAAGGCAACCAAGCTCAGATATCACCAAAGATCCCTCAGATTTCAGTAATTCTAATTCATCCAAGTTTATCACCCTTAAGTCATCATAAGGATGAAAGGTAACATAATTTTGTCAATTGTATTCTAACAAAAAATTGACAAATTAAATCCATTCCAGAGTTTAATTTATGGCAATGAGTTGTTCAACTTATTAAATAACAGTTGCAGAGAAAATATTAATGTTGAAGTAATGCAAAAATGAACTTAGAGTCCTAATAAATGTAATCTGGTAATTTTACAATTGTTTAATTATGTTAAAGCAATGAGTACATAAAAATTATGCATTACTGAACTCACTGACCATCTAGCTATTTTAAAAACCACTTGCATAAGACAAAGAGTATTCTAATATTCCTATTTTTTCGGCACCAAACAATGGGGTAAGCCATTTTTTATTTACTGTAGGACATGCAGGAGATGGAGGTCATTATAGTATCACACAACTTGGGTACCACAACATTTCAGTTTATTTTATCCATAGGCTTGGAAGGGCCCTTCCAGTATCTTCATTTTTAAAAAAATTCTAACTCTATTTCAGAACCTACCATAATAATGTTCTGGGTGGCTTCAGATGTCACAAATGATGCATTGAGAGTATATGTTGAGCCCCAGGTTTGTCATCCCTATCCTACTTCAAAAGAAAGGAAGTTTGGTTCTAGTTTTATATTAATACATCTTCCTTTTTAATTAGTACGTCTTCATTTTCAAATAAATTTGCATAATTTTCCCAATCTGTGAATTTTGTGTCTGTTCATTTATTTGTTTCTGCATTAGCCAATTCTTTCAATAGCCATTCTCTTACTGAAGCATGGTTGACATATGGCTGAAGTAGCTTGTAATGGCTCAATTTAAAGAGGGATTCCTTGACAGCTGGTACAGATATTAAGAATGCTGCTGCAAGAAAATATTATGAAATTATATAAACCACTAACCTATAAATCATATACCTAGTTCCACAACTGTTTCTCTTAATTGTTTAGACAATTCAAATATGGAATATTTATGTCAGATTGTTTAATATGAAACATATTAAACTGTTTAATATGAAACAATGCTAAACTATTTACAACAATGCTAAAGTTTATTTAAAAACAATTCTACAAGAAAAAAATTGATGTAGCTTTACAAAATACAGTGTCTACTTGCATGGGAAACCACCAAAATATCTCAGAGGTGTAGGTTGCGCAAGAAAGTCAAATATATACTCCAGAAGAAAGCAATGACAAACTACTTCCCTATTGTTGCCAAGAGATGACATGACTGCATCCAGGTAGTCTAACATGACTTGAGGGAAACACAATTCTTTCTTTAATTTGAATTTAAAACAACTTGGCTTCCAGAAATTGGCAGTGCTGGGTTTTAGCAGGGTTCTTTTTTCTGGCAATGAGAAGAGACACTTGTTCCAAGAAGCTGGAGTCCAAACAAGCACATTACTCTCCAAGTAAAAGATTTAACTGCCTCTTCAGAATGCAAATGACCATATATTAAATAATAGCAAACATGATACTGAAGCAATACTGAGACCCAAGAGGGAGAGATGAGCCTCAGCTAATAATACCCAGGATTTAAATAAAAAAATGTTCAGGAAAAAAGTAAGATAAAATGTGAACAGAACAATGAAGCCAGAAGTAGCTTGATGGCTATATAATTTTATTCTGGAAAAGAGAGAAAAGTTTCCTGATTGTTACTTTCCATGACTGGTGATATCTGATAGAATGTCTCTCTTCTGTACCATGAAGAAATGCATGTTGATCTCAGCATCCTGCAAAAGACAGAAATAAAACAGTTATATGTAATGTAGAATTATAGATAATTATAAATTACAACTGAAAATTAAATGAGGTCCTCCTGGATTCAGAGAGACTGAAGTTTGCTCTGTTGGAGGATTGCCTTTTCCACAGGCTGCAAATGCATTTTATTTCTTTTCCCACTTTTTCAAATTCAGTTGAAGATTTTATGCTCACTTTAACAATGCTTTACCATGTATTTTGCAGAGAACACACATACCCTCATAAAATTAAATCCACCTATCTTTCCAAGTTTATAACCCTTTCTCTTCTAAAGAGGTGAAATATAGGCTACCATTTGTCTATTTCTATCAGCTGCAATGTAATGTTTTGACTGTAATGGCATCCTTCTGCTTTCCATGGTTTGTTTTCACTTCAGCAACCCAAGAAGTTTTCAACAGTGATAAAAGCCCATCAGCCCTGCAATAAATAGCAATGTTACCATTTATTGACATCATTCTTAAAATATGTTAAAGGATGATAAATTGCTCAGCTGCAGGTGTTAAAAATCCCTCTCCCTCTATCAGACACCAAAAACCAAGAAAGTCACGTTGATATTTTCACAAGCAATATCCTTTATTGATCCTCACCTATAAACAGAAATCTTGCCAAATTAAAGCAAAATTTAAATTTATTAGAATGGAATTGTCTTAATTCTCCTCTCCAAATTATCTAAATTGTCCTGGCCTTTACACCTGTGGAAAGCACTCCTTTCTTCCTGAGAATCTGAACAACATTCCATCACCATCTTTTCTTTATCTCCTGGTCTGATAACAACACATCCACTTGGTTCTAAAAACAGACCCTTCTGTTCAATTAAAAAAGCATGCTCTAAATATGCATACTAAAAATTTAATATACACTAAAATTTAATATATATTAAAAATTAGCCATAGAGGATGTTAAACAATGCTGCCCTGCCTCCAGTAATGACATCCAAGAATTATTTCTGATTGTCTGGACCAGAGGTGGTATTCAGCAGATTCTGACCAGTTCTGAGAACTGGTAGCAGAAATTTTGAGTAATTCCAAGAACTGGCAAATACCACCTCTGACTGGAGATTTTATTTTTATTTATTCATTTTTGTCAATTACTTACAAGATAATAGGTATCAGTATAAGCATAGTTATGAATACATGGTTACATATAAGAAAAATAAAATAAAATAAAAGAAACAATGGGACAGGAACATGTTGCGCTTATGCACACCCCCTACAGACCTCTTAGAAAAGGGGTGAGGTCAACAGTATCTTTTCCCTGCCACGCACACGAAGCCACCCCCACACAACTGGTAGTAAAAAAAAGTAAATCCCACCACTGGTCTGGACCTGTCAGGACCAGCTCAAGAATGACATAGAACAATCCAGCCAAAGTTCAGTTCTTTATTTAAGTGTCTTTCTCACACTTATTTCAATTTCTAGATTGTGTAAGCACTTTTCCAAGTCCTTCTTTAATAGAAGAGTCTGAATTCCTTTTGAATATCATAATAGCTATTTTGTAATCCAAACCATAGCAATTTTTAAACTCTCAGGCTATTGTGGTGAATTTACATAACTGAATCTCTTTCCCAACAGGGGAAGGATAAGTCATCCTTTCCATTTTTTTAATTCCATATCCCTCTACTTCTTTGTCCCTTTATCTTTTCTTCTCACCATAAATTTCCCATAGACATCTTATTGCTGTTATCCTGGCTCCAACCTCATACCCGTAGGAGAGGATTAAAAAAAATCAAGAAGACAGCTATGTTCACATGACCAAAACCATTTTTACATAACATATCATACATTTAAAAGTGCTGAGCTTGAAGATGTACCGTATTTGAGTCTACCATCTTGATTTTGCTGACATCCAGAGCAAGTCCCTGTATACACCTTCTTGCTGTCAAACATCTTTTCATTTATTTTTGGATTACTGCTAGATTCTGTTAGGTTCCAAAACAAATAACTTCCTGATTAATTGGTTTCATAATTAACTGGATAGAACTTATTTGATTTAGGCATTACCAGACTCCAGAACAATTCTGGCCAGCAAAAAATACAACAAAGAAACTAAAATTCAATATGAATAAGAAAAAAGCGAGATAAATAAAAAGCTATAAAAATACAGAACAAGCCACCCATAAATGCACAAAAACCTCACATTCAAACACTACTAGCTTCCCTAGCCAAGGATCTGGGAGAACTTTGAGGCTCACCGGAATACCTCATCTTCAGGTTTATGTGTGTGGTAAGAATTCTTTTTTTAAAATTATATTTATTGATCATATTTTCACAATTAAATATATATTTCCACTCATTATAGTGTGTTCATTAGGGTGTTCACTCACACTGACATATTCCTAAATATGTGAGACATTTATTGTTACAGTTATTTCTGCATTCAATTTAAGGCATATTGTGATGACCCAGGGCACGGCACAAAGGCAACATAGTCAAATAAGCAAGAAGTGTCCCTTTAGTACCTCCAACTTTGCCCCCAATATCTAAGTTGCCTTCAGCTGGAGAAAAAACTCTCCCAAGAACAGTCTTTAAGTGGAGGAAAGTCAGTCCAAAAATAAAGTACAAACAAACTGTAAATAAAAATCCACACAAATCATGCTGCAGTAATTAACTTGACAGGGCAGAAGAAATTGCAGACTTGAAAGCCCAGCAAAATACACACAATTGAGAAGACACCAGGAACCCAGATAAGCCTTGACAATACCAGATAATTCACAATTTGCTCCCAACAGCTTTGCTGTGCACACTTTCCCTTTTTAAACACTGTGTTCCCAGTTGCAGCTAATGAAGGGAATCAGGGCCCTTTCCTCCCCCATAAGCCACATAGTTCACATTGCTTCCTTCTCCATTCCTCCCTGAGTGCCCTAGGATGAAGAGGGCATAGGCCTGGATCCAAATTCCTCCTCCCTTGCTCTACCTCTCCCCTGCTTTGCCCATCCAGCCTTTGCCTTTCCTTAGTTTCTTCCACAGCCAATGGAGCCACTCCCGGTCAGCTGCTCGGCCTCCCCCTCCGAATCAGATTCTGACAGGGGGCATGACACATATATTCATATATTTACATATTTATTTACATAGATATACACAGTATTATTTCTTCTTACTCCTACCTTTCTTTCATTTATCTACTTTACATCTACCTTCTAACCAGTTATACCATAGGTTCCAGATCTCAGGGTACACTGTTTCTTCTTTCTCTTTCTCTTCCATTTCCATCGATAGCCTATCCATCTCTGGACATTCTAAAATCATTTTTATTATCATGGTGTCGTAAGGAATTATTATTATTGTGCCATATCCTCATCGGATATTGGCAATCATGCTGACGATCCTATTTTTATCAACAACTGCACAAAAAAGTGCTGTTGAGTTTTGTCCAAACAGTCCCTTAGATTTTGAGGCTATAATGCTCTTCTTCTGCCTTGACCTCATTTGCCTTCAGTCTTTCTTTGGAGGATTAAGTGAAGTATGCTGTATTTTTCTAGGTGTCACATCACATGTCCAAAATATTGAATATTGAAACAACTTTCAATATTGAAATAACTTTCACTTTTTTATGGTTTTGATGATTTCCCTTGGCTTTCCTGGGTGGCTTATCACCTCCTCCTTTCTGATTTTGTCAACTCAACTTATACATAACAGCCATCTATAAATCCACCTTTCAAATGCTTTTAGTCTCTTAACAAGTAGCTTTCTGTCAGAGACCAACTCTCCACTCCATAGAGCAGGATAGAAAGATGTAGAGCAGGACAGAAAGATCTGACAAGCCTGATTTTCAATTTTAGGCTTATATCTTCTGTCTTGATTACAGAAAACCTTGATAAGAATTACTGTGTCTATTGCATATACATGCAGTGTTACAGTGGCATTTTTAAAAAGAATGAAAATTCTATTTTCTTATTAAGAATCGATTTGTGGTGCACAACACTAACAGTCTATTGCCAGTTTACAAATAACAAACTCTTTCCAAGTAGTAATAATCAGTGATCAAGTAAACAATAAAAACACCATGCAAATTCCTACAATTCAACCTACAACTGTACAAAACTAATTTTCTTATTAAGATTCTGTCATCTAGTATATTTTGGGCCATAATTTTACAAACTTTATACATAGGCTGCTGGCTCAAGACTCCTCAAGCTTGAGGAACCTTTCTAGAATGACTCATTTCAGTTAATGGTGTGAAAAGTCCTGTGACTTAATTACTCTACTGAGTGAATTTCTAACACTGATAATAATGCTAAATTAGCTCCAGTGTTTGCATGTTCCATGTGTGTGTTTGTGTCTCTCTGTGTGTATGTTTTGTGTCATTTTCAATCATTACTCCTGTTTCCTTCAACACAAGCAATGAAGAAAAAACAGATTTCTTCAAATGCACAGGAAGTGTTCCTTAATAGAATGAGGTCTTTTCATTTAAATCCTTCAAACACACAGATATTCAACAGAAATATAAGTCTGTACTTAAAGAAGAGAGGAAAATGTTTGTTTTTATCACTGCATCACATTTTTCCAAATCAGATAGATCAAATTTATTTCTTTTTCAGTTATTTGTAGAATACATTGTAGAGTACTAAACCTAGATGATAAAACAAAAACAAAAACAAAAAGGCCAACCTCGTAATGGAGGCAAAATGACAAAAAGTATAAAGCAGCCTATTTACCTGATTAGCCAATGGAAATTTCCTGGCACAGTAAACACATTCATATGACACAAAACCCCTGTCTAAATATTTTCTACATATGATTTCATATAAATTATTTAGGATCACTGAAATTCTTAATCATATTAGGTATGTTTGCTACCAACTAATTAAATCCCAAAGAATGGAATATGGGGAAAATCATGGAAAAGGAAGGAAAAAACAAGCCTGAAATGGGGATTTTTAAATAATGAATCTTTTCTCAGTGATTCTTTTGGCCCAATGTAGTATAGTATGTATATGCATAGGAGAACTCATATCTCTTTCTAGTCTCAAATAATGCAGATTATTATTATAATCATTATTTGATTATAATCAAATATGTTCCTAGATTCTGCTCTGTATTAAACATATATCTGAAAGATACAACAGCTCTCAGTTGTACTGCTTCCATTCCGGACACTGTAGCAGAAAAACACTGGTATGTCCAAATATAGTTGGCACAGCAAAAAGTATTGCATGAAGTTCCCTTATCATCTATCAACAGCTATTTCCCCCACTAGCAACTTCAGGCATATTCTTAGGCTCGTTCGTGATTTATTTATTTTATTTATTTGATTTGTAAATCGGTTACAAGATAATAGGTAAAAGTATAAACATGTAAGAATACAGAAAATAGGTACGAATAAATGGGGACAAAAGGACAGGGATGGTATGCACAAATGTGCACTTATGCATGCCCATTACAGACCTCTTAGGAATAGAGTGAGGTAAATAGTGGATAGTTTGAGGTTAAAGGAGTGGAGGTGATCAGAGAAATAGCAGCAAAACAAAACCCCACAGCTGTGAGCACTCCATCTTTGGAGGTTTTCAAGAATGGACTGGACAGCCTGTTCAGGATGGTATAAGGTCTCATGCCTTGAGCAGGGCATTGAATTGGAAGACCTCCTATGATTTTATTATTCTAAGATGCTTCTCCATTGTTAGTGGGGAAATCACCACTGCTGTAATATCAGCAGAAAGAAAGAAAGAAAGAAAGAAAGAAAGAAAGAAAGAAAGAAAGAAAGAAAGAAAGAAAGAAAGAAAGA
>BLBF01000041.1:9452627-9476620 GCA_015471245.1 Laticauda colubrina | reverse complement strand
TATATATATATATATATATATATATATATATATATATATGTTTAAACATATATGTTTAAACATATGTTAAACATATATGTTTAAGCTTTCGCAGGTACTTACATGTGTGCTGTTTAGCTTCCCTCGGGTATTATCCCACGTAATTGTAGTGTTGTTAAAGTTGTAGCAACGTTTCAGCAGAATCTCATCTGCCATCATCAGGCCTCTGTATGGATGTGTGTCTCACAGCTTTTGGTTTCAAATTCCAGGCTGGTCCATTCTGATTGGCTAGGAGCCTGGGTCTGTGTTCACTGGACTTGGAGTTTGATTGATTGGTGTTTCTGGTTTCTTCTGTCTGTTTTGTGGCTTTGATTGGCTGGCACCACTCTGTTCTTGTGTTGGAGGCTTTCAGTGCAGCTTGGCTCCGTGTGAAGGGACAGCTGCTATTCATTAGCAAGCTGGGTTTCACCTGGGTGCCTGGTGGGGGGGTGTTTGAGTTGGAGGCATCAGAGGGAGTCTGTCTGTGCTCAGGTGTTTGTCTGTTTTGTGGCATGGAGATCTTTCTATTTGAGAGTGCAGGTTTCCAAATGATTGACAGTCTGCTGGAATCATCTCTTCTATTCATGCTTTCAGGTCTTTTTTCAATCTCTATGGCTTCTCTGATGATTCTGTGGTTGGGGTTTTCTATAGTGGCTAGAGTGTTAGTGCCATTGAAGTTGATGTTGTGACCTGTGGTTTTCATGTGTTGGACTATTGAGGAGGTGTGTTCCAGCTTTTTTACTGCATTTTTGTGTTCATCTAGGCGGGTACTTATTCTTCTATTGGTCTGTCCAATGTATGTGGCCGGGCATGATGCACAGGGAACTTCGTATATGCCTTGGTTTTCCAGGTCAATTTTATCTTTGGGGTTTCTCAGGATGGCTGCTATTTTTTTGTCTGTTTTGAAGGCAGTCTTGATGTGATGCCTGTGTAGTATCTTACTGATTTTATCTGTAGTACCTCTTATGTAGGGCAAGACAGCTGTTCCATAGGTCTGTTGGTCTTCTAGGTCTCTGTTATGTCTTGGTGTGTTTTTGTGGATCAAATTGGTGATTTTGGTGAAATTGGTGATAACACTTGAGCACAGACAGACTCCCTCTGATGCTTCCAACTCAAACACCCCCCCACCAGGCACCCAGGTGAAACCCAGCTTGCTGATGAATAGCAGCTGTCCTTTCACACGGAGCCAAGCTGCACTGAAAGCCTCCAACACAAGAACAGAGTGTTGCCAGCCAATCAAAGCCACAAAGCAGACAGAAGAAACCAGAAACACCAATCAATCAAACTCCAAGTCCAGTGAACACAGACCCAGGCTCCTAGCCAATCAGAATGGACCAGCCTCGAATTTGAAACCAAAAGCTGTGAGACACACATCCATACAGAGGCCTGATGATGGCAGATGAGATTCTGCTGAAACGTTGCTACAACTTTAACAACATTACAATTACTTGGGATAATACCCGAGGGAAGCTAAACAGCACACATGTAAGTACCCGCGAAAGCTTAAAAAAACATATATATATATATATGTGTGTGTGTGTGTGTGTGTGTGTGTGTGTGTGTGTGTGCTGTTTAGCTTCCTTCGGGTATTATCCCACGTCATTGTAGTTCTGTTAAAGTTGTAGCAACGTTTCAGCAGAATCTCATCTGCCATCCTCAGGCTTCTGTATAAAGTTAGTTCCTGGTTTCAAATTTGAGGCTGGTCCATTCTGATTGGCTGGGAGCCTGGATCTGTGTTCATTGGACTTGGAGTTTGATTGATTGGTGTTTCTGGTTTCTTCTGTCTGTTTTGTGGCTTTGATTGGCTGGCAACACTCTGTTCTTGTGTTGGAGGCTTTCAGTGCAGCTTGGCTCCGTGTGAAGGGACGGCTGCTCTTCATTAGCAAGCTGCTATTCATTAGCAAGCTGGGTTTCACCTGGGTGCCTGGTTGGGGGGTGTTTGGGTTGGAGCTATCAGAGGGAGTCTGTTTTTGCCCAGGTGTTTGCCTGGCTTGTGGCATGGAGATCTTTCTATTTGAGAGTGCAGGTTTCCAAATGATTGACAGTCTGCTGGAATCATCTCTTCTATACATGCTGTCAGGTCTTTTTTCAATCTCTATGGCTTCTCTGATGATTCTGTGGTTGGGGTTTTCTATAGTGGCTAGGGTTTTAGTGCCATTGAAGTTGATGTTGTGACCTGTGGTTTTCATGTGTTGAACTAGTGAGGAGGTGTGTTCCAGCTTTTTTACTGCATTTTTGTGTTCATCCAGGCGGGTACTTATTCTTCTATTGGTCTGTCCAATGTATGTGGCCGGGCATGATGTACAGGGAATTTCGTATATGCCTTGGTTTTCCAGGTCAATTTTGTCTTTGGGGTTTCTCAGGATGGCTGCTATTTTTTTGTCTGTTTTGAAGGCAGTCTTGATGTGATGCCTGTGTAGTATCTTACTGATTTTATCTGTGGTACCTCTTATGTAGGGCAAGACAGCTGTTCCGTAGGTCTGTTGGTCTTCTAGGTCTCTGTTATGTCTTGGTGTGTTTTTGTGGACCAGGTTGGTGATTTTGTTTTTTGGGAAGACATTGGCTGTCAATACTTCAGTCAGGGTGCATAGTTCAGTCTTTATATGTCTTATCTGCCAGGCGTTTGGTTCTGGTAATTAGTGTTTTCGCTACGGAATTTATCTGTGCTGGGTGGTGGTGGGATTGGGCGTTGAGGTAGCGGTTGGTGTGTGTTTTCTTTTGGTATATGGTGTGTCCCAGTGTGCCATCTGTTCTTTTGTAGATTAGTACATCTAGGAATGGTAGTTGTTTGTTTATTTCCATTTTCATGGTGAACTTGATTTTGGGGTGTGTGTTGTTTAGGTGTGTTAGGAAATTGTTTAGGTTTTCTTTTCCATTAGTTCAGTCTTTATATGTGTCTTATCTGCCAGGCGTTTGGTTCTGGTAATTAGCCACAAAACAGACAGAAGAAACCAGAAATACCAATCTATCAAACTCCAAGTCCAATGAACACAGATCCAGGCTCCCAGCCAATCAGAATGGACCAGCCTCAAATTTGAAACCAGGAACTAACTCTATACAGAAGCCTGAGGTAGCAGATGAGATTCTGCTGAAACGTTGCTACAACTTTAACAGAACTACAATGACGTGGGATAATACCCGAAGGAAGCTAAACAGCACATATGTAAGTACCCGCGAAAGCCTAAGAAAACAAATATATATATACACACACACACATCGTAGATTTTAAATTTCTATGCCAATGCATGCAACATTTAAATCCAATTTGTTATTGAGGTTTTTTTTTAAATAAGCTATTATTTTAAGAATAACAAATACTTTCAGGTGCTGACTTAATAATTTTCGGAAGTGCTGTAGTATCTAGTTGGTAAATAGACATATCAAAAAGTGTTGTAAAGTCTCGTGGATTCTCATCTCCCTCTTGAAGACAAACTCGTAATCGTTCTGACAATGTGGCTATATCAGGAAGCATTGTATAATCAGAAATCTGAAAAAAAGAGCAAAGTAGTAGCTGTATATTCAGATATACAATTAAGATATGTAAATATAAGTCTAATTTCTTGTCAAGGTGCGAAACTTAGCAATATGCAGGTAATCCTGGACTTACAGCCACAACTGGGACCAGAATTTCTGTTGCTAAGAAAGATAGTTGTTTAGTCAAGGACACCCGATTTTACAATCTTTTTTCCCATGGATCTTAAGCAAATCATGGCAGTTCTTTACTGAATCACATGGTCCTGAAGCAAATTCAGATTTCCCCACTGATCACGCTTGTTGGAAGATAACTGGGAAAGTTATGACAAATCACATAGCCCTGGAACACTGCAATCATTTTAACTACATGTTGCACTCAAATTTTGATCACATGACTGTGGGGATGCTGCAACAGTCTTAAGTGCAAAGACTGATTATAAGTGATTTTTTTTCAATGTTGAATAACTTCAAATGGTTGCTAAAGAAATGGTTGCAATTTGAGGACTACCTGAATTCAAAACCAATCTGTTCCATGTTCAGACTACGAGCAAATACATCTCCTAATGCAACACTTTTGAACAACAAACTGCGTTCAATAACAAAATACTTTGGTCAGAACATACTTATGTTAACACTGATTGTAAAATTATTTTATTTTTTTGTTGTGAAATCCAACTTGAAAAGGTGGTACCGTGTTTCTCACATTATAAGGCCGGGCCTTATATTTTTTTGACCCCGGAAAAAACAACTTGGCCATCTTTTCGGGGGTGACTTAATTCCCCCCCTTGTATCCTCAGGTGAGTGGGTGGCGACATCTTGGGGTTCGGGAGACCTTTTCCTTCTCCCTTGCTGCCACGGCGCTAGAAGAACACCGCGGCATTTGGCGCAGCCATGTGCGGCCAGTCAGGCTCCTCCCTGCAACCGGAGCCCTGAGGAGACACTTGGCTTCAGGTGCTCCCATCGCCGCATTCCGAGGGAAGGCACTTGCCTGATAAGATCTCTCCCCCTCTCTTTCTCTCCCTCTCTCCCCGCAAGGTCTGCGCTGCGGCTGAGGAGGAGGCTGCAGTCAGTTCCTTCTGCTTGCTGAGAGGTGAGGAAGCCGCGGCTTTGCACAGCAAGCAAAGCACTGCTTGCCCGGGCGAAATTTGGGAACGAGGGGCAGGAGGAGGCATGCACACACCTGCGGCTCGCTTTCCCGGCTCTGTCCAGCCCGCACGGCTCTGACGCGGCCCTGGCGGGATGAGCAGAGGGTCCGGCGGGGAGGCGCTCGCTACCTTGGTGAGAGCTCTGCCACCGGGAAGGAGGACAGGCAGGCCAACATTCCGTATTGTTGAAGAAACACGGTAGTGAAAGGGAAACATTGAGATAAAGCACAATTATTTTGTGATTATTTTGCTTAATCAAATAAAACCTTTTACTTAAACTGTGACAAGTTATGATACTTTTAGGAATCTGACTATATATTTTCAACATGATCTAAATTAGTTCAAAAGTCATAACAAAATACATGTAGTCCTTGACTTACAAAAGTTCACTTTAGTGACCTTTTGAAGTTACAATGGTACTGTAAAAAATGACTTATGACTGATTTTCAGTTACAACCTTTGCAACATCCTCATGATCATGTGATCAAAATTCAGATCCTTGGCAACTGGTTCATACTGATGACCGTTGCTGTATTCCAAGGTCATATTTTGCAAACTTCTCACAAGTAAAGTCAATGGGGAAGCCAGATTCATTTAACAACCAGGTTACTAACTTATCTACTGCAGTGATTCACTTAACTGTGGCAGGAAATGTTTTAAAATGTGGCAAAACTCACTTAACAAATTCCCACTTAACAACATAAATTTTGGGGTCAATTATGCTTGTAAATTGAGGACTACCTATATTGAAACTTTGGCCACGGTAATAACATTTTAATAAGGAATGGCATGTTGAATTTCTTTTTGGAACTCAGATGGGCCCATTCAGGTCATTCTTCTCAAAAAGGTACAGTCCCAATTTCTAAGGACCATCTTGCCATCTAATTTAATATGGTACTACACTGTAAAGTCAGTTCAAAGCCATATTACTAAAGCATTGACTTGGACATTTTCTGACCAGCTTAAGTTACTCTCCTTTCCCGCTGGTCTAGCTCCTGTAATAGTGGTTGAGAATTTTAATTCCTCTTGAAACCAGGTATTCTATGAGAGAGTAAAATTTTTTGGGCTCTTAAGGGCTCTGAATAAGTTCTATCCACTCTTAAATAGCCTGCTCTGGATATAACATACAAATTGACCTATCATTTTTGTCTAGGTTTCTGAGCAGATCTACTCATCCATTCTGCCCAATAAATATACTTCAACCAAGTAACAAACCCAAATTCAGTTGAGGTTTTCTTTGATCAAAGTTAATGTCCTCCCACCAATGTTACTGAGGGGAGATATTGACATGTTCAGCTTGAGGGAAAGTTGTACTTCTGCAGTGGAGGAACAATTCACATGCTGAATCATGTTGTTTTGTATTACTTCTACTAGGATAAAGCTTGGCAGGAGTTCCTATTTCCATTCAGTCCTCCAGCTTTATTAAACTTTATTAAACTGCCTTTAAGCAGTTCTTATGGCCTCCTTTTTGATTCTGCTGATCACTTATTTTAAAGAATTATGGTTAGAGGTAAATGTAGGTATTTGTCAAGCTGATTACCTCTACCTAATTATGTTTTTTTTAAATTAGCCTTTGATATCTTCCTTTAATTTACCAATAGGAATTATATTTTTACCTGAAATTTATTCATTAGATCTATCGCCTTAACTTCTTTAAGGCTTAGAATTACACTAAAAAGAAGAATCATATGTAAGTACAATATGTTGCACTAATTTTTTAAATAATTTTAAATTTCAAATATCTGAAAATAATTGTATCTTCTTCAAACTTATTTCTGTTTATGACAAAAGTGATTTATCATTTCTGCTATATGCCTTATGAATTTGTTTAATTTTTGTAATATTTTATAACAACTTATGGTTTGTGTAATAAAGCTTATGTACATCAACATATACACATACAGTATATACTTACTTCTGGATCTTCTGCATCTATCTGATTTAAGTGAATGTCATTTGTTGTAAGCCATTGGAAAAGTACTTCCTAAGAAACCACAGAAATTTGTTACATTTGTAAAGCATTTAAACCAGGGGTCGCAACCTTTTGGACCTCAGGGACCACCAAACTCATAATTTTAGATCCCAGGGACCACTAACTGGTTCTGTGGGCATGGCCTAATTTGTGAGTGCGGCTTGGTGGTCATGTGACTGGCTGGGCATGGCTTGTATGTAAATATTATAAATATTTATATAAATATTGAATTTTTTATTTAAAAAAGAGCAACTTTTACCCAAAATCAGGCAAAGCAGGCAGATTTGAGTTGCTCACTGAATCACAGATTCATTCAGAGATCTACCTGCCATTGGCTAGCTCATTCTGTCACATAAAATTTGCTAGCAAGCAAACTCACAAAATTAACTCACAACACACCATGCATGAATATACTGAATTTTTTATTTAAAAAAAGAGCAACTTTTACTCAAAATCAGGCAAAGTAGGCAGATTAAGTTGATCACAGAATCATTCAGATCTATCTGCCATCGGTTAGCTCAGTCTCTCAAATTTGCTTGCCATTAATCTGCACTGAATTTGGTTGCAAGCAAACCTTCAGTCCTAAGGGAGGTCACTGAAGATTTAAAGACTAGCTAGAAAGCAAGAAATCCAACCATTTCCTGCTTCTTGGCTAATCTAAATCTCCTGGCACAGCAGAACAGATGATGGTTGGGAAAAGGAAAAATAGCAATTTAGCAGGCAAGTTTATGGGTAAGTGGGTGGGGAGGGTTCCCGTGGGCCATGTGGGTGACGCAGCCTTGTGTTTCTACGCAGCCTGGATTAATTGCTTTGGGAGGTGCTCTGGGGTGCACCTCAGGGGTAAGATTTCATCTCAGGGGTGAGATTTCCCTGCGGCTCACCAAAATTTTCTCACAGCCGACCAGTGGGCCACAGCCCACTGTAGTTGGCAACTACTGATTTAAACAACTATCATTAAAAATCTGGCCCCACAATTCAATTCCTTCATTCTCTTTATATTTGATTACCTTTAATGGCTTTTAAAACTTTTTTATTGTATTAGTGAATTAGCAATCAAGTATTAAGTGTTTAAAATTACTTAAATTGCCTGAAAAATATTGTATCTGCATTAAATGTATTCTCCCCAATTAAAGTTACTGTAACTGTCAAGGACAAAGAAAAATGGTTTTCAAGAAAAAATGTAACACAAAATTGGATGGCTTAGCATCAGTGTATCAAAAAAGAACAAGAATATAGTATATTTGATTGAAGCAGTATATAACTCATAAATTAATGCATGCATGAATACAAAATAAATAAAGATCTGAAGGAAAATATAAAGCAGCATATCTGCTTACATTGGTTTAAATATGCTCATTGTGTTACATTGAACTTCAGGAATTTTTTTTAACCAATTTTTCATTTGAAAAGACATAAGATTATAAGATTAAACAATGACTCACCATGATTTTGGTATTTTCTTCTTTTTCCAAATACTGATCACTGAACATATGACACGATCCCAATACTGCTAATTTGCCACCTTGAGTCTATCAAATAATAAATGGAGGACAACACATGAACTATAATTATCTAAGGGAACATCTAAAACATGCTATCTAGATTAAGTTAATTCAATTTTAAAAAATCAGGTATATTTTTATAACACAGATGATATAATAAAGAGAACCACTAATCAATATAGAGACAATTGCTAAACCATGTGGTCAAGGGAATAGAGTAGTAGTTAATATCCTTTTGTTTGTAATCATGTCATACTATTTTCAAATGGCAAAATACAGAGGAAATATACTTTATCATAAAGAACTAAAATTGGACAGAAGTTGTAACTCAGTAACATACCTTATAAGGATAAAAAGCCAAAATGGGTCTATTAAGAGGAAAACAGACAGAGCCTGTAGACAAAACAGCCACTGCAGGTTTCATCACATTTAATGTAGCACCAAAAGGATATACAAAAGTGAGAGCCCTAGAAAAAGGATGCAAAGAATGTTGGTGCCAATTTTTAAACATTGCAGCATAGTGCGTTTCCAGATACAATATACTGTAACAATAACTTCCCTATAAAAATGGTCTCTCACTTAAAAAACATAGCATGTGCAATGTAGCATACAGGATACTTACTGTGAATCATTTCCACCAGTATCTTCATCTATTATCCCAGTCACTGTTTTTCCTGCAGCTCTGCTGATTTCCCTTATTGGGGGAAATACAAAATCAACTGAGATTAATAGTTTATAATACCATAATTTAAATAAAATTTGCCTGAAATTTTCCACAAATAACTTACCGATTTAAAACTCCATTAGACACCAAGGCTTCTTTAGGATGGAAATATTTATAATACACATTTC
Organism: Laticauda colubrina; assembly: GCA_015471245.1. Classification (NCBI taxonomy): domain Eukaryota; kingdom Metazoa; phylum Chordata; class Lepidosauria; order Squamata; family Elapidae; genus Laticauda; species Laticauda colubrina. The sequence continues at coordinate 9,467,657 of BLBF01000041.1, read as the reverse complement.
TCACCACAGAATCTTAAAAGAAATAAAAACAAATAGTTACTGAAGTGCAATGCTTCAGGATAGAGATTCCACTTCATGGCCATAATTAATTCCATTTCAAACCATGAATCTATATGGTCAATGGTGGATATACAATTCTAGCAAAGTAAAATGCAGTTAAACTAAATGAGAGAGGTGCAATGGCACAGAGACTCTCTTTAGTAGGTCCACTTTAATAGTTGCCTTTTATTACTTTCATGCTCTGGGCACTGCTATTATTCCAAGCACACTGCAGCTTGGCAAGCTACACATTATAAACCAAGGCCCTTCTGTTATCTCATGCATATTATGTAAGTATGGAAAGTCGAAAAGATTGCTGATATTTTAATAGGTAGGAAAGTTATAGCCTAAATGAAATAGCCATAGCAACAAAGGCAGTATAGCAACATATGGTTAACTAAAAATTGTACTGTCCAATTATTAGGAGTACAATCATAACAAATATGACATATTCAGATGTTAACTTAATATTATTCATGTATTTAATGCATTTATTTACTGCTTCTTATATCTGTTTGCTTCATTCCTAAAACTTGCCTAACTATGCTTGACAGCTTATAGAAATCATTAAATACCAAAAAAATAGATTAAAGTCGATATACAAAACTTAATATGTACAATTAAGAAGAGTCGTTACAGTATATCATACATCTCTAAGTGGTTTACCACAATATAAAGGAAAGCAGACAATACATTGAAATAATATAAAATAAATGCAATGAAAAAGTCACATAAACAGTTATATGTTCTTGTACAGGATTATTTCCAAAAATCAACAGATATTAAGAATAAAAACACTTGTCAAAATGACAACCAAATTTACCATTCTTTTCCAGATCAACATTATTAGTCTGGATGTAAAAATATAAAAGATGTTGAAATAAATATTGAGTTGTAATTTGTTTTCTATTTTGAACTAGGAGTTTGGATACATTTGAAAACTGTAAAAGTAGCAATTCTTTTTCATGAAATTTATTACCATTATTGACCATGATTCCAAACTCTTCTAATAAGAAGTTGATATTAGTATCATAACGAGATTCACCACCTTCTCCCAGCATCACCAAGATATTCCCACCACTTTCGAGATATTTCTTCAGAACTTCAAACTGAGAAGAAAAAAAAGCAGAAAAAAATAGTCATTAATAGAAAGTTGGTTTCATACTTTTTTCTTAGTCAAGAAGAATATTAAGACAGCCATACTACATGACTTTTTCTTTAAGAAAGAAAAAGTTAGTTTTCATTAAGAAAGCTAAGATCATGGTATCCGGCCCGCTCAATTCCTGGCAAATAGATGGGGAAGAAATGGAGGTAGTGACAGATTTTATTTTCCTGGGCTCCAAGATCACCGCAAATGGGGACTACAGCTAAGAAATTAAAAGATGCTTACACCTGGGGAGGAAAACAATGGCAAATCTAGACAGCATACTAAAAAGCAGAGACATTACCCTGCTACCCTGTATAGTCAAGGGTATGGTTTCCCAGTTGCTATGTATGGCTGTGAAAGTTGGATCATAAAGAAGGTTGAACGCCAAAAAATTGAGGCCTTTGAACTATGATGCAGGAGAAGACTCCTGTAAGTCCCTTGGATTGCAAGGCGATCAAACTGGTCCTAGAGGAGATCAACCCTAAATGCTCTTTAGAAAGCCAGATCTTGAAGCTGAAACTCAAATACTTTGGCTGCCTAATGAGAAGGACTCACTGAAGAAGAGCCTAAAGCTGGGGATGATTGAGGGCCAAAGAAGAATAGGATGACAGAGAATGAGGTGGCTGGATGGAGTCATTAAAGCAGTCGGTATGAGCTTAAATGGACTCCGGGGGATGGTAGAGGACAGGAAGGCCTGGAGGAACGTTGTCCATGGGGTCGCAATGGGTCAGACTCGACTTTGCAACTAATTACTACGTGACTTGTAAAATTTATATTTTTTAAATATTTCCAAAATCCCATTTCCCATTTAAAACATGTATCTATTTTTAATAAGAAAATGATCAAATTAATTCTACAATTTCATTATATTTTAAAAAGTCAAAGAGAAATTTACAAGCTAATAAACATTCTGTTCCTTGGCACATAGCAAAATGTGCACAGAGAACCTTTCTGTTTCCCCACCAAAATATAAATCTTATGATGAATATTTAAGTTCTTTTCACTATTTAAGATATAATTAATCTCTGGACAATAAACAGATAATGTATTTCATGCTAGCACATACTTCAGCAGCTGTAAACTTTTCTCTGGGTCCTGCGGTAATCCACAGTTTTACTCCTGAAAATTTATCTGAAGTAATTTCATCTTTTAAACTAGGAGCAAGTAAACAAGAAATGTTATTGCATTTAAAAAATCAAAAAAGAAATACAATCTGTTTTAAGGAAAACTTTTATGACATTAATTTTATTTATATATATCAGAACAAATTACAGTTTTCAAAAAAGACATAAAATATGATGGATTCCACCTACCTCTGTATTTTCCAGTTACTACGAAGTTTTTTTTGTAAAATCCTGTAACCACTGTTCATAGTAAAAATTTCCTTTTTGGAAGCATTGAAGATAATAATATTCCGAAGATCTCCCTCCATAATTATCTTAACGATGAAGAAAAGTACAATTACATAAACAAAGGAACAGCAAATCAATGCTATAAATATCAATTAATGTATATTGTCTCTAGCTTAATATGCAGTATATTTTTTAAAAAATAAGATTATGTTTATGTTGTTTATAGCAATTCTAAAAACAATATTATGTGCCCAGTCATTTACTTCAGATGGGGACTCATATAAATTCAACAAATGAATGAAATTATGACAGTGAAAATTGATCTAATAGTCCCATTATACCAAACATTAATTAACATTCATAAATTTCAATTATATTTTCTCCCTAAAAACACTATATTTACATAATGTACTCTCAAAGTCCTGCTATGAAAGGAACTAAGTATGCATATGATTTGAAAGTGACATGTTGGGAATTAGGATATCCAAAATTCTAATGTTAGGGGTTCAATTTGAAATATATCCTTGTTGCCCATTGAAAGTTTTCCTGTCGGGGGAAGGACAGAAAGAGACATGCGAAAAATCCTATTGCTATATAATTTACAGGACATGAAGATTTAATTCATAATTCCTCTGCTTAAAGCAAAAAGGCATCTCCCAACTTCCTCTTAAGCAAATAATGGAAAAAAATATTTAAGTATCATTTTTTCCAGACATTCCGCCAAGTAATTAACACATTATTGATTTAGTCACAGACAATTGTCATGAAATTATTTTAAATAACAAAAATATGTTATTAGAACATAGAGATCATATCTACAAAACAACTTCAAAAATATTAATAGATTGAGAATTATAGCTGCAGGAAAGAAAACAGTATGCTGTTTAATGTACTTCTCAGCATCTTCTCTAGATTACAATTCTTGGCGAAAAATCATGAATTATATTGCTATACAACTCCACAATTTGTGCAATGTAACAATGCATTTGCAGCTACAAAAATAAAAGGAATTATATTGATCAATCTATGCCTGTCCTTGAGGAACAGAATTAAAGGTTTATTCAGACATAATTAAGGCTACCAGATGTCCTAAAAAAGGATGACTTGTCCGAATTTTCTCTATCTGACAGGCATAGCATTAAAAGTAAATATTTTTGGGCTTTTTTAGTATCTACAAACTATCTCTTCCTGCAGCTTTTCTCTGCAGCATAACCTTCTCTAAAAATAGTCTTAGTAAAATCTGGCTGAAACTGACCCAACTTTAATCAGTTATACACCAACCATTTTTTCCTAATTTATTGTAGCACATTCTTGACATTCAAAAGCCAGCCTTTCTTATATTAGAAAAAATAATTTCATATTCATGTAGACCAATGACCTTTTTTTGTGCCCAATGCCAAGAAAGTGAAATCGTGTTTACCCATAATTGTCTTTGAGCAATTTGACCTGTTCAGAAATCTGGTAATCCTCCAGGTAATGCTGAACCATAATGGGCCTCTTTGCATTAACATGGGGTAAAAACCTACCCATTGTAAGTTTATGTTCTGCAAAAAACATCTTCAACAGTAGTAAAAACTACTGTTCCATATTAGAATTATTTATAACTATATGTCCACATAGGGATGGAAATTATCATGTTTTCTGTGGGTGTGTCCCTACGTTGCTAACGGGATTAGAGAGCCATCCAGCATGCCTACCTTCTACAGAAATGAATTGTCCAAAGACCCCTGGACTCGATGAGGTTTTTTTGTTCATCACCCTGATGTTAGAAACGACGCTCCTTGCTGAGGAAGTGTTGCCACATATTCTTCATCAAGGGGCTGTTGAAAAAAAAATTCCTTCTTTCGGGCAGGAAGGGGAGGCTCTTTGCATCCGTTCAATTCAGCAGTGGGGGAATCTCGTTTTCCAAAAGTTGCTAAACTACCGTTCCCAGCATCCTTGGCGATGCTGGTCCGATCCCAGCAGCAACAGTTGGAAGAGCCGACAGTTCCTCACACTTTAATACTTCTGCAACGGTTGGCATTGGGAGGAATTAAGGAATAAACCTGACGCAAAATGGGGAACCTCCTCTTTGAGGTAGCGCAAGCATTGCAAAAACCATCTTTTCGCAACAACGCCAAGCGCCAAGTTCGAGGGCATCGCAAGGCCAGCCCTGTTTTCCTCCATGTAAATGGACCACAGATGCAAGGATGGCAAACGAGCGTTTATAGTTGACTCTCCACCGTATTACTAACTCACCCTTTCCCGCCCAAGGAAATCCATTTTACCTGCGGAGTCGCCACCATTTTTTCGCGGTTCCTCGATTAAGAAACCTTGGTAGCGGCGGCAGCAACATGCGGTAACTACGGGCCGCTCCACCCTAGCAACGCGATTCTCTTCCTGCGCGTGCGCAGAACGCGGCTTAACTGTAAACCTCCGGAGGGGGAAGACAAAAAATGAGGTTTGGTGACGTCCGATAATGTTAAGAGACTCGCAGACATGGAACTGCTGCCTGGAGGGGGGGGGGGGGGTCCTCCGGGGGGATCCTCCCCTCTGGGAAATAGGGGGAGCTTGTGAGAATGTGCCATAGTGAAGGGGGGGGAAAATGTTTTCTCCGTCCCCGTCTTTAGCGCGAACAAGCGGCAATGAAGAATATTAATTAGAATTTAGAATTTCTATTAATCCTCCTGGCTTATATAGCTCTCTAAGAAAAATGTTCCATAAAACGAGACAATAGCTGTAAAATACTGTATTGGCTTGATTCTGTCATTCTATTAATCCAATTTATTGATATAAATCATTATTTTACAAGTAATTCCAGGGGAAAATGCATTCTTCCTCCTGTTTTTCCCACAACAACCACCTCATGAGGTAGGCTGGGCTGAGAGAAAGTGACTGACTCAAAATCACCCAGCCAACTTTCATGCTTAAAGCCAGAACTAACTTTTACAATTTCCTGGTCTGGTAATTGTAAAAGTTAGTTGTAGAGAGTACCGGTTTGGTCTACCATAACGACTAGACCAAACCGGTACTCTACATTGAATTAGGGCTGTAAAATTCAAGCGACTATTGAATGGTAGCAATCATTTTCTGTATCATTTTGCCACTTTAAAGTGGATGTACATAAATGTATAGGTTGCTTAACCATGATTATTGACTAAACCACAATTATTGGCTTCATTTACACAACATGCTGTGCCATTAAGGATGGTTTGTGTATGGTGGGAACTGTAAGCACTTTGCACTAAGGAACAATCTTGTTAAAGTTTAACTTGTGAACCAAGGCAGGTGAGGTTTTCAGATCAGGTTGCACAATTGCAAGTCATTCTCAAAACAAATCTGATCTGATCTTGCAAAATTTTCAGATCTGAAAAATATTGATTCCAGTGACCACTGAAAAGGACAACGTTTAGCTTATGTTATTTGCTTTGCCAGTTGTACCCACCACTTACATACCCTCTCCCACCCAGCAGTAGCCACCCCAAACCGTTATCTTTACACTGCACTTCCCCTGGCACTCTCTTTCACCCAATGGCAATAGCCATTTACCTGTCTGCCAGCTTGCTTGAAGTCACCTGGAATTTGAAACTTCCTGCCAGCTTCCCTGCTGGCTTTGGTTTTTGGAACCCTTTTAGGAAGTTGCAATGAAATGCTTGCTTCATGTTCCATGATCCTCATTTAACAATAGCAATGTGGACTGCTGTGATTGCCATTGCTTAGTCCTGCAGTCATGTGCCATTATGACTGAATCACTTATTGATGGAAATTTCAGTATCAATCACAGCTCAAGGCTCATATGTATCTTTTTAAAATTTGCAATAAAAATACATGAGAGTTCCTCATTTTTGTAAAGTTGAACTCAACAATTGTTGAATAAATGGTTATTTATCACATGTGCGGTGCTCTGGTCATCTACATTTTCCATAATATAGAACGAGTGTTACTATCCAGTTGAACAAAACCATGGCACCACATATCAATATTATTTACAAGAAATCTTTATTCTCTTGATAAATCTATCAAACTTTATCAAACTTTATCAATCATATTAAATGTCAAGAATCATATGACCCTTTATAGGTGTGTGTATGTGTGTAAATATTGACCACCATGGTAATCTGATAGAAATATTCCTACATATCTGAAGAGACAGATAAATGTGGTTTGTATGGATGTAGCATGTAGTGAAATACCATATACTAAAGTATATAAACCATGGTTGATACATGTCATTGAATCCCTTGCTTCTGATCTGTTTACTAAGCAAATTACTTACCAGTGTGTCATGGTCTTTTACTTCAAATTATGAGCACAAATTTGATTATTTTCCAACTTTTACTCTTGTGGATGACAAATAGTACAAAGTACATTTAAGCCCCGGTCCCACTGCACTTACGGATGCAAAGAGGATGTAAAACGTTAAAAAAAGCTTGGCATCCGTTGGAAAACGTTATGCATCCGTTGTGTACTCACTGGACATGTGTTTCACACGTTCTATCCCTTGAGCATCTGTCCACTGAGATTTCATCCGCACAAGTTTTGAGCTGTACAAAACTTTGTGAACGGATGAACTTTCCGCCGCGTACGATGTACATCCGCGATATATACAGGCAACAAACGTTCTATGTCCGTTATCATCCGTTAAACGTCCTCTGTATCCTCTCTGCATCCTCTGGACATCCCCTCAACTCACATCTGCTGCAGCTGAAAACGGAAAGAGGGAGGAAACAAAAGGTACACGGAATGTCTACACAACGATAGTAGCACGGAAATAGAAAGGATGTAAGCGGATGCATCTTGTATATAAAGGATTAAAACAGACAAAACGTTTGTATCTGGGATGTATCTCGTATATTTAGGATGTCTGCAGTATGTCTAGAGTATGTAGAAGGACACAGAACAGACTTGTCGACCGTCAACAAGGGAATGGGGACATGGAGCCTGGTGAATGGAGGCAAGGACGAAACCTGATAGACACTGTGGATGTATAAGGCCCCAACAGAGCTTCACGTGAAGGGAAGAAGCAGCGCAACCTTCTGAGACACTGGTGCAACTCCCCAGCTGGAGCAGTGGAGTGGCAAGACAGGATGATAGATGATTAATGGATGTTTCCTTGAGGCTGTTGCATAACACTGATGAGATTGAGCCATGTATGTTGAGTGGTCCTACAATGAATAGGGCATTAATAAAGAGCTTTGTTTATTTTAAAATGTGTTGATCAATGAATAAATTGTTATTGATAATAAAGGTCCATATGTGTGGCAGCTTGGATGGTGGACCATACAGTCCCACTATGTTTGCACTGGAGGTTTATCTATCCCACAACTATCCTTATCTATCCCACAAGCATGCAAAGGCTTAACCATTTTTAAAAAGTTTTCACCAACACTTTATGAAGGTAAAAAAATGAACCAAGTGACTAAAGCAAAGATAAACTTTATTAACTTTCTTAGGTAAACTGTATAACTTTATTAAAAAAGCAAAATGAACCAAGTAAAGTGTCTTAAGCAAAGATAAACTTAACAAGTAAACAACTCAATCTCTGACACTATTCTCAGTCACTCTGAGTCATGTCCATGGTATCAGCTGTTAAGCAGGCAGGGACTGTGGAAGTGGCTGTGGCTTGAGTGCTGGTCTGAGGCACCATTGGGGTGCTTGGCCCCGAGGATACAACGGGATGGTGTGTTCAGGAAGCTGTCTGAGAGCTGACTCAGTACTGTGAGGTTGAGAGGCCCTTCATCAAGGACTTGAGATGTCAGGCCCAATACTGATGAAAGATTGTCCGTTGATGGGCTTGGCTGTGGGTGGAGGAAGGAGGAGTGTCGTGGGGCTGTCTGGTCTGCAGCTGGGTGAGGAGTGGCGTCTGTGGCGTGCGATGAACCTGGGCCTGGACTGGGAAAGTCTGTTTTTGCTGTGGGAAGTCCTGGTAGTCATAGCCTTGGTAGGTGAGGGGCTGTTGAAAGCCGTGGAAGGGCTGTGACATCACCTGGGGTGGAGGAGCAGACCTGGACTGGGTAAGAGCAGCTTCAGCTGGGCCTTGAGGGTTGTGCAGAAGTGCTGTGATCTTCTGCTTCATCACCTGGTACTAGCCCTCGGGCAGGTCCCTCAGGGTCTGGCTCACGTAGGTGATGAAAGTGTTCCGGCCCGAGGATGCTCTGTCCAAGTAGACCAGCTGAGAGAGAAGTTCTGTGCTGGTCTTCATTGTGTCCCTGATCTCCAACAGCACACTGTGGTTCTGGCCCTCCAGTCTGCCTCTCTGCCTGCATCCTCTGGAGCTGGGGGTGGGGGTAGGTTGGCCTCTGGTGGCTGCTGCTTCTTCCTCCATTTGTGACAGCAGGGCGTCATCCTCCACAGGATCCTCCAAGTCTGCCGGCATGGGGAGTGCAGCTGTCGGGGGGGTCTCTGCTGTGGGGCCCTCTGAAAACACCTGCCTGGACAGGGTAGGCTCCTGGCCTACCTTCCAGCTGGCTCCTGGCTGGAAGAGGACTGGCTGTCTGTGGGCTGTCTGAGGGAGAGAGGTGTCAAAGGGGCTGCTCCTCGGTGGTGGATCTCACCCTCCAGAAAACTGCACTTGGCCATGACGTACATCTCCCAGTCAGTGAGCTTGACAGCGGCCTGCCCGGATTTCTTGAGGTGTAGCTTGCCATACCAGATGTGCATGTGCTTCCACCATCCCAGGAGTACTTCTGCAGTGTACCCCAGGCTCTCTGCCTTGTCTCTCCAAGCTGCCTGCTTCTTCTTGGTGTCGCGATACAGTCTGTGGCCTTTTCTCCACAGGTACTCGTTCTCCCTCAGCCATTCCAGCACCTCATCCTCATGCTCCTCAGAAACGGTATACTGTTTCCTCTCTCCCTTCTCCTTCCCTTGCCTCTTCCTCCCTCTGGCAGGGGCTTTAGCAGGGCCTTCAGGGGCTTGAGCAGCAGGGCCTTCAGGGGCTTGAGCAGCAGGACCTTCAGGGGCTGGAGCAGCAGGGCCTTCAGGGGCTTGAGCAGCAGAGCCTTCAGCAGCAGGTCTTTGAGGGCATTGGGGTTGGTCTACCACAGCAGCAGCAGCAGCTTCCAAGTCAGTGCCAGGGGGTGGGTTCTGGCCTTTTTGCCAGGGCTGAAACGAGTAGGCACCAGCTTCCTCTTCTTGCCTGACTGACGAACCATGGTGTTACTGCTAGATGTATGTGGCAGCATGGCTTTCCCCTGTATGCTGACTGTGTGCGTGCTGCATCCTTTTATATCCACAGAGCTGACGCAATTCATACACCCCGCATGCGCAGTGAACGCTTTGCATCCGATAAACATCCACGCGACATCCCCTTTGTTTCCTATAGGCGTCCATGATGCATCCGCTACATCCGCTATGCATCCGCCCCTTCTGCTATGCGTCCAATTTGCAATTCTCCCCCGGAAGCTCTTTGGAGGTGTCATCCGCTTCCATCCACTGTCATCCACTAGGCTTCCTATGAACATCTGTTTAACATCCCCGCTACATCCTACCCACGTCCGTTCTTTTCCGTTCTATTCCCTTCTGTTTATGCAAATTTTTGCCACTTTTTGGAGCGGATGACAATGGATGGAGCCACCCCCGAAATTTTGCTCGTCCGCTGTGTCCTTTATGCATATGTTTTGCGTCCGTCTGCCAGTGGGACCTAGCCTTTAAATACAGCATATTTGCCTTTGCTAGATCTTAAAGGGTTGCCAAATAAATTGCTCTGATTCTTGAATTCTGGTTCAGTCACTAGGTCATGTTAAATTCTTTGTAACCCCATGAACCACAGTACACCAGCTCTCCTGTTCTCTACTGTCTCCTGGAGTTCACCCAAATTCATGTTCGATGACACTATCTAACCATCTCATCCCCTTCTCTTTTTGCCTTCAATCTTTCCCAACTCAGAGTCTTTTCCAATGAGTCCTCACTTCTCATTTAGTGGCCAAAGTATTTGAGCTTCAACTTCAGTATTTGTCCTTCTAAAGAACAGTCATGGTTGATTTCCTTTAGAATCGACTGATTAATCTCCTTGCAGTCCAAGGACCTCTCAGGTCTTCTAGCCAATATTTATAGTCTAAAATATTGTCTGCCTTTCCTAATTTAATACCTTATAGAAGAGTTAATCATACTATGAATTCTACAAGTTCAAATCCCAAACTAACTGATGGATTGGTGAAGGCACATAAACTATAAAATCCCACTACGATAAGACAAAGATGTCAAGGCAGAAAAGTTTATATTGGGAATTTTGTGTTGTTTTCCTTAGGTATATTTTAAAATGGGTATGCAAGTTATCCTTGTATAATGATGATAACTGAAAATGAAAATTCCTACATTAAGCAACATGGTCATGTTAAAAACCACATGACTGCACCATTGGTGATGTCAGTTCCAATTGCCATCATTAAATGAAGACAACACAAATGTTAAGCAAGGACCTCAAGACTATGATTTTCTGCATGTTTCTCCATTACCTTTGCTTGTGGGAAAGTCACGGTGAAGGTTGCAGACCATGATTATGTGACGATATTCATAACCACAAGATCAAGTCATTTTACTTGTTCAGTGATTTCACAAGTATGAACGGTCACTGAATAAGTGATTTTTTTCATTATTATTTCTACAAATAAATTAGACAAAAGTTATCTTTATATGTCAAACATATTATACTTTTTATTATGTCTTAAACATTTTATTATAATAAAGAAGTGGGAGTAGGAAGGTATTCTGCTGTTATAATATAGCAACGATACACAGAATTTAGCAGAGACTATTATGTGAACCAATCCGGCGCTTCTGTCACTACCTTGATGACAAAGGAAAAGGAAGAAGGGGAGGCATTTCTCTATGTCAGGAGTCTCCAACCTCAAGGACCACCAAACTCATAATTTTAAATCCCACAGACCACTAATATGAATTTTGACTGATGGTGTCTTGCTGATGTTAGTGGGAGACAGCTGATTTTAAACTCTAAGGTCTGAATCCAATCATTGTGAGTTTTTGAACAGACTTCAATCTAAAAACATCCCCACACTATTTGCTTTCCAAGTATCTGATGGAGTAGACTGCAGCCTTAAAAAGTTTATACAGATAGTCCTCAACTTATGACAATTGTGCCCCAAAATTTCTATTGCTAAGCAGTTAACAGTTAAGTGAATTTTGCCTCATTTTATGACCTTTCTTGCCAGAGTTGTTAAGTGAATCTGACTTTGCTGGTCAGAAGTGCTGCTGTAACTTCAAATGATCACTAAATGAATTGTTGTAAGTCAATAATTCCTATACTGTAATATATTTGTCTGTCTGTAAAACTATTAGCTACTTTCCAAACACTTCAGTACTAAGGTTCTGGAAAGTCTAACATATGCTAAATACAGGATGTTAAAAAATGTTAAGCAAGTGCAAAGCTACCATGTTTTTTTTGTAATTCATATTGCTTGTAACTGAATTTGCCATTTCATAAAATTAGCAACAGATCTTTTCCAGAAAATCTTTGCTTTGATAGTTTTGTTCTTATACTTACTAGTGATTCATTTTAGCCAACTCTGGATCTATTTATAGAGTTTATCAGAAGTCTGTGTTTTTGCTTTTTGCTGATAGTAAGAAATTGTTTTTAGAATGAGCTTGTTATTTTCTTAAAGATCTTGGCTATGCAAGTAGTTATATAATGTGTGAATTGCTATCCGTTTTCTAAAAGATGAAAGAAGAATGCACAACTCAAAATTATTTAATGTGGTACAGAGTGGCTGAAAACAACATGACATGGATTATTTGTTCTAAATCTTTAAAAAATGAGACTACATGCTATATTGGCATAAGAGCATTGGATGGAAATTGTAACATTCCCTTTTTTATTCATAAAAATCACCTGGTCAACTTTGCCTGTGTTTGAAACAATTCACATATTGTTGCCAAAAAATTATATATTGTGTCCATAAAATACTAGAGACTTTATTCTTATCTTTTCATCAATACCATTTTGGGCTTAACAGATTTGTTCCGGCAGTTTATTTTTCTTTATGGGTTCTTAAAATAAATCCATTTGTTTCTTTTCGATCTGTGCTGTTAAGAGGTAGTTATTATAAGAGTTTAACTTTCAATAAACAGGAACAAATAAGCAAGATTATTTAAAAATATATAAGCAGAGATCTCTAGAATATTTCCAGACTAATGCAACAATATTTGGAATCTAGTAGACTGTATATGGACGGCCTGCTTTTTCCACCAATTTCATTTTGTTGCAGTGCATTCAAACCTAAAAAGAAATACCTAAAACCTGACAAAAAGCCTGGAGGTGTCAACTGATTTGAGAAAAATAAATTCAATGCCATGCCAATTTCATACCAGTAGGACTACCTATGAGGATTGGGGTCAAGGAGAGGTAGTTACAGCTTTTCTGACTAACTCAAAAGAGTTCTTCAGGATCATACACAATGAAAAGCAAATTGCAATCAAAAATTCAAGAGCCATAAAATCTAGAATAATATTGCAAGAAAATGGATTCAACTAGTTTGAATTGGTAGTGCCCCAAACTTAAAACAAATGAATACAAAATAATTAGTTATTTAAATACAATAAATCTCTCCTAAGCATCTTGCATTCTCTTAGGACTTCATCCATTTGGTGAAAGACTGTATCAGTAAATGTGTTCATGCTTCTAGAAATAAAATTATTTTAACTACCATGATTGGCAATGCTGAGGAAGAGGAACATTCACATTGTAAGTCTCTGTATGTCAAAGTTGCAAAGTTTGGTTCTTTTCCAGTTAGAAGATTAGATTGGCATGTGATGTCTTCCTCTTATTTAAATAATAAGCTAAACCTAGATTTCACAAATCATATTTACATGAGATGCTTTAATCTTCATCATTTGGTGCGTATGAAAAACCCAGGAAAGCATCTGTTGCACTGGAACTGCTGGTAGCTAAATCAGGAGTTTGGATGATGGAACTGGGAACAGTTTCCTGAGTGAATTCTGGGTCAAAATGTCGTAGATCAGCTGGCCCAGCCTTTAAAAAAAATATTATTATTTAAGTTTTAGGCAATAACAACAATAAAGTAAATAGTCATTCTTAAAACTAGAGGGTATAGAAGGAGAGAAACACAGCAATGTTTTGGGATTATGCTGAATCTTACTAGTCCATTCAACTTTATACTGAGTTGAATTTATGTTACGTTAGGTTCCTTTTATTCCTTTCACATAAAACACTTCGAAGTCAGTCAAACATTCTGGATTACATACATGACATACCATGTTTCTGAGACAAAGTGAGAGGAAGTCCCTGGGTTATTTGTCTGGAGAATGGTGTCCCAATTATTTTCCATTCACTGGTGGAGGGGAAGGGATAGAGGAAAGGAAGCTATTTATTCTATTTATTTATTAAGAAAATTTATATGACTTCCCAGACAACTTGCAAGAATTAAAAGATAACTATTTGTTTTATGCTACTATTAAAAACATTTGTTTCTGAAAAATACATTTAGCACTATGTCTAATTAGATTTTTAATTAGTTCTGATAGGCAAACAGTAAACTGTGATTTCTGCAAGCCATTCTTTACTCTGCAACAATTTCCAGTTTTTCTTTAAAGGCAAATTGCAGTATCCCAAGACAGTAAATCATGTGAATTGGCTCAATATTTCACATGTCAGAAAAATCTGTAACAAATTAAGAAATGTAGATCCATAATCCCTGAAAAGCACTCAGAATTGTTAGCTTTTTCTAATATTTCTTCACAATTTCACAAAGATTGCCTATAGCATAATAAACCACTTACCACATTAGGATCAAATGGAGGAGTGATCTTCTTATTATATAAATCATCCCAGTTTATTGGAGCGAAGAACATATGGTTTTTTATTTCAAGCTGAAAAAGTAAAATAAAAATGAGCTGCTATCTGCTACATGTTTATACCAACTGCAATGAATCATTGATCTAAATTTACATACTGTAAATAGTTTCCTAAAATACACTTATTAATTGTAAAGATAAACAATTGTACACTGTTATACAGAAGCTCATTGTACCAAATATGTACACAATTAAATCCTGGTATGAACTTAGGCTCAAACCTACTCAGTAACAATAAGGGCAGCAAGTGTCAGTGTTCCTCCAGTAGGTTATCAAAACACCAGATTACTAGAGAAACCACAACTCCCCCTCCCCTCAAGTATTCTGTCTCTGTATTGCAAAGATATATGAAGCAAAAGCACAAGGCTGCCAACTTGTCAGGAAAAGCCCAATCAATTCCCAATCCTCACTCTCTTCAAATCCCCATCCCTCTGGTAACTCCCAGATTCCATCAGGCTTCTAAGATGGACTGTTCTAATAGTTTCCTTGTTTTGGCAGAGGTCTAGGAAAGCTAAAATTCTCAGTCTGAGTAGAAAGTGATCTGTTCATGAAAGACCAGATCAAATTGTCTGTCTGTCTGTCTGTCTGTCTGTCTGTCTGTCTGTCTGTCTGTCTGTCTGTCTGTCTGTCTGTCTGTCTGTCTATCTATCTATCTATCTATCTATCTATCTATCTATCTATCTATCT
>BLBF01000041.1:9435131-9452617 GCA_015471245.1 Laticauda colubrina | reverse complement strand
TCTATCTATCTATCTATCTATCTATCTATCTATCTATCTATCTATCTATCTTTTTTGTGGATTCACAAATGGAGGCTAAGGACTTACATACTTTTTCAGGTAATGGAGGTTGAAATCACCCTAAAACCTATTTCTTGAAGACTCTCTCATGAGCCCTCAGGTCCAGGAGCTCACAAAGGGCCATTGAGGCAATCAGGGCACCCTAACCTGTGTCTATGTCACAACCTAACATACAAGCAGTTGGAACTAGTCACCTCAGCTGACTCAGAATTCTTTAGGGATTTCATAAGCTTCACCTTCCAACACCGTGTTGGCGAACCTATGCCATACATGCCGGAAGTGGTACGCGGAGCCATTTCCCCTGGCACGCGAGAGATCACCTGGAAGAGCCCCACTGCGCATGCGTGTGCTGCCGCCTGACAGCTGATTATTGGGTATCTGGTGCATATGTGCAGGGGGCAGGGGAGGCGTGCAGGATATGAACGTACATGCGCAGGGAGGTGCTGCGCGCAAGAGGGGAATCGCACATGCATACACAAAGACATGCAGTGCACAAGGAGGAATCACATGCACAAAGATGCATGGCGTGAGGTAGTAATCGCATGCTCAGATGCACAGTGCCCGAGGGGGGGGTCAGGTGCATATGCGCAGGGGGCTGGGGGGGCAGCATGCATTGCTTTCTGAGTACTGGCACATGCATGCGCGCATGCAATTATCGACATGGGAGCTGAAAAAGGTTAGCCATCACTGTTCTAACATCATCCTAAATTATTTACTTTAAAAGTGGCACAACTTTCTAAGCACACATTTAACTGTTTGCACATGTATGCTTACAAACTCTCAAACAGTATATTAACATACTTTAAGAAGCAGCATAATGTACAGAATTGTGCTGAAAAGTACAGTACATTTAGATATAAACGTAGAAGCAGAAGTACATTAAGTGTGTAATGGAAATGCCCATTAGTTTTCCTTTTTCTGTATACTATTCTGTATACTATGTCCAGCCTTAAAATTGATATAGCAAAATATGAAAGTTTCCATTAACCAACTGAATATATAGCCCACTCTAATCTTACACTTGTACTGCTTAAATTCCAAATTATCTAGTTATTTCAGTTCTATTGTATATTTATTAAGCAACAAACTGTAGAGTATTTGTAGCATTCCAAAATGCAGAAATTATAAAAATAAAAAACTGTGCTGGATGAAAGTGAAGATAGTGGAAATATATTGATAAAGGAGTAGCAGTGATGGGGCAGAGAAAATATCAGAAATAGTGAAAAGAGTGGTAAAATCTCACACATACTGCTACAGATTTAAAATACTGCCAAGTATGATCAAGTTTTAGCCAAGATGCCTTTAGGACAAGATGCCTAGGGTTCCAAGAATAATCAGTTATCACATACAAAATCGGTCTTGGTTCCAAGCCTCTTCTTCTGGTCTTTATGAAGAAGTCCTTGTAGGATATCACAAGCTGCTATGGTCTTGGTTCCTTGAATCTGAAGTGGTTTGTGCAGAATATTCTCATACATCTGTGACATGTCTCGGCTGTAAAATGGAGGCTGACAGTAAAAATAAGAAAAGGTCAATAGCATAAAGTACAATGTAAATTTGTATCATGTTTAGATAAAATGCAATTCATGCTGTTTCTTATATAAGTTTAATGGAAGAAATGTATGCTATTATAGTTTGTTTAAAATAAATTACTGAATAAACCATTCAAAAGTTAGACTACCATATTTGTCTGAAATGGTAAGTGGGGGGGGTTGAACAAGAAGACCTCCAAGGTGTTTTCTAAATTCTATCCTAAATTCTATCCTAAGTTCTGTTCTGTTCTATTCTATTCTATTCTATTCTATTCTATTCTATTCTATTCTATTCTATTCTATATTCATTGGAGGTGAAAAATACAGGGCAACCACTAAATGACAGCAAACATTTACAGAAAAAGTGCAAAAGCTGTACGTTCAGTTTAGGTTTGATAGTCCTAAGGAATAGCTTTATTAGTAAGATTAAATGTGTGTGCTGCACAATTAGTTCATTTGTATTAATATAAACTGATCCAATCCTGCTTCCAAACATACAATTATCAACATGACTGATATGCTGACAGACTTAACATATGCAAAAACTCAAGCACGCTTTAATTAATTGATTGATTGAGCCACCTGGCAAATTGATTTGAAGACACTTTTATCCAACATTATATGTTATCCAGCATATTCCACCTATGCTGGAATATGATAAACGTGGCTAATTATACTAGCATACAGGGATAAGCAGCACGAGATAGGGTTCTAATAACACTCTGAGGCAGTGTTTCCCAACCTTGGCAACATGAAGATGTCTAGACTTCAATTCCCAAAATTCTCTAGCTAGGCTGGCTAGAGGATCCTAGAAGTTGAATTCTAGACAGCTTAAATTTTTATGTAAAAAACCTGATGATGTTTCTTGTCCCTTTGTCTGAAGTTTATATATTAGGATGAAAAGCCATTCCCATTCCCAGGCCATTTTAGTCTCCACTTCAGAAGCAAAACTTACCAAGCCAAACAGCATTTCATAAAGCACAGCTCCAAGGCACCACCAGTCAACAGTTCGGTCATAAGGCTGCTTTTTAAGTACTTCTGGAGCCAGGTACTGTAGAAATATGTAGAAATTTTAATAATAATACATCATTATATACACAAAGGATTGCAATTACTTTCCCAAAGGCCACATTTATTTTTTTTATTGGAAGTAGTACAAAAAAGTATGTATTTAAGTGGTAATGATACATCTATATGAGTATTTTTTTAAAGGCTAGGTCCCACTGGCTGACGGATGCAAAATGTATGCAAAAAGGACACAGCGGATGAGCAAAATTTCGGGGGTGCTCCATTCGTTGTCATCCGCTCCAAAAAGTGGCCAAAATTTGCATAAACAGAATGGAAAAGAAAGGAAAAGAACGGACGTGGGTTGTATGTAGCGGGGATGTTAAACATAAGTTCATAGGAAACCTAGAGGATGTATATAGGATGCAAACCGTTCACTGTGCATCCTTTCTATTTCCGTGCTACTAACGCTGTGTAGACGTTCCGTGTACCTTTTGTTTCCTCCCTCTTTCCGTTTTCAGCTGCAGCGGATGTGAGTTGCAGGGATGCCCAGAGGATGCAGAGAGGATACAGCGGATGTTTAAGGGATGATAAACGGACATAGAATGTTTGTTGCTCTGATGTCACAGATTTACATCGTACACAGCAGAAAGTTCATCCGTTCACAAAGTTTTGTGCAGCTCAAAACTTCTTGCGCAGATGAAATCTCAGTGGACAGATGCTCGAGGGATAGAGCGTATGAAACACGTATGCAATGAGTACACAACGGATGCATAGCGTTTTCCAACGTTTTTTAACATTTTACATCCTCTTTGCATCCGTTGGTGCAGTGGGACATGGGCTTAAAGTATGCCCTGAGGATCCCTGGGGACTTCCTCAGAGGTCTGTGAAATAAAAATTTGAAGATATTTGCAAAAATTTAAAACAATGCCTCTCTTCTCATTGTTATTTTTTTATTTATTAAAAATATTAGTTTTTCATAATTTTTTAAAATTATTGTTAATATCTGATGGCTTGAATACTACCATATTAATTTACATGATTCAATAGATAAATATTCTACATGTATCAATTTTAATTTTTGATAGAATAAGTATCAATAAATACAACCCATGGACACAAGCTCTTTTGGGAACCTCCATTATTTTAAAAAGTAGGAAAGGTTCCTGAGAGTAAAAAATAATAAGAAACACTATATCATACTTCTGGTGTGCCACAAAAAGTAGATGTTGTTTCTTCTGGCTCCATTCCTTCTTTGCAAAGTCCAAAATCTGTCAGAACAATGTGACCCTGAGGGATTAGGGAGAAACTTCAGTCTTTCTTGATATATTTCAAAATATACAACAAAACAAATAGGCTTTTCTAATCTGGAGCTGGTCACAATGTCCTTTGTTTTTTTAGTAATATTTTTATCAAACATAACCCAGGCAACTCTGAGTCCTGAGCAGAAGTCCACAAGCAAAATATTAGTTACAAAAAACTAGCAACTTGCAGTGAAACTCAGAAACAGTGACTGGGGAAAGCCTGGGACCATTTCACAAGTCATTTCTCACACGTGACATGCTCTTAATTATACATGTCTCACCCCTGACACAGCATGCAAATGTTTTATCATAAACTACTGGAAACTATAGGAGGTAGTTGTTAGACATTACTAAATCTGGTCTCTCTTAACAGTGACAATTTTAATTTTCTCCATACACCAACACTAATAAACATACCTGACAATCCAAAAGAATATTTTCAGGTTTTAAGTCCCTTAAAAAAAGAGAGAACAAGAAAGGAATTTAGGCTTATATGGTACAGCAGGGACAGACAGAAGATAGATCCAGATCTCTTGCAGCAACATATAGATTCTCGTTCAGCCATCCCAAATGCAGTGCTCAGGCAAAGAAACTTTAAGACAGTCTGTGTAGCTTTCAAACTTAATGTATTTTTTCAATATGCTAGACTTCAGTTCCCATAATTCCGATGCAACCTGATCATATCATCTGAGGGATACCTAGCTGGGGAAGACTATGTTAAAATGATTGGTATGCTCCAAATTATCATTTTCAACTAATGATTTCAATTCACTCTGATGTCCATTTCGTGGTAAAGCGATAGTCTCTATGGAGCACACTTTGACATATGCTGTCTGCTTGCTCTCTGTCTCTGTCTCTGTCTCTGTCTCTCTCTCTCTCTCTCTGTGTCAGATTTTTATTCCTGGCAATTGCCTAGACAAGTCGCATTGAGCTTTTGGCAAGGTTTCAGAAATGGTTTTTCATCTCCTTCTTCCTAAAGCTGAGACATTCAGTGCCCCAAGGTCACTAAGCTGGTTTCATGCCTAACACAGGACAAGAACTCCCAGTCTCCCAGGTTCTGGTTTGATGCCTTAACCAGTACACCAAACTGGCTCTCTATGGCATGCTCTAAAGATATCCAATATAGCAACACTTGGATTTGTCAGAGGGTCTTGGGGGCTTTTCTCGGACAAACATATTTCTAAATAAATGCAAAAATCTCAGAGAAACTCGCCCCATGTTATTTTGCTCACAGGCAGCCAAACCTACCTATTCTGTTAATTCACATGTTGATATGTTTTGCAGCAAGCAATAGGATCAATACGTGCTCTGATGCCAACATAATTTACCTGTATATGATATTCAGTGAGTGAAGGTAGCCCACCGCACTGGCCATTTCTGCTGCATAGAAGCGAGCTCGAGGTTCACGAAAACAGCGCTCCCTTTGTAGGTGGAAGAATAACTAGAAACAGAGAGATAAAAACTTAGGAAAGTAGCACAATGTTTCATAAGCCGTCTTTTTATTTAACACAATTGAGAGATAGCAAGAGCACTTAGATTTATATACTGCTTCTTACTGCTTTATAGTCCTCTCTAAGCAGTCTACAGAGTCAGCATATTGTCCCCAACAATCTGGGTCCAATATCATACACCCTGCTCAAACAATTTTAGCAGTTTCATTTAGGCATTCGCGTTTGGAAAGTTGAAAGAATTATTTTACCCACTTTTTAGTAAATAGATTTTACTTTCATTAGTAACTTTTCATTTCTTGGGGAGTTTCAATATTCACTTAGGGAAAGACTAGAACCTAGTTTCTAATCTAGCACTTTAACCACCATACCTTGATAGCTGTCATTTTAATGTATTCTTTATTATTAGTTTGGCTGTTTTTTTCATTGTGAACTGCTTCAAGATACTTTGACATAGGAAATAGCACACATATGTTGCAAATGATAATGATGATAAATATTATTTATACAACCCCAATTATGTAACCAGATCACTGCCTAATTTTAATACAATTTCATTGGGAACTGCTCCAGTATTTTATAAAGGTAGTTCTCCACTTATGACTGATCACTTGGTGACCTTTTGATGTTATGACAGACTCCCCCAAAGATACTTCCAACCTGGTTCTGAATGTCTGACACCCACTACCCTTTGCAGTCACGTGACTGCATTTTGGGTGCTTGGCAATTGGTCCCCATTTATGGCCATTTTCCAGCATCACACAGTCATGTGACCATGATTTGTTTTTGATGAAAACCGACATTTATTTCTAGGTTTTGGCAAAAACATCCCATTATGAACATTAATGACCTTAATGACCACAGCATTTGTTTGATGACTACAGTGTTTGCTTTATAGCCACCATGTTCACTGTATGACTGCGACAAAAAAGGATGCAAAAGTTGGTGACCTGGCTTAGGGACATCAGAACTTATGACCATAATTCCAGGCTCAATTAAGGTTGTAAGAAGCACTAACTTCAATTTTAGTCTTCTGTCCAAGGTTGATTCAGTTATCATCCAGCCATGCACTGAATCATTCATAGGAGTGAAGGAGAAAATGTCAATGCAGTTTAGATTGAAAATGAAATCTGCCAATGATGCTAGGATTTGTGAAAAAGAGCACAGACAGGTACTTGCCTCTCCTCCATTTACATAATCCAGTACAAAGTAGAGTTTCTCCTTGGTCTGGAAAGAATAGTGGAGCCCCACAAGGAAAGGATGTTTCACATTCTTCAGGAGCACATTGCGTTCTGCCATTATGTGGTTTTGCTATCAAGAACCAAGAAGGAGAAACATGCAAATATGCAGGGTAGTTTTTTTTAAAAAGATGTAGCAAAAAGAACTACAGAAATTGAAATCTCCAATGATACAAGGATTTGTGAAAAAGAACACTTTGGAGGAGGGATCACTCTAATGTTTTTACTTGCTACTTTCAAATAGCATCTTTAGCAGAGAGTGGGTTTTTTAAAACAGACTGTAGAAAGGAAGAAACAGAGTTAATGTAGCACTCCTTCTATGCCTTTTTTTGCTATAAATTGAATGTATTAGAGGAATCCACTAAAGGCATGTTGATGACATGGCTTCCACACCAAGTACTGTGTGCTTTCTGCCAGCTATTGATAAGGTTCTATATGCCCAACTTACTTTTCCTCCATATTGTTGTCAGTTTTACCTCAGAGGCTTAAAAACAGAACAGAAGAAAAGCATACAGGAAAGTCCATTCTTATTGATATGGAAGGTTAAGAAGGAAGTGGAGAGCAAATCTGGTTTCTGGGGGTTGTCGATGTTTTTTGGGGGGCTGGGCTTGCAATGTGTATCATTGGATGGTAGCATAACAGCACAAGAGATCATTTCAGCAACAACTGCAGGGGTTTTCTAATGCACGATAGACCTGATGGATAGACCAAGTTCCTAACTGGACCAGAAAATAGTAGCATAAAATAGTTTCTAAAACCTATACACTATTATCATTTATTGCTACTAAATTCTTTATAGAAATATATACATGCAAGCATATGTCTATCAACATAACCAATACACATGCTAAAATATAATCAATATCTGTCATTTGGTTAAAAAAGATCATACTAAAGAAGGCAGAAGTAGTAAAATATTATGAACTCAATGTAAACAAAATATATTTCAAACTGACCTCTTTTTTCTTAAGGATGGACTTTTTCTGCAAAACTTTTATAGCATAGAATCTTCCATCAGACTTGTGTTTGGACAAAAGGACCTGCAATAGAAATGAGAGACCAAGAAGCTTCCAGTACTATCAATTTTCAACTATCCCAGTTGGCCTGTTTTAGAAGCACAATGCTAGCAACCAAAAAAATCTATGTGTTATATATTAACAGCACAAGAAATATAGAGAGTTTGAAAAGAGTTTGTTTCTTCTAGTCATATGAAAAGGAGACATTTATTCTGAGGGGGGGAAATTGGAGGCAAAAACCAATACTTAATTGAAAATGTTTAATATAATCTAGGAAAATGGCAGTAATCTATGACTTGCTAATCCATTCCATTTATAAGTGTTTATTGCTTTCAATATGACAGGCTAAACTGAGACATTCATTTTAAAAAGTAAAATACTCTGGAATTTCTAAATGGAATTTAAGAAATGGGACTTTTAATATGGAACAATAACTATTTAAGCCTTTACATGCCTTCATCTGGTATGCCAGCTGTGCCAGCTCTGCTGTTTCCTAGATCGGAAAGTATTTTGGATAATCCCTCACACCCTGTTCACTTTGCAGCTTGACTACTGCAATATTCTCTACATGAGGCTGCCCTTGAGGACTATATAGATGCTTCAGTTGATCCAGAATTAGTATCAATAGTGATGGTCTGGATTCCTTTGATTAAACAATACAAACTATTGAGACCTCAGGAATGCATCTTCTCTGTAGCAGTGCCTGCCCTCTGGAACAAGGTTTTCCCCAAGATCTGGATGGTCTTTACTCTGTTGGTGTTTCAAAGAGTTGTGAAGACTTGGCTCTTCACCCAGGCCTCTTGCAAGGGTAATTGAAGCTCCTTTCTGGGCAGAAAGTGAGAAACTAGAGTAATCTGGTAGACATTGTAGGAGGAAAGCTGAGTAAATCTATTGTGGCAAAAAAAAAAAATCAGAAGTCTGGTAGCACCTTTTCTAACAAATTTTATTCAAAGACATACACTTTTGTGAGATGCATTTAATGAAGTGAACTGCTGCTCATGAAAGCTTATGCCTTTTAGTACATTTCATTGGTCAGAAAAGATGCTATCAGACTCCTGATAATAATCTCAGTGAACCTGAGCTGGCAGCAACAATAAAATCATTTCACTGGAGTACTGATCTTTTAGGAGATCAATGAAACTCTCAGAGAAATAAATGATTGAAATGTCTAGTCAAACACCATCATCACCACTCCACAAATGCCTGTCTGAATTATCAGAAGAAATACAGAGCAAAGGATCTTAAACCAGAGAACTCTCAGTGTTATTGTGCCTATGGATCTTTCCTCCTTTTCTGGTACTGAGCCAAACAGAATTTGATTCTTTTTCCAAATGAAATCTTTATTGTGATGATAGATCAGCTTAAGGTAGCTAGTATAGAAACAGTTTTTTTAAGCTGAAAGATATAAAAATAGTATACACAACATAGGGAGAGTGGGGTACACAGCATTAAAAGAGATAACAGATTTACCAGAGTAAAATTTAAAAGAAAATAAAAAAGATATATAAATATATATACTTTTTAATATATTTTACCTTATAAAATAGGTAATTGTTTGTGTTCTACCCTTATTGTGTCCCACCCTTATTGGCAAATAAATTTAATAAATAAGTAAAACAATGAAAGATGTCTTCAGGCTATTTCAGTAGTCATCTAGGGATGAGAGAAGCAACATAATAAAAACATGTCCCTCAAAAATGATTGGTAAGGCATTTACACATCATGACAAATAATGTATAGGATGAACCAAGAGATGCATTTCTAGACATCTTGAATTTTTTTGATGTTTTAAAGATATTCTCTCATCTGAATTTCCCTTAACACAGTGGCAATCTGAAAGATTAGGAGCCACAAACACTGCTTTTTGCCTTGTCATGTAGAATAGATTCATTGAAATGCCAATCATCAGAATCATTAGTAGCAGAAGCAAATCCATGCTTTTTTATTGTATATATGGAAGCAAGTTTGGCTTAGGGCAATTTTCTATGAGTAGTTGAAAAATAAATTATATTCCTGCCCATTCACTCTCATTATTTTTACTACATTTATATACTGTTCATACAACTCTAGGTGTTATGAGTTAAAATTGGTTTATTTTATTACTGAAGAAAAAAAAAATCCCAGAAGCACTTTCTGCCCTGTTTTGCACAGAATAATTTAATAGTAACCATTTCTTATGAATAAATAATCAAGAAGTTACTATGTTTCACGCATACAAAATACAGTATGTGGCCTAAGGTGTCCTTCTCACTGTGCCTTATGATTGAACTATTCTGACTGGGAAAATAGCATGTGCAAATGTTACATTAATTCCCAAAAGTCAAAAGCCATGAATTAAAACCTATTTGGATCAACAAGCAGTCCACAAGAAAACTTCCCAAACTAGGTTACTTACTTTCCCAAAGCTTCCTTTGCCAATTATTTTTAGGAAGTCAAAATCAGTTGGCTTGGCACTATTAGGGGGGGGAAAAAAGACAAAATAAATACACCAAAGGCCTTCTTCTATATTAGTTAAAACTTTAAATCAAAACTCTAAATCTTTAGAACTCTAAATCAATCATAATACATTTTTGCAGCGTGGATGATAAAATGCATCTACAAAGGCTGAGAAGTTTAGAGTTGTATTTTACTTTAATTTCTCTCCCAGTGTCATTCATTCCAGGGGGCTTATTTTGGGGTGTAGGACTCAAGGCACAATAACTCTTTCTACTAACCCAACCCTCCCCCAATAGTTTCTTACTTTCCCATAATCTGCTGTTCTAATCTGGCAAATAGTTACCCCTGCCCAAAAGCAAGCAAAGAAGTTCAGGATATAGAGACTTACTTTCCTTCAGCCATGAAGGCAAACATGTATGTTTTATTGGCTGCGATCAGAGGTGGTGTTCAGCAGGCTCTGACCAGTTCTGGAGAACCGGTAATGGAAATTTTGAGTAGTTCAGAGAACTGGCAAATGCCACCTCTGACTGGAAATCTTACAGTATCCTTCCCCTGCCATGCCCACCAAGCCATACTCACAGAACCAGTAGTAAAAAAAAAATTGAATCCACTGGCTGAGATGTAAAAGTTTCACTGTCTGTGAGCTATTACAATGCAATTCCAAGGTCAAAAAATAATAATGAAGTCCACTACTGGGCTCCAGGTAACCTTTGTGTAAAATATTAATAGTTAACTCAAGTTTTATTCTCCCCATACCCCTCCCCATCATTAAGATGCACTGTGGTCCCTGCACATATTTCTTGCTTGTACTACCAATGAGTTATTAGCAGCCTATAAGAGAAGGTTTTACTGGACCTTGAAATTGCTAACCTTATGTTATGGATTGGAGTGGAGTGGAGTGGAGTGGAGTGGAATGGAATGGGATGGGATGGGATGGGATGGGATGGGATGGGATGGGATAGGATAGGATAGGATAGGATAGGATAGGATAGGATAGGATAGGATAGAAGAATTGGAAGGTACCTTGGAGGTCTTCTAGTCTAACCCCTTGCTTAGACAGGGAATCTTATACCATTTCAGACAAATGATTATCCAATCTCTTCTTAAAAACCTCCAATGTTGGAGCATTTACAACTTCTGGAGGCAAGTTGTTATACTGGTTAATTGTTCTAACTGCTAGGAAATTTCTCCTTAGTTCTAGGTTGCTTCTCTCCTTGATTAGTTTCCACCCATTGCTTCTTGTCCTGCCCTTGGATGCTTTGAAAAATAACTTGACTCCCTCTTCTTTGTGGCAGCCCCTGATATATTGGAACACTGCTATCATGTCACTCCTAGTCCTTCTTTTCATCAAACTAAACTATAATTCTATAATATAGAAGGTCTTTGTCTTCCATAGTGCTATGAATGGTCTTTTCCATGGTCTTACTTAGGATTAGCAGATGGTCCAAGGTTGATATTGTCACATGGTGATGAAGGCTGTAGATAGAAAACAAAAAGTCATGAAGTTGAGTAACAATTGTTTACAGGCAGACCTTAACCTACAACCATTTGTTGGGTAACCATTTGAAGTTACAATTATGACATGAAAAAAGTGACTTACTACTGGTCCTCAAACTTACAACCATCATAGCATCCCCATGGTCATTAGCAAAATTTGGATGCCTGGCATATATTGCAGCATCCCAGGATCATGGAATTGCTACCTTCCCAGCTGCCCACCAGGAGCAAAGTCATTTGCTTAAGGACCGCATTCCTCACTTAAAAACTGCAGTGATTTGCTTAACAACCATGGCAAAAAGGTCATAAAGTCACTTAACCACTGCCCTGAAAAGCCATGGAAATTCTGGTCACAAATGTGGTAATAAGTCAAGGACCTACCTGTACATTGGCTAATGTGGCCACATCTATGAAAAAAAGACTAAAGCTACCTAATTGCAAGGAATGGTAAATTTACAGAGAAACCTATACCAGGATAACTCAGCAGTTCCCCCCAACTCGGTGTTCTTCAGATGTGTTGGGTCTCAGCTCTCATAATCACTAGCCAGTCAACAAATCTAAAGGGACCACCTTTGGGCAGACTGGCCTATGATGGATGAAATTAGGTTTTTCTCCCGACTGATCTAAGGCAGCTAAGTAACTTTGCCCCATCTTTTCTTTGTTCAAAATTGTCCCATCACCGATACTTTTAATGAAGACCTCAGCCCTTACCTGGCTATTGTGCTCTGGGCTTCTGGAATGGTCCATTAAAACAGCTACTCTTTCAGCACTGAGGGTTAAAAAGAGAATGATTAACTGAGAAAAGTGGAACAAAGACTGAGAAGCTGAGACTCCACCATTACATCACAGGTCTCATTTAAACCCTGGGGGGTTAATTTGGCTGTCACAGTAAAGAAATAAAACTTCTTATTAAACCCATAGTCTAACAAAGCCAGAACAGAGCTGTTATTTGTGATAACAGTTAGAATGACATTCGGCCATTTCCTGTCCTATTTTAAGTGAGGATTAATTAAAACCTTGTCAGCAAATTAATCTATTTTTTTCTGCTTTTATCACCGAATAGTTAGAATTGTAGAGGCAATTTGTATACTTTACACACTTTTACAATTAAAGGTGTAATTCGATCTTTCAATGTCTTTTTGAAGTTTTCAAAGCCATCTCTTTACTATTTCCCCACCTTAAATCCACCCCCAAGTTACAATTAGCCCTTAATAGATACTCCTGTTGTACATTTCTCCTCCTTGTTCCCTGTGAAATTATTAGCAGACTACATTCAAAGAATGACATTTTGTAACAAGGAAGGATTAACTGCAGAGTATCTATATACTCTGCAAACTCTAATCCTAACATTTTGGAGCAAACTCCCACAAACCAAACATGAGACATTTCCAGATGTAAAGGCAAAGGCTAAAAAAAAAAATCATTTGGCAGTTCCACGCTGGCATATCCCCTTATTTCTTAAAAGCAAAGACATAAAATAAAATAAAATATGCTCTACAGGCCCCAGAATTAAGTCTCATTTTCAGGTATCTTACTTAAGTCCCTTACTTACATCTGCCTGACAAAAAGCTCTCTTTGGAAGCGGAGCAGTGTAACAAAGCCATATTGAGTAACAAATCCCAGTTTGTGTAAGTCGTGGTTCCTTCTGCATCATGCCTGTGCCAGTCGGCTCAATTCACTGCTTATTCCTGGTAGGAGGGCAACCTCAGGCTGAATTTTAAAGGAACAGCACCCCATTGACAGAAAAAAACAGATACTCACTAGGAGCACAACCTGGAACTGGAGGCCTTGATGGTCTGTTCCAACTTCTCTCGACCTTGTTTTATGAAATCTACAGAAAAAGGGAATGGGGAGGTAGGGAGGAGGAGTGGAGGTTAGCAAACTAAATAAACACTTCAGGTGGCAATGTGATCACAAGAAATATACACAGAGGCACATTTGTTCTACAGTGACCTTGCCCTTCTCATGCGCCTACCCATAAGTCAAAATAAGCAGTCTTCATGAGAAGCAGAAGCGGACCTGTTTGCTCTAGGAAGGACTTTCAAACTTTAATCAGAGAACAATGCAGAAACAAATTGTGAAACCAGGAAGAAATGATGTCCTAGAAGCAGTAGCCTCCAGTTTCCCTTTCAAATACTACTACCAGAACTGGCCTGCTTTTCTAAGTGATACACATAGATCTCATCATATGATAGAAGAGCCACTTTTGAATGCAAATCTGGCATGCCTATGCCTCTCAAACTCTCCAAGCATTTTGTGAACACAAATATAAGACCACCAACCCCTTTATCTCAAAAAGTGATAACAAGTCAGTGGACAATTCCCAAATCAGAAAATGTGGTATTGTTGGAATACAGGTAATCCTACAATTGAGCCCAAAGTTTATGTTGCTTTTTGAGACATTTAAGTTTTGCTCCATTATATGACTTTCTTGTCATGATTGTTAAGTGAATCATTGCAGTTGTAAAAAACCCAGTTGTGAAGTGAATCTGGTTTCCCCCATTGATTTTGCTTGTCAGGTGGTTGCAAAGTTGTTCCCATAATCTGGCAACACTGCAACCATCATAAATATGAACCAGTTGCCAAGCATCCAAATTTTGGATCACCCCGTGAACATGGGGGATGCTACAATGGTCGTAAGTGTGAAAAATGGTCATAAGTCACTTTTCAGTGTTGCTGTAACTTCAAACAGTCATTAAATGAACTATTGTAAGTTGAGGACTACCTTTACAAAGATTTTTCTAAGCTCCCTTTCAAGATAAAGACAGCTGACAATATAACAGACATTAGAAATAAGAAAATCTATACCCTTGGTAATATACTGTCATATTTTAATACCGAAAAAGCGGTCATTTCCAATTTGCTCTAAGCACCATGTGTGCCTGTTGGATGGTATCTTGCGTTTTCCATTCATGAATCTGATTGAGGTTTGTTTTTGTTTTAAAGTTGGTTAGAAAATAAACAATAGGCATTGAACAAAATAAGCCACTGTCACAGCTGTTGATAACAGATACACAGGGTATGTGCAGAAATTCTCCAAAAGGATTTGGGATATCGATTGGATCTCTGGAAATAATCTAATCCAGTTTGGGCTGCTTCTGAGTTAGTCACTTCTTCCTCTATAAATTAATTTTGAGCATTATATTCTAAATATGGAACAACCTGTGGTTCTGTGCATGCGTGCTGTGCAGTGTTCAAAAACCACCAATTTGAACCTAAAAAGCTTGCCTTCTAGGGCAGCCTCGATAAGTAAAACAGCTGAAGCGCGGAAATCCAGTGTGCCATGGGAATCAGCTGAGCTCAGAAAGTCGGTAATATAGGACAGGATAGGGTGGGGTAGGTGGCCAGCTGATCATTGGAACTACCAGTTTGCTAGAACCAGTCCGAACCAGCAGCAGCCCCCCACTATATGGAACCCCATTACCCCATTGCCTTACATAGCTGTCATGTTTTTTTTTTTTAAAAAAAAGAATAGTATGACTTTTACACAAAAGCTAGACTTTATGAGGAGATCAAGTGTGAAAAATGTCATAGGCAGTGCTAGCTGTAAGTCTCATCACTTCTAGGGAAGTTGGTGATAAGACATTTGCCTCCAGAGTCACCCTGTGATCACTGCAAATTTAAATTAATGGTGATGAATGTAGATGAAGGAACAGGAAAACATTCTTGCTCCTTAAGAAAAGCAAAACAGTTGTTCAAAATGTTCTCCCAATCTAATGAACCATGAAGAAGAATTTGAAAAGTAATACGAAGAGGAATTTGAACTATCTTTTTAAAGATGTGACAATTGGCTGATAGAACTACCAATAAAAGAATGGCAACATTGGTCACCTCCAGTGGTGGGATTCAAATTTTTTTACTACCGGTTCTGTGGGCGTGGCTTGGTGGGCATGGCAGGGGAAGGATACTGTAAAATCTCCAGTCAGAGGTGAGATTTATGCTGGTTCTCCAAACTACTCAAAATTTCCGTTACCAGTTCTCCAGAACTGGTCAGAACCTGATGAATGCCACCTCTGGTCACCTCCTCACAGATTATATTCCAGCAGGAGAGGAAACTATGAGAGAGGGTCTTGGGAAGTTAATGGAAGGACAGGTCTAAGGAAGGCTCAGATGCTAAATCTGGGAATACCCTCCTCCCCCAAATCAGGAAGCCCTTTTGTTGCTATTTAGCAAAAGTCTAGCTTCTTTGTTCTTTTGCTAACTACACGATTGTGTTATACTGTATATTCCCACATTCCACACAATTAAACAACACAAACACAAAAATTCTAAGGCCTCAAAAAGGTTTTGCAGTTTCAACTGGACAAAAGAATAATAAAGGAAAGATTTTACAGAGCAAAACTTATATCCCACCAAGCAGTGGGATATAATATAAAATTGAATATAAAATTCAAATTTTTTTACTACTGGCTCTGTGGGCGTGGCTTGGTGGGCATGGCTTAGTGGGTGTGGCAGGGTAAGGATACTGTAAAATCTCCAATCAGAGGTGGTATTTGCTGGTTCTCTGAAGTACTCAAAATTTCTGCTACCGGTTCTCCAGAACTGGTCAGAACCTGCTGAATACCACCTCTGCCACCAAGTCATCATAGGATCTTTAAATCTCCAATTTACATTATTCAGCATCCTGGAAACTTTTTTTTTTTTTTTTTAGTTCAATAGAACTTTTCCAAACATGATTCTTGGTAAAAATAAATCTGGATCTAATCCATAAAAAGTGCAATTAATCATTATAAGCAATATAGCTTTTTATAAGAAATGAAAGTCTTTTTTAAAAAGCTTAAGGTACATCAGTTGTAGAATTCATGTTTAACAGAGATTGTCTACTGATAGGGACAAAAGCAGAAAGTCATAACATGCAGACACATTGTTCAGATGACACGTATACTTTGCTTGTCAACTTTGCCTGTGTCACCTGAACAATGTGTCTGCATTCCTATTATTTATACAAACCTTTGAAATTTGTAAAAAAGATGCATTTAATCTTTCATTTGTTTGCCAATCCCTTTCAAATTTAATATGGAATTATATCATTATTTAAATGATATAATGTCTGAGAAAAGAAAAGACAAAAAGTGGATATGGTGAGATATTCTAAGAGACTTCAATCCACCAAAAAGAGCTGGTATTAGGAAAAAAAGAACTATGATTAATTTATAACATTTAAATGAAATGAAATCAGCATGGTTACTTCTCCAATATTTAAACATTTCTGTCACAAACTAGAAGATTTTCAGTAGTTTGGGGAAGATGTGTTTGATGAGACCTTAAGGGCCTGTCACATTGGCCAACAGATGCAAAACGTTTGTAAAAAGGACACAACGGACGAGAAAATGTTCCATCCGTTGTTATTCGTTCTCAAAAGTGCCCCGAATTTGCATAAACAGAGCAGACAACAACGGAAAGGAACGGACGGGGGGAGGACGTAGCCAGGATGGAAAGCGGATGCTCCACGGAAGCCTAGCGGATGGAAGTGGATGGCACATCCACAGGGCTTTCGGGGGAGCACAACGAAGCAGACGCACAATGGAAGGAATGGATGCAGAGCGGATGCCGAGCGGATGAAGCGGATGCAAAGCAGAAGCCGAGCAGATGCCTAGCGGATGCCTAGTGGATGCAAAGCGTTCACTGCGCATGCGGGGACGATACATTGCATCAGCCCCGCGGATATGAAGGGAAGAAGCTTGCAAGCAGGTCACCATTCAGAGGAAAGACCTGCTGCCAGACACAGCTCCAGCCAGCCAGCCAGCAAGCCAACAACCATGGGGAAGAAGAGAAAGCATCTCCCATCTGCTGACAGCCCTGGCAAGAGGGACAGGGCCACCATCCCATCCCCTGGCCCTGACTCTGCTTCTGCTGGGGCTTCTGCTGCTTGGACTGACTCTTCTGGTGCTGGAGCTTCTGCTGGCGCTGCTCCTGGTGCTGGTGCTTCTGCTGGTGCTTACTCTGCTGGTGC
>BLBF01000041.1:9414577-9435121 GCA_015471245.1 Laticauda colubrina | reverse complement strand
GGTGCTTCTGCTGGTGCTTACTCTGCTGGTGCTGCTCCTGGTGCTGGGGCTTCTGCTGGTGCTTACTCTGCTGGCGCTGCTCCTGGTGCTGCTGCTGGTCCTGCTTTTGCTGCTACTGTTGTTGTTGCTGCTGCTGCTGCTGCTGGTGTGGAGTAGCAGCTCCTACAACCTTGAAGCCCCTCTGATGAGGGCCCAGATGGCCCTGCCAGAGGGAGGAAGAGGCATATGCATGAACGGGAGAGGAGGCAATACTCCATTGAAGAGGAACATGAGGATGAGGTGCTGGAATGGCTGAGGGAGAACGAGTATCTATGGAGGAAGGGACACAGGCTCTATCGAGACACCAAAAGGAAGCAGGCTGCTTGGAGAGAGAAGGTGGAGAGCCTGGGCTACACTTCGGAGGTGCTCCTCGGCTGGTGGAAGCACATGTACACCTGGTACGGAAAGCTGCTCCTCAAGAAATCTGGCCAGGCCACGGTCAAGCTGATGGACAGAGAGACCTATGTCATGGCCAAGTGCAGCTTCCTGGAGGGCGAGATCCGCCACCGAGGAGCAGCCCCTCTGACAACCCTCTCTCTCAGGCAGCCCGCAGACAGCCAGTCCTCTTCTGGCCAAGAGTCAGCTCCTGTGTCCAGGCAGGTATCTGTGGAGCGTGCCATGACGGAGACCCCCCTGACAGCTGCACTCCCCATGGCGGAGCGCGTGGAGGACCCCCTGATGCAGTGGGAGCAAGGAGAGGGCACTTCTACCAGAGAACAACCCACATCCACCCCCAGCTCCACCTCCACAGAAAGGCAGAGAGGCAGACCGGAGGGACAGAGCCACACTGTCCTGCTGGAGATCAGGGACACCATCAGAAGCAGCGTAGATCTCCTCTCTCAGCTGGTACACACTGACGTCCCATCCTCCAACTGCAAGCCCTTCCTCACCTACGTCAACCAAACCTTCATGAACATGTCGGAATCACAGTACCAGGTGATAAAGGACAGGATCACCAGTCTTCTTCACAACCCTCCAGACCCAGCTGAACCTGCTCCCACCCAGTCCATGCCTGCTCCTCCACCCCAGGTGATGTCATTGCCCTTCCAAGGCTTTCCACAGGCCCTCACCAACCAAGGCTACGGCCACCAGGAGGTCCAGCAGCACAGGCAGCCCTTCCCAATCCAGGCACAGGTACATCAGATGCCACCGGTGCAACCGATGCCACTGATGCCACCCACACCACCGATGCCAGCCACACCACCAATGCCACCCACGCCTCACCTTGCTCAGCTGCAGACCAGACATCCCCACTACACTGCTCCTTCCTCCACCCCACAGCCAAGCCAGGCCTCAGAACATCTGTCATCGGTATTGGGGCTGACACCCCATGTCCTGGAGGAAGGGGCTCTGAACATCACAGGACTGAGCCAGCTCTCTGAGAGCTTCCTCCACACACTGTCCCCTGTTGTCCTCTCGGGGCCAGGCACCCCAATGACGCCTCAGACCAGCACTCCAGCAGCAGCCACCTCCATAGCACCTGGACCCTTCACCCCTGAGATTGGGCATGCCTCAGAGTGACCAAGAAGAGTGCCAGAGACTAGGTGGCCACCTGTTGACTTTATCTTTGCTTAAGACACTTGGGTCATTTTTCTTTTACAGCTTGTTATTAATAAAGATTATCTTTGCTTCACACACTTGCTTCATTTATTTTAGTGAATAAAGTCTTGGTGGAAACTTTTAGAAATGGTTTAAGCCTTTGCATGCTTGTGGGATGGGTTAAGAAAGCTGTGGGATGGGCAGGGATACCTGTGGGATGGGCAGGGAAACCTTTGGGATGGGTAACAGTTGTAGGATGGGCAGGGATACCTGTGGGATGGGTAATAGCTGTGGGATGGGCAGGGACACCTCTGGGATGGGTAATAGCTGTGGGATGGGCAGGGATACTTGTGGGATGGGTAATAGCTGTGGGATGGGCAGGGATACCTGTGGGATGGGCAGGGATACCTTTGGGATGGGTAATAGCTGTGGGATAGAAAAACCTCCAGTGCAAGCATAGTGGGACTATATGGTCCACTCTCCCAGGTGCCACACCTTTGGCCCTTTATTATCAATAACAATGTAATCATTGATCCACACATTTCAACATAAACACAACTCTTTATTAAATACCCTGTTCATTGTAGGGCCACTCAACATACATGGCCCAATCTCATCAGTGTGATGAGACAGGCTCAAGGAAGCATCCTTTAAGCATCTATCATCCTGTCTTGCCACTCCACTGCTCCAGCTGGGGAGTTGCACCAGTGTTTCAGGAGGTTGCGCTGCTTCTTCCCTTCATGTGAAGCTCTGTTGGGGCCTTGCACATCCTCAGTGTCTATCAGGTTTCGCCCTTGCCTCCATTCCCCAGGCTCCATGTCCCCATTGCCTTGTTGGAGGTCCATGAGCCTGTTCTGCAACACTGGGTAGCGGGTGCGCATGAGATTGTGCAGGATGCAGCAAGCTTCCACGTTCCTCCTCACGGTCTGTGGGCGATGCTGCATGGTGGTGAGAAGTACCTGGAACCTGTTTGCCAGGATGCCAAAGGCGTTCTCCACCACCCGCCTTGCCCTGGACAGCCTGTAGTTGAAGATCCTCTCTTCACGGGTGAAGCATCTGGAGGTGTAGGGCTTCATGAGGTAGGTTCTGAGGGAGAAGTCGTCATCCCCCACGATGAAGTAGGGCACATCTTGTGTGTCGTTGGGCAGGGGGTCTGGATCTGGGAAGCCCATGATGAGGTTGCGTTCCAGCCCCACCTTGAGGTCACTGGCGTTGTATACCTGGGCATCTGAAGCTGACCCGTTGCCTGAAGCATCGATGTACATGAACTTGTAGTCAGCATCGACCATGGCGAAGAGGACGATGCTGAAGAAGCCCTTGTAGTTGAAATAAGTGGACCCTGATTTGGCTGGAGCTTTGCAGGCCACATGCTTGCCATCTATGGCTCCAACGGTGTGGGGGAAGTTCCACTTCTGATACCACTGTTCTGCAACTTTCTTCCAGCCTTCTTCAGTGGAGGGCCATTGGAGGAGCTCCTCCAGGTATTCTTCAATGATGGCCTGCACCACTTCTCTGACCACAATGCTGATGGTGTTGTGTGGCACCCTCCAGCCGTACTGCATGCTTCTGTACGTGGTCCCTGAGGCCAGGTGGCGCAGAGTCAGTGCCACCTTGAGCCCAGGGTCCACGCTGGGCCGGACATTGGTGCTCTGCTTGGTCAACCTGGGTCTCAGCCGCTCCACAACTTCAGACACTTCTTGGCCGCCTCCTTTTCTTCGTGTAGAACAGATGAAAGAGCCTGTAGATGGCTTTGCACTGCTGTGGAACGATGGTGGCTACCAAAAGGAGTGTGTGATGATCCATGGTGGAGATGACTGGATGCTGTGGAAGAGCAAGAGCCAGAAGAAGGCTGAAGAGGTCTGCACCGCAGTGCTGCTGGACTGAAAGTGAGATCCAGGTGAGTTCTTCCCCCTTTTTATAAGAAATATAGGTTTTCCGTTCGGTGTCCTTTTGCATCCTCTAGGCATCCTGCAGACATCCTAAATATCCGAGATAGGTCCCCTCTGCGAACGTTTTTTCTGTTTTAATGCTTTGTATGCGAGCTGCATCTGCTTTAATCCTTTCTCCGTCTGTGCTACTTACGCTTTGTGTCTGTTCCTCGTCCGTTTCGCTTCCTCCCTGTGTCCGTTTTCTGCTGGAGCGGATGTGAGTTGCGCGGATGCATAGCGGATGCCTAGCAGATATAGTGGATGCATAGCGGATGACGACGGATGTAGAACGGATGTTCCCCGTATGTGTAGCGGATGCAGAACAGACACATTGGATACATTTTCTGCTCAAAAAGTTTTGTGCAGCTCAAAACTTTTTGAGCGGATGGAATCTCAGTCGACAGATGCTGGACGGATAGAGAGGATGAAAAATGAATGCAGTGAGTACAGAACGGATGGATCGCGTTAACCAACGGATGGCAAGTGTTTCTCTCCGTTTTACATCCTCTTTCCATCCGTTGGTGCTGTGTGACAGGGGCTTTATGCTGTATACAATTAGTAATTGCTATAAACTTGCATGCACACATATACTCCTCTCCAAAAAAACAATACCATGAAAAATCCAGGTTCAGCAATTCTTATATATTTTGGGATTATATTAGTTACATAGTCCCCATGATCTGCTATTTAAAATAACACTGGTAAGGTTAATCATTACATCCGTAATCCAAGCAATTGTGTTTCTGTACTGTAAGTACTCTTATCATTATTATGGTGTAAAAAAATCACAACCAGAAAGATATGGAATCATTGAGGTGAAAAAAAATCTATTTGGATTTCAAATAGACCTTCCAACCTCCCATCCCACAGTATACTGTTAGTCACATTATCAGTCAATAGAGAAAGGGCAGAGGGGAAAAATCCAGGGAAATTTTTGATTGCTAAAGTTCTCCTGCATTCCTCTGTAAAAAAAAAATTACATCAGAATGGCAAAATCACAAAATAATACTTTTGTCAAAACAGATCAAAATCAGGGATCAAATGCAACGAAAACAAATGACTCTTAACTGCAATAGTATTGTTTGATTCTTAGCTCTGATTTCATTTTTTATGGTCAAGGCATGAAGATGGGATTGCTCAAACTAAGAAATTCAAAAGAAATTCAAATGCTTGGCATCAGTGAAAAGAAGTAGTCATTAGCAAGGAAGGAGCTGATCCATCTTAGTGGAATAAATTTGTTCCCAAATACATGCAGTAAATAACTAGCAAACTTCCCTGAAAAAAAACACTGGGTAAAATGTGTTTAGATCCTCAGCACAAATCATTTGGAGCTAAAAAGCTGTGGTGGTGCAGTGGTTAGAATGCAGTAGTGCAGGTTAATTCTGCTGACTGTCAGCTGCCAGAAATTTGGCAGTTCGAGTCTCACCAACTCAGGGTTGACTCAGCTTTCCATCCTTCCAAGGTTGGTAAAATGAGGACTCAGATTGTTGGGGGTGTTCCATATTAGCATTCTTGGAATACCCTCACCTGATTGGTCAAGATGAACTGCACTGTGATTGGATGGAAGAACGACGGTGATTGGTCAGTAAAGAATCTACCGCAATTGGCTGAGCTGATCGTGGGAGATTCAGAAGGCTGTCATTGGGTAAGAGCCGCCAGCAAGCTCTATAAGAAGAGCTGCCATGGCTCGCAGGTCCAGCACAGATCTATACCTTTTAATAAAGAGCTGAAGTTACGCTGGTCTCGAGTCTCATTTTTCCTGCTATTCTACACTGGCGACGAAGGTGGGATACTGAGACAAAGAGACCAGTCGGGCACATGGCAACCGAGCTGAACAACCGACGAGATGGCCGGCAGCAACTCACCACCCACACCATTCGACCAGGCAACCGAGGACTGGGAATCATACATCGATTGATTCCTCATGTTCCTCGAGAGCAACAACTTGAAAGATACAAACGACCACAGGAAGAGAGCTGTGTTCCTGACCCACTGCGGGACAGCCATATTCAAGATGGCCAAAGCGTTGGCCAAGCCAGAAGACGTGAAAGAGATGGCTTGGCCAGACCTAGACCGGCTACTTCGAAACCACTACGCCCTGGCCGTTCCAAACCTGATCCAGAGACATGAATTCTACCGTCGGGATCAGAAGGATGGAGAGAGCATCGGGGATTTTGTGGCAGCACTAAGAAACATTGGAGGTGCGTGCGGTTTCTCCAACATGGACGAGGTTCTGAGAGATCACATGGTCCTCGGTCTCAGAGATCCCATACTCCAGAGCAGACTAATGGCTCGGGCAGACATTACAGTTACCGAAGCCATTGCTGAAGCCACAGCAACCGAGGCCACAAAGAAATCAGCGGCCAAGATGCGGCAAATAAATGCAAGGGAATGGCAAATAACGTCAGAGACCAACGCATTTCCTGAGAAAAGAACCGAGGTTGGTCACAAAGCCACAACAGCACACCACAAGGACCTTGAACTTTCCCTCAATACCGAAGACGAGGAGGAGGGGATCCACAACTGCAAGCAGAGCAAGACCGATGGAGAGGTCGTAAGTCAGGTTTCCAGTGCACCGGATGCAGCGGCGACCACCCCCGTTCAGAGTGCCGATTCTTAGACGCCATTTGCCGGTACTGTGAGAAATGGGGGCACATCGCTAAGGTCTGCAGAAACAAACGAAACTACAGCCCAAGGCGACGTGAAAACACGCCCCCCAGGAATTGAGACAAACTTTCAGAGAACCGTTGGAGCTGCGAGAATCGAAGCAAGCGGCTCAGCGAAATCTGACGACATGAAGAAACCCACCAGACGGTCACCATCGGCCACTCAGACAACTTCAACACAAGAAAAGTGCACATGCAGGTCAGCATCGAAGGCAGGCCATGCAGAATGGAAGTGGATTCCAGATCCTACCTCTCCGTGGTCTCCTGGGACACAATTAAGTGGTTTGTGCCCAGCTTACAAAAACGAGAGCTGGAAAACCAGAAACTAACTATTAAGGACTACCAGGGGAACAGAATTCCCGTAATAGGAATTGGACACTTTCATGTTACATTCCAATAGCATGGAAAAATACTCCCACTAACAATTGTGGACAGAGACCCCCCAAGCCTGCTGGGACTGGAATGGTTCGCGCCATTAGGAATTGAGGTGATGGGCATCAATTACGTCGAGGAAACAGACTGGGAGGAGGAACTCATGAAGGAATTCCAAGAAGTGTTCGACAGACAATTAGGCAAGTACTGGGCGTCCCCAATATCATTTAATGTGAACCCCAATATTGCCCCAATCCGTCTTAAACCAAGACGAGTTCCTTTCGAGCTCAAGCCAAAAATAGATGAGCAACTAGACAAGCTCATTGCGCAAGGGGTCCTGGAACCAATAGATCATGCATGCTGGGAGACCCCAATAATCACCCCAATAAAACCAGATGGGTCAGTAAGAATTTGTGAGAACAACAAAGCAACCCTAAATAATGCACTACAACAGAGTGCATACCCAGTTCCGGTGGTACAGCACCTCCTACACTCACTCGGGGGAGGAAAAGTCTTCGCGAAACTTGACCTGGCACAGGAATACCAACAGCTGCCAGTCGACACCGAGACTGCGGAAGCGCAAACCATCGTGACCCACAGGGGGGCTTTCCTGTACAAAAGACTCCAATTCGGAGTCAGCGTGGCACCAGGGGTGTTCCAGAGCTTAATGGAACGGTTACTGCAAAGCATTAAAGGAGTCGTGCCATATTTTGATGATATCTTGGTAGCCGCCAAAGACAAAAGACAATTGGGAAGCAGACTCAGGGAAGTCCTGCAGAAATTTAAAAACACAGGACTAAAAGTTAAAAAAGAAAAGTGCCAGCTATGCACTGAAAAAGTTGAGTTCCTGGGGTACTTAGTGGATAAAGACGGAATTCACCCCACCCCAAAAAAGATTAAAGCAATAAAGGAAGCCCCAAGACCTCAAAATAAAGCAGAATTACAAGCTTTTCTGGGACTAATTAATTTTTACAATGTCTTTTTGCCACAAAAGGCAACAACAGCGGAACCTCTGCATAGGTTACTCGACAAGATGTC
The DNA here is from genome assembly GCA_015471245.1 of Laticauda colubrina. NCBI lineage: Eukaryota > Metazoa > Chordata > Lepidosauria > Squamata > Elapidae > Laticauda > Laticauda colubrina. The sequence goes on along the minus strand of BLBF01000041.1, from coordinate 9,427,539 downwards.
CACCTAGTCCTGGGGCAAGCGGGAAGAGGCCACCTTCTGGAAAATAAAAGATTTCCTCACATCAGAATCAGTCCTCATCTAGTACAGCGAAACCGTGCCACTAACTGTGACCTGCGACGCCTCTCCATTCAGCATCGGAGTTATACTGAGCCATACGCTGCCAGACGGGAGAGAAGCACCAATTGCATACTTCTCTAAGACATTATCAAAGGCAGAAAGAAATTATAGCCAGCTCGACAAGGAGGCACTAGCAGCGGTTACCGGCGTGAAGCGATTTCACGAATACCTGTACGGTAGGGACTTCATCCTCATCACCGATCACAAACCATTCCTGGAGATCCTGGCAGGGAACAAGGCCATCCCCAACATCCTGTCACCCCAGATGACAAGGTGGTCCGAGTTCCTTGCTGCCTACAACTACCAGCTAATCCATCACCCCGGGAAAAGCATCTTGCATGCCGATGCATTAAGCCGTTGCCCCCTGCCAGATCCAGAAGACAACCCCACACCCACCACATCCACCCTGCAAATAGAGACACTGCCCAACCAGCCAACAACCATGTCAGACATTGCTAGAGAGACAATCAAAGATGGGAAACTGGCGCAGGTGTTGAGCCGAGTGGAAAAAGGGTGGCCAGAAACAGAAAGCAGTGACCAGTTTAAACCCTTCTGGAATCGGCAGACTGAACTATTTTCCCAAAAGGGATTTATATTATGGGGCGACAGAGTAGTAATTCCAGACACCTTAAAACAAGAATATTGCACATGTTGCACGAAGGACACCTGGGCATCGTAAAGATGAAATCCCTAGCCAGAAGCTACGTGTGGTGGCCAGGAATAGACAAAACCATAGAAACATGGGTGGCGACATGTGAGAAATGTCAAAGGTCCAGACCAAACCCTCCCGCAGCACCAATCCTCGAGTGGGAAACACCAAGGGGCCCATGGTCAAGGGTCCACATAGACTTTGCGGGACCCACAAAAGGGCACACCTTTTTCATCACAACTGGTTGGAGATAAGCCTAATGCAATCCATCATGACAGAAGCGGTTATAAAGAAACTAAACAGACTTTTTGCCACCCATGGCCTACCAGACTTGCTAGTATCTGACAACGGGCCACAATTCACGGCATTGGCATTTGAACAATTCCTCGCCAAACGGGGCATACGACACAAATTGACAGTGCCCGTTCATCCGGCGGTGAACGGGTGGGCGGAACGAATGGTCAGATAAACCGAAGACACTTTAGAAAAAATGGACGCAGAGAGCATACACGAGAAAATAAATAAACTATTAACAATACAACACATAACACCAAGTGTTAAAACCAATAAAAGCCCAGCTGAGCTACTGATGGAAAGAAAACTCCAAACCCATCTAGACAGACTGCACCCGACATACAACCCCGAAAAACCACCAGATTCATCCAGCCAGTACCGTACATTTAATCCGGGGGACACTGTTTACGCCAAAAAATTTTCAGGGAACCCACTGTGGGTACCTGCAATAATAACCCAAGTAACAGGTCCCCGGTCATACCGGTTGGAAATGGAGGATGGAAGAAATTGGAAACAACATGCCGATCAACTAAGATCATGAATAATTTCAAGCAATGCCGAAAACACAAACTCCACAGAAAGACATTAATAAAAAAACTAGAGGGGGGGGAGAAACCCCAAACAATTATCAAAAAGTTGAAAATCTTACTATGACACAGCGGCAAACTGAACACGCTCAACCAACACAAACCGAGCAGTCAAACCAAACACCAATAAATAGAAAAAGAAGCCAACAATATTTACCAGCAAATGAGGGCAGCAGAAGGGTACCAGCAGAGGATGACCCACATAGAACCTCGCCTGGAAGAAACAGTCAAGCCAGTTCAACCAGCCCGGAAAGACCGGCCGGGAACAGAGAAGCCGACAACTCAATCGAACCCAGCAGACCGGGCGGGAGTTGCGGCGAAAGGCCTGACTCACCCTTCCAGGCGATTCCATGCAGAAGAGCCGGAGCGACAAAGATCCCATCCGAACCGTCTGAAGACCACGCAGCAACTGAGCTGCGCAGGTCAAGTAGGCAGATTAAAAGCCTCGCCTACCTACGCGACATCACATAGAATGGACCAAACCAAGAGGGGAGGGGTGTTCCATATTAGCATTCTTGGAATACCCTCACCTGGTTGGTAAGACGAATTGCACTGTGATTGGACGGAAGAACGACAGTGATTGGTCAGTAAAGAATCTACCGCGATTGGCCGAGCCAATCGCAGGAGATTCAGAAGGCTGTCATTGGGTAACAGCCGCTGGCAAGCTCTATAAGAAGAGCTGCCACAGCTCGCAGGTCCAGCACAGATCTATACCTTTTAATAAAGAGCTGAAGTTACACTGGTCTCGAGTCTCATTTTTCCCACGATTCTACAGGGGGCAATATGCTGACTCTGTGAACTGCTTAGAGAAGACTGTAAAACTGTGAAGTAGTATATAAGTCTAAGTGTTATTGCTAAAGGGAATAACATGATCCATGGCTGCAGGCTATGAGCATCACAAAAGCTGCAGTAGAATCATTTCTCATAAATTACTGAACCTCACTTTCTCAGACTTCTCTAATTCACATCCTTAAGATTCCATCCTAATTTAAATTTTAAAAATCATCAATTAGTCTCGTGTCATGCAGCTTCAGGAAACCTAGTGATGTTTATTTCGCCAAACAAAAATAATGTGCATTTTTTCTACTGAATAAAAATATTTAAAGCAGTGGTCCCCAATCAGTAGTGGTCCATGGCCTATTAGAAACTGGGCTGCACAGCTGGAGGTGAGTGATGGGTGAGTAAGGGAAACCAAAACCATCCCATCCCCCCTCCCCAGTCCATGGAAAAATTGTCTTCCACAAAATTGATCTTTGGTGCCAAAATGTTTGGGAACTAACCAGTGGTGGGATTCAAAAATTTTTATTACTGGTTCTGTGGGCGCATTGTGGCTTGGTGTGTGTGGCTTGGTGGGCATGGCAGTGGACGGATACTGCAAAATCCCCATTCCCTCCCCAGTTCTGGAGGAAGGTTACTGCAAAACATGGGTGGGATTCAAAACATGGGTGGAATTTTTCAACAACCGGTTCTGTGGGCGTGGCTTAGTTGGTGGGCATGGCTTGGTGGTCATATGACTGGCTGGGCGTGGCCAACTCAACATCACTCACATCGAGGCATGCATCTCCTCGCCTAGCCTCTCATGACTGTGGGGATGCTACAACAGTCGTAAGTGTGAAAAATGGCCATAAGTCACTTTTTTCAGTGCCATTGTAACTTTGAATGGTCACTCCACACAAGCAAAGTACCAGCAAAGGAGGGAAAAAAACTCAAGACGTTCCTGAGAAGGAAGTCTAGTCCTGCCAAGAATGTAATGAGTTAATGGAGAGGCAGTTTCTGTCAGCAACACCAGAATATTTCCTTCCTGCCTTCCTTACGGAATTAGGCCAGTAATTTCTTCTAAGCAACCGGTTCTCTGAACTGCTTAGAATGTTAACAACTGGTTCTAGCAAATAGGTACGAAGCTGCAGAATCCCACCCCTGCTGCAAAATCCCCATTGCCTCCTCACTCCAGGGGAAGGTTACTGCAAAATCCCATTCCCTTCCGACCCTACTAACCTACTTTCCAGCTCCGTTCTCCTATGAAGGACAACAAAAAAGACCAGCTAATCAGCTGGGACTTGGGAGGCAAAGAATATATGGGGGCAGGGCCAGTCGGAGATGGTTTTTGCTGGTTCTCCGAACTGTTCAAAATTTCCACTACCAGTTCTCCAGAACTGGCCAGAATCTGCTGAATACCACCTTTGGAAACAACTGCTGCTTTCAAGTACATCCAGCAAATGATGAGGTGAATAATCTTTTTTGGGGGGAAGATCACCATCCACACTCCTTCCCTAATAATGCAATGGTCGAGGCTAAATGAGTAGTAAATGGGACAAGAGGAAAAAATGGGTGGGAACATCCATTCTCTTTCTGATTCTTCTTTTGTCTTCTTTTCAGCATTCTCTTCTCTGTTCCAAGTTGCACCAAAGGGCAACATTCTCAATTTGTAGAGTTTTTGAAATTTGCTCAAGAGTTGTATAAAATTAGCATAAGGATTGGGTTTAGCATAAGGACAATCTGGCCCCATCCTATGTAGAATCAATTCAAAATAGTTATGATTTTCAGTACAGAGTGCAAGTAAATCCGGATACCCTTTCTCTTGTGGGTTTTTTTTTTGGGGGGGGGGGCAGGTTCATGAACTGGATAGAATGGAGGTGGACCAGTCTCACATGTTCCTGCCTAGTACTGCCAGCAATCATGTTGACACTGTCAGCAGGCTATTGCTAAATAGTTCAGTTTCAAATATGCCATGACTCAGAAAGATTAGGAAGCAATTCCTTTATGGTCAGCCAAGACAAAGCAGTGCAGGTTGTTCTGCAACATAATTAAATCACCGAAAACCCTTGTAAAAAGAATTTTTTAATAATGGAAATAGCTCCCTCATTAGCAACTTGCTAACATAGTCATGCCACCTTTGTGACAATCTGAAATTGTCCATCTAGAGCTCTGGCAAAAAGAAAAATCTGTACTTGATGCATTGACCAGATTAGCAATCTTTAAGAACAATGAAAATTAAGAACTCTCATATGGGCTTTCTGAAATTCTGATTACAAAGGGAATCTATATTGTTTTGCACTTTGTGATATGGTTCGAGCTACAATGAAAATCAGGAAATAACACATACAATCAATCAATCCATCACCCCCATTCATTGTTGCATGTCATCCATGGGAAAAAAGTTTTTTTTTTCTTGGCTGCTGTGATAAATCCTGAAAATGTCCCTCTGAAGGTGCTGCTTTGGAGGGATTCCAGTTAGGGCTGCCCAAAATTCCTCTAGAAGGCTAGTCTCCTGCGAGAGAAGGAAATTCTTCTTTTCTTCTATTTTAGAAAGGACTCCAAAGCCCACCAACTTTTCTTTGTTTTAGTCTCTCTGGAGACCATCACTCCCCAGATTGTCCAGTTCAGTTTATGTGGCTGTTCCATCTCCTTTGCCCCAGTCTGCAATATTTGAATGTCACTTGGCTTTTCATCTACACTAATTTTTGGTATGCTGTTTAGCTGGTGGCTCCTTGATGGGTGGCGTACAGTTTGCTGTGCCAGGATTTGACTCTTTTCTCTGCTCACTTCCTGAATCCTGTTCCTTAAAAAAATGTCAGCAAAATTTTTTCTCTGTCCTTTATCTGTCCATTATAACATTATTCTCAAAAGCTGAGAAAGAAAAGGGAGTGAATAAAGTCAGGCAGTGGAGAAACAGTTGGACATTTTAACCTTATCTCTTAAGCCTGGAGATTCAGACAGGAAATCTAGGAAAAGGAAATTCAGACAGCTTAAGAAGCCTACTGTAAAGCTGATTTCTTTTTTGTTCTAAGTTTCTGTATGCTAACCTCTTTTTTTGGTCATTACATTTCACAACTGTAACAGTATATGAATTTTGCTTCTTTAGATATACATTGCTGTGAACAACATTAATATTGGAAACCCAGTACAGTGTTTTGTATTCAAGATCTAGATCATGGCAACCGAACCATAGGGAACACAGCTGAAGGCTGAACAGGTTACTAATAATCTTATACCCCCCTTCTTCTTCCCAGAAGACAAACTAAAGAGTGAAGACTGAAGGTTTTATCCATAGGACAAAAAGAAGTCTTAAGTCCTGCCTTCGAACTACAAAAGGTGGAGTTCCTGATAACTCCATCTTTAGTGATCAACAACAGAGTTTAAACTTGTTTCCAGATCTGGATGAATCACAGATGGGAAGGATCTTCGGAACAATTCTGTTCTTCGTATCTGATTATTTTGGAATAGTCTTTGGAATGCAGTTGGTAGCAATCAACTCATAATTATGAACCATGGAGGTGCAGTGCTTAGGATAGATATTACAATAGTACCATAGGCTAATTCTGCCAACTGCCAGCTGCCTACAATTCAGCAGTTCAATTCTCACTGGCTCAAGGTTGTTTTATCTTTCCGAGGTTGGTAAAATGAGGACCCAGATTGTTGGGGGCAGTATCTTGATTCTGTAAACTGCTTAGAGAGAGCTTTAAAGCACTGTGAAGTGATATATAAGTCTACATACTGTTGCTATTATTATGATGGTTGCCGCAATCACATAATCACCATCTGCCAGCTTCCAATAAGCAAAGTCAATGGGGAAACCGGAGGTAATTGAATATGGTGATAATGTGGTATGCTTAACAACTATGCAAGATTTGCTTAATGACAGCTGCAACTTTCCTCATTAAGTCAGCATGGTCATGTGATATCACACATTATGACCGTGTTGCTTAAGCCCCTGTCACAGTGCACCAACGAATGGAAAGAGGATGTAAAACGGAGAAAAACACTTGCCATCTGTTGGTTAATGCGATGCTTCTGTTCTGTACTCACTGCCTCCGTTTTGCTTCCTCTCTATCCGTCCAGCATCCGTCTATTGACATTTTATCCGCTCAGAAGATTTTGAGCTGCTCAAAACTTTTGAGCGAAAAATGTATCAAATGCGTCCGTTCTGCATCCGCAATGCATACGGGGGACATCCGTTCTGCATCTGTTACGCATCCGCTATATCCGCTAGTCATCCGTTCCGCATCCGCGCAACTCACATCTGTTCCAGCGGTAAACGGACGCAGGGAGGAAGCAGAACGGACGCGCGTTAGAAGCACGGACGGAGAAAGGATGAAAGCGGATGCAGCACGCAAAGAAAGCATTTAAAACAGAAAAAACGTTCACAGAGGGGACCTATCTCGGATATTAAGGATGTCTAGAGGATGCCTAGAGGATGCAAAGGGACACATAGTGGGAAACCTATATTGCCAATAAAAAGGGGGAGCAACTCACCTGGATCTCACTTTCAGACCAGCAGCCCAGCTGTGCAGACCTCTGCAGCCTTCATCTGACTCTTGCACTTCCACAGCATCCAGTCATGTCCACCTTGGATCGTAACAAACTCCTTTTGGTAGCCACCATCGTTCTGCAACAGTGCGAAGCCATCTACAGGCTCTGTGAACTCTACTACGGGAAGAAAAGGAGGCGGCCAAGAAGCGTCTGGGTACGAAGATGGTTCGCCAGAAGAGCAGAGTACGGACTGTACAACAAGCTGATGGTGGAGCTCAGGAACGAAGACACTCGGGCATTCCAGAACTTCATGAGGATGCCTCCAGCCATGTTTGATGAAGTTGTGCAATGGCTGACACCCAGGTTGACCAAGCAGAGCACCAACATCCGGTCCAGCCTGGACCCTGGGCTCAAGGTGGCACTGACTCTGCGCCACCTGGCCTCAGGGACCACCTACAGGAGCATGCAGTACGGCTGGAGGGTGCCACACAACACCATCAGCATTGTGGTCAGAGAAGTGGTGCAGGCCATCATCAAAGAATACATGGAGGAGCTCCTCCAGTGCCCCACCACTGAAGAAGGCTGGAAGAAAGTTGCAGAGCAGTGGTATCAGATGTGGAACTTCCCCCACACCGTTGGAGCCATAGATGGCAAGCACGTGGCCTGCAAAGCTCCAGCCAAGTCGGGGTCCACTTATTTCAACTACAAGGGCTTCTTCAGCATCGTCCTCTTCGCCATGGTCGATGCTGACTACAGGTTCATGTACATCGATGCTTCAGGCAACGGGTCAGCTTCAGATGCCCAGGTATACAACGCCAGTGACCTCAAGGTGGGGCTGGAACGCAACCTCATCGTGGGCTTCCCAGATCCAGAACCCCTGCCCAACAACATGCAAGATGTGCCCTACTTCATCGTAGGGGATGATGTCTTCTCCCTCAGAACCTACCTCATGAAGCCCTACACCTCCACATGCTTCACCCATGAAGAGAGGATCTTCTACTACAGGCTGTCCAGGGCAAGGCGGGTGGTGGAGAACGCCTTTGGCATCCTGGCAAACAGGTTCCAGTACTTCTCACCACCATGCAGCATCGCCCAGAGACCATGAGGAGGATCGTGGAAGCTTGCTGCATCCTGCACAATCTCATGCGCACCCGCTACCCAGTCTTACAGAATAGGTTCGTGGACCTCCAACAAGGCAACGGGGACATGGAGCCTGGGGAATGGAGGCAAAGGCAAAACCTGATAGACACTGAGGATGTGCAAGGCCCCAACAGAGCCTCACGTGAAGGGAAGAAGCAGCGCAACCTCCTGAGACACTGGTGCAACTCCCCAGCTGGAGCAGTGGAGTGGCAAGACAGGATGATAGATGATTAATGGATGCTTCCTTGAGGCTGTCTCATCACACGGATGAGATTGGGCCATGTATGTTTGGCTGGCCTACAATGAACAGGGCATTTAATAAAGAGTTGTGTTTATGTTGACATGTGTGGATGATTATTACATTATTATTGATAATAAAGGGCCATAGGTGTGGCACCTGGGAGGGTGGACCCTACAGTCCCACTATGCTTGCACTGGAGGTTTATCTATCCCACAGCTATTGCCCATGCCAAAGGTATCCCTGCCCATCCCACAGGTATCCCTGCCCATCCCACTGCTATCCTTACCCATCCCAAAGGTATCCCTTCCCACCCCACTGCTATCCTTACCCATCCCACAAGCATGCAAAGGCTTAAACCATTTCTAAAAGTTTCCACCAAGACTTTATTTAAAAAAATAAATGAAGCAAGTGTGTGAAGCAAAGATAAACTTTATTTATAACAAGCTGTAAAAGAAAAATGACCCAAGTCAAGTGTCCAAATAAAGTCTACAGGTAGCCATCCAGTCTCTGGCACTCTTCTTGGTCACTCGGAGGCGTGCCCAGTCTCAGAGGTGAAGGGTCCAGGTGCTGTGGAGATGGCTGGTGCTGGAGTGCTGGTCTGAAGCCCCACTGGGGTGCCTGGCCCCGAAAGGACAACAGGTAACGGTGTGTTGAGGAAGCTCTCAGACAGCTGGCTCAGCCCCGTGATGTTGAGAGCTCCTTCCTCCATGCCATGGGGTGTGAGCCCCAGTACCGACGACAGATGTACTGAGGCTGGGCTTGGCTGTGGGGTAAAGGAAGGAGCAGTGTAGTGGGGCTGTCTGGTCTGCAGCTGGGTGAGGACTGGCATTGGTGGCATCTGTGGCGTGGGTGGCATCGGTGGCGTTGGTGGCATCAGTGTCGTGGGTGGCATCGGTGGCATCAGTGGAACCGGTGGCAACGGTGTCGTCCGATGACTCTGTGCCTAGACTGGGAAGGGCTGCTGCCTGTGCTGCTGGACCTCCTGGTAGCCATAGCCCTAATAGGTGAGGGCCTGTGGAAAGCCTTGGAATGGGAGGGACATCACCTGGGGTGGAGGAGCAGACCTGGACTGGGTGGCAGCAGGTTCCTCTGGGTCTGGAGGGTTGTGAAGCAGCTCGGTGATCCGGTCCTTCACCACCTGGTACTGGAGTTCCGCCATGTCCGTGAGCATCTGGTTGGCATAGGTGAGGAAGGGCTTGCAGTTGGAGGATGAGGAGTCGGTGTGGACCAGCTGAGAGAGGAGATCTATGCTGCTCCGGATGGTGTCCCTGATCTCCAGCAGGACAGTGTGGCTCTGCCCCTCCTGTCTGGCTCTCTGCCTTTCTGTGGAGGTGGAGCTGGGGGTGGATGCAGGTTGGAATGTGGTGGAAGTGCCATCTCCTTTCTCCCACTGCGCCAGGGAGTCCTCCATGCGCTCCACCACGGTTAAAACAGCTGCCTGCCGGTTCTCCACCGTGGGACGCTCCACAGAAACCTGCCTGGAGACAGGAGCTGACTCTCGGCCGGAAGAGGACTGGCTCTCAGCAGGCTGCCGGAGAGAGAGGGTCGTGAGAGGGGCTGCTGCTGCTCCTCGGTGGCGGATCTCACCCTCCAGGAAGCTGCACCTGGCCATGACGTAGGTCTCTCTGTCCGTCAGCTTAACTGTGGCCTGGCCAGATTTCTTGAGGTGCAGCTTCCCGTACCAGGTGTGCATGTGCTACCACCAGCCGAGGAGCACATCCGATGTGTAGCCCAGGTCTTTCTGCCTTCTCTCTCCAAGCAGCCTGCTTCCTTTTGGTGTCCCTGTACGGCCGGTGTCCCTTCCGCCACAGATAGTCATTCTCTCTCAGCCACTCCAGCACCTCATCCTCGTGTTCCTCCTCAATGGAGTATTGCCTCCTCTCCCTATCACGCGTCTGCCTCTTCCTCCCTCTGGCAGGGCCATATGGGCCCTCATCAGAGGGGCTTCGAGGTTGTAGGGGCTGCTCCTCCACACCAGCAGCAGCAGCAGCAACAGCAGGATCATCATCAGCAGCAGCAGCAGCAGCAGCAGCATCACCAGCAAGATCATAATCATCATCATCATCATCAGCAGCAGCAGCAGCAGCAGCAACAGCAGGACCAGGATCATCAGCAGCAGAGGAAGCACCAGCAGCGCCAGCAGCACCAGGAGCACCAGCAGGACCAGGAGCACGAGCAGGACCAGCAGGACGAGCAGGACCAGCAGTTTGAGCAGTATGAGCAAGTCCAGGAGCACGAGCAGGACTAGCAGGACCAGCAGGACGAGGAGCAGCTTCAGCAGAGTAAGCACCAGCAGAAGCACCACCGTCAGGAGCAGCATCAGCAGAGTAAGCACCAGCAGAAGCACCACCGCCAGAAGCAGCATCAGCAGAGTAAGCACCAGCAGAACCACCACCACCGTCAGGAGCAGCATCAGCAGATTAAGCACCAGCAGAAGCACCATCGCCAGAAGCAGCATCAGCAGAGTAAGCACCACCAGAACCACCACCACCACCAGAAGCAGCTACAGCAGAGTAAGCACGAGCAGAAGCACCACCGCCAGAAGCATCATCATCAGCTCCTCCAGAAGCAGAAGCAGCAGAAGCCCCAGCCGCAGAAGAGCGAGCCCGTGCTACAGAAGCCCCAGCAGAAGCAGAGTGAGGGCCAGGGGGCGGGAGAGTGGCCCTGTCCCTCTTGCCAGGGCTGGCAGCAGATGGCTGAGGCTACCTCTTCTTCCCCATGGTTCTGGGGTTGCTGGCTGGCAGGGAGTCTGACAGGCAGGCTGGCAGGCAGGCAGGCACCAAGGCTTGCAGGCAGGCAGGCACCAAGGCTGGCAGGCTGGCAGGCACCAAGGCTGGCAGAGAGCAAGGCTGGCAGGGAGGCTGGCAGGCAGGCAGAAAGCAAGGCTGGCAGGGAGGCTGGCAGGATGGCTGGCAGCAAGGCAGGCAGCAAGGCTGGCAGCAAGGCATGCAGGCAGGGCAGGCTGGCAAGGCACTCGATGTATCTGGATGCAGGTCTTTCCTCTGAATGGTGACCTGCTTCCGAGCTGCTTCCCTTTATATCCGCGGGGTTGAAGCAATACATCCCCCCCGCATGCGCAGTGAACGGTAGGCATCCGCTAGGCTTCCACTGTGCATCTGCTCGGCTTCCACTCTGCATCCGCTTCATCCGCTGTGCATCTGCTGTGTATCCGCTTCATCCGCTCGGCGTCCGCTCTGCATCCGCTGTATCCGTTCCGCGTCCGCTTTGCTGAGGTCCCCCGGAAGCCTAGCGGATGTGCCATCCGCTCTCATCCGCTCCCATCCGCTAGGCTTCCACTATGCATCCGTTTTCCATTCGCTCTGCGTCCTTCCCCCGTCCGTTCCTTTCCGTGTTATCCGTTCTGGTTATTCAAATTTTTGCCCCTTTTGAGAGCGGATAACAACGGATGGAACATTTTTCTCGTCCACTGTGTCCTTTTTACAAACGTTTTGCATCCGTTGGGCAGTGTGACAGGGCCTTTAGTAATGGAGTTGCAAATCTGAATTACTTCATTAAGTGATGATTAAGTGTATCTATCTTTTTTTCTATTTTTCACAAAGAGGTAACATCTGAAGCTGATTTCCCAGTAGTCACGTGTCCTATATTGTCTTCCTCACTATGTTTTCCCAACTTCATTGCAGTTACAACCAGATGCATTTCATTAACAACTTACTAAAAAGTAATAATTCTGACCTCCAGATGATAAGCAGGGAGACATTTTCCTTTTAATCCCAAAGGGAGAGCAAGCCATCCAAGCTGTAACTGCAAACAAGAGTTGGCTATATATTTAAAAGCCAGCCAGGGGTAAAAATGTTTCAAAAGGCTCATGTTCCTGCAATAACATTTTCTTTAAAATGATTGACCTTGAGCATCTACAACAATACTCCAGATGACATAGTTTTATCTTGCATTTCAGTTGTTATTAAGAAGAATATGTATCATATTTTCACATCATGTTTATCTTAATGTTAGGAACTTATGGGCAATGTACAGCATGAGTTATTTGCAAGGTGAAAACAAGCTGATAAAGCAGGGAGTTACTGTGTTTATAATACACACACACACACACACACACACACACACACACGGCATATAAAAGTCTGCATATCTCTGAATGTTCTTATATCACTGTATCATTATTTTCCTTTTCATTGTTTATTCCATTGCTCCTTTACTACCGTTATGTTTACACTTCTTTTCCTATCTTCATTTTTATTTGTGTAAGCCACCGAGAGCAGTCCAATGGTGAAATAGATGGCAGATAAATTTAAGAAACAAATAATCACATTATCACCATATTCAATTACCTCCCAATTTCTCCACTGACTTTGCTTATTGGAAGCTGGCAGATGGTGATTATATGACTACGGCAACATCCTTCTGAGGTTGGTAAAATGAGGAGCCAGATTGTTGGAGGCAATATGCTGATTCTGTAAACCACTTAGATAAACATTTTATATAACACTGCTATAAAACATTCTTGCAAATCTGGATTGACGTATCATGATAAGCCAAACCACACCAAAAACAAATTAGGTATTAATATGTTATGCAAAGACAGCCATTATCTCAAGTTTACTTTCTGGAAGTGAACATGGATTACTTCTTTTAAGGAAGGAAGGAAGGAAGGAAGGAAGGAAGGAAGGAAGGAAGGAAGGAAGGAAGGAAGGAAGGAAGGAAGGAA
>BLBF01000041.1:9383879-9414567 GCA_015471245.1 Laticauda colubrina | reverse complement strand
GAAAGAAAGAAAGAAAGAAAGAAAGAAAGAAAGAAAGAAAGAAAGAAAGAAAGAAAGAAAGAAAGAAAGTTCTAGCAGCAACATAAATGGACTGAATTACAGTGGTTATGGGTGCACCATTAGGGGACTTGAAGGGCCAGATTGGAGATAGATCTTTCTAGAGAGGTTTATGCATGTGGTTGCTAGGAGGCAGCAGTATAGCACATAACCAGCCAATAGGCAGTGCTACTTATACTACCATTAAAAAAAAGGTAGAACAGGATAGTTCACCCTGCAATTCCTTCAGACCCAATTTTAACGTTTTAATTAGAATACATCAATTTTTGTGTTAACTGATTTTTATCACTTGCCTATTCAGTCATATGACATGTTTGATAGAAGCAAAATTCTGCTTCAGTTTTTATAGAGTCAAGATTATAGATTCCCGTCATCATTCATAAACAAATATTCTATTCACAGTCTAAAAAGTGGTTCCTTGGGTCCATCTTTGCCATTAGGATTTTTTTTTTTTGTCACCTTCATTTTTTAAAGTAAAAACATTAATAATCCCAATTAAATCTTCAGAAATTGTCTTTTCATACCCCCTTTCAATGATATCCACATTACTGTGAAATTCTACAACTTTTAAAAAAACCTTGACATTTCTGATGCAAAAAAAATGTAACTCAAATCTCAACTCTTCTAGGCTAGTTTTTGGACAATTCCGGAATTCCATTTAACAAATTCCAGATTCGTGTTGAGGAGGACAAAACTGAATTGAGGATATGCTTTCATGAGTCTAACCTTTTTTTTTCTAATGGGACAGCAAATAAAGTAACTCTAGCAGTTAAATAAATATTTGAGCTGTTACTGCTATTCCTGTAACTTACTAAGGAAACTGTCCAATCAAATCCATCTGAAGATTTGTCATAGCGGAGGGAGTATTTTAGAATACTGAACATTTCTTAATATTAGTTGCTGAGGCATTTGAGGAAGAAAAGTTGCTGACTCCATGCTTTGCAATGGATTTCTCAGAGGGATATTTTTGGACACAGTTCTAAAAACCAAAATAATTTATGCTGGGTGAGAGCTGCTGGTACAAGCAGGAGAGATTCTCAGCTTGTAAATAAAATTTATACAGATATATCTTTTCCAGGATTTCCATGATTGTGGTTGGTTCGGCACACTTGTTTGCTTCTCAAGAGAAACAAAGTAAAAGAAGGCATTTTCCAAAGCAGTCATGCAAGCTGAAAAATTGGCTGCTGTTACAAGATAGGAATGTCACACATATTTGCATCACAAAACAAATCTTTTGAAGGCTCCATGCACACCAAATATATGATAACTGAATTCCTTGCAAACTAAGATATTGATGAAGTTTTAAAAAACCCTTTGATCTGCTTCCCTTCTTTTAATAGTCTTCCAATCTGGAGCCAGAGAAACCCATCTCCACCCATAAAATATAATGTTTCCTTAAAGGCAAATGGTCACCCACAGGCAGGAATCTAATGCTGGAACCATTTATCGTTTAAAAAGCTTGGGAATTTAGCACTTCCGCCTGGCCAGGAAGATCTTTCCTGATAAAGGAAATAAAATATTTCCTACTTTTCTCTAATCTTTTTTCCCCTCCCACTCATAAAACCAAATATTACATTTGCATATCTTTCACCAAAGGCTTGAAATCGGATAAAAATCTTGCCAGCATGCCAGTTTGGTGTCAGCTTCCCTCAAAAACTTTGTATTGTTTTGGGAATAATAATAATAAAGAAACCCCCTTTCCAAAAACATCTTGATTGCTTCAGGGCTTGGAAGAAACCCAGGGAAATTCTCCCAACAATATGGAAAATATCTTCTTTTGTTGCTATGATGATTTTAATCAACATGATTTATTCCTGGCTGACTTTCTATGAATATGATCCCAGAAGAATATATGCTGGAGGTAAGCATATGGCAACATGGTGCAACAAAATGCTTTGGAGCAGGCTTCAGTATGCTATTAAGGATTTATTCACTTGCATAGTTATTTCACTACAATGATGCCTTCAAATCTATGAGCCCAGAAAAAAAAGCAACTTGTTAAAGGAGGTATTAACTCTTCGGTATTCTCTAAGCTTGGTTGCTTTCTTGCTAGCACTGATGATGTTACCTAGTTTGGGTAATGAAATATCTGCAAGAAAACAATCAAGCTCAGACAGCACCAAGGCCCCCTCACTAACAAGTAAGGTGTGTGTATTCATAAAACTCCAAAGCAGCTTCTCTATTTGTAACTGAGGTGCTTCCCACCCCTACCTCCAGGGAATAATTGTGCCCTAGGCCAAACTCAGAATCTGAATTTCAGAAAACATACCAGAAGAAAACAATGGCAAACCACTTCTGCATTTTTACCAAGAACTGTCTATCAAATTACCAGGAGTTGAGTTCAGCTCAAAGGGCACTTACTTGCTACTCTGACATTTCATCATTAACTTACATTACTTAATAGGACATACTTGTTCAATGAACTGGATTTTAGGAAAATATTATGGATGTGTGCAATGAATTTGGCTAAACTCTAGACTACAAAGAAAAACAATAATTCACATCAAAACCTTGGTGCACTAAAGTGGAAAAATCAGTCCGAATTCTGGTTTTCATTAAATTTTGATAGTGATTGTACCTCCAAAGCATTGCAATGCTTTTATGATTTACATAAAGACCATGGTGGATTGGAAAGACAAGGGATCACAGCACACATCAAGAGAAGTGACATGAAATAGCAAGATATAAAAAAGCTAGCTTCTTTGTCAAATTATTTAATATTTTACAGAACATCATTTTTCATGGGGTTCTTTTTCAGGTTTGGGGTACTTTTGGCACAACAAATTTTAGACTTCTCTAAATTCATCATCACAGTTGAAGTAAATAATAAATGGAATCCTCCTTTCATTCTTTCCTGTTTTATACTTTAAAAATCTATTTCCAAAGCTGTCTTTTTTAGCCATATATCTGTACATATTGCATATTCACCATGATGTAACAAGAGCAATGCTAGGATTAATTTCCATTCTAAGTCACCAGCATGCTAAATGAAGCATAATATTCACTGTTTAGCACGATTCAAGGTCATGGCATAAGGATAACAACAGTAGAACCTGAATTGCAACTTTTCTCAAAATCACTCTAAGTCTAGTAGTTAGTAGTAGTTTTCCCTCCAATGTCACCTGGTATGTAACAATAGGAAAGAATTATGATGGATACCAGGCACTGTACTTCTAGGGACAACCAGAAATGATCATTTAATTTGCAATTAAAAGAAATAATGAGGTTCCCACACAGACTATTAGCAATAGATACATATTGGGTTCTATTCAATGGCAGCAGCTACTTCTATGAATCATTGCCCCCCTTTCTAGAGATACATCTAGAATGATGATCAAAGTACATGCTGTCCCTATGGACCTCTTTTCCAAAGTGGCATCAAATATTTTACTGTAAATTATTTGGGGGTGGGAAAAGAACAGGAAAAATTCCATATTCAAAAACTCTTCCCCACCCTTCACACATTAATTAGCCACAGTAAAATCAAGCTTGCTATAAAAGGATATTAAATTCAATAATAAGGGATTGTGAACTGTTAGGTTTGTAGAAACAGGAGCCACATACTGGCCACATATTTAACAGCTTCTACTGGAGTCAAAATGAATAAAATAGACTGAAATTTTGGTTGCCCAAAGAACTGGACAAAAGTAAATCAATACTATTAAGGGACAAAAAGATGGACATCTCAGATCAACCAGATGTACAAATTTTTACAAAGCAGCTAAGAAGGAATACAGGTACGTACCTTTCTATCATTGATTGTTATAGAATCAGGGGTGGGATTCTACCAGTTCGCACCTATTTGCTAGAACCGGTTGTTAACATTCTAAGCAGTTCGGAGAACTGGTTGTAAGAAGAAATTACTGGCCTAATCCTGTAAGGAAGGCAGGAAGGAAACATTCTGGTGTTGCTTACAGAAACTGCCTCTTCATTAACCCTTATTACATTCTTGGCAGGACGAGACTTCCTGTCTCAGGAAATCTCTGGAGTTTTTTTCCCCCTCTTTTGCTGGTGCTTTGCTTGTGTGGAGTGACCATTCAAAGTTACAATGGCACTGAAAAAACAACCATTTTTTACTTACGACTGTTGCAGCATCCCCACAGTCATTAGAGGCCAGGCGAGGAGATGTATGCCTCGATGTGAGTGATATTGAGTTGGTCATACCCAGCCAATAACATGATCACCAAGCCATGTCCACCCAGTCACATGATCACAAAGCCACACCTACCACCTAAGCCATGCCCACAGAACTGGTTGTTAAAATTTTTGAATCCCACCCCTGTATAGAATACATTAGTTAACTGGACAGAGCTGAAAAGTCTTATTTTAAGTATGCCATCAGTTTTTGATATGTTAGATGTGGGGTAAATAATTTATAGTCCATGAACTGTAGACGGTCCCAAATACTTTTTAATGCAATCCTCAAGATAATGCTGCTCAAAATTCTATTGACAGCAGAATTCTTTCCCAATGCCTCTTGGGAAATTTAAAGAAAAGTTTTGTAAAATAATATATTGTAAAACATGGCACTGACTTTTATTATATTGCATTCCTAAACATTATTCTAGAACTACCTCTGTCGCTATGAAAGCATTAAGGAGAAAACAGGTAGTACATTTAACCAAACTAGTACAATCAATAGAACTTGGTGGGAACACCAATATCATCCATTCACTCTTTTTCATTTGATTTTTTTTTCACATTTTTTTTTGGCTCAAAATCACTAAAACAGTGTTCTAAAAATATTAAAACAGCAAGGTACTGAAGATACTGCTACAGTAAGTCAACAGATGAATACTGTATAATAAACTTTTAAAAAGCTCAAAAGGGTTAAAAACTAGTAGAGACCTATCTTAGCTCTGAAGACAGTGCATATAAGTTGATGTGTTTATCATTTTATTGCATTTGTAAAGCTACCTAATCATCAAATTATTCAAGCTGGCATATGTCAGCTTGAGTAATTTGATGATCAGTTAGCTTTAGAAAAGTAAAAACAGAACAGTAAAACAGTAAAAAAGGAAAATAAAGTACAAAATCAAAATGCATCAAATAAAATAGGTCTTTAAAAATAACAAAATTTTAAAAAATAAAACTGATAGTGGAGTTATTTTTAAAGGTTTTTTTAAAGGCAGCTATTAATTATTTTCATTATCCATGCATCTGTACTCTTAACTCAGAATAGAGAGAGTAGTAGCTAGAAATGCCTGCCTCTCTGTGCAAACTTTATGCTGATTTCTGCAGATAAAGCTATATTTAAAAGCAAAGAGCAAGGCTAATAGATTTTTTCCACACTGTTGCCACTTTACAAACTCTACACTTTAATACACTATTTAAATGCATTGAAGTTTAATTACCAGACTTTCTCTTATAAATTAAATCCCATTTCATTAATAAATAAACATATACTAAAATGGTAGAAATCAAGCCATTTTATCATTCTTAAGTATCTGTGAAAGTAAGTTATAAGGTTACTATTAACTGTTAACAAGCAAATATTAAGTGTTTTAGATTAAAGATTGTGTCAGATGTATTATCTTTCATTAGCACATGGTGAAATCTGCTGTACTTTACCTTTTGTCTTTCCCAGTGTTGTGAAGAGGGCTTGTGCCCCGGGTGAGTGCATGGAGTCAATCTGGGAGGGTGGATGTACAACTTGAAGAAATTCTTTGACAAGTTTGTCTGTTGGCCACTATCCTGTTAGCTAGGAAGAGAGTTGTAGTATGAAGCTCCTTTAACTTATGTCCTCTTGCAAATGTTAAGATCAGCTCTCCTTCAGTAGGAAATGAAGCAAGATGTTATTATGCATTGGCTAGATGCCAGCAACATCACCTCTACACAGGTGGAATTTCACTGCAATAGTTAGAACACCCATTTTGAGTAATTACATAATTTTAATAAAAGTTCCCTTTCAAACTACTCTGAAGTGAAATGGGATCAGTTTATGGTATGGTTACCTAGGTCAGAGGTTGAGATAGAGTCCAAAGATGGCAAACTCTACAGAATACCTAATAAGGTTATGCTAAATCACCCTCTACCATGCTTCCTCCAGAGGCTGAGTTCCTGATGAATCCTTAGGAGAACCAGAGGTGCAGAAAGTTGATTACATGGGAGTAGGTTGTTACTCATAAGTAATCCCTCTGACTGATTAACCCTGATGATAGCAATTGGAACTGAGTGATAACTTTGAAATTAGATTTGTAGAACCATCTAGTAGGACTGCTAGGACACCTGGCTTTTATATTCCTTTAACTTCTGGAGCCTCTTTCTTTAATCTCTTTAACTGAACATGCTGTGATAATTCTTGTTAATGTTAGGTCCTCATAACAGGAGCTTTTTTTTATTCCAGCTGAAGAAGCTTTAATGTTTTCAGCTTCGGGTTTTAAAGGAGGGCTGTAATGAGAACAATTTAGAATATCTCATTGCTTATGCAGTTGCTCATGTAATGAATGGGATCTGACTAATTGCTATTAACCATTAGGCTTCCACAAGGCTGCCTAATTCCTTCCAGGGCTATTGAGGCTTAGGTTTCAGGATAGACTGGACATCTGACTTCCACAGCTGCATCTACCTATAGCATACTGAAATTTTCTGAAGTGCTTGATTAGATCTCTCAGGTCTCTCTTGAGAGAGAGCTAATCTTCTGCTATACACATAGTTGATTGAAGCCGGGAGAAAGAGCCAGAAATGACCATTACAGTTGTCAGTTCTGATACTATACCAATACATTTTTTACTTCTAGAAACATGGGACTTTATATGGACACCTTTTGTATTGTTTACTCCTTTAATGGTGATATATGGGCCATTTTGGCCGTTCCTATGCCATTTCCATTACTTGACAAATTCTGATACTGTCAGCCATAGAAATTCACTGCCAGCACTGCAGTTCCTTTTGTGGTGTCCTTACTGTATTATCAATTGCTCCCTATTATTTCACCTGTCTTCTGCTTGTGACCTATCAGCTGGGCTATTTTTGGATACAGATTTAACAATATTTCAGAATGACACTAGGCCCTCAGTCAGAAACAGCTAACAATCATTGTCAGTTAGCATATCTATACCTATTAATGTGATAAAATAGCTAAACATGGTTCCTGCCCTACGTACCATACCTACCCTAGAAGGAGACCTATTATTTTTTTTTTGTAACCAGCTATTGAGGCTTGATGAAAAGGAAAGCAAAACTGGATCCATGTCATGCCCCTGGTGGAGACTGACTCTGAGGAAGAAGAGGAACAGGGAGTGGAAGTGTGGTTCCAGAGGTGGTGGAGGAGGTTGGGGAAGGGCAGAGGCTGGTTGAGCAGTCAGAGGAGGACCCAGGCCCATCCCCTATCCATCCTAGGGCACACAGAGAGGAGAGGATCAGGGAAAAGGCCCTGTCACACTGGCCGACGGATGCAAAACGTTTGTAAAAAGGACACAGTGGACGAGAAAAATGTTCCATCCGTTGTCATCCACTCTCAAAAGGGGCAAAAATTTGCATAACCAGAGCGGACAACATGGAAAGAAATGGACGGGGGGAGGACGCAGGGTGGATGGAAAGCAGATGCTCCACAGAAGCCTAGCGGATGAAAGCGGATCAGAGCGGATGGCACATCCG
This sequence comes from Laticauda colubrina, assembly GCA_015471245.1. NCBI lineage: Eukaryota > Metazoa > Chordata > Lepidosauria > Squamata > Elapidae > Laticauda > Laticauda colubrina. Next base: position 9,406,911 of record BLBF01000041.1, on the reverse strand, counting down.
CAAGGCTTCCGGGGGACCGCAGCAAAGCGGACGCGGAACGGAAAGAGCGGATGCCGAGCAGATGCCGAGCGGATGAAGCGGATACACAGCGGAAGCCGAGCGGATGAAGTGGATGCAGAGCAGAAGCCTAGCGGAAGCCTAGCGGATGCCTAGCGTTCACTGCGCATGCGGGGAGGATGCATTGCGTCAGCCCCACGGATATAAAAGGAGGCAGCTCCCAAGCAGGCCACCATTCAGAGGAAAGACCTGCTTCCAGACACATCGACTGCCTTGCCAGCCTGCCCTGCCTGCATGCCTGCCTGCCAGCCTTGCTGCCTACCTTCCTGCCAGCCTCCCTGCCTGCCTGACTGCAAGCCTTGCTGTCTGCCAGCCTCCCTGCCTGCCTGCCTGCCAGCCTTGCTGCCTGCCTGCCAGCCTGCCTGGCAGCCTTGCTGCCTGCCTGCCTGCCAGCCTTGCTGCCAGCCTCCCTGCCAGCCAGCAACCCCACAACCATGGGGAAGAAGAGAAAGCCTCAGCCATCTGCCCAGCCCTAGCAAGAGGGACAGGGCCACCCTCCCACCCCCTGGCCCTCACTCTGCTTCTGCTGGGGCTTCTGTAGCACGGGCCCGCTCTTCTGGGGCTGGGGCTTCTGCTGCTTCTGCTTCTGGAGGAGCTGATGCTGCTGCTTATGGCGGTGGTGCTTCTGCTCGTGCTTACTCTGCTGATGCTGCTTCTGGTGGTGGTGCTTCTTCTGATGCTGCTTCTGGAGGAGCTGCTGATGCTGCTTATGGTGGTGGTGCTTCTGCTGGTGCTTACTCTGCTGAAGCTGCTTCTGGCGGTGGTGCTTCTGCTGGTGCTTACTCTGCTGAAGCTGCTTCTGGCGGTGGTGCTTCTGCTGGTGCTTACTCTGCTGAAGCTGCTCCTCGTCCTGCTGGTCCTGCTGGTCCTGCTGGTCTTGCTCGTCCTGCTGGTCCTGCTCGTGCTCCTGGTCTTGCTCATCCTGCTAGTCCTGCTGGTGCTCCTGGTTGTGCTGGTGCTCCTGGTCCTGCTGGTGCTCCTGGTCCTGCTGGTGCTGCTGGTGCTACTGGCGCTGCTGGTGCTTACTCTGCTGCTGCTGATCCTGGTCCTGCTGGTGCTGCTGCTGGTGGTGGTGGTGTGGAGGAGCAGCCCCTACAACCTGGAAGCCCCTCTGATGAGGGCACATGTGGTCCTGCCAAAGGGAGGAAGAGGCATATGCAAGAACAGGAGAGGAGGCAATACTCCATCGAGGAGGAACATGAGGATGAAGTGCTGGAGTGGCTGAGAGAGAATGAGTATCTATGGCAGAAGGGACACAGGCTCTACAGGGACAACAAAAGGAAGCAGGCTGCTTGGAGAGAGAAGGCGGAGAGCCTGGGCTACACTTCGGAGGTGCTCCTCGGCTGGTGGAAGCACATGCACACCTGGTACGGGAAGCTGCACCTCAAGAAATCTGGCCATGCCATGGTCAAGCTGATGGACAGAGAGACCTATGTCATGGCCAAGTGCAGCTTCCTGGAGGGTGAGATCCGCCACCGAGGAGCAGCCCCTCTCACAACCCTCTCTCTCAGGCAGCCTGCTGAGAGCCAGTCCTCTTCCGGCCGAGAGTCAGCTCCTGTCTCCAGGCAGGTTTCTGTGGAGCGTGCCACGACGGAGAACCCGTGGACAGCTGTTCTAACTGTGGCGGAGCGCGTGGAGGACTCCCTGGCACAGTGGGAGAAAGGAGACGGCACTTCCACCACAGTCCAACCCGCATCCACCCCCAGCTCCACCTCCACAGAAAGGCAGAGAGCCAGACAGGAGGGGCAGAGCAACACTGTCCTGCTGGAGATAAGAGACACAATCAGGAGCAGCATAGATCTCCTCTCTCAGCTGGTCCACACCGACTCCTCATCCTCCAACTGCAAGCCCTTCCTCACCTATGTGAACCAGACCCTCATGGACATGGCGGAACCCCAGTACCAGGTGGTGAAGGACAGGATCACCGATCTGCTTCACAACCCTCCAGGTCCAGATGAACCTGCTCCCACCCAGTCCAGGTCTGCTCCTCCACCCCAGGTGATGTCCCTCCCATTCCAAGGCCCTCACCTATTAGGGCTACGGCTACCAGGAGGTCCAGCAGCACAGGCAGCAGCCCTTCCCAGTCCAGGAACAGACTCATCGGATGCCACCATTGCCACCGGTTCCACTGCTGCCACCGATGCCACCCATACCACTGCTGCCACCGATGCCACCCACGTCACCAATGCCACCCACGCCAGTCCTCACCCAGCTGCAGACCAGACACCCCCACTACACTGCTCCTTCCTCCACCCCACAGCCAAGCCCGGCCTCAGTACATCTGTCGTCGGTACTGGGGCTGACACCCCATGGCATGGAGGAAGGAGCTCTCAACATCACGGGGCTGAGCCAGCTGTCTGAGAGCTTCCTCAACACACCGTTACCTGTTGTCCTCTCGGGGCCAGGCACCCCAGTGGCGCTTCAGACCAGCACTCCAGCAGCACCCACCTCCACAGCACCTGGACCCTTCACCCCTGAGACTGGGCACACCTCTGAGTGACAGAGAAGAGTGCCAGAGACTGGGTGGCTACCGGTAGACTTTATTTGGACAATTGATTTGGGTCATTTTTCTTTTACAGCTTGTTATTAACAAAGATTATCTTTGCTTCACACACTTGATTCATTTATTTTTGTAAATAAAGTCTTGGTGGAAACTTTTAGAAATGGTTTAAGTCTTTGCATGCGTGTGGGATGGGTAAGGATAGCAGTGGGGTGGGTTAAGATAGCTGTTGGATAGGCAGGGATACCTTTGGGATGGGTTAAAATAGCTGTGGGATGGGTTGAGATAGCTGTGGGGATAGATAAACCTCCAGTGCAAGCATAGTGGGACTGGAGGGTCCACCCTCCCAGGTGCCACACCCTTCATTATCAATACTAATGTAATCATTGATCCACACATGTCAACATAAACACAACTCTTTATTAAATGCCCTGTTCATTGTAGGCCCATCCAACATACATGGCCCAATCTCATCAGTGTGATGAGACAGGCTCAAGGAAGCATCCATTAATCATCTATCATCCTGTCTTGCCACTCCACTGCTCCAGCTGGGGAGTTGCACCAGTGTTTCAGGAGGTTGCGCTGCTTCTTCCCTTCACGTGAGGCTCTGTTGGGGCCTTGCACATCCTCAGTGTCGATCAGGTTTTGCCCTTGCCTCCATTCCCCAGGCTCCATGTCCCCATTGCCTTGTTGGAGGTCCACGAGCCTGTTCTGCAAGACTGGGTAGTGGGTGCGCATGAGATTGTGCAGGATGCAGAAAGCTTCCACGATCCTCCTCATGGTCTCTGGGCGATGCTGCATGGTAGTGAGAAGTACCTGGAACCTGTTGGCCAGGATGCCAAAGGAGTTCTCCATCACCCGCCTTGCCCTGGACCACCTGTAGTTGAAGATCCTCTCTTCACGGGTGAGGCATCTGGAGGTGTAGGGCTCCATGAGGTAGGTTCTGAGGGAGAAGGCGTCATCACCCACGATGAAGTAGGGCACATCTTGTGTGACGTTGGGCAGGGGGTCTGGATCTGGGAAGCCCATGATGAGGTTGCGTTCCAGCTCTTCCTTGAGGTCACTGGCGTTGTATACCTGGGCATCTGAAGCTGACCCGTTGTCTGAAGCATCGGTGTTCCAGAACCTGTAGTCAGCATCGACCATGGCGAAGAGGACGATGCTGAAGAAGCCCTTGTAGTTGCGATAAGTGGATCCCGACTTGGCTGGCACTTTGCAGGCCACATGCTTCCCATCTATGGCTCCAACGGTGTGGGGGAAGTTCCACCTCTGATACCACTGCTCTGAAACTTTCTTCCAGCCTTCTTCAGTGGAGGGGCACTGGAGGAGCTCCTTCAGGTATTCTTCGATGATGGCCTGCACCACCTCTCTGACCACAATGCTGATGGTGTTGTGTGGCACCCGCCAGTCATACTGCATGTTCCTGTAGGTGGTCCCTGAGGCCAGGTGGCGCAGAGTCAGTGCCACCTTGAGCCCAGGGTCCAGGCTGGGCCGGAGGTTGGTGTTTGCCTTGGTCAACTTGGGTCTCAGCCACTCCTCAACTTCGTCAAACATGGCTGGAGGCATCCTCATGAAGTTCTGGAATGCACGAGGATCTTCGTTCCTCAGCTCCACCATCAGCTTGTTGTACAGTCCGTACTCTGCTCTTCTCCTGATCCATCTTCGGACCCAGACGCTTCTTGGCCGCCTCCTTTTCTTCCCGTAGTCGAGTTGAAAGAGCCTGTAGATGGCTTCGCACTGTTGCAGAACGATGGTGGCTATCAAAAGGACTGTGTTACGATCCATGGTGGAGATGACTGGATGCTGTGGAATAGCAAGAGGCAGATGAAAGCTGCAGAGGTCTGCACAGCTGGGCTGCTGGGCTGAAAGTGAAATCCAGGTGAGTTGCTCCCCCTTTTTATAGGAAATATAGGTTTTTCCACTATGTGTCCTTTTGCATCCTCTAGACATCCTTAATATCCGAGATAGGTCCCCTCTGCGAACGTTTTTTCTATTTTAAATGCTTTCTTTGTGAGCTGCATCCGCTTTCATCCTTTCTCCGTCCGTACTACTAATGCTGTGCGTCCGTTCCGCGTCCATTCCGCTTACTCCCTGTGTCCGCTTTCTGCTGGAGTGGATTTTAGTTGCGTGGATGCGCAGCGGATGCCTAGCGGATATAGCGGATGCGTAACAGATGACGACAGATGCATAACGGATGTTCCCCGTATGCCTAGCGGATGCAGAACGGACACGTTGGATACATTTTCCACTCAAAAAGTTTTGAGCAGCTCAAAACTTTTTGAGCGGATGGAACCTCAGTCGACGGATGCTGGATGGATAGAGAGGAAGAAAAACAGGCAGTGAGTACAAAACGGAAGCATCGCGTTAACCAACGGATGGCAAGTGTTTTTCTCCATTTTACATCCTCTTTCCATCCGTTGGTTCAATGTGACAAGGGCTTAAAATGTGATGTATTCAGGAGGAGAGGGCCATGATCCTCTTCAAGGGTTGCAGGTATGAGATCTGCATAAAAGGTTGGACCTGCATGCTAACAGACACTGGGGACTAATTAGTGTTTTATTCCGAAAGAAGCTTTATCTTGGTTGGTGTTCTTCCAATGGACTGTCCCTGGTTATCTTCCTGAAGTTGTCAATTATCTATACTGGTCTGTCGAGGAACTTTATTCGATGTGGTTTGTTTTTGGTTTTTGCTTCATTATCGTCTCTTTGAAAGTGAACTGTGTTTCTTGCCTTTGAAATGTTATTTTGAAAATAGTTTACTCCTCCACTGTGAACAATTAAATAGTGAAGCCAAGTTGAAGGCATTAAAGGACTTTTAATTATGTTTTGGTTTTTGTTATATTTCTGAGATACTCTGGGTCATCACAATCCATCAATTTCATTCTTTGACTTATTCTGCATTAAAATCGCAAGGGCAGTGCCACTTATTAGCTTCATGATAAGCTTCTCTAATTGCTGACTTGATTGAGACCTAGAACAGGGGTCCCCAGCCCCACACCACTACTGGGTCATGACTAATTTGCAACCAGGCGGCATGAGAGGCAGGCCAGCTCAACTTGTACAAATCAAGTTGTGCATGGTTGTGCTTGCTCACTGGCCTGCCACTCGCAAAAGTTGAGCTGCAGGCGCATGCGTGCTGACTAGCTGCTTACGTGACCCAGTTTGTTTCTCCACCACCCCTGGGGCCGGGCCACCAAGGTACAAAGGTTGGACACCACTGGCCTAGAAGACCAACCTTTTTGTTTTGTCACTGGTTGGATGGACTTGTCTGTTTTACTTTTTTGTTGTTTTTGTTTTTACTGTTAAGCCTGTGTGGTTTAATTTCCACATCAGTCTGACATTTTTGAAATCATTTTCACGAAAATATGGATTCTGTGCATATCTATCTTAATGCCCATACTTATGGACATTGTGCATGCCAGTTAGGTAATATTTGTATTTTTTGAAAGCATTTTCTGTATGCACATTTTGATCTTATTTCCTTATTTCTTCCTTAGCAATTTGTGGAGAGTTGAAATAAAAACTCAGGTTGACTCAATTAGTCATTATATTCATATATGCCTTTATTCAGAGATATGTTTATAATCAACAGGTTGCGATTCATAACTATCATAGGTGTCTGTTAGAAGCTGTGATAATGATAAAGTGCTATTGTGTATATCATGCAGGTAACATCATTTTCCCCCTTGTAGATCCTTATAAATACTACACAGTTGTGCAAGTGCATGTTAGAATTTATTTTAGAAAATAAAATCAGTACATCTACCTTCACTGACAAAAAGAAATAAAGGACAGAATGTACAACCAGGAATCTTTCCTCCATCCTATTCCCAAATTCAAAGTTCAGAGTGCTCCCACTAATATAAATTACAATGCCTCCAAAGCCAGTGAATATCAGGTCATTAGCATTAAAGGGAGAGGAAGAAAACCTTGCCAAACCAGTTCTACTAGTAAGGCCACGAAGACACTATGACAGTATGAAAGTATTGTTAGTTTATCATTTATATATGCTTCTGAGTTATATATTTGATTATTAAAATGTCATAAAGACAAAAATAAAATAGAAATATTCCTGGGCTATGAATGGAAGATAAATATGTAATCATAACTCATGATTCAATCTGATGTTGGCAAAAACCATAGGAACAGTGATGCCCTAATAATATTGCAGATTACTAAATTACTGTTTAGCAAAAGTCTGACCTTTTTCCTCACTAAATCTAGTGAAGGAACTGTCTGTTTTTTCTAGGGCCTTGTAAAAAATGGAATGTCTTCCTACTGGAGATAGAGGTTTTGCATTGCAAGAGATAAACTGCAGTCTATTTTCAAATTCCTTGTTTGCAAAATGCACATGCATTTTTCCCAGTATAAAATGTGTTTTTAGTGCACAGTGTTATAACTAGGACTGTATTATTGCATTTTAAAATATATATTTGGACTTTAGTGGTTTAGGGATAGATATTATTGCCAGCCCTCCCTGCCCCTATGCAGAGTTTGGAAGATATTGTTGTTACTTTCCACTGAGATGTTTGCTTTTTATATATAAAAGTACAAATATAAGATATATTGAGTGAAGAGAAAGAAAAAAAGCAACAGGAAGTAAAAGGGAACTACCAAACAGTTCTATTCCATCAGATCTAGGCTAGAAGAACTCTGAGTGCCAAATAAGCTATATTCACTATTTAAAGCATGCTAATACATTGGAGCAAACATTGGTGCATGCTTCTGCATCAGTGCTTGACTTTTGAATGGCACACAAGATGACTACAGTCCCAAAAATAGGGGACAAAGAACCGGATAACCAGGACCAGAGGGGGAAGAAGGATAATTTATTAAATTAAAATTAAATCAAATTAAGCTATTATAATTATTTCTCAGTCAATGTGAAACCTCTTCTGTCAGACTAACATTTCAAATTGGTTTGCAGATATTTGAGAGGCTGTATTTATGGCTTCCACTGTTTATAGGCAATCCTAGTTCTTCAGGTTGGTCTGAAGATAGTCACAAGTGTTCTCAGCTATCCTTGAATAAAGATGCAGGTTTCAGCTCATTCCAGTCCCCAAACAACCTTTTTTTTTTTACACTTCTGTCAGAAGCACCAAGGCATTTCTGGGTTAAAAGGATTAGCCAGTGGCATCACTGTTGCCTGGAGGCATCCAGTTGGTGGCTCCCTTCATGTCCATGGTAGGAGCTAAAGCAAAGGACAAGCACCTGCCCTGCCGCATGGTAGCATTCAGTTCTTGAATGTGAGCACTCTTAACCTCCAACCTAGCGTTCTAGCCATGAGAGCCACTGTGCTCCCAACACCAATTGTCTGTCTACATACATTAAAATCAGCAACAAGAGAATTCTCAATATAGAAAATGAGCTTGAAAAGTGATTAGAAAAGTTATGTCAAGAAGATTTAGATTACAACTGCATTTGTATTTACCAAGAAGAAAAGACACAATTCTGTAGGTTACAGTACAGGTAGTCCTCGACTTACAATGATTCATTTAGTGACCGTTCAAAATTACAACGCCACTGAAAAAAAATGACCTATGATCATTTTTCACAGTTACAACCTTTGCAGCATCTACCATGATCATGCGATCAAAATGCAGATGCTTGACAAGCAAAATCAATGGGGAAGCTGGATTTATTTAACAACTGTAGCAAGAAAAGTCATAAAATGGGGCAAAACTCACTTAACAAATGTCTCACTTAACACCAGAAATTTTGGGTTCAATTGTGGTGATAGGTCGAGGACTATCTGTATAGATTGAAATCTATACTGGTGCAGTTCTGCTGTTGTAATAGCCAACAAAGGGCAAAGAGAAGAGAGGGAAGGAAGATAAACTTCCATCATATCAAGTTTAAGCCCTAAGCAAAATGCAGAGAGAGGGAGTTGGGGAGTCCTGCTGTTCAAATAAATGGACATGAAATCCAATAAATTGTGGGATATTTTGAGACAAAGTTTTCACTATCTTCCTGGCTCCCTTATTCATATCATATTGTCAGATCTAGGTGTCATTACAGATAGTCTTTGCTTACTGATTGACTAGTTTAGCCACCATTGAAACTTGCAGCAGAACTGAAAAAAATAGATCGAGGACCGGTCTTCAAACTTGCAGTCATCGCAGCACCCCCATCGTCACGATTCACCCACATGGCAACTGGCATGCATGTACTACAATTGCGGTCACATGATCATTATTTGCAACTTTCATAGCCAGCTTTTGATAAGCAAAGTCAATGGGAAGCCAGCAGGAAGTCGCAAATTGCAATCATGTGAGACCGCACTTAACAATCCCTGGGGCACTGGTGATTTTCTTAATGACCACAATGAAACTGATATCACAAATCAGGGACAATCATAGGTTGCTTCACTTAACAAATTACACTGCTGAACTGCCTATAACTTTTGATCCCTTTTAAAAAAATGAAAATTCTGCAATGTATTTTGATGTCTAATACTGGAAACAGCATTAAACTGCAAAGCAGAACATAACTCTCTTAAGACCTAAAACTATTTTATTCAATTGTAGAACTCTAATCAGAAAAGGTAGTAACTCTAATCTGAATTCAAGTAGCTCAGTTCTAAGTAACTGCTCTATTCTATATATTCCATGATTTTAGAATTAGTTTTCCCAGACCTACAACTTTCTTAGAACCTTCTCCAAAATACATAAATATGAAATAGAGATAAATCCAACCTTACCTGCTTATGGAGGTACTGCCAGAAGGCTGGTTTCTCTGTGTCTTTCTAAAAACAAAATAATTCCATCTTCAAACTATTGTGCTCTGGCTGTGTCCTCCTTTCCTTGTGTTTTTGTTTTTATAAATTAGTCTGAAGGTCAGAAGAATATGAGGAGTGGCTTATGCTGGGAAGTAAATTATTATCCTGGCATTGCCGCTGAAGAGGATGAAAATTGAAGATAATGGTGATGGCAGAGGATAGTTGTTCTCACTGGAAGATTAGAAGCCAACTCAGCTTTCCTGGGAAAATGAAAAATATTTAAGATAGGTTTCTGAAAGCAATTCATATCTGAAAATGAGCTATTAAGATATGTGCTTCTTTTTAAATACCACAGAATGGCAATCTAGAGCAATGTTTCTCAATCTTAGCAACTTTCAGATGTGTGGACTTCAACTCCCAGAATTCCCCGGCCTGGAATTGAAATCCACACAATTGAAAGCAGCTAAAGGCCCAGTCCCACTGGCCGATGGACGCAATATGTATGCATAAAGGACACAGCAGATGAGCAAAATTTCGGGGGTGGCTCCATCCATTGTCATGCGTGCCAAAAAGTGGCAAAAATTTGCATAAACAGAACGGAAAAGAATGGACGTGGGTAGTATCTAGCAGGGATGTTAAACAGATGTTCATAGGAAACCTAGCGGATGACATATCCGAAAGGGTTCTGGGGGAGAATTTCGAAGCGGATGCATAGCGGAAGGGGCAGATGCATAGCGGATGAAGCGGGTGCATCACGGACACCTATAGGAAGCAAAGGGGATGCCGTGCAGATGTATATCAGATGCAAAGCATTCACTACGCATGCGGGGAGTATGAATTGCATCAGCTCCGCAGATATAAAAGGAGGCAGCACGCATGCAGTCAGCATACACGGGAAAGACATGCTGCCACATACATCTAGCAGGAACACGATGGTTCGCCAGTCAGGCAAGAAGAGGAAACCTGTGCCTACTTGTTCCAGCCTTGGCAAGAAGGCCAGAACCAGCATCCCACCCCTGGCACTGACTCTGAAGCTCCCGCTACTGCTGCTGCTGTGGTGGACCAGGCCCAAGGCCCTCAAAGTCCTGCTGCTGAAGGCCCTGCTGCTCCAGCCCCTGAAGGCCCTGCTCAAGCCCCTGCCAGAGGGAGGAAGAGGCAAGGGAAGCAGAAGGGAGAGAGGAAACAGTACACCGTTTCCGAGGAGCATGAGGATGAGGTGCTGGAATGGCTGAGGGAGAACGAGTACCTCTGGAGAAAGGGCCACAGACTGTATTGCGACACCAAGAAGAAGCAGGCAGCTTGGAGAGACAAGGCAGAGAGCCTGGGGTACACTGCAGAAGTACTCCTTGGATGGTGGAAGCACATGCACACCTGGTATGGCAAGCTACACCTCAAGAAATCCGGACAGGCCTCTGTCAAGCTCACTGACTGGGAGATGTACGTCATGGCCAAGTGCAGTTTCCTGGAGGGTGAGATCCACCACTGAGGAGCAGCCCCTCTGAGACCCCTCTCCCTCAGACAGCCCACAGACAGCCAGTCCTCTTCCAGCCAGGAGCCAGCTACCCTGTTGAGGCAGGTGTCTTCAGAGGGCCCCACGGCAGAGACCCCCCCGACAGCTGCACTCCCCATGCCAGCAGACTTGGAGGATCCTGTGGAGGATGACGCCTTGCTGTCACAAATGGAGGAAGAAGCAGCAGCCACCAGAGGCCAACCCACCCCCATCCCCACCCCTAGCTCCAGAGGACCACAATGTTGGAGATCAGGGACACAATGAAGACCAGCACAGAACTTCTCTCTCAGCTGGGCCACAGCGACATACCATCCTCGGATCAGAAGCCCTTCATCACCTATGTGAGCCAGACCCTCAGGGACCTGCCCGAGGCCCAGTACCAGATGATGAAGCAGAAGATCACAGCACTTCTGCACAACCCTCAAGGCCCAGCTGAAGCTGCTCCTACCCAGTCCAGGTCTGCTCCTCCACCCCAGGTGATATCACAGCCCTTCCACGGTTTTCAACAGCCCCTCACCTACCAAGGCTATGACTACCAGGACTTTCCACAGCAGAAGCAGAACTGCCCAGTCCAGGTCCAGGTTCATTGCACGCCACAGACGCCACTCCTCATCCAGCTGCAGACCAGACGGCCCCACTACAATCCTCCTTCCTCCACTCCACAGTCAAGCCTGTCAATGGACAATCTGTCATCAGTATTGGGCCTGACATCTCAAGTCCTTGATGAATGGCCTCTCAACCTCAGGGACTGAGTCAGCTCTCGGACAGCTTCCTGAACACACCATCCCGTTGTACCCTCAGGGCCAAGCACCCCAATGGTGCCTCAGACCAGCACTCAAGCCACAGCCACCACAGTCCCTGCCTGCTTAACAGCTGAGACCAGGGACATGACTCAGAGTGACTGACAACAAATTTATCTTTGCTTAAGACACTTTACTTGGTTCATTTTGCTGTTTTAATAAAGTCAAAGTTTACCTAAGAAAGTTAATAAAGGTTATCTTTGCTTAAGACACTTAATACAGTTTACTTGGTTCATTTTGCTTATTTAATAAAGTCATAAAGTTTCCCTAAGAAAGTTAATAAAGGTTATCTTTGCTTAAGACACTTGGTTCATTTTTTTTTTACTTAATAAAGTGTTGGTGAAAACTTTGAAAAAATGGTTAAGCCTTTGCAAGCTTGTGGGATAGATAAGGATAGTTGTGGGATATTTAAACCTCCAGTGTAAGCATAGTGGGACTGGATGGTCCACCCTCCCAGCTGCCACACATATGGACCTTTCTTATCAATAACAATTTATTCATAGATCAACACATTTTAAAATAAACAAATCTCTTTATTAATGCCTTATTCATTGTAGGACAACCAAACATACATGGCACAATCTCATCAGTGTTATGCGACAGTCTCAAGGAAGCATCCATTAATCATCTATCATCCTGTCTTGCCACTCCACTGCTCCAGCTGGGGAGTTGCACCAGTGTCTCAGTAGGTTGCGCTGCTTCTTCCCTTCACGTGAAGCTCTGTTGGGGCCTTGTACATCCACAGTGTCTATCAGGTTACGTCCTTGCCTCCATTCAGGCTCCATGTCCCCATTCCCTTGTTGACGGTCGACAAGTCTGTTCTGCAACACTGGGTAGCAGGTGCGCATGAGATTGTGCAGGATGCAGCAAGCTTGCACGATGCTCCTCACAGTCTCTGGGTCATGCTGCATGGTGGTGAGAAGTTTCTGGAACCTGTTGGCCAGGATGCCAAAGGCGTTCTCCACCACCCGTCTTGCCCTGGACAGCCTGTGGTTGAAGATCCTCTCTTCACGGGTGAGGTATCTTGAAGTGTACGTCTTCACAAGGTAGATTCTGAGGGAGAACGCGTCATCACCAACAATGAAGTAGGGCACATCTTGTGTGTCATTGGGTAGGGGGTCTGGATCTGGAAAACCATGATGAGGTTGCGATCCAGCCCATCCTTGAGGTCACTTGCGTTGTATACCTGGCCATCTGAAGCTGACCCGTTGCCTGAAGCATCGATGTAGATGAACTTGTAGTCAGCATCAACCATGGCAAAGAGGATGATACTGAAGAAGCCCTTGTAGTTGTAATAAGTGGACCCTGAGTTGGCTGGAGCTTTGCAGGCCACGTGCTTGCCATCTATGGCTCCAACAGTGTGGGGAAAGTTCCACCTCTGATACCACTCTTCTGCAAGTTTTCTCCAGCCTTCTTCAGTGGTGGGGCACTGGAGGAGCTCCTCCAGGTATTCTTCGATTATGGCCTGCACCACTTCTCTGACCACTTTGCTGATGCTGTTGTGTGGCACCCTCCCCACATACTGCATGTTTCTGTTTGTGGTTCCAGAGGCCAAGTGCCGCAGAGTCAGTAACACCTTCAGTCCAGGTTGGGACAGAAGTTGGTACTAGGTTTGGTCAACCTGGGTCTCAGACGCTCTACAACTTCATCAAACATGGCTGGTGGCATCCTCATGAAGTGATGGAATGCATGAGGGTCTTCATTCCTCAGCTCCACCATCAACTGGTCATACAGTCCAAACTCCATTCTTCTCACGATCCATCCTTGGACCCACACAGCTCTTGGACGTCTCCTTGTTCTCCTTCTGTATAAAAGTTGAAACAGTCTGAACAGGTTTTGGTTCTGGTGATGAATGAGCGCAGCTATCATACGGACTGTGTCATCATCCATGGTGGAGAACAATTGATGATGTTGAAGACTAAGACCAAGGGTGAAGAGGTCTGTACACCACGGCTGCTGGACTCATGCTGAGATCCAGATGATTTTCTCCCCCTTTTTATAGGAAATATCGGTTGTCCGCTGGGTGTCCTTCTACATCCTCTAGACATACTCCATACATTCTAAATATATGAGATACATCCCAGATACAAACATTTTGTCCGTTTTTAATACTTTATATACGTTTACATCCTCTCTATTTCCATGCTACTAACGCTGTGTAGATGTTCCATGTATCTTTCGTTTCTTCCCTCTTTCCATTTTCAACTGCAGCAGATGTGAGTTGAGGGGATGGCCAGAGGATGCAGAGAGGATACAGCGGACGTTTAACGGATAACGGACATAGAACATTTGTTGCCCATATATGTCGCAGATGTACATTGTATGTGGTGGAAAGTTCATCCGTTCACAAAGTTTTGTGCAGCTCAAAACATCTTGCGCGGATGAAATTGCAGTGGACGGATGCTCGACGGATAGAGTGTATGAAACACGTATGCAATAAGTACACAATGGATGCATAGCGTTTTCCAATGGATGGCAAGCTTTTTTTAACCTTTTACATCCTCTTTGCATCCGTAAATGCAGTGGGACCGGGCCTTAAGTTTGAGATATACTGGTCTAATGAGTCTGAATACAGGGAAGTTCCAATTAGTGCAATTAATCCCCTGAAATGGTCACATTATTTTGGATGTACTATAGGTTTTGAGACAGTGGTTGATACGAAGGCTGTACCATGCCACACTACAAGCAGAAATACAATATTACTGTTTTGACAAGAAATGATAAATCATGCATGATAAACTAGCTTTATGTGTTGACAGGTTTTCTGGCTGTTTAACCTTTGATAAAATTGAGTTCTGGTAAAAAAGTAAAATATTTTTTGCCTCAAGAAGAGACAGGTTACCACTGCTTATACAATATCTAGAAAGATTTACATCTTGAGAAAATTTGGCAGTATTCTGTACCTCAATCAGCAGGTTCTAACCAGAAATTTGGGAGTAGTTTGGAGCAGAGGTCGCCAACCTTTTGAACCTCAGGGACCATCAAACTCATAATTTTAGATCCCAGGAATCACTAACTGGTTCTGTGGGTGTGGCCTAATTTGTGGGTGTGGCTTGGTGATCATGTGACTGGCTGGGCATGGCTTGTATGTAAATATTATAAATATTTATATAAATATTTAATTTTTTGTTAAAAAAAGATCAACTTTTACCCAAAATCAGGCAAAGCAGGCAGGCAGATTGAGTTGCTCACAGAATCAAAGATTCATTCAGAAATCTATCTATCTGCCATTGGCTAGCTCAGTCTGTCACATAAAATTTGCTTGCAAACAAACTCACAAAATTTAATCGCAACACACCATGCATTTTTTATTTTAAAAAAGAGCAACTTTTACCCAAAATCAGCAAAGCAGGCAGATTGAGTTGTTCAGAATCATTCAGTGACCTATCTATCTGCCATTGGCTAGCTCAGTCTCTCAAATTTTCTTGCCATGAGTCTGCACTGAATTTGCTTGCAAGCAAACCTTCAGTCCTAAGGGAGGTTCAGTTGTACTTATAAGCAGAGCTTAAGATCTAAAGACCAGCAAGAAAGTAAGAAATCCAATCATTTCCTGCTTCCTTGCTAATCTAAATCTCCTGGCACAGCAGAACAGATGATGTTTGGAAAAAGGAAAAATAGCAATTTAGCAGTTAAGTTTACCAGATAAGGAATGAGTGGACGGGGAGGGTTCCCACGGGCCATGTGGATGGCATAGCCTTGTGTTTCTGCGCTGCCTGGATTAATTGCTTTGTGAGGGTGCTCTGGTGGTGAGATTTCTCACCAAAATTTTATCACGGCCCACCAGTGGGTCACAGCCCACTGGTTGCCAACCACTTATTTGGAGAACTGGCAAATACCACCTCTGACTGGAGATTTTACAGTATTCTTCCCCTGCCACGCCCACCAATCCACACCCACAGAATGGTACTAAAAAAATTTGAATCCCACCACTGATTTCAATGTTATAATCTAATGGCTTAACTAAAACAGAACAATAGAGGGGATTTTTGAATAGAACAGAAATGTCAAGTCCACGAATGAATTTGCAAATACTTGTAAAAAGTTATCTACATTTTATTGTCATTTGCTCCTTTCGATTTATATTGACTGTTTCCTAGTATGATTTGATTGCTTATTTCTATGACTATTATTAAGTGTTGTACCTGATGATTCTTGATTCTTGACGAATGTATCTTTTATGTACACTGAAAGCATTTGCACCAAGACAAATCCCTTGTGTGTCCAATCACACTTGGCCAATAAAGAATTCAATTCTATTATATTCTTTCAATTCCTTACTTGCAAGATATACTATGCCAGGTGTACAACACATACTTGTAAGACTTGAGGCAACTGAAGTCAGCAGTTCCAGGCCAGATACGACTATTACACAAACATGTAACAATTATTTATTCTGGAAATCACAAAGAAACATTTTGCCATATACTGTATCCATAAATTTGGAAGAGTGGAAGGAAGAAGCCTCTTAATTTAAACCTCTGCACTAGCAATGGACATTCCACTGTTCTATATGACTTCATTCTTCTAGGCAGTAAAGTCTGTCCTCTAGCAAAATACTGAAGAATTTTTTAACCAAATGAAATCAAGAAATCAAGTTAAGGTATCATGTGGCAGATTCATGATTTACTACCAAACTTAGATCAGGAAGCCTGACAGTATCTTATGGGGATTGTCTGGTAAATCATGTGAAAATATGGTTGCAATTCACTTTCTACTATGGGGTGTGTGTGTGTGTGTGTGTGTGTGCTTGTGGGAGCATAAAATTAATGTTAGAAGTAAACTTCTAACTTCTTTTTAACTTTATATACAGTATGTTATCAGCATGTCAAATCACAAGTAATGGGAGATGAATTATTAACAGAAATAAGCCTTGAGAACTTCTTCTGGATCAGAATGTGGTAAATTAAAAGTGAATGTGACTGGGGGCAGATTATATGTTATGCTCTAACATTGAATATGAAAATAAGTGCAAATGGAACTGAAACATGTTATCATTTTTTATTTGCAGGTCTAATTCCACCTAGTACTTATAATATACATTTCCGGGATAGCATTTCATGACCAGAAATAGTCCTTGGATTAAGGCCACATCATTTCAAATCATATGATGATCAGATATCACATTAATATTATTTGGTCATCCTTAGTTTAATAATAATAATTTCAAGAAGTGGTGTGTTTTATTGGCAGAAAGCCTGTAGCATATTACCTATTAACAACTTGTTTAAATTTGATCATAATCTTTCTAATCTAGAAATGAAAAACTTGTGGCCCTTCAGTTATAATAGAATTATATTCAGCATTCTTGAATATTAACTTTGCTGAGTTGAACTGCTAGGAATTCAGCCACATTTTGGAAGTAATAAATGTTTTCAGTTGTTGGAAGTATAATTGATTTTCAGGCAGTCATTGACATTAATTCTTCCAATATTACTGCTATAGATTGGAAGTGTATCTTGAAAATGCTATCAAATATGCAGATATACTAATATCTTCAGACCCTGATTGTATAGTCTGATGGGGTCTGTCTGTCAAAACAGACACCCACATGGTGGTATTGCCTCTGAAGAGACAAACTGCTATCACCATTTAATTTCTGTATAAATATAATCTTTCTAACCCTCATACATTCTTGTAAGAATCACCATACAGTAGATTAGGCTGAAATGGTAGTTGATTAAAATGGCTTCACATCTG
The DNA here is from genome assembly GCA_015471245.1 of Laticauda colubrina. Classification (NCBI taxonomy): domain Eukaryota; kingdom Metazoa; phylum Chordata; class Lepidosauria; order Squamata; family Elapidae; genus Laticauda; species Laticauda colubrina. Next base: position 9,389,630 of record BLBF01000041.1, on the reverse strand, counting down.
GGCATATTTAAAAAGGTTTTCTCAATCCAAGTGCACTTATATTTGGCATTAAAGTACTGTTTGCTGAAATTCTCAAGCAGATTTTTATTCTGTAAATTATCTTCAGTGAAATCAATGAAGACTTAGTTTGAACCAAGGGCAGAACAAGTTTATTGTGCATGAGTGGCCCAGCCTTGGATTTATTTTCATTTCTAGATTATAGTTCCAAAAAGAAAAAGCAAACAACGTAACAAAAGAATAGTACAGAAATCAGCCTTGTTTCAAAAAATATAGAGCATGTGAAAAAAAAGGGCATTCTAAAAACTGTCAAATTTATGTACTTTAATGTGTTAAATTATCAAACGTTGGGATTGCCACAAGTTTTCAAATGCATAGTAGTCAACTTTAAATGTTCAAGGATTTCACTTTGAGTGTATGCAAAGATTCATACAGAATAAGAAAGTTTAAGAAAAAAAAGAGTATCTTATATTCTCCTCCATGCTGTATCGAGAGCCCATGATGAATTGACTCCTTCCTATGATGTCATTTAGCTGAGTCTGTATGAAGATATAAAAGGCAGCCCCTGGGAGAGACCCCAGCTTTTGACTCAGCTCCTTTCAGTCAGTAACTGTGTCTCTGAAAGCATTTTGTTAGATAGCACTCACCAGTGATCTTCAGTACTTTTTTCCTCTCTCCAAGCAGCTCCCAGGGATCTGGACAGCTGCTCTTCCAGGAAAGAAGGGTGCTCTCCCTCTCTCTCTCTTTCTCTCTCTCTCTCTCTGTAGGCCTCCCCAACGCCTGCGGTTTTGAGTGATTGTAAAAACGATCAGCAAACGGATAAGAGCACAAGCTAGCTTGATTGTGTGGTCGGTTGCTGCATTTTTCCCTTGCTGACTTCGCTCAGGGCTCTGTATAGGAGTGATTCTTCGATCTCAAGGCCTGTTTCCTCTAGTCAGCAGCCATCTTGGATTGAAGCCTTCCACCATGAGGTGAGCGGCCATTTTGTAAGCCTGGGGGCCATTTTATACCCTAAGGGCTTAATCAGTCCAGAGGGAGGTGGCTGCTAAAATCAGAGCTAAGGCTCTAACCTGTAAGAAGGCAACTCAGGCTGAATTGAGGGCAGAGAAGCACAGACATGCAGCCCTAGAGACGCAGTTCAACAGAACTATTCAACAGAAGGGAGTGCAACTACAGCATGTTTCAGGTGATGCTCATGGGCCCCAGCCAAGCTCTCCCAGGGGAGGAGGAGTTATTTATGAGCCTTACCATCCTCCATCCTGGTCTCCTGAGGCTCTTGCAGTACAATCAGATCCTCAGGATCTAAGCAGATCTGGGCCTTATGTCCAACAGGCTTCTGGGCCCTATGCTCCTCCCCCTCCCTCCAGGCCTTGAACCTCTCCTCAATCTAGGCCTGAAGCCTTCATTCCCACAGCAGCAGGCCTTCGGCCTGCTACCTCTACCTTTGAGCATAGACCAGGGTATATCCAAGGTATTGTCTCAAAGGGATTGGCTGAAAGCTTCAAGCAAATTCTTCAACCTCTGGAAAGGGTTCAAACCCTTCTCCCTTATCAATCTATAAGTTCCTTGCCTATAAGTTCCTTGTAAATCACACTGATTTACACAGGCCCCAGGACCTCAGAGTCTATTCTTTTTTATCAGAATAGGAGGAGGTTGATAAGGAAGGAAGGGCTTCACCATTGGAACACAGTTACTCCTCTCGTTCAGAGTGTGAAGAGGGCGAGATTTTTGACCAAAATCTTTCAGAGAAAGAGGATTCTTGCCCAGAGCAGACATCCTCTGCATTGGTCTTCAAACCTACTCTCTTCAGGCCATTACTCAGCAAGACCTTGGTCACTGTCAAGCTGTCTCCAGAGGAAGTGGCTCCCGAGCCACAAGGAAATCCCTCCAGGCAGGGAGACTCATTCTTCTCCAAGCCTGTAGTGCATGCAGAGGTTTTTCTTCTCCCACTTTGTTCCTGGACACGGTCAAGGAATAGTGCGCTTCCCCTTTGGCAGGTCCTTGCCCATCTTCTTAGGATAAGTGTTTCTACAATGTCAGTGCAGCTCTGGACAATGCCCGGGGAAGTGCCTTCTATTGACATTCCAGTTCTGGCCTCATTCTCATCTTCTGGCACTCCCATGGAGTCAGAAGATAGCCTGAAACTGGATTATAAAAGTTCCGAACAGACCGTCAAGCGCAATCACCAGGCCGCTGCTTGGGCTGTTCGGGCTTCAACAGCAGCATCCTTTTTCACAAGGATATCCATACAGTGGCTGCGCCAACTCCAGAATAGATTGCCTGCTTCTGACCTTCGGTGTCACCAAGATTATTGCAGCGGCGGAATTCACTGTGGATGGCACTCTCAATTCTGCCAAATTTGCATCCAAAGCCATGGCATCTTCAGTAGCAGCAAGAAGACTTTTATGGCTCCGAAATTGGCAGGCGGAGTCACGCCAAAAATGGAAGCTGGCTTCAGTTCCATTCACAGACAATAAGCTTTTTGGCGATGCTCTGGAACCTTATCTCATCGAAACCAGAGATAAATGTAAAATTCTCTCTTCCTCTGGGAAGAAAGCCGACTATCGCCCTGCTCCTTATCGCCCTCTTGCCTTCTGAGCGGAGACCTCATCTTGCTTCCTCCGCTCTCAGAGGCCATACTCCCAACGCCAAGACCAATGGGTGGAAGCATCTGGCAGGCAACAACCTTCTACTGGTAAATGGCCCTTTCGGGGGGAGGGGGTCGTTCCTTCCATTGCTCTAAATAATCCCTCATTCTCCCCATCCATCGGAGGTTACCTAGTCTTCTTTGCCCCCAAATGAGAGGAATCAACAACGGATGCCTGGGTGCTCAGCACTATTAGGTCAAGTTTACAATTGGACTTCCTAACACCACCCCCCAATTTTTTTTTGATCTGTCCTGTCTCTCAGGACATTTCAAGGCAAGCCCTCATGAATCAGGCTGGTCAGCACCTTCTTGAAATCAGGGTTATTCAACCTGTTCCCCCTTCTCAATGGGGATATGGGCTTTAATCTCGCCTTTTCATCGTTCCCAAAGCCTTGAGGGGGTGGCAAGCCATCCTTGATCTAAAATTTCTCAATCAATTTGAAATATACAGCCGATTTAAAATGCAGAATCTGCATTCTATTTTAGAGAGCGTTCGGGAGGGCGAACACTCCCGAACACTCCTCTCTTCCATTGATCTCACTGAGGCTCACCTCCACATCCCAATTTGGCCTCATCATCGCCAGTTTCTCCGTTTCTGTTATCAGAATACCCATTATCAGTATCGAGCACTTCTCTTCCGCTTCTCATCGGCTCCAAGGGTCTTCACAAAGGTTCTGGCAGCACTGATAGCATTGATGCTACTTGGACGACATTTTGATTCAGGTCTCTTCCATCCACGTGGCCCATCAGGATCTGCAAATTACCCTGTCATATCTCCAGAGCCACGGATTTACCATCAACACCAAAAAGAGCCAGCTCTCTCCCACAACCAAATTTCAACATTTGGGAGCAGTCATCGAGACCACGTCGTGCCAGGTTTTCCTGTCCCCAGCTCGTGGAAAGAGCCTTGCAGAGATCATCAGCCAGATCCAGCAACATCAAACTGTCCCCGTCACTGCTGTCCAAACTTCTGGGTAAGATGATCTCCTGTACTAGCATCATCCTGTGGCCTCGGCTCCACTCCCAACCCCTCCAATGGTTCCTGATTCCCTACCAACGAGCAGGAACCAGCCACTCATCCATCAAGGTCCCGCTCCCGCCACAAATCCGGAGATCTCTCTATTGGTGGTATTCCCTGTCAATCTGTTCAGGGACCCAGACAGGCTTGTGATAACCACCGATGCCAGCCTCCTGGGTTGGGGTTCCCATATGCAGGGCCAGATAGCTCAGGGCGTTTGGTCCAGATCGGAACAGACCCTTCCCATAAATTGGCTAGAGCTCAGAGCCATTTTTCTGGCTCTCAAGCATTTCAGGCAATCAGTGACCGGCTCCCATGTTCTAGTCCTTAGAGACAATATGGCCACAAAGGCTCTTGTCAACTGGCAAGGGGGGACGAGGTCCAAAGCCCTCATGAGAGAGGCTCTACGGTTGGAGTTATGGACAGAGAAACACCTGTTGTCGATCTCAGCAGACCACATCTCCGGAGGATCTCAGCAGGAGCCTAGTTGACCAGGCAGAATGGTCCATTCCTCCATCTCTATTCAGGGACATTTCCCTCAGATTCAGAACACTGGAGGTGGATCTCTTCTCCACTCCTCAAAATGCCCAAGTCACCAGATTCTTCACCAGGTTTCTTTGCCAGGGAGCGAAGGGGACCAATGCTCTTTGGTGCAGATGGCCCAAGGGTCTCCTCTATGCCTTTCTCCTGCTTCCCATCATTCCGGCAGTAATTAAAAAGATGTTGGAGGAACGAGTGGAGCTCCTCCTCCAGGCACCCTATTGGCCAAGGAGGCCCTCATTTGCGGACCTGGTCAGCCTATCGGTGGCTTCTCCTTGGAGGATCCCAGCCCATCTAATCTCTCTTCACCAGGGCCCCTGCTCCACCCAGAGTCCCAGTGGTTCAAGCTGGCACTTGAGCAGCAGCGGCTAGACTAGGCTGATCTTCCAGAAAGGGTCATCCTCACTATCCTGGTGTCTCTCAAACCTTCTACGTGATCTATGATGCCATTGGGAAGACTTTTTCCTGATGGTGCCTCAAGGAGGGTCTTTCTCCTGCTTCAGCCCAGTTGGCAGAAGTTCTTAGCTTCCTTCAGCATGGGCTGGAGAAAGGTTTGGCCCCCAACACCTTATGCAGGCAGTTTGTGGCCCTCTCCTCGGTCCTTTCATGGGGTTCGCTTCCTTCCTTATCCCATCACCCTTCAGTAAGGAGGTTTTCAAAAGGGGCTTCCAACCTGCACCTACCAGTGGTTCACAGGTATCCTTCCTGGGACCTTCATATGGTCCTTAATGCCCTTACAAAGCCCCCTTTGAACCCCTTAGAACAGCGTCTCTCCATTTCCTGACTCTGAAAGTAGTGTTCCTTGTTGCCATCACTTCTACCAGGAGGGTTTCCGAGCTTGCTGCTCTTTCCATCAGACAGGACCTTTGTTCCTTTCATGATAATAAGGTTGTTCTCCATCTGGACCCCTCATTTATTCTGAAGGTTAACACCTGGTTTCACAGGTCCCAGGACATTGTTTTGCCTGACTTCTGTCCTCTCCTGCACCATGACTTAAAGCAGCAGTGGCACATGCTAGATGTAAGAAGGGCTCCTAGAATATACATTAAGCACACTTCCTCCTTCAAGAAGTCAGAAGCCATGTTTGTTTCCTTTTTCCCTTCTCACTTGGGGCACAAGGCCTCTTCTCCTACTATTAGCAGGTGGGTCAGGTCTTGCATTGAGCAGGCCTACAAAGCTGCGGCCCTTCCGGTTCCCCGAGGTCTGACGGTGCACTCTACCAGAAGCGCGGCCACTTCTGCTGCCTGGGTGACCCTAGCATCCTTGGAGATTTGTCATGCGGCCACGTGGACATCCCTGTCTCCTTTCATCAGACACTACCGTCTGGATGCCTTTGCCTCAGCGACTGCAGCCTTCAGCAGACGAGTGCTTCAATGAGTGTTTCCACAGTCGGTGTGATGAACCGGACGAGGACCCACCCGTGGACATGCAAGCTTTGGTATGTCCCATCCTGAGTTCTCGATGCAGCATGGAGGAGAATGGGCATTGGTGGAGGTTACCGTGTGTTAAGCCTGGGTTCCCCAACCAGGGTTAGGTAGACAAGCTAAAC
>BLBF01000041.1:9364200-9378125 GCA_015471245.1 Laticauda colubrina | reverse complement strand
ATAATAATAATAATAATAATAATAATAATAATAATAATAATAATAATCATCTACTTATTATGAAAGAGGAAATCTGAGATACACATTTTTTTCAAATAGCAAGTAACCAATACTTAAAAGAAAAAAGCCAAACATGTCTTAAGTATTTCAGATTTCAGAGACCACAATAATATCAAATCTGTTGGTGGCATGTACATGATTAAAGAAAATCACCCTTGTCTTCATAAATTGAAGTGGGAAGAAAGGAAAAAAAGCTCAATCACCTTGCAAATTAGATTTAAGAACACATAAGAGATCTTTGACCACTAAAGCCTTAGTTCAGCCATCATAATCAATGCAATGATTCTATTATCCAGGACCACTAACTAGTTCATACAAGAGATGAAAAGTTGAAAGGAAGAAAATCCCAAAACATATCAAATTGACTTAAATTAGAAGAAATCCAACAGGAATGTTCCAAGATATTTGGGCATCTGACATAGAAAATTTATATGGCTTTCTAACTTTCTTCACAAAAGTAAATGCAATAACAATAAATTAATATTCTGTATTTTGATTAAATGTAAACTCTTACTGTCTCAAGCCATCTTTTTCCTTGCCTAAATAGGAGACAGACTGGCATTACAACTCCTGCCTATCTTCTTAAGTTCATGTGAACACAGTATAAATGGCCCAACAAAATATGTTAGTCATTATCAAGAGGATATAGGAAAAACTCTATGCAGTTAGCAACATAATTATTGATTAATTGAATGTTTACAACACACCTTATACTGTTAGGGTAAAACTATAAAATATTAAACTTTAAATAAGAACAGTTTCAATCTAAGTTGTGAAACAACAAAATATAAATATTTGGCACATGTTGAACTGAATAGAGAGTGATGGGACAAAGTTGATGCAATCAAAGAATCTGAAAACTGTGTTGCACAACTTTTTTTTCTTCATTTCATGTATCTCATGGCCAATATGACAGGACAAAGTTAGCTACCTCTGCATAACAATTAGTTATTAACTGAGAGGAATGTTTTCACTTAGTGCAAAGTATTAATATTGTTACTTTCCTAATCTTGTTTTCTATATGCCTTCTATAGCCCATAGTAAAATTCCTAAAAATTTAAGAGACTGACTTTTGCCCAGAAAAATCAGATTTCAAAATTGATTCCAAATACTGTACATGGTAGCAGTATATCCAAAGTAGTGGATATATTGCAAAACAATAAAATAAACAAACAAACAAACAATAAATAAATAAATAAATACAGACACACTGTAATTCAAGCAGTTGGAGATGACAGGTGAAAGCCACCGCAGGCTAAATTCAGTAGCAAATCTGATCTCAAACCCATGTTATGTGCCATCATAACTAACAGGAGAACTTAGCAGGATTTCTGGCATCAAGTAAGTCATTCCTGGAATTTTTCAATTAAACATTATCAGGACAGAATTAACAAAAGCTGAGATAAGGGAGGGAGGGAGAAAGGAAGGTGTTTTGCACGTCAATAAGAATGAAGACTCAGAGAGAGCATGTTGACAGGATTTTACAACTGCAGCAGTTAAGAAGGTCTCAGTTCATCCAAGACAGACAGACAAAAGAGTCTGGCAGTTTCTGTGTGGAAGAAAGTCAAAAGCTGTCATGGCTAGTTCATTTTAAGGTGTCATCAGCATTTTTGAACATAAGAATGGCATTGTAGATTTTAAGTGCTGGGCCAAGCTTTACGCTCATGATCTTCACAATGTCAGCCTGAGTCAGCAAAAGGAAGGCCTCACCATCAATCATCTGTGGAAGATATGTCTGTTTAAGTATAATGCATATACAGCAACAGGTTAAACATCCAATTATTTAATCTCATTATACTGTTAGCAGAAGATGCAAAATAAGACAATTCAGAAAGGTGAAGAAGTCCAAAAACTTTACTGTATTCAGATTTATTGTAAAGATTGAACAGTAACAGTAAGACTTCTTTAATGCATGCTTCAAAAAGGATTCAATCATTTTATGTTTATTCAAGATCATATCATAAAAAATTAAAACCACCGAACTCAATCTGAGAATATAGCAACATTTCATTAATTAAGTGAATACTTCTGTTATCACATTTGGACACAACAAAACTTTACTCTTGGGCATAGAGTAACTTGTGGAGTAAATAGGTTGCTTATCTTTTAGGAAAAGTTCTTAATATAGATAGTCCTCACTTTTCAACCACTTGTTCAGTGACCATTCATAGTTGCAATGGTGGTCAATGAGTGATACTTACAGCTGATCCTCGATGTTCTGGTCACTGCAGTACTCCTGCAGTCACATGATCACAATTTAGGTGCTTGGCAACCAGTCTGTATTGGCAACCAGGATTGCAGCATCCTGCAGTCATGTTACTAATATATGTCACATTCCCTGCTGGCTTTCCTCAAGCAAAGTCAATGTGGAAGTCAACAGAATAGACTGCAAGTCATCCTATTAAGTGCTCTCCTGTTTTCTTACTCCACATGTCAAGGAATTTTTATTTTGTGAGACTGCAGAGCACTTGGAATAGTGCTAAGCAGCAGGCATCAGGCTAGAAACAGTTCTTCATTAGATATGAAGTCATCAGGATGACCTTGGCCCAATCACTCTCTCTCAGGCCTAGGAAGGTGGAAATGGCAAACTACTTCTGAAATCTTGCTAAGAAAACTTAATGAACTTGTCCAGGCAAGGACTCAAAACTGATTTGAGGAAACACATCAGAGATGGTATTCAACAGGTTCTGACCAGTTCTGGAGAACCAGTTGTGAAAAATTTGAGGAGTTCAGAGAACCAGCAAATACCATCTCTGACTGGAGATTTTAAAGTATCCTTCCTCTGCCACGCCCACCAAGCCACGCTCATAGAACTATTAATAAAAAAATTGAATCCCACCACTGATATACACACAAAAAATATTCCACTACTCTACCTCATCTCTGAAGAGTTTTGCTTGATCCTCACAACCTGTTAACGTCTGTACAAAGCTGAAAACCTTTGGAGAAAAGACATACAGACAAAAATTAAAGAAGAGAGAAAAGGGGAATAGCAGTTTTCTCTATACCAACAAATCCTAAACCTTTCTTTAATATGACCTATTTCACCATCAGAAGCACCTGAATCTGATCTATTGACCAAGATTTGGTAATATACTATCCCACCCCTAATGACATCTGGAAGATGCTGAAAAACAAAATTATTTAAATGTATTACATTAAAGTAAGGTTAAGGTTGCTTAAACAAAATTTTGGATACTCTTACCTCATCAATTGTCCATTTGGCCACTGTGGATGCTGTGATCCCAGCTACTCCAGGGAGAAGCTTACAATGCTGATCCCAGCAGAGAGATAAGGAACGGTCAGGATGTGCTGACAAGGCTGACATAAACAGAGACTGGTGCATACTTTCTGATGAAATGGCTGATAACAAGATTTATCACATGTCAAATTAGAATGGGAAATTTAAAAAAACCCTCAAAAAAGGCAGAAGCAAACTTCTTCTGTAACACCTTGAAGAAAAATGTGCGGATGCAACAATCAGGAACTGAATTCAGCTCATGGGTACTATCATCATTCTAAAGTATGAAGAAATTGGCTTCTTCTACAAGTTCTATGACAACTTTCTCCTATCCGATTTGTTGAGATTACACCACCCAGAACTCCTGGTCCTCCTATATCTCTTGGTGCTGTGTTATATCTGGCTTTTGATGGGATAATCCCCAACCTGAGTTGATGATCAATTTTAGGGTCTTCCTGGACATTTACCTCCTGTTCAATAAGCTGCTGGTAGTTATGGGTGGGGAATATCTGTAGAAATTTACCAACTACACCAATTCCTGAACTGAGAAACCTTGCTCACAGTCATTCATGCCTTAGTCACTTTCTACTGGATTACTTTAAGATGCTGTACATGACACTAACCTTGAAGACTACCCAGAAAATCCACCTGATCCAGAATTTAGTGACATACACACAGTGTTGAATACCATTCAGGCCCTATAATATACTAGAGTATACAAGATGTACTGGCTCCCAATCTCTTTCTAGATGCCAATCCAAGATGCTAATAATGACTTTTAAAGCCTTGCATGACAGTGTCTGATTATTTGCATGATTACCTTTCCCTGCCTATTCTACCCATTTTGGTAGGGTGGATATGCTCCGGGTCCCCTTCTTGAAATGTCTTAACTGGTCTGCAGTTTCAAAGGCACTAGTCTCACTTTAGACAAAAAACTATATGTGTGATTTTGGACAAATCACTCTCTTACAGCCTTAGGAAGGAGGCAATGGTATCTTGCCATGGTATCTTCTGGCATCTTGCCAAGAAAACTGCAGGGACTAATCCAAGCAGTCACCAATGACTTGAAGACACAGAAAAAAATCAAAGTGGATCCTAGAAAGCATATGCCTTTTCCTATGGAATCCCCTTTCCTATAGGATCCATCAGGGACCACAAACGTTTTTTGTTCTTCATACCCTTCAGGAAAAGGGGATCTCTTGTCAGCTATCAATATGGATTACCTTCTACAAGCTTTTGAAAGTAGCCAAAACTCCAGGTTGCCCAACTCTATTACTAAAGTATCTCAATAGCATCAACATTTTTAAAATAAAGTTTCATAATCTCTTCCGCATTACATTTGAATAGGATTTCCATCCCTATAGATATATAACATTAATGCCGAAAAACACAGAACATATTTTAACAAAGATGGTATTTAAAACATAATTTGAATTCTATCAAGTTAGCCAGATCCAGTTGTACCTTTTACATATGAAGACCCACTCAATAATTATTTTGCTACTCTTACAGCATTGTTCTTATAGGATAAACCCTTTTTTGCTAGCCACTTATAGAAAAAACAAACTAATATACTTACTTTGGAAATCATCTTGCTGGATTTTCCGATATTTGGGAGGTCGTCCTCTAGAGAAACAAAAAATGCTTTATATAAGTCATAGGGTTGATTGGAAAATGTGCTATAGTAAATCCTACTAGCTAAACCTTAAACCATATATTGGTGGGGGCAAAATCATGTGAAACAGATGACAGTGGAATAAAAGCAGCTTGGAAAAGTGCTATACAGGTAGTCTTCACTTATTGACTGCAATTGGGATAGACAAATCCATTGCTAAGCAGCACAATTTTAAGTAAAATGTCATGTGACATCATGGATTTGTGATATCAATTCTGGTTGCAGTTGTGAACCAAATCACTGAGTTACTTACTGCTGACTTCCCCATTGACTTTATTTGTGAGAAACTGGCAATTACATGACCATGAGATGCTGCAATCATCCTAAAGGTGTGCTTGGTTACCAAGCACCCAAATTGAATCACATGATCACAGTGCAATGGCTTCAAGATTGTTCTTCAGTGCCATTGTAACTTTGAACAGTCACTGAATGAGTGATCAGTAATCAAGGACTACTTCTACTTGCAAATGTACTCCCAAGAACAAGTAAAGAAAAGGTGCATGCATTTCAAGATTACATGCCTTTTCAAAAAGATCTTTCTTAATGAATCCACAAGAGAAGAATGTTTTGTTTGTTTTACAGACCCTGAATCAAATATCCATGTCCAGAAATTTGCATGCAGTATCTAGCTGATTTTTTCATTTTTTTCATTTAATAGTATTTATTGCTTTTATATCCTGTCTGTCATGGAGAGTGGAAGTATTAGCTGACCATGGTTAATCTTGAAAAAATGCTGGATCTGGATAATAGTTGGGTGGGGGATAACTAAGGAATACTGGACTGGGATGTCAAAAAAAGAAAATACAAAGATAAATCAATGTCATGTTACTGACAAGAAAATGAGTGCAACTTCTATGAGTTGAGCTTGATTTGAGTGACTTTTTAACATTTTCTTTTGTAAGTTTAAGATGTATACACAGATGGGATTTCTCCCCTCATTTTTAATTCAGAGCAACCTACAATATGAGGTGGGTAGGACTGCTTCAACCCTAATAGGTAGATCAAATCAAGAAACTAACTTCACAGAAAGACTAAAACTATTTTTATCGAAAGTAGCTACAATTACAGAACATTGCATATCTGACTGTGTTGTACTCTTCTTCCTTCAGTGAATAAGGGAAGTGTCTGTTTGTGGACAGCCAAGAAAAAAAAACCCCAAATGGATTATCAAACAAATCAACCCAGAGTTCTCACTTGAGGTACAAATGATCCAGTTCAAATTAATCAAAATTTTGGACACATTACACAAAAAAACTAGCCCTGTGCTGAAAAAGGTAGAAGGAAAGAGAAGATGAGGATGACTTGCAACAAGACAGATAGATTCAACTGCAGTAGAAATGGGTACACCATGGGAAAACCTGAAAGATAAGTTAGGGATAGACAGTCGAGAGAAAATCTATTTATGTGATTGCGAACAGTCAACAATAATTTGATGGCCCATATTTAACCACACTGAGAGCAAACTTTGTGATTAAATGAGAACTTGAACCTGGATTTCCATGTAGTTCAACCCCTTAAGCCCATGTCACACTGAACCAACGGATGCAAAGAGTAAAAATGGTCCATTTTGTCCATGTAAAATGGACAAAAAAGCTTGCCATCCGTTGGAAAACGCGATGCATCCGTTGTGTACTCACTGCATATGTGTTTCATCTGCTCTATCCATAAAACATCCGTCTACTGCTATTTCATCTGCTCAAAAAGTTTTGAGATGCACAAAACCTTTTGAGCGGATGAACTTTCCGCCGCATACGATCTACATCCGCAACACATACGGGCAACAAACGTTCTAAGTCCGTTGTCATCCGTTACACGTCCGATGTATCCTCTCGACATCCTCTGGCCATCCGCGCAACTCACATCCGCTGCAGCGGAAAATGGAAAGAAGAAGTGAAAGGTACGCGGAACGTCCACACAGCGTTAGTAGCACGGACATAGAAAGCATGTAAGTGGATGCATCTCATATATAAAGCATTAAAATGGACAAAACGTTCGTATATGGGATGTATCTCGGATATTTAGGATGTTTGGAGGATGCCTAGAGTATGTGGAAGGACAGCTAGCGGAAAACTGACATTTTCTATAAAAAGGGGGAGGAAATCACCTGGATCTCACTTTCAGTCCAGCAGCCCTGGTGTGCAGACCTCTTCAGCCTTGCTCTTGCTCTTCCACATCATCCATTGATCTCCACCATGGATCATCGCACACTCCTTTTGGTAGCCATCATTCAAAACCAAAACCAAGCCCTCTTCAGACTGTTTCACCTTTTCTATGCAAGGGGAAGAAGGAGACGTCCAAGAGCTGTCTGGGTCCGAAGATGGATCGGGAGAAGAGTGGAGTTTGGACTCTATGACAAGCTGATGGTGGAGCTGAGGAATGAAGACCCTCGTGCATTCCAGCACTTCATGAGAATGCCACCAGTCATGTTTGATGAAGTTGTAGAGACCCAGGTTGACCAAGGCAAACACCAACTTCCGCCCCAGCCTGGACCCTGGACTGAAGGTGGCACTGACTCTGCGCCACCTAGCCTCTGGGACCACGTACAGAAACATGCAATATGTCTGGAGGGTGCCACACAACACCATCAGCATTGTGGTCAGAGAAGTGGTGCAGGCCATCATCGAAAAATAAGTGGAGGAGCTCCTCCAGTGTCCCACCACTGAAGAAGGCTGGAGGAAAGTTGCAGAGCAGTGGTATCAGAGGTGGAACTTTCCCCACACCGTTGGAGCCATAGATGGGAAGCATGTGGCCTGCAAAGCTCCAGCCAACTCAGGGTCCAATTATTTCAACTACAAGGGCTTCTTCAGCATCATCCTCTTTGCCATGGTTGATGCTGACTACAAGTTCATGTACATCGATGCTTCAGGCAACGGGTCAGCTTCAGATGCCCAGATATACAATGCCAGTGACCTCAAGGGTGGGCTGGAACGAAACCTCATCATGGGTTTCCCAGATCCAGACCCCCTACCCAATGACACACAAGGTGTGCCCTACTTCATCGTGGGTGATGATGCCTTCTCCTTCAGAACCTACCTCATGAAGTCCTACACTTCCAGATACCTCACCCATGAAGAGAGGATCTTCAACTACAGGCTGTCCAGGGCAAGACAGGTGGTGGAGAACGCCTTTGGCATCCTGGCCAACAGGTTCCTGGTACTTCTCACCACCATGCAGCATCGCCCACAGACCGTGAGGAGCATCGTGGAAGTTTGTTGCATCCTGCACAATCTCATGCGCACCCGCTACCCAGTGTTGCAGAACAGATTGTGGACCATCAATAAGGCAATGGGGACATGGAGCCTGGTGAATGGAGGCAAGGACTAAACCTGATAGACACTGTGGATGTGCAAGGCCCCAACAGAGCTTCATGTGAAGGGAAGAAGCAGCGCAACCTCCTGAAACACTGGTGCAACTTCCCAGCTGGAGCAGTGGAATGGCAAGACAGGATGGTAGTTGCTTAATGGATGCTTCCTTGAGCCTGTCTCATAACACTGATGAGATTGTGCCATGTATGTTGAGTGGCCTTACAATGAATAGGGCATTAATAAAGAGTTGTGTTTATGTTGAAATGTGTGGCAGCTGGGAGGGTGGACCATATAGTCCCACTATGCTTGCACTGGAGGTTTATCTATCCCACAACTATCCTTATCCCACAGCTATCCTTACCCATCCCACAGCTATCCTTACCCATCCCACAGCTATCCATCCCACAGCTATCCTTACCCATCCCACAGCTATCCATCCCACAGCTATCCTTACCCATCCCACAAGCATCCAAAGGCTTAACCCTTTTTTCAAAGTTTTCCCCAACACTTTTAAGTAAAAAAAATGAACCAAGTGTGTGAAGCAAAGATAACCTTTATTAATAACAAACTGTATGACTTTATTAAAAAGCAAAATGACCCAAGTAAAGTGTCTTTAAGCAAAGATAAGGTGAACAGGTAACAACTCAGTCTCTGGCACTCTTCTCAGTCACTCTGAGGCATGCCCATGATCTCAGATGTAAAGGGGCCAGGGACTGTGGAGGTGGATGTTGCTGGAGTGCTGGTCTGAGGCGCCATTGGGGTGCCTGGCCCCGAGAGTACAACAGGAGATGGTGTGTGCAGGAAGCTCTCAGAGAGCTGACTCAGTCCCGTGAGGTTGAGAGGCACTTACTCAAGTACCTGGGATGTGAGGCCCAAGACTGATGACAGATGTTCTGAGGAAGGGCTTGGCTCTGGGGTGGAGGAAGGAGGAGTATAGTGGGGCTGTCTGGTCTGTAGCTGGGTTATCTGAGGCATCTGTGGCGTCCGAGGAACCTGGGTGTGGACTGGGAAGGGCTGCCTCTGCTGTGGGAAGTCCTGGTAGTGGTAGGCTTGGTAGGCGAGGAGCTGCTGAAATCCGTGGAAGGGCTGTGACATCGCCAGGGGTGGAGGAGCAGACCTGGACTGGGTAGGAGCAGGTTCAGTTGGGCCTGAAGGGTGGTGCAGAAGACCTGTGATCCTCTCCTTCATCGCCTGGTACTGGGCCTCGGGCATGTCCATGAGGGTATGGCTCACGTATGTGATGAAGGGCTTGCGGTTGGAGGATGGTATGTTGAAGTGGACCAGCTGGGAGAGGAGATCTGTGCTGGCTTTGATTGTGTCCCTGATCTTCAAAAGGACAGTGTGGCTCTGTCCCTCCGGTCTGCCTCTCTGCCTGCTTTCTGTGGCGGTGGAGCTGGGGGTGGGTTGGTCTCTGGTGGCTGCTTCTTCTTGCTCCATCTGAGACAGGGGATCCTACACGTCCTCCGGCATGGGGAGTGCAGCTGTCAGGGGGGTCTCTGTCATGGGACCCTCCAAAGACACCTGCCTGGACATTCCAGCTGTCTCCTGGCTGGAAGAGACTCTCTGTGGGCTGTCTGAGGGAGAGGGTTGACAGAGGGGCTGCTCCTCGGTGGCAATCTCACCCTCCAGGAAGCTGCACCTGGCCATGACATCGGTCTCTCGGTCAGTGAGCTTGACAGCGGCCTGCCCAGATCTCTTCAGGTGCAGCTTGCCATACCAGGTGTGCATATGCTTCCACCACCCCAGGAGGACATCTGAAGTGTAGCCCAGGCTCTCCTCCTTCTCTCTCCACGCTGCCTGCTTCCGCTTGGTGTCGCGATAGAGCCTGTGGCCCTTCCTCCACAGGTACTCATTCTCCCTCAGCCATTCCAGCACCTTCTCCTCATGGTCTTCGGAAATGGAGTACTGTTTCCTCTCCCCCTTCTCCTTGCCTTGCCTCTTCCTCCCTCTGGCAGGGGCTTCAGGGCCTTCAGCAGCAGGGCTTTGAGGGCCTTGGGGCTGGTCCACCACAGCAGCAGCAGCAGCAGGAGAAGCAGGAGCAGCAGCAGGAGAAGCAGCAGCAGTACCAGCAGGAGAAGCACCAGCAGCACCAGCATCACCAGCAGCAGCAGGAGAAGCACCAGCAGGAGAAGCACCAGCAACACCAGGAACACCAGCAGCAGCAGCACCAGCAGCTTCAGAGTCAGCGCCAGGGGGTGGGATGGTGGTTCTGTCCTTCTTGCCAGGGCTGGCAGGAGTAGGCATAGGCTTCCTCTTCTTCCCCATGGTGTTCTCTCAAGATGTCTCTGGCAGCAGGTCTTTCCTCTGAATGCTGAATGCTTGCAAGCTGCCTCCTTTTATATCCGCGGAGCTTACGCAATTCATCCTCCCCGCATGCGCAGTGATCGCTTTGCATCTGCTAGGCATCCGCTATGCATCCTATAGGCGTCCGTGATGCATCTGCGTCATCCGCAACGCATCCGCTGCTTCCGCTACGCGTCCGCTTCGCTGTTCTTCTCCGGAAGCCCTGGAGATGTGTCATCCGCTTCCATCCACTTCCATCCACTAGGCTTCCTATGAACATCCGCTTTACATCCCCGCTACATCCTCCCCCCGTCCGTTCCTTTCCGTTGTTGTCCGCTCTGTTTATGCAAATTTGGGGCACTTTTGAGAGCGGATAACAACAGATGGAAAATTTGCTCGTCCACTGTGTCCTTTTTACATATGTTTTGCATCCGTCGGCCAGTGTGACCTAGCCTTTAATCACTATTATACTTCCATTGGCTATGTCAAATGTGGTTGATGTGTATATATTTTTTTCATCATATCCAGTGTGGTTCTTTCCAAACATGCCACCAGAAGATTTATGGAGCTACATCTTGATTTTTCATTCTATGCATTTCCTTGTTTGCAGCTTTAAGATTAACATGCCTGTTAATCTTCATTTTAAAAATATTTTCAGGAAATACATACAGGGATCATCTGCTGTTTTCTATCTAGCCTCTCCTGGACTGAGATATGCTTAGCTTTGAAATGACAATGTATTATATGACTTTGAAATTATGCTATGAGATGTTCTATTTTAATTTTTAATGCCACAGTTGATTAGGACCCAACTTACTCATCTCTGCACTCAGAAGCAAGTTATTCTGTATAATATTAATAAGAACAGATATAAAAGCAGATAATAGATTAGTTTAGAAAGTGACTCAGGATCCAAGAGAATAATGTATAAAAATAGATATAATGCCTGGAGAAGCACAGGATTAGCAAGAAATCATGCATAAACTATGAGGAATAGCCATAAAGCAAATATTTGAAAATGACTGGTTATAAATTACAATGGCACCCCTCAGTGTGACATCCCAACAGATTAACACTGGCTGTTCCTTTACCTTCCATGATGGCGAGACTTCTTCTTCTGGGAATAAGCAATTAGGTTCCTTTTTCGAACAGAGTTTTCAGTGTCTGAAAGTTCAGCCTTTACCCTCCCCTGGTTTTTCTCTGCCAGGGGACACCCTGAGATGCAGTAATGAGCTGTAAATCTCCCAGTCACATGGCCTGAACCATCACAACCAGGTGTTGGACACTTTCTGGAAAATAGAGATTAAAAAAGCATTTGGTTTTGTGTGTTAGTAGGTATTAAATAATAATACTATCCTTCTCAATATTTATCTATCAAATTTAGTAGCTGTGAACCGTATATGCTCAATTTTAAAAGTTTCAGCTCCTTTTTTCAGTCTATTGCAACCAACAATAAAAACATAAATTGCCACAAAAGACTAGTAGCTGGAATATCTTGATGAGGATACAGGATTCACACAGTATGTTACGCTGATTTATTCCAGGTAAGCTGCACAGATACTGAAGTAGTAGTTGTTTCTCAACAACTCTTAGCCGGGCCTTAAGTTCATGCTGCCTGTACCAGCATAATCAGCAGGATATTGAATCTTATGTTGAGTGCTCACCTATGAAAGCTATATTTGGAAGTCTTGGTAGCTGGGAGGGTTTTACAGGCCAAGGTTGGATAGCTTCCATTGGTAGTGGAGATGGGTTCTTTTGGCCCTGCTCAAAAGAGAAGAAATAATTTAAATCTCAGGCACTTTAAGACAAAGGCAATTTCCATCTGAATGAAGTTATAATTATTTTTCATTCTTGAAACAAAACTTGTATATAAATTTTTCTCCTCCCCTCCCCAAACAAATATAGTTCAAAATTTGAATTCTAATTAGTAAAATATGCCTCTCTATTTCTATGTTGCATGTTAAAATATTTTACAGTTGAATTTCAGAAATACCCAACTACACCAACATTCAAAACTATTCAGTAGATATTTCTAAAAAACAGGAAATATTTATGTATTATATATATTGGTTTAATGTTTGAAAGCCATTCTTACAATGTGGCTTATGTAAACATATTAAAATACACTAATTATTAAGTTAAAACAATGAGTTAAAACAACATTGGTGCAGTAATTTAGCATTAAAAAGCAGCAGAATTATCTAAAATAGCATCTATGTAGAACCATCCTAAACCTTTGAAGAGAGACTACTTGAAACAAACAGAAGTTTTAGAAGTTTTCATCAAGCTTAAATTGAGTGGAATATATACACAATTATTGGAAATGTTCCTACAAATTTTGTACAGTGATAATAAAGTCTTCCCTCTTTCTTTTGGAAACAAAGTAACTTTATAGATTCATAAATGCATAGGGGTCATGTTTTTATGTCTTTTTGGAGAACTAAAGATTCCTCACATATAAAAAATGTAGTTCCAGGGCAAAAGAATTAACACAATATAAGGTGTTTGCATTACTTTTTCATCACCTGTTATAATTATAAGCTAAAAGATGCCACCCTATTATTCCATGGAGTCTGTGCTGTCTATTTCTACTGTCACTAGATAATCATGAGAATGTGGCAAGTATTTGTGCAACATGTAGTTACTGTTCTTACTAAGAGGAGGTTGCAATGGATGTCCAGTTTTTGAGCACCATCCTATAGGATGAATGTCTGGGTGATCTGAGTCAATCCAGAAATCATAGATATGGCTCCAGCCATCAAAATGAATCTATAGGCAAACATCAACAGAATGTAGTTAGATTTTAGAAATCATCCTTGGAACATCCAACCAGCAGAGACAAAGGTGTATTTTCTCTAATCATATATATATATCACACACTTCTAGGACAACATACCTCACAAGTGGAAGTATAAATCTTTTAGATGCATGCAACACTCCAGCATCCAACCAGCAGAGACAAAGGTGTATATTCATTCTCATATTTACTCTCTCTCTCTCTCTCTCTCTCTCTCTCTCACTCTCTCTCTCTCTCTCTCTCTCTCTCTCTCTATATATATATATATATATATATATATGTGTGTGTGTGTGTGTGTGTGTGTGTGTGTGTGTGTGAAGTTTTCGCAGGTACTTACATGTATGCTGTTCAGCTTCCTTCAGGTATTATCCCACGTCATTGTAGTTGTGCTTTTAAAGTTGTAGCAACGTTTCGGCACAATCTCATCTACCATCATCAGGCTTCTGTATTGAGTCCATTTGAACTCAAGCTTGTCTGTATTGACGAACTCAATACAGAAGCCTAATGATGGTAGAGGAGATTTTGCCGAGTGTGTGTGTGTGTGTGTGTGTGTGTGTGTGTGTG
>BLBF01000041.1:9284638-9358983 GCA_015471245.1 Laticauda colubrina | reverse complement strand
ATAATCTAAGGCAGGGGTGTCAAACTCCCAGCCCAAGGACCAGATATGTCACGCACTGGCCATGCCCAGTTTAGTGAAGAGGGAAAAAGTCCCAATATGTCACGTGACAACGTGAGTAAAACACCCCTGATTTAAGGGATAATATATTTTTAACCCTAGTTTATGCGACCTGGAGATATAAAGGAATTTTATGAGGTAATTCTATGATAAGTCAACAACATACTGTGGACAGAACTGTTAAGGAATTGCTTATGATGCAGAAAAGAAGGGAAATTTTACATTAGTAATGTTTCCAACAGTAGAAAATTAGAAATCTAAAGCCCATGTCACACTGAACCAACGGATGCAAAGAGGATGTAAAATGGACAAAAAACCTTGCCATCCGTTCGAAAACGCGATGTACTCACTGCCTCCGTTTGGCTTCCTCTCTATCCGTCCAGCATCCGTTTATGGACGTTTCATCCGCTCCAAGAGTTTTGGGCTGCCTAAAACTTTTGCGCGGAAGATGTATCCAGTTCGTCCATTCTGCATCCGCTACGCATCCGCTACGCATCCGCTACGCATCCGTTACGCATCCGCTATATCCGCTAGGCATCTGCTACACATCCGCGCAACTCCATCAGCCCGGACGTGGGGAGGAAGTGGAACGGATGTAGAACGGATGCAGAACGGAAACAAAGCGTTTAAAACGGAAAAAACGTTCGCAGAGGGGACCTATCTTGGATATTAAGGATGTCTAGAGGATGCCTAGAGGATGCCTGGCGGAAAACCTATACTGCCTATAAAAAGGGGGAGCAACTCGCCTGCATCTCACTTTCAGAACAGCAGCCCAGCAGTGCAGACCTCTGCAGCCTTCATCTGCCTCTTCCTCTTCCACAGCATCCAGTCATGTCCACCGTGGATTGAACCAAGGCTGGCAGGAAGGCAGGCAGCAAGGCTGGCAGGCAGCAAGGCTGGCAACAAGGCTTGCAGGCAGGCTGGCAGCAAGGCTGGCAGGGAGGCTGGCAGCAAGGCTGGCAGGGAGGCTGGCAGCAAGGCTGGCAGGCAGACATGCAGGCAGGGCAGGCAAGGCAGTCGATGTGTCCGGCAGCAGGTCTTTCCTCTGAATGGCGACCTGCTTCCGAGCTGCTTCCGTTATATCCGCGGGGCTGACGCAATGCATCCTCCCCGCATGCGCAATTAATGCCAGGCATCCATTAGGCTTCCGCTCTGCATCCGCTTCATCCGCTGTGCATCCGCTGTGCATCCGCTCTTTCCATTCCGCGTCCTCTTCGCTGAGGCCCCCCGGAAGCCCTGCGGATGTGCCATCCACTCCCATCCGCTCCCATCCGCTGGGCTTCCGTTCCGCATCCGCTTTGCATCCACCCTGCATCCTCCCCGCGTCCGTGTTATCCGCTCCGGTTATGCAAATTTTTGCCCCTTTTGAGAGCGGATAACAACAGATGGAACATTTTGCTCGTCCGCTGTGTCCTTTTTGCATCCGTTGGCCAGTGTGACATGGGCTTAATCTAATTTAATATTTCAATGAACTTTCAAATGATTAAAGGTTAATCTAAATGGAATTATCTGTTATTCTTTAGAATAATTTGTCCTCAGAGCAATAATTTGTCCTCAGAGCAATAATTTGTCCTCAGAGCAATATTAAAGAAGTCACTGTTAATAAGAAAGGTGTAAATAAAGTTAAGCTACAAGTTCTGTGCTGCAAAAATCTGCATAATTATTAAATGGCAGGAAAGGGATGCAAAAAAATCTGACTCTCTGCTGTCATCTAGTATTTTTTTCAATTTTTGCAAGCAAGATATGTCAGCCCTAAGACCTAGTTTTGATCCAGTAATAAATCAGTTACAATCCTTACTATTAATCCAATGAAATTATTTAATTGGCTGATAACTTTAATTATTATTGCAAGTGTGTTCAAATTACTTATTTTTTTTAATCCTGATTCAAAAGATCAAATGAAGTATGACTGTGGAATACAAGTCAAGCTCTTTCTTATCGCTGTCTCAAGAGTGAACAAAAGAGATTGATTTGTAAAATAAAACAGCAGCCACTCACACTGTCTGGACTTGCAAAGAGATGCTTGGGAGCTGCCTGAGCTTTGGTAATCTTCAAGTAATTGGCCCAGCTGAATTCATCTTCCTTGTAACCTAAACCCCATACAAAAAGGAGACATAAGAGGAGACATACCAACAGAAGTCCATAGTGCTTCATTCATTCATAGGGATCAACCATCAAAAATGGAAAAAGCAAAACATGTTACAGGAAGAATTAAAGACAGCACATCCCTTTTCAAGTACCAAGCAATATGCCTTGTGGTATAAAATGATACTAAGTCATTTTTTCAATAACTAAAATATTTTGAAATTTCAGCAATTTCATAAGCTGTTCATGTTCTCACTTGAAAATTGTTAATATTTCTGGTGAGAGCTTGAACATCTGAGATTGCCATTTTTATTCTGAAATTAATATTTCATTGTGCACTTTTATGGATATCAACTGAGGGCTTGCAAGATAGTTGTTTCTGAAGGCAACTTCAGTATATTGACTTTCCTTATAATACTGAGAACCCCAGAAGAGACAGTTTTACACTAGAAAGATATCCCAAACAAGTTTGGAGGTCTCTCACAATATTAGGGTTAGGATTCTTCTGTGTGTGTGTGTGTGTGTGTGTGTGCGTGTGTGTGTATCTTTCAATGATATGGATGCACACTTGCAATGTGTATTTTCATGATGAAGAAATTATAAGAAATTTGAGCAAATGTAACTAGCATAATATCTCAGTTATGCTAATAATTACCTTTGTTGAATTTGTATTTTTGCTTCTCACAGGTAATAGAGTTATAACTTCATTTTATACTGTGTATACTATTTAATTTCATCTCAAGAATCTGAAGAATCAAAATGAAGATGTATTTCTGTATTTGTTCTTATCTCGTTTTGGATTGCAATTCTCCAGTCAAATTAACTATATTCCCAATGGAAGTTTAACCAAATTTAAACAAGAATGGCTCCCATACATACTGTGTTTCTCACAAAATAAGGCCAGGCCTTATTTTTTTTTTATCTCCGAAAAAACAGCTAGGACTTCTTTTCGGGGGTGAATTAATTTCTCCTTCCCCCCCACACACCAGCGCCGTCTCCAGCAACAGCATCTGAGTCGCTCCCACTTTTCCCCCATCCCCATAACAATAGGAAAAAAAAACATTTTGAGGTACCTGGGAGCACCGCGTGCTACATTTTGGTTTAATCCCGAGCGGCTGGGTGGGCGTGAGAAGAGCCAAGTGAGCATCTCTGCTGCTGCTACCCTTGGTGCTCCAGCCTTGAGCTCTGCAAGTTTACAAAAGTCCCGGTGCGCAGCCCGTTCCTTCATTCCAAGTGCTCAGGCCGAGCTGCAGCTGTCCGTCTCTTGCCAGCACTATCTCCAATAACAGCGGCAGGAACTGTGGAAGTTACGGAGGCGGCTCCCCCACCCGAGAAGCAGCTGAAACGCTTCCATGGTTCCCACCACTGCTGTTGCTGTTATTGGAGATGGCGCTGGCAAGAGAGGGACAGCTGCAGCTCGGCCTAGGCGCTTGGAATGCAGGAACAGTCTGTGCACCGGGACTTTTGCAAACTTGCAGAGCCTGACACTGAAGCACCAAGGGTAGCAGCAGCAGAGACGCTCGCTCAGCTCTTCTCATACCCACCCAGCCGCTCAGGATTAAACCAAAACGCAGCGTGCAGCACTCCCAGGTACCTCAAAATGTTTTTTTTTCTTGTTGTTACAGGGATAGGGGAAAAGCAGGAGCAACTCAGATGCTGTTGTTGGAGATGGTGCTGGCGAGAGAGGTGCCAACACTGGTGGGAACCGTGGAAGTTACAGAGGCCTGAGAAGCGAATGAAACGCTGCTGGACATCCAGGCCAACGCCACCCGCCTGCTGACCCGGGTAAGGGAGGAGTAAGGGAGCCCTCTGTGCTCCACCATGGTGTTTGGAGCAGCTGATGGTGAGGCGTAGCTACCCGTGGGGCACTCCTAATGGCAAGTTCGCCCCCCAATTTCGTATGTTTTAAACTAGGCCTAAATTTGGGGGAAGGGGCTTAATTTCATTTTATGCCTAGAAAACATGCTGGGTCATATAGGGGGGGCGTATTGTTGGAGAAACACAGCGCCATGTGTCATACAGCATGGCACATTTATAGTTTAGCTTCTAAGAGGTCTTAAATGTTGATAAATGTTGTAAATTAGCAGAAGCATCAAAAAAGGGAAATTAGAAACCGAACAGCCTTTATTATTTTTCCTTTTTTGTTTCTGTCACCTATTTTTCTTTGTCTTTCTTGTTTTCTCAACATGCCTAAACAAGTAACAATACAATGGAGAACTTAGTATTTTGTAATCAACTGAAGACAGAAATCTTCATTGTATAACAAAAATCTTGATGTAATACACAGCTGCTTCTTAATGCTAGATCCAGTTTCAGTTGTAAATGCTAAATTATCTTATGTTTATTCATATCAATATTTTGAATCAGTTTATATTTTATTATTTATTTACTTATATCCCACCTTTATTGTTTTTATAAATAATTCAAGGTGGAGAACATATCTAACACACTTTCTATTTTCCCCAAAACAATAATTCTGTGAGGTGAGTTGGGCTGAGAGAGTATGACTCGCCCAAGGTCACCCAGCTGACTTTCATGGCTAAGTCATGAACTCATGATATTGATATAACACCTTTTTAAAAAAATTATTAATGGTTTAAGTTTCCTAAACATTAGAGTATTAATAGTTTCTTGTCAGCACTGTTGTCAGCACTGCATAAATACCACAGTATCAAATAACATAATGTATTATGCCTGTCTTATAACAATGTATTTTTTATTGCAGAATACAGAATGACAGAGTTGGAAGGGACCTTCTTCTTCTTCCTCAGGCAAGAAGCCCTATACCTTTTCAGACAAATGGCTGTCCAATCTCTTCTTAAAAATTTCCAGTGTTGGAGTATTCACAACTTCTGGATTCAAGCTGTTCCACTGATTAACTGTCAGAAAGTTTCTCTTTAGTTCTAGATTGTTTCTCTCTTTGATCATATTGCTTGCCAAAATATGCTAGAAAATATTCTTGTGGGCTTTTAAAAGAGTTACATAGTGACATAAAAACAGAATGAAATTGTCCTAGCAATTTAGCTTTGGAAAAATGAACACCAAAACCTAGAGATTCGTCCACTTCTCCATTCTCTCCATTCCTTTAAAAGCACTTCATTCACTCACTCCTTCATTCACTTTGTCATCAGACAGGAAAAGCTTTTGGGTGTGAGCTTCTAAATGCACTGTCCTAATCTACCTACCTTTGGGAGGCTGAAGTTTGTGTCCTGTTTTCTCAAACCAGCCAGCAGGATGAATATTAGGAGAGTCAGCATTCAGCCAAAAATCATGGCATTCAGAGTAGCCATCAAAATGAAGCCGCATCCTGTAGCCGCATACCTGCATGCAGAAAAAGCAAGAGAAACACACAGGCTATCATATTAAATCATCATGAATTGCTTTCCACTGAGAGATTATGCTATTTTATGATCACAACCTTTTTGTCCCTATTTTCAGTTTTAGTACTTCTTGTAACAAGGTTGCCTATGAATGGAAAGCTTTAAAATACATAAATGAAAAAAACTAGGGGCAAATGAGAGAAAAGCAGAGCTAGAACAATATAAACAATATAAACTGCAACAATATAAACTCATCTCACCTCTGCTACAGTGAGAATAAAATACATTGAAGGGTGCTGAGGATCTATCCCTTCCAGTTTCATTCCCACTTTGAAACCATTCTTATTTTGGGTAATCGACTGGTGCTAAAAAGAAAAACACACAAAAATTTAAGAGGTACATAATTTCTTCTAATGATACATTTATGCTATTAAATGGAAACTATTGCAATAAGACAACAGAGATTAATATGGCACCTTAACTAAGATGGCAGCTCCCACGTGATTACAAATTTTGCCTCGTGTTTCTGCTTCTATTAGAAACAGAAATTTCGTACACATATTTTGAGGACTTGAAGTAAGTCAAAATAATAAGCCAACTTATTATCACAGTTGGGGCCAGAATTTCGATTGCTATGCACAGTGGCTGTTAAAGGAGCTGTGCCTGATTTGACAAAGGTTTTTTTTAATGGTTGTAAGTGAATCGTAGCAAGGACTGATCATAAATCACCTTTTTCAGTGCCACTATAATTTTGGCTACCAAATGAATGATTGTAAGTTGAGGACTACCTGTAAAAGAAGAGTATTGATTTCAATTTTTTTCCTTCCAAAACAAAATGACTTTATTTGCTACATTTAAATTTCACTTGATTTTCCAATGCTTAATGGCCCTAAAAACACTATCATATTGTATCTATATCCCAGAATGCATTTTCTCTTTCCTACGTTCATTATTTTTTTTCTTTCTGATGAACATTACTGTGAGTGTTTGCTTTTTCTTTCCTTAACTTTGCTTGAGACAGAAATACATATGTGTTATGGAATAAATTTCTCTGGTAAAAAGAGGTTCCTACAATACAGCAACCATATAAACATCGCTGGAATCAGAAAAAAGAATCAGATTCTCTTAGAGAAAAGAATAAATGACTACAGCATAAATATGTTGATTGACAGCAAAATGTCAAAGCTTCATAAAGATAGCAGGTAAAAGAATGCTGTAACTCACTTCTTGGAACAAATTTAAAGGGGCAGCTGTGGCTTTTTGTTCTTCGAGGTATGATGCCCAGATCCAACTTTCTGCCTTCTCACTGGAAACTAAAAATATCAGAAAATGGAACAAATGAAATTTCCAAAACATTATATTGTGACATTTAGATACCTAGGACAAAGTTTAGGATACTCCTTTTTCCAAAATTATAGCCATCATGTGTTTTCAGCTGTTGAAGAGTGAACATTGCATTTTACTCAAAAGCATCCAGTTCTTCCTTTTATTCTGCACTTGTACTTTCTGGCTGCAGAAGGGACAAGCATAGCCAGATTACATCTCAGAATGAACAGATAAGAAAAGCATAACCTCTGGCAGAACATACCATTTCATATTTGGGGATTATTAATGATTATATTATAGTTGCTCAAACAAGGAAGCCATGCTATATGCTTACCAAACTGATTGGAAATCCATTCTTCATTACTATTATTAGCAGCAGGAAGTTCTCCTCCTGAACCATTTCTCTCCTCCTGCTTTTGTTCCTAAGATACACAAACAAAATCTCTTATTTATGGGGATACCAAAAAATTTGAGAGGCTTTCTTAGAAGGGGAACACTACGCACTTAGGAGAAGGGATAACATAATAAAAAGTGATTACATTCCAACTCAAGTTACACTGAATATATATATACTAAACATTGTTCCTCATGAATTTTCAGTGATAAAATGTAGTACCGGTATTTGGTACCAATTTTTTAACACCTCTGTAGTCATTCCCAGAGTTTGGATGGTTACCTGCAATCCTGGGGTTTCAGATTATGTCCCCTAGCTTTCTATGATCAACTTCAGGTTACCCTTTTAATAAATAAATCAAAGAATTTTGTAACACTCTGAAGACAAACAATATTTGTGATATAAGCTCAAGGCATAAGCTTTTAAAATTCTCTTCATCAGAGAATATATCTACAAAGTATTATAAATGCCTATGATGGATGACAGAGACTGCAAAAAGAGGTCAGTGAAAAATAAAACACAGATGTGAGAATAACCTTATTACACTGGCATTCTCAAAATATTTGCTGCCTATGACACAGACATTCTCACATTAGTGAGTTGATTAACACAATGCAATGTGCGAACAAATCTCGATTCCTCTTTAACAGAAAAGAGACCTCGATAACTGCAAGAAGCTTTGAAGGTACCAAGAAGAATATTGTTGACTTAGTAGTGTCTACAGGCTCCATGTTGGTGATCCAGGACTTATCATAAATTTGCTGTCTTTACAAAACTCTTTGCTTCCGTAAGATCAGTTCCAGGGTGTTGACATATAACGAAAACTTGTACTCCAGAAATCTTTAGAACATTTAAGTTACTGTAAATTAAGATAAGTAGGAATGCAGCAAAAACCAAAGCTGAATTGGTCCTTAAGGGAACTTGAAACTTAAGGCAAATACAAATGCAACGTAAGAAAATTGAGTATATCTTTGAGTTATTTTTAACTTGAAATCAGTCCAAACAAAAAGAGACTTATTTTTTTTGCAAGACTATCGAGCAAAAATTGTTTAGAGAATATAGGTAGAGTAGTGCTGTTTCAAAATTTCACCATCCCACTTTTACCAGTCATACTCCTGGAAGGAGATGTACCAGAATTATGACCAGACTTTATCCCTTGTAAGGATAACTGCATGCTGCATTTGTGTAATGGAATGAATGTAGGAGTATGATTTTAATCCAGAAAATGAATTAGTAATCCTGTTTGGGATATGGTTGCATTCAAAATTAATGCTCTTTGCAGTGCTTTAATGAAGAAAAAAGAACTAAGGGGCAATATTTGGTTCCAGATTCCTTGCATCATCTTAGTTTTAGCCATGTGTTGCATTTACAAGTTAGGAATGCTTCTAGAAACTTTACAAATAATATCAATTTCTAAACAAGCAGTGATGATATAGGGATGCATGAGGTAAAAAATCCACAGATGGGGAATACTTTATTAGAAAAGGGAAAAGGGGAGATAAGAGGCTTGATCAAGATGCATAAGCTACTGCTTTTGACTTATCCTGTAGATAGCTGTGGTTTTATAACATATTCAAAGATAAAAGCTAGTTTAATGCAGTATTGTATTAGGGTTAAATTAGCAATGCCCTCCAGATGTTTTGAACTACAGCTCCTTTCAGTTCACACCCTCAAATTCAATAATACTGATTGTAAATTATTCCATACAAAACATCTGGAGGGTACTAGGCTTGTATAATGTGCGGTTTTCAATGGGTAAGACAAATGTAGATTAGTAAATCTGCAGTGTAATGATATGAATTCTGAATATGTATGAGTCACTTCTCATGAGATGAACAGCCATATAAATTTGATAAATGTATACATTTGTACATTTAAAAAGTTAAGCAATTGTCAAGTAATAAATTATTTCAAAACCACAAATTATAGGTATACTTCTTTCAAATGACAGCTGGCTTTGACCATGTCCAAAATTACCAGCACTATTTTTATTTCTGCACAGTGCAGCCTGACTGTCCTGACCTTCTCCTGATTTCTCAAGAGTGTTGCCCTGCTGGCCAAAGAAAACTATATGAAATGGCCTCCACCTAGCACTCTGCCTTGTTTCCCCCATTTTACGAAGAGTCAAAATATAAGCACAAAGAATAACCAACAAAAGCCAAATAACCCAAAATAACCAAAAAAGCCAAAAGCCAAATAACCAAAAATAACCAACAAAAGTATCTGGTGCAGCAAAGTGCTTCTCAAAGCATCCAGTGGAAAGTAGGGGAACAATGATAAGGTACCATAGCATATCCAACTTAGGAAAAGAATGGACACCCTACTATTCAGTGCCATCCCTATATAGTGGAAGAACCCATATTTGGAATATAACAGTCACTTAGAAGTGGAATCTTGATCACTGAGGAAATGGAGGACAGATATGAACATCTCTTGCCTCTCTAGAAATCCTATAAGTTATAGATAGATATGTGTATGTTACGTTGTGCCTATGAACCATTCCTTTATATCTGTGGGGCACCAAAGAGTTTAAGGCACCTCCCTCCTGCACTAAAAAAAAAAAAAAGTTGCCCATCCCTACGTTGTAGTATCCACTGGTTGGAGCTGTGGCTCCATGGTCTGACTGGCTCTCATTTAGGCCAGCATGCATACCAGGAAAGAAAAATGCTGCTATCAGATTCTACTGCAAATACATGCAAGAACATCCCAATCACACCATTTGCTCTGATTCTTCCTCTTCTTCCTCTGAAGGGCTTTGATAATCTTTCCTCTTCCGTTTCTTTACTGGCTTGAGAAGTTCGGTAGTGTTGGTGATGCCAGCAGAATTCTCCACAATGACAGACCTACAAAAACAACAACCAAACTTGCAAATTCTCCAGATAATGTTTCTCAAGTGATGAGAGTTGGGTTAATACTAGAACTTTCTACTGCAACAACATTGACAAAATACAATAAACATTTTTTTTCCAAGGAAGGCACACTTCAATGTAACATTTTTAAACATTCAGAAATACTACACCTACACTACACGACACTACTACATGACATTCAGAAATACTTCAGCGTTTCCATTAGAGGACACTGAAATAAAACCTTAAATGAAATTGATTCATGCAATTTAATTCTGTTTCTCAAATATCATTTTAGTTATTTTAGGAAAATGTTCGTAAAATCAAGACTAATCAACATTGATAATAAACCCATGCTTGACATTCATCGCTACAAAGCAATTTTGACATCATATTCTTATTCTTATTCTTTACGTAAATTTGTCTATATTAGTTATTCAGCATTAGTGGATGCTCTTTTGCCCAAGTGCTCCTTTAAAACAAGATTTAATTGTTTAAATTGCTCCTTTAAAACAAGATTTACAGTATTTCTTTCTGTCCATGGAAGAAAGGAAAAAAGCAGCAGGAACAAGACATTAAAAAGTGCATTAATTTTTCTTCTCTCCCTACCTCCTCTCCCCATCCCCTTTACAACTTCTTTATTACCTTTCTTTGAACTGCCGGTGACAGTTCTCACTGCAAAATGCCCGGCCTTCCTGGGTTGATCCAGAAATATTTCTTCGGCCACAAGTATTGCAGTGGCATAGGTTGTCTACAATCGGGAGTTTAAGAGGCTCTGGAATATCTGATTCTACAGAAATCAGAAAGTAAAAAGCTCAAATAAGTCACATCAATGTTATGATAATGAGAACATTTTCTGGGTCAGACTAAATTGCAGAATGATAATCCAGTGGGCTGAGCTGTATGTTCTATGTGCCAATTATTCAGACATATTTTAGGCCAAGGGTACAAAATGAAAATATAACAGCCTATCTTTCAGAACTCAGACCATGATCAGAGTAGCAGAAGCTCAACATTTGAAACATCTCTTTTACATTTTTCAGTGTTTGTGGGG
Source organism: Laticauda colubrina (assembly GCA_015471245.1). Taxonomy (NCBI): domain Eukaryota; kingdom Metazoa; phylum Chordata; class Lepidosauria; order Squamata; family Elapidae; genus Laticauda; species Laticauda colubrina. The sequence goes on along the minus strand of BLBF01000041.1, from coordinate 9,347,898 downwards.
TTTTAAGTATCAAAATGACACCTTACACTTTGCAAAGGTTTAAGAATTAATTTTATCACTGAAAACACTATAATTCCTCTCCACAAATGGCCCCTGGAATCATCCATTTTGAAATGCAGCCCTTTACATTTGAAAAAGTCTGGCAAAGCCTCAAGCAGACAAAAATATATGGGCTTATGATTAATAACTACAAAGATTACCACATCAAGAAAGTACGCATATTATGTATGTCCAAATCTTTCATAGCAGCTCCAACTTGATTATGAGGGATGAAGGAGGGGGGCGTTAAGAATTAAGCAATTAGCAGCATTCTAAGTTACTGTCTGATTGCCTCTTTCCTAACATTTTTACATTCAGCAAATTTTTATGGATTTTTTTTTTCTTTGCAACCCCTTGCTGAATCCAAACTGTTTTTAAAGTCAATCATCTTCTGCTATATCAGTTGGGTACATTTTTCTTCATTTTTCAAAGAGTAATTCGGCTGACCAATAAAATGATGGATAGATTATCTAAGACCTACACAAAATTTATTTGCAACATTACTTTGGGACTGGAAAGAAATGATACACGTTATTCTGGGTAACACAGAATGAGCAGGACTAGAGGAAAAGTGTGCTTGAGAAATTCACATTTCCCAGGAAAACAGGGCATCTATGAAATTCATGAAGTATTAAGAGAAATTAGTCATGGCTTTTAACATTCTCCATATTGCTGTGGTTTAGTAGAACCTATTCTTGTGGAAACGAGATATATAAAGGTTTGTATGCTTCCCCTCTCCAAATCCTCACCTGGAGTCCTGATAGGATTGCCCCTGCAGGTAAGTACCCCTCCATCATCCCCATTTCTTTCCAGCTGACATTCCTGAATGGGTTCTGCAGGTGAAAGTTTGTCAGCACTAACTACTTTCACTGTCCCGTATTCATTTATTCGAAACTGTGTTAATACAAGATGGAAAGAAAAAAATCAATGGGGAAGCAAGCAGCAAATTTGGGACATGACAATATCCCAAAGATAGAGTGAAAACAAACTGTCCTTCTTTCACCAAGCATAAGAAAACACACCTAGAATCACCTTGGTTTACCTTCGGACACTTTGTGAGGTAAGCTGGACTGCAAAACAGCAGTTGAATCAATGCGTGCTTTGGGTGTGTTCATAGGACATACTAATTTACATGACAATAATATGCATAAATTCAGGGACAAAGGGAATACTTGCAAGAATAGAGCTTCAGTAACAGAATGTTGTAATGGATGATCGTTTAGTATATTTTAAGAGGCTGGCCTAAATTCCTTTACAAAATTTTCAATGAAAGATTCTAAACTTCTATTAAATTATCATCTCAAATTGGAACTGCAGTTTTAAATAAGCATATAAATACTATTGAGGGTACCAAAGGACAAGTGTCATGCTTCAGAAAAGATCTCAATGCAAGGCCCAGGTTCTCATCATATTTTCCCTTTTTGGAAAGGCCTACGCCTAGTATAGGTAGTTGTCAACTTATGGATGTAACTGAGCCCAGAATTACAGTCTTCAGTTGTTAAATCAGCCATTTTACAACTTCTTCAGTACTGGTCAATAAGTGAACATTACTTTTAATAAGCAAATGCAGTGTTCATGAAGGAAATTAATTTTATCCAGTGGACATTTTTTTTATCAGAAACCAGAAGTGAACACCAGAAACTATTTTTTTTTAAACTTGCACTCATGTGGGAAGATGCAACCAGCCATAAAAGTGAGATAGTTGCCAAGTGACCAAAATGTGATCACATTGCAGGTGTGTGTGTGTGTGTGTATGTATTCAGCCTCTCTAAATGTAAAATCGGGTCATAAGTAGCTTTTGGGGGAGGCGTCTGTCAGAACTTCAAATGGTTGGTAGGTGGGTTGGAAGGTGGCTTGTCGTAAATTGAGGACTAATATGCATATTATGTATCAATCAAGTAATTTTCCCAATGAAATATACACCTAAGAACCTGGGGTGGGATTCAATTTTTTTAACAACCAGTTCTGTGTGTATGTAGTTGGTGGGTGTTGCTTGGTGGTCATGTGACTGGGTGGACATGGCTTGGTGGTCATGTTATTGGCTGGGCGTGGCCAACTCAATATCACTCACATCGAGGCACACATCTCCTTGCCTGGCCTCTCATGACCGTGGGGATGCTGCAACAGTCATAAGAGTGAAAAATGATCATAAGTCACTTTTTTCAGTGCCATTGTAACTTTGAATGGTCCCTCCACACAAGCAAAGTACCAACAAAGGAGGGGAAAAAAACTCTAGAGACGTTCCTGAGACAGGAAGTCTAGTCCTGCCAAGAATGTAATAAAGGTTAATGGAGAGGCAGTTTCCATAAGCAACACCAGAATGTTTCCTTCCTGCCTTCCTTACAGGATTAGGCCAGTAATTTCTTCTAACAACCAGTTCTCCAAACTGCTTAGAATGTTAACAACCGGCTCGAGCAAATAGGTGCAAACTGGTAGAATCCCACCCCTGCTAAGAACAACAAAAAGAGTCTTCATTGATTTACCCTTAGGTTGCTCCCAGGCAGAGTGGCAATCCCATCTTTCCATTCTAGATCCCGGATGGTGTTGCAAATCTGCACTCCACTGATCTGAGGAATGACTGTTGCTGTGATGGGCTCATTCCCCACACCCTCTCTTGGTCTCTCTGTCCCCATGTTTTTCTGGGCTTCTCGGGGAAATCGCTGGATTTCTAAGGTGTTCACTGGAAGGTTTATAGTAGTTGTGGTTGCTGATGAAGAAGAAAAGTAGTACAGTATAAACGTACTGATATACATGCAAAGGTCACCCAATTTCATTGCAGAGCAATAATCCCGATGTAGCTGAGTGCTGAAGGGAACATGAGTAGAAGTGGAAGATTCCTAAACTTTACAAGTAGTATAAAATCAGTGAGTTGAATATCTGTAGCTTGAATAATCCCAGGGCATCCCATTTTGGCACCAGCATCTTCAGTGAGGACAACACTTTTGCCTAATGTTTGGTATTTGGAAGGGGGAGTGGTTATTCCTATTACCACCCACCCACCAAATAGGAATGATTTCCCTCCAACATTTTCTCACTGCCAATTCCAGTGATATCACAGGCTATCAAAATGTTGTCCAGGTTCCTGTAATGCCAGAATAAATGCACATATAAAATAAAATGTAACTTCTCCCCTTCTTTTTTCAGAAAAAATTCCCATTACTGCCTTAAGGGGTAGAATACATTTTAAAATCTCAGCATGCATTTATCATATTTGAATGCTCAGTTCAACCTTCTCCACCTTGGTAACTTCCAGATGTCCTAGACCAGAGATAGCAAGCCTTTGACACATGTATGACTTGTCATGCTATTTTTAATGACACACCTAGAAGCCACATGAGAAGACGGGTATTCTTATACATTCTTGCATGACTTTCAGAGGGTCCAGAGGCCACATGAGAGCACACCACATTCTTTATTGCTTCTGCACTCTACAAAAAGTACATGAAGTTCTTTTGTAATTTTTGGAGGCTCCAGAGGCACACAAGAATGAAACAGTAATCAGAACCTCTGAAAGTTGTGTGAAAGGTCCCTGATCTCATGTGGCTCTAGAGCTTCTGAAAATCACACCTCAATGGGGCATGCTTTTCTGCTTTTTTAGTGGTTGCAAGGCCATGCAATAAATTTCTGCCTTTTGCAATCCAAAACTGCCCTCGATAGGTGGTTTTTGCTCCTACGAGACAAAGTCAAATAAAAAAATATTTATGTAAGGTTTTTTATTTATTAAAATTTTTACGCTGCCCATCTCACTATCCCAAATGACTCTTTGTTATAAACTGTTCCTCTTTTGTTTGGAGTGGGATGATAGGGCAGCAGAGTCAACTTAGGCATTTTCTGAATTTTTGACACAATGTACACCATCACTGCTCTAGAGTATAACTTCAAGATCTGTGATAGCTAGAATAGATGGGAGTTGTAGTGCAACATCCCTGTAAATGCTAAGTTGCTTAAAATCAAGATATGTAAATACAACATCCTTCTTTCTCCAAAGAATGCTAAAATCAATAAGGGATCTTTAGCCTTAAAAGGAAATTGTAGTAATATAATTTTTTCTAGTGTAATTGTGATACACACTTAAAATTTGTTTGCAGTTTGCAATTGCATTAATTTTCTGTACTTTATATCCTCATATCTGGGAGATATGAAAAGGGAAGGGGTTATGAAAAGATCAACATTCAAGCTAAATATAGTGTTGAAACATTTTACAATTGTCTTTTATTAATGTATGATATCAACTTGAAAAATATAGAATCAATTAAATGAGGAAAAGTGACCCAGCTGTGTTTTTGATCTAATACTAAAGGCATAAAAATGAAAAAAAAGGAACTGTAAAAAGAATTGAAGGCAGAAAAGTAACAAACTTCAGCACTTGAGCACTCACCTGGTATGATGAAGGTAGTTGCTGGTAAGTGGGCATTTTGCACTGTATTTTCACTGGCCACCAAATGGACACTGACCTCCCCAGTTGCATTTCCTTTTGTGCTTCTTATCACTTCCATCTCTGCTCGCCCATCCATTACTTTACCTAACAACACAGGATATATAATTGGAATTAGGAAGTATGGATTCCATGAAACTACAGGAGAATTAGTACTAAAGCTTATGCCAGCCTTCTCTAATTTTGTGACCTCCACTTTATTAAGACTGAAGATCCCAAAATTGCAAGCCAGGATAGACAATAGAGCAGGGGTCCTCAACCACCGGGCCCTGGACCGGTACCAGTCCGTGGATCATTTTGTACCGGGCCGCAAAGAATGAATAATCGTGATTAAAATATATATATGAAAATATGTTTTTAGTAAAGAAATAGGAAAGAAGCCCTTTACTATTGGGGAAGAATTGATTTTGCCAGTCCTTGAAAAAGTGTTTCTGTGTGAAACTGGTCCCTGGTACAAAAAAGGTTGGGGACCACTGCAATATAGAACTTCTCTATTACAAAAATAACTACCAAGGTGACCATTGTCAATCATGATAATCGGGGGAGAGGTGCTTCGGTATCCCTTCGAGTACCACATCTCTCCCTGCCACCTTAGTTTTGTCTCTCCTGGACAGATAAGCATACATTTAAAGAAAGAGTTAGGCTTCATCCCACCCACTAGTTTTGTTTTCTGTCAATGCCTATATAGCCATACTTGGAAATGAGGCTGAAGCCTGGGACTTTGTAACATGCCAATTTTCCCCTATTTTTGAAGCAACTGAATAAATACAAGCATAAATAGAATTGAAGGTAGGGATAGAGTGCCTGGATGGGGCTCTCTGGGGGCATTGTATTGCTTACTCCTATCGTAAACTGTCTTCATATGTATGCATAAATTACTGAATGTGACAAGCCTTTTCTTTTCAGTGGAATAAGACCGCCCTTTGAAGCTTCTGAGTAATTGAGAGACTTAAAAAGATGCAATGCAGGTTTTATTTTTCAAAGTGCTCCTTCCATTTATTCAATGGTACAATTTTTGTTGCTGCTGTAGTGCTGCTGTACAGTTGCTTATTGTTTCTAACTCTGCATAACTTACTGAATTGGGAGCCTCCAGTTTGCTAAATTGTCTGTAACAATTATGAATTCTTGCAAGCTCCTTCTTAAGTCAACACTGATAGCTTCAGCTACCTAACAAAAACTAGATTGTGCCTTTATTATTCCAGCAAGAATCATTAAGAAGGGTTTAATTACCACTTAGTATCTGATTAAGACATAGCACATCAGAGATTTTCCATGACAGGGCAAAGCAACAATGAGTCTCTTCAAAAAAGCTGCCTTTCACTTCTGTTTTATATTCTGTTACACTGAACATAGTTCTGAAAACAGAAAAATGTTCAAGCAGAAGGCCCAGCTGTTCTCTCTCCTGCTATCCTTTCTCCACCTTGATTATGGGCTAAATCAAAGCCTTTATTGAAAGAGGTAATAAGTAATGACTTTAGCTAGGATAATTGTATTGACTTGGAAATCTCTTTATGTGACAGCTGCCCTCCTTGTTTTTCCTTTATTTCAATAAATTCCATTTTTATATTTAGAGATTTGGTTTTGTTTGCCAAAGGAAGTTCTCTTTAAAATGTTGCCTATGTGCAAGACTGCAGGGATACTCATCTTTTGTGTTTCAAGACTGGCACAAGGTTGGTTAAATTCTGTATTGCTCAGAATTCTTGCTCACAAGATTCAAAAGTTGCCCTTTCTTAGGACTGGGTTGAAAGGAAAAGTTGCAGATGTAAGGCTGAAGACTCTGGGGAAACCTGGATAGCAATAGCACTTATATTTTACAGCACTCTCTAAAGCCCCTGTCTCACAGCACCAGCAGATGGAAAGAGGATGTAAAACAGAGAGAAACACTTGCCATCTGTTGGTTAACGCGATGCATCCGTTCTGTACTCACTGCGTCCGTTTTTCATACTCTCTATCTGTCCAGCATCTGTCTACTGACATTTCATCCGCTCAAAAAGTTTTGAGCTGCACAAAACTTTTTCAGCGGAAAATGTATCCAACGCGTCCGTTCTACATCCGCTATGCATACGGGGAACATCCGTTATACGTCCATCATCATCCATTACGTGTCCACTATATCCGCTAGGCATCCGCTGCGCATCCGCGCAACTCACATCCGCTCCAGCGGAAAACGGACACAGGGAGGAAACGAAACGGATGTGGAACGGACACGCAGCGTTAGTAGCATGGACGTAGAAAGGATGAAAGCGGATGCAGCTCGCATACAAAGTATTAAGACGGAAAAAACGTTCATATAGGGGACGTATCTCAGATATTTAGGATGTCTGCAGGATGCCTAGAGGATGCAAAAGGACACCTAGCGGAAAAACTATATTTCCTATAAAAAAGGGGGAGGAAAACACCTGGATCTCACTTTCAGTCCAGCAGCCCTGCGGTGCAGACTTCTTCAGCCTTCATCTTGCTCTTGCTCTTCCACATCCAGTCATCTCCACCATGGATCATCACACACTCCTTTTGGTAGCCGCCATCGTTCTACAACAGTGCGAAGCCATCTACAGGCTCTTTCATCTGTTCTACGCGAAGAAAAGGAGGCGTCCAAGAAGGGTCTGGGTCCAAAGATGGATCGCGAGAAGAGCCGAGTACGGACTGTATAACAAGCTGATGGTGGAACTGAGGAATGAAGACACTCGTGCATTCCAGAACTTCATGAGGATGCCGCCAGCCATGTTTGACGAAGTTGTGGAGCAGCTGAGACCCAGGTTGACCAAGGCAAACACCAACTTCCGGCCCAGGCTGGACCCTTTGCTGAAGGTGGCACTGACTCTGCGCCACCTGGCCTCCAGGGCCACGTACAGGAGCATGCAGTACGCCTGGAGGGTGCCACACAAGACCATCAGCATTGTGGTCAGAGAAGTGGTGCAGGGCCATCATCGAAGAATGCCTAGAGGAGGCAATGGGGACAGGGAGCCTGGTGAATGGAGGCAAGGGCAAAACCTGATAGATACTCTGGATGTGCAAGGCCCCAACAGAGCTTCACGTGAAGGGAAGAAGCAACGCAACCTCCTGAAACACTGGTGCAACTCCCCAGCTGGAGCAGTGGAGTGGCAAGACAGGATGGTAGATGCTTAATGGATGCTTCCTTGAGCCTGTCTCATCATACGGATGAGATTGTGCCATGTATGTTAAGTGGCCCTACAATGAACAGGGCATTTAATAAAGAGTTGTGTTTATGTTGAAATGTGTGGATCAATGATTATATTGTTATTGATAATAAAGGGCCATAGGTGTGGCACCTGGGAGGGTGGACCATACAGTCCCACTATGCTTACACTGGAGGTTTATCTATCCCACAGCTATTACCCATCCCACAGGTATCCTAACCCATCCCACAGCTATTACCCATCCCACAGGTATCCCTGCCATCCCACTGCTATCTTAACCCATCCCACAGCTATTACCCATCCCACAGGTATCCCTGCCCATCCCACAGGTATCCCTGCCCATCACACTGCTATCCTTACCCATCCCACAAGCATGCAAAGGCTTAAACCATTTCTAAAAGTTTCCAAGACTTTATTGAGTAAAAGAACTGAAGCAAGTGTGTGAAGCAAAGATATACTTTATTAATAACAAACTGTAAAAGCAAAATGACCCAAGTAAAGCGTCCCAAGCAAAGATAAAGTCAACAGGTAGCAACCCAGTCTCTGGCACTCTTCTCTGTCACTCTGAGGAATGCCCATAGTCTCAGGGGTGAAGGGTCCAGGTGCTGTAGAGGTGGCTGCTGCTGGAGTGCTGGTCTGAGGCGCCATTGGGGGGCCTGGCCCTGAGAGGACAACAGGGGATGGTGTGTGGAGGAAGCTCTCAGAGAGCTGGCTCAGTCCTGTGATGTTGAGAGCCCCTTCCTCCATGACATGGGGTGTCAGTCCCAAGACCGATGACAGATGTTCTGAGGCCGGGCTTGGCTGTGGGGGGGAGGAAGGAGGAGTGTAGTAGGGCTGTCTGGTCTGCAGGTGAGCGAGGTGAGGCGTGGGTGGCATCTGTGGCATGGGTGGCATCTGTGGCATCGGTGGCATCAGTGGCACCGGTGGCGTACGATGAACCTGTGTCTGGACTGGGAAGGGCTGCCTGTGCTGCTGGAACTCCTGGTAGCCATAGCCTTGGTTGGTGAGGGCCTGTGGAAAGCCTTGGAAGGGCAGTGACATCACCTGGGGTGGAGGAGCAGACCTGGACTGGGTCGGAGCAGGTTCAGCTGGGCCTGGAGAGTTGTGCAGAAGACTGGTTATCCTGTCCTTCATCACTGTGATGATTCAGACATGTACATGAGGATCTGGTTGACGTAGGTGAGGAAGGGCTTACGGTTTGAGGATGGTATGTCGGTGTGTACCAGCTGAGATCTACGCTGCTTTTGATGGTGTCCCTGATCTCCAGCAGGACAGAGTGGCTCTGCCCCTCCAGTCTGGCTCTCTGCCTGCTTTCTGTGGAGGTGGAGCTGGGGGTGGATGTGGGTTGGTCTCTGGTGGAAGTGCCCTCTCCTTGCTCCCACTGCGTCAGGGGGTCCTCCACAGGGAGTGCAGCTGTCGGGGGAGTCTCCGTTGTGGGACGCTCCACAGATACCTGCCTGGACACAGGAGCTGACTCTTGGCCAGAAGAGGACTGGCTGTCTGCGGGCTGCCTGAGAGAGAGGGTTGTCAGAGGGGTTGCTCCTCGGTGGCTGATCTCACCCTCCAAGAAGCTGCACTTGGCCATCACGTAGGTCTCTTGGTCCGTCAGCTTGACCGTGGCCTGGCCAGGTTTCTTGAGGTGCAACTTCCCGTACCAGGTTTGCATGTGCTTCCACCACCCGAGGAGGACCTCCGAAGTGTAGCCCAGGCTCTCCGCCTTCTCTCTCCAAGCAGCCTGCTTGGTCTCTTCCACCATAGGTACTCGTTCTCCCTCAGCCATTCGAGCACCTCATCCTCATGTTCCTCTTCGATGGAGTATTGCCTCCTCTCCCGTTCTCGCATATGCCTCTTCCTCCCTCTGGCAGGGCCATCTGGGCCCTCATCAGACGGGCTTCGAGGTTCTTGGGGCTGCTCCACCACACCACCACCACCACCAGCAGCAACAACAACAGCAGCAGCAAAAGCAGCAAAAGTAGCACTAGAAGCACCAGCAGCACCAGCAGGACCAGGAGCACCAGCAGGACCAGCAGGACCAGCAGCAGAGTAAGCACCAGCAGCACCAGCAGCACCAGCAGCACCAGAAGCAGCACCAGCAAGTAAGCACCAGCAGAAACACCAGCACCAGGAGCAGCGCCAGCAGAAGCCCCAGCACCAGAAGAGTCAGCCCAAGCAGCAGAAGCCCCAGCAGAAATAGAGTCAGGGCCAGGGGGTGGGATGGTGGCCCTGTCCTTCTTGCCAGGGCTGGCAGAAGATGGCTTCCTCTTCTTCCCCATGGTTATTGGCTGGAGATGTGTCTGGAGCAGGTCTGCTTGCAAGCTGCATCCTTTTATATCCGCGGGGCTGACGCAATGCATCCTCCCCGCATGCGCAGTGAACGCTTTGTATCCGCTAGGCATCCTAGGCATCCGCTAGGCTTCCGTGATGCATCCACTTCATCCGCTAGGCATCCACTCTGCATCTGTTCCTTCCGCTGCGCGTCCGCTTCGCTGTGCTCCCCTGGAAGCCCTGCGGATGTGCCATCCGCTTCCATCCGCTTCCATCCGCTAGGCTTCCTACGAACATCTGCTTACCATCCTCGCTACGTACTACCCCCGTCCGTTCCTTTCCGTTGTTGTCCGCTCTGCTTATGCAAATTTGGGGCACTTTTGAGAGCGGATAACAACGGATGGAACATTTTCTCGTCTGCTGTGTCCTTTTTACATACGTTTTGCATCCGTCGGCCTATGTGACAGGCCCTTAAGCAGTTTACAGAGTCAGCATATTGCCCCCAACAATTTGGGTCCTCATTTTATCCATCTCAGAAGGATGGAAGGCTGAGTAAAGTTGAGCCTGGTAAGATTTGAATTGCTTAATTGCAGGCAGGCAGCAGGCAGAAGAAGTAGCCTGCAGTACTGCATTTTAACCACTGCGCCACCATGGCTCGTGTTGTGAATGTTATGGAAAGTTCAGCTCACCTTTGGCAGCCTATTTTAAGTATCTTGCACCACAGAATTCTGGGACAAAAGGATCTGTAACTACTCTTTTTTTTTTTTTAACACACTCCCACATTCCAATTTCTTACACACATATCCCTATTTTATTTTATTTTATTTTATTTTATTTTATTTTATTTTATTTTATTTATTTTATTTTATTTTATTTTATTTTATTTTATTTTATTGTAAATTAGACTGGTTAAAAGAAAATGCCAGCACTCCCTATGGTGTTCCAATGTCTAGAATTTGATATTCGGAACACAGTTCAAGGGGTCATTGTTTTAAAGAATACTCAAGTTGATTCTAAAGAATCAACAAGCAGATTTAAAAGCATATGAATGACAAACAACAGAAATCAGGAAAGTTCAGCTGTAAAGATGTAAATAACAGGTTTCCTAACATTTAGAACAAAAGCTCTATTGATAACTTCTCCAATGGACAGAAGAATAGGTTATAAATTGAAATAAATGAAATAATACCATTGCATTTTTTATATCAGGAACACACAAAGAATATAACATAAGGAATGATCACCAATAATATAGTTGTTGTTTTTTAAATCTATGTTCTATACAATGATTGTTATGTTCAGTTGATGCTGGAATTTTCTTGTTTGTTTGGGTGTTTTTAACATAATTTTATTAAGATATTTTTATGTGAAAAGATAAAAAATTCAGAAAAAGAAAAAAGAAAGTTAGAAAAAAATACAGAAAATAAAAAGAAAAATATATTTGAAAAGCAACTTCTGATCTTCTTTGGAACAGTTATAAACTTATCACTTCACCTCCTTTAAAACTTTGAATAGTTTCATTTTTGATGTTGATTTGGATTATCATCCTATTATTTGGATTTGAAAAGAGAAATATATAAATACAAACTAGTCTAAACCACCTAAGTCAGAGGCAACAACCTGCCATGTCTGTACACAGAGCTGCAACCACCTGACTATAATCAAGAGCATTTGATTTTAGAAATGTAAACAGAATCAGACTTCCCATAGTGCCCTGACTACAAATGCCACATGGCATCTGGATTTATCATGCTACAATCGTTATTAATAATACCTCTTAAATCTTAAATCTCTGCATGAAACAAAGAATGAGGTTCTGAGGTTTCTAAATTTCTCAGAAACAGGGGCCAAGCCCTTATGTGGGCATCATATCAACTGCTTTAGTAAAAATATCACAGATATTGTATCACTCAATGAACATCTTTGCAGGAGCCATATAAAAGCAGCTATTTTTATACAAAGAGGTTCATGCTGTGTTATACACCCATTTGTTAGTAGGATCTAGATCCTGAAAAATCTGTTTTATTTATCCAACTGATTTAAACTTAATATACAACATCTGTATATTATTTCCAAATAAGATGTTTAGATGGATCCCAAATATTGTCTAGATCAGGGATATCAAACTCAAGTTGTCATGGCGGCATCACATGATGTACTGGGGCTTTTTTTCCCCTTCACTAAACCAGGCATGGACAAGGCCAGTGCATGACACATCCAGCCCACAGGCCAGGAGTTTGACAGCCTGGTCTAGATGGAAGAAGACTGCCACAGAGTAGATTCAGTTTAGTAATACTGTCATTTGTATTCTTCATTCCTTGTTTCTTTCCAAGAAGATATTGTGTCAGTATTTGTTCCCTCAAAGTTTTATTAGTTGATTTTATAATATTGATTTTATATTGGCTAATCTTGTTTATTCTGAATATTTTAATTACTTGTGTTGATTATTATTTACCATGGATGATTTAAAAGTTGATTTATGATTGCAACCACCAACATTCCTCGTAGATTTGATGGTATACTGGTGTTTGAAACAAACAAGCCAACCAATAAATTATATTTGTGCCTCCATAATAAATTTGAAATAATTATGTATATGATTCATATAGCATCATAGGGCACTCAAAATGGTTAACAAGAAAGCACAATATAAAGTAAAACATCTAAATTATCACAGAACCAGTAAAATGATTTATAGTGAATAAAGTGACCTTTCTTAGCAAACAAGCTCAGACACTCTATACATCCACAAGAGTGATGATGATCTGGTAGGAAAGTAGCATTTTTCACTGGAAAATAAACAAAAACCCCTGTGTTAAAGAAGTCTCTGATAGTCCTCTGCAAGACTGTCCCTGCCATCCAGCTGTGGCTTTCTATGCCTCCAAGGCTACTTCTGCTTTGATAGTTCATACTAAGAGCAGGAGAAGCTTCTTGGAAGAGAAGTGAAACATCTTCAAGGAAAAAACAAAGTCCAATTGCTTTTTGAAAAAACACTTTTGGGACAACCACGAATGAGAATCTCCATAGATACTCACATTAAAAGATACCTGCAAATTCATTAGCAGCCATTTCCAGGGGTGGGATTCAAATTTTTTAACAACCGGTTCTGTGGGTGTGGCTTAGTTGGTGGGTGTGGCTTGGTGGTCATGTGACTGGCTGGGAGTGGCCAACTCAATATCACTCACATCGAGGCATGCATCTTCTCATCTGGCCTCTCATAACTGGGGATGCTGCAACAGTCATAAGTGTGAAAAATGGTCATAAGTCACTTTTTTCAGTGCCACTGTAACTTTGAATGGTCATTCCACACAAGCAAAGTACCAGCAAAGGAGGGGGAAAAAAAACTCCAGAGATGTTCCTGAGACAGGAAGTGTAGTCCTGCCACGAATGTAATAAGGGTTAATGGAGGAGCAGTTTCTGAAAGCAAAACCAGAATATTTCCTTCCTGCCTTCCTTACAGGATTAGGCCAGTAATTTCTTCTAACAACCAGTTCTCCGAACTGCTTAGAATGTTAACAACCGGTTCTAGTGAGTAGGTGCGAACTGGTAGAATCCCACCCCTGGCCACTTCTCTACTATAGTGAAAATTCCCAACCAGAAACTGCTCTTTTTATTTATTTTTCAAATTTAGAAACCTTGCATTTCCCTCACAGAAAGACTCTGGGCAGCATACAAATAACATGTTAAAACTCGGACATGAAATTTAAAAAGAAGCAAAGATGGCTAAAATTCAATATATAAAGTTAATTAAAAGGGAGGGTCTTCAGTGTGGTAACTGCCCCACAGCTGCATGCTCCTTTGTGAGCCCCACACAAGATGTTGCCAAATATTCCTTGTACAATGGCCAATTGGCAAGGAAAAGTACTGGATTCCAGCCTGGAGTCCACCAGTATGCAACAAACAAAACGGTAGGAACTGTGCCAATGAAGCTCTGCAAGAGACAACTGCAGCAATTCATCCCAAAGCCACAGCAGCCCTCAATACAAGCAGCAACAGCAGCAACCACCTCCCTTACACAGTGACTATTAGGTTTGTTCCAGAGAGGAGGCATGAAGAGTATTGTGGGTCTTTTCAGACCAACATTTTCTTTCATCTTAAGGATGAAAAGGGAAGCCATACTTGAGAGTTGTGTGGATCAGCCCTTAGTCGTATATACATAGAATGACATTGACCTGCCCGTCTTTATGGAGAATATGAGCTTTAGTTCTTGAGGCATATACCTCCAGAGAAGTTACATAAAGAATCTGGATAAGGAACAGGGGCTTGCTTCTTCCTGACAGCCTGTCAGAAAAGTTTGAAATCTCCAAGAAACTGAAGTAATCAACACACTATGAAACAGAAGATCATTTAACTTCAAGGAAAAAATGACCTATCTGACTAGGAATATTCCATTCAGATTTTAATTTGTGTTTACTGTGTGCTAAATCTAAGATTCTGTACTTTTCTGTATTAGGGGATATGTCAGCCTCACAACATATAATGTGCATTACAGTTCTGTCTTTTTTTCAAAACTCTTCCACCTCACCATTCCAATTTTCTTTGCATGGCATCTGAACACTTTCTGTGGGAAGAAATTCTCCATTGCCCATGGACATCTTTGACACATAGACAAGAGGCATAACTTTCATATTTATCTTGGTTCCCTTAGGCTGCAGTTTGTTCGGTTTTTTAACATGCACATAAGGTGAAAACTGATTCTCAAACATCTTTCATAAAAATCAATTATCCCAACATATTATACTGCTTAAATGTACTGGGCCCAAGAACTCATTCTTATTGTACTTCTTATATCTCTACTGTTAAATATGCATGACGCCATATTTACATGAGCCTATGTTACATGCAAAGTGGAGTCTGATGTAAGACTCCACTTGTTGATTCAGCCGCTGGCAGAAAGAATGAGTTCTCGTCAGTGGCTGAAGTGTTGGACAGCGCTGGCTATAAAAAGACAGTGCTGGCAGCATTTCTTGGCTTTTTGAATCCGGTTTGTAAATAAAGAGTTTCTTGCATTCCTTAGTCCTGCTCCTTCCTCATCTGCACACACTTAACACTGGCGACGAGGGTGGGATCCTGAGGAAGACAAAGGACCTCATGGGGCCTCGCAGCCATTATCCAGCTGATTCGTGAACTCAACCGTTCAGACCGAGAGCGAAACAACATGGCCCATTGACCCCTATCAATTCTATTCGAGCTGTCCAAAGAGAAATGGTCCTTGTACATGGGAAGATTTAACCTAAATCTGGTAGTGAATGGAATGCAGGCAGAACCCGAGCAAAGAAGAAGGCTTACTTCTTGATCTATTGCAATTCGGAAGTCTATGAATTAACCAAAGCCCTCATTGCAGATAATTTAGAGAACATCTCCTGGGACGAACTGCAACAAGCATTAAAAGGACATTTCGACCCTACCCCATTGTACCTGGCAAACTGGAACGACTTCTATCTCTGGAGCCAAAAAGAGGGGGAGAGCATAAGTGATTTCGTGGCCGCACTGAGGAAACTTTTAAAGAACTGCAAATTCTCAAATGCTGAAGAAGTTATCTGGGATCGGCTGGTCCTCAGCATTAAGGATTTAACCCTGCAGAAGAGACTGTTCACAAAAGAGGACGTCTCATTCAAGGAAGCTCTGGAAGAAGCGAAAGCCATGGAAGCTGACTCTTCTGCAGCCCGAATCAAGAGCAGTAGCAAGGTCCACGCCACCCAGGCCGCAAGGGGAATACCGTGTAACCCATCCGGCTCCAAAAGCAGCGACAGTGAGAAGGAAGATGTCCACCGGGTAAAAACCAACAAACCTGAAACCACTAAGGGAATCAAGCCTTGCGGAAGGAATCAGAGGGAATCATCCTTTGATGATTCAGAGGGAATCATCCTCGGTCCACATGAAGGAGGCGATCTGCAGACAATGCGAAAGGAAGGGCCACATCACAGAAGCCTGTAGAGCCAGCCAGCCAGTGGACAAACTGAGCTGCAGAACATACTCCCCAACCAGACAATACAAGGGTTGGAAGACATTTGGCGCGAAATTCAAAAAACAAGATGGCAATGGGGAAGAAACCCACCATACAATTGGAGGCTACACAACACACTTCCGGCAACAACGACACCCAGGAAATTACAAACCCCACAAAGACACAGATTAGCAAGGGAAACCCCCAACGAAGCAGCGGAGGACTTAGCTGCAGGAGGGGGGGAGTCCAGCGTAGTACTTCTGAGGCCTCGAACTCAATAGAAACTGCCACGTCCCTGGAAAATTTCGAGGAGTTTCCAAGGACAGAGTCTGGAGCAGCAGCAGACCTGTCTGTTCAGAACAACCTGTCTGTTCAAGAACAACTGAACCATGCAGGCCCAGTTGCACCCACAGAAGCCCCACCCCTGAAGGATGTCTGCTGTGTATGCGGTGATTGGTTGGCCTGAACTAAGAAGGGAGGGGTGTTAAATATGCATGACACCACATTTACATGAGCCTATGTTACATGCAAAGTGGAGTCTGATGCAAGACTCCACTTATTGGTTCAGCCACTGGCGGGAAGAATGAGTTCCTGTCAGTGGCCAAAGTGTTGGATAGCGCTGGCTATAAAAAGCCGGTGATGGCCACATTTCTTGGCTTTTCGAATCCCGTTTGTAAATAAAAAGTTTCTCGCATTCCTGAGCCCTGCTCCTTCCTCATCCGCACCCACTTAACATCTACTGCCTTTGTTTTTTCAAGAATTGGACTGCACACAATTCTGCATGCAATTCCAGGAGTGTTTATGTGGAAATAAATCCCACTAAAATCATTAGGATATTTTTCTGCTTCACATAAAATTGTCAGGTTAGCTGCTTATGTGGTTGCTGCCATCTGAGCAGAGCGCTAAAAGCAAGCAGTTTGGATAAAAAGGAAAACTGAATCTGTTTTAAAAATTACAATTTGTATGCCTATCATGAATGACTTAATACCAAGATCTAGAAAATTCCATTTTTTAAAATGTTTTGTCTTGCCTACTTTAAACAACTCTCCAGGTCACCTTTTCTCTTGCAATCAATGCACTGTAGTGAACAAAAAAAGGAAAATTATCCATTTGCTTTCAACATATTTATGAACTACCATTTTGGGCAGCACTATTCTGCCATAGGCCATAGCAGCACAAAACCAGCTCATTACCCTTTAGTAAAGTGGCAAGCACACTGAGTGTGAAGCCGCTAGCAGTTCTGAACAATTCCCACAACATATTCAATATTTTGTTCTACTTTATTCATAGAACAGTCCTAGCTAAAGGACCGTCCAGTTTCCCTTCCCCCACAAAAAAAGAACATGAGGGGGGGAGGAGAGAAAGTGCCTTGAAGTTGTTCCATTAATTGTTTGGAATAAAGAGAACATAAAGATAATTGTCTTCTTTATATTAACCAGATTCACATGTCCTATCAAGCCCTATTTAATCAATAAACCATAAATAGCTGAGTTCACATAGTATGCTACAGTAAGAAGCAATCCCACCATCTGCACTACTTAGCTTAGTGTGAAGAGCAAACAGGCCCTTTTAGCCAATTTCTACTTGAATTACATAATTCAAATTTCTAAATGTGCAAATACATTTCAGTGATATTTATAAATCTGTATTATCTTTTTGTCCTCTTTTGACGATGCCTAATTCCAACAGAGGAATAGTGATTACAGTATAGGCTATGTGTGCCTAGTTTAATACTCTTTCAAGGCAAAAGAACTGTCTAGTAATCCTGCCCTATCAAGAAAACCACAAAAATTACAAGTCAACACATACACAAATAAATATTAAATATCCCCCTCATTCCCTCATCTCAAGTCTATGTTTGCAGAAGTGCAGTGTATTTCAAAACCAGAGACATGAAATGTGAAGTTTTGTTTCATCTTTGTTCTTGTTTTATTTTTATCCTCTCATTGGGCTAGCCTAGAATTTTGTAAAATAAATAGTCAAGTCTAGCTAATCTGTTATCTTGCGTCTGCCCCAGGTCGCTTGAGCTTGATTCTCACTCAAAATGTCTATACCTTTGTCCTCCTTAAATTGGGGCAGTATTGCATATTGTCTGTCATAAAAGGCAGAACATTATTTATTACTGCTGTAGGATTTTTAGAAGAGGTGCTTCAAAAATTTGCTGCCCCAAATAAGTTGCCTTACATGGGCTTTATGCAAGCAAAGTGCCTAATCCTGGGGACCATGTAGTGTGTTTTGGATGGTGAAGAATGTTAATTGCTGCTCTACCTGTAATAGTGGAAAAACTCCACAGGTAGTTCTCAATTTAGGACTATACCTGAGTCCAGACTTAAAATCATAAGTCATGCTGATTGTTAAGCAAGCCATATTATGACCTGCTTAACAATGTCATAAAATCACTGACTGATTTTATGACCTTTCTTTGCAGTGGTCCTAAAATATATTCCCATGGTCATTAGGAGAATCTATTTTATCCAATGGGCACTTTTTGCTGGAAACTAAAGTAAATGCTGGTTTCCAGCAAAAAAAGTAATAAATAAAAAGTATGATTGTTTTATTCCCTAATTGCGGAATACAACAAACAGCAGTAAATGAGGGCTGGTTGCCAAGTGCCCAAAATGCAATCATGTGACCATGTGAGGCGGGGGGGGGGGGGTAGCCATCAGGACTTTGAATCTGGATCATAAGTTCCTGGGCCTGTTTTAACTTTGAATGGTTGCTTAGCAACCAGTCATAAGTTGAGGACTGCCTCTATGCCATATTTAGACAGTTGGGACTGCTGCTGAAGTGCTGCTCTTCTAATAATATATCTTATTCCATACTATGTGTTAAAAGACCTTTAACACTATATGTGGGATTCCAAGAAATCACAACTGAAGCATTATTTTAAAAACATTCCTTGAAATGAAAGTCCCCCCCATTTTTCATATCAATTGAACATTTCGAAATTTACATTTTACCTTTTAAACATATTTATTTAAAGACCTGTGCTGCCAATTACACCAAGATTCACTTTCAAGCAATAACATTGGCACAGTGACCTTTAGTTTCTCTCTCTCATGTTCATTACAAATTACGGAGCTTCTGCAATTTTAATACTACTCTAAAAATTAAAACAAGTATTATTATCCTTTTTTCTACTTGCTGCTAAACTGCTTTATTAAATCCTGAGTGATTTATATTATGATTACAGATACCTAATTGGTTATGTCAGTTTACCTTTGCAATGACTTCTGAGTGACAAGTCTGGATGCTTTTCAAGCTTTGGAGCTCCTTATTTGGTAAACCTCATCATTATGTGAATCAAACATTCTTCTTCTACACAATTCACTTACAAGTCTTGTGGACTTTCTTGAGTGTCCACACTACCCTGGTAAATATATTCTGTACATCATTTTCAGACATGGCAGACCTTCACGCTGCTTCTCCTTGCTTCAAGATAAGATTGTGGTGCTTTATCCATTTTCATGTACTTACAATACCACTGTACTCTAGTAACATTTTTTTGCCAAGTTCTTCTAATATTGTTTTCATCTTGTCCTCAGTCCATGAATGAGGCAGGGCAGGCTTAAATCGCCCTTCGGTGTGCAATTTAAAGTATTGTCTTTTAAAGTACTTTTTTACTTTTCTGACACTTTCCAAGGGCACTTTCATGGTATACAAAATTTTAAATTTAGAACATATTATTTCAGAGTTAAATCAGGTGACACCAAGATTTGAAATAGAGGCAAAAGAGCAGAGAAAGGAGTGGAATTAGAAATAGCAAATGTCATGCTTCTATGGTTTTATACCAACCCAAGGAGGAGCAGGAATAATTATCCTCAAAAGTGGGGAAAGGTGCTGTCTCTTTAGATTTGAGAAAGGCAGAATCTGGTCATGGGAGTTTTCAAATGTCACAGAAAAAATCACAAAGTTGAACTCAAATTCTGTATCTATCTGCAACTCAGTACACAAATGATAAAACAAATCCATTTGTAATCCAATTATTGTGTATTCAAAGCAACTGAAATTCAAAATAACAAGAGTTTCCACATAAAGTCCCCATATATTGTTAATTGAAATGGAACAATGGTACCTGAAGATTTTCTATATGACCAGAATACCTAAAAGTATTTTTAAAAAAGACAACACATTCTTTCTCATATTTCTAAAAATACAGATTTGCTTCTCTTTTTTCATATCCTTTCTTGAATCACATACTAGTAGAATGAACATTGAATCCGGATGCTTCCCCCACCTAATTCTCATCCATCTGGGTTCCCATTTGTTTGGAAGTCACATTCTCTGATTTTGAAGCTTTTAATTTCCAATTCCAGAGGTGTGAGACTTGGTTATACTAGATCCTCAATAGAGAAAGCTATACAACCTCTGTACATGCTCACAGGTTCTTTTATTATGTCACATTTATGAATCAGAGGTGGTTTTCAGCAGGTTCTGACCAGTTCTGGAGAAGCGGTAGTGGAAATTTTGAGTAATTCGAAGAATCGGCAAATACCACCTCTGATTGGAGATTTTACAGAATCTTTCCCCTGCCACGCCCACAGAACCAGAAGTAAAATATTTGAATCTCACCACTGTGTAAAATAATCAGCACTGAGCAGCTATCTGATTTTTCATTCCCACAGTTCACAAAATCAAGCCAGTTCAATTTTAACAACACAACCTGATCAGTTCTCATGCAGCCTAAGGCAGTATCTGTCTTGCAAATTTTCAGATTTTTCTCTTGCAAAAGAAACTTCTGCTTTTCTACCATATTCTCAAGAAGCTTGAGAATTCCTTTTCAGTTCTCTTGATGTTGTTTCCAGTTTAATATGTGGGTAAATATGGCATGTCTTTTGGTCATTCTGAAGATTCTATGACTGCCCAAGCTTTGTAGGGGACACCTAACAGCAGATTGTTCATGCCTTCCTGTGGAAAACCAGAAAGGTCCAGAAAGATGACTGCATGATAAAACAGCACATTCACATGAATCCTGCCTCAATTATCTTATAAAAAAGTTTAACATTGCATGCTACACATGAGAATTTTACAGGAAGTCTGAAAAGTTGGAAAATTACTATTCTATATTATATTTACAATGTCAAGGTACAAAATGTGGATTGAGTTTAGTCTATTAATTTCTGCAATATATTTGATCCATAATGTCTTGCAAAACATAATTCTGTTTATATTGTATGGTACAATATATGGCAGGTAATAAATTCAAATTATCAAAAGATTGAAAGGAATCCCCAAAAATAAGATAAGCTTTATCATCATCTATAATCAATTTAAAAGGCATACAGAAATCTCTTTTCCAAAATACTGAAAAAGTTGGGTGTGAAATAATACATAGCTGTGTCTTTTTCACTAAAAGTATAACCATCACTATCCATATAGAAACCCAATTACTTTTTAAAAAATCTGTGAGGAAAAGAAAACCAACTAAGACACTTCTTAAAAATAGTTGCAATAGTTATGTCCATTAAAACTCTCTTGCAGGGACATCCCTAGGGAAAGGTTAAAAAAATCAAGTGGTGTTCAAAACTGTGCAGTAATGGCCACCATCTTAATGTGTTTGAACCCTCTGCCCCAGACCACTGAAAACACTTCTATTTACACTATTTCCCTTGACTGCCGGTTATGCACATAAAGTGTTTTTAAATGTCACTGCACTAAAATGAACCAACTGAGCACTATACTTAGGTTTGTGATTTATGTACTTGTGGCATATAATTTAATACGTAATTCCCAGTGATCAAACAATGAGAATTTTCATTTCTTAGTTTATGCAAACAGAATAGAAGTGACACAAATGAAAATATTACAATTGGGAAAAAGTAGATTCTGATTTCTATACATTAGGGATTTTTAAAAACTTAAACTCTGGCACTTCTTTTGTTTTGTGTAAACTGGATACTAATGTCCTCATTACATTATTATCAGTTTCAGAACTATAACATCATTGAATTAATTTGGAACTGTAATTATTTTTCTAAATATAAAAATAATATTTTTAATTAGCTTTTCAATTTCCAAAAAGCTTTCTAACACACACACACACACACACACACACATATATATATATATAATTTGTTTTTTTATATATAATGTTCTAAAGTTAAAAACTTACATAATTAGTATTGCGTTATCAATAGTAATACCAAATGAGAGGGATTTTTGGAATAGAAATTAAAAAGTGCCAATGCTGTAAGCAACAAATCCTTTTTATTTCATACAAAGGGATGTTTGTGTCCAAGCATGCTATTTTACCATTCAAATAATCAGCATCAATATGTTTTCAGTACAATATATTTTACCATTTTAAGATAAATCCTATCTCATTTCCTTCCTTAGCCCACCATAAAGGGATATATGTATTCCGGGACAGATCATAAAAGCAGGAAAGGGATGGAGGATGGAATCAAGTGGGTTAAAAATTGCACAATATAATGGATCCATTTGCTGGAAAGAATACAGTAGGGGCACATACATTTCCAAAAGCGAACACATTGGCAAACAAAACTTTGACAGAGACTTTTAATCAAGCCCATTCCTTATTATCTCAAGTGACATTCTATTACAACTGTTTGTATTAAACCAGACTAAAGTAGTAGGCTCCATGGAGTTATTTCTGAGCATCCTTATAAGGCACCAGAATCGAAATCCGGAACATCCAGGTGGGAAAAAAACTTGTTTTTTTACTTCACTGCACACGCGCACACACACACACACACACACACAGAGATAAAGCTTGAGTTCTGGCCGCCCGTAATAAGGAGACTACTATAAATCTGTCAAGCCACAAAATCCTTACTTTTTAAAAAACATCAAAATGGCGGAATCCTCTGTTTTTATTCCGTTGGTCCACCATATATTCCCTTTATTTGAAGAGAAGAGAGAATGTCAATTAGCCAAAGGAGAAAGTTTGTGAAAACGATCTCCCTTCCTTCCCTCCTCAGTTGCACGATGATTGCATACATCTCTGCTACTATCTCACCCCCATCTCTTTTTTTTTCCTGCATCGCTTCGTTCCAACTCTTGTATATCATCTTGTTTATGGAAAACGGGCTTCAAATTCATCTCTCCCACTTGCAAACAACATGGAAACTTCAAGAAATATATATATATATATATATATTTAATTTATATATTTATACATATATATATATATTTAAATAGAGCTTGGGATTTTGCACTCCCCGTAGGAAATTCCAGTGACCAACTGTTTGGATTCCATCCCCCCGCCTTCTCTTTCTCTCTCTCCCTTACCTAATCCTCTCTCCATACTTGCTTTTTTTTCTTTTTCTTTTAATTGCAACGTTCACTGTCAAAACATACAACTGAAAAGGATGCGTGGATGTGTGGTCCTCACGGCAGAAAAAAAAAACAAAAAAAACACCCAAACGCTGGCACATCTACTTGCCAAAGCAGACAGGCACAATTTTAAATGAATGCACGGCATGCAAAGGAAAGCAAAGATCTGCAGAGCAGAGGAGCAGGACCTTTCTCAGCTGCATTTTGACGATTTAAAGAGGTTTATAAATTACTTTCTTATCTGATTCCTTACCTACAATAATCAGCCTGTGGTCACTGAATGCTGAGCCTGCGGGAACCTAAGGCTGGCCGCGCCTGCGCGCAGAGGGGGCGGGGCTGTTTCCCTGCAGAAATGCACAGGGCGATGAAATTGACAAGCAAAGCATATTTAATATACAGCGCGGGGGGGGGGGGAGAGGTAGACGTCCTATATTATGCGCGCTGAAAACCCCATATTTATACAAACATATGATTAAAACAACAATTAACCCTTCTATTTTTCCCGTTGGGCTGCGTAGCAGACTCTGTCTGCTGGGAGGTGGTGGGGGGGGGGGGTTTGCTTCCATATTTTCTTTTTCCTTCAACACAAGAGCATCGCTAAAATAAAACAAAAACAGCCCGATTTGAATATGCTTACTATTTTTAATAAATTTTCCGGACGGCAATATATATTTTTCCTGCTCGGACAGAGAGAAAGGAAATGAAATACGAATGCTGCTGATGAATAAAACCCAGAACTGGACAGATCCTGGGGCTTTTTTTTACCCCCCACCCTTCTCATCTAAGTGTTTGAATTCCACCCTCCAGATTGAAGTCGTTGCCTCAAGGTATTTTATTGTGGTCTTTCTTCTGTCCGTGGAAGCCTTCCACTCTTGGGGAGGGGGGGGGGGAGTGCACACTTTTTACCGCATCGCCATCCTCCTGCTGACCCCCCCCCCTCCCCAACCAAATGCTACCCTATGGCTCTCGGTTGGCAGGAGGGAAACCTGTGCTAGGTGAAGAAGGGGAGGGAAGGTTTGAGACGCTGAAGCAGCTAGAAGTCTACTGGTGTAAACACGAGTGGATATTCTTAGGCGAAGGGAGGAGTTGCTCTTCTCCATGCTCTCGGACTCGAGTCGTTTCTTGCACGGATCGGAACAAAAGAACCAATCACGTGCATTTCGCTTCAGGATGGCTCCTGGGTGCGCGTCTCGCCTAAGGGAGCGAGCTCTGTTTGCCTGGCACAGAATCAACCAGGCTTCTCTGCTCGCCCAAGATGCAGAGACTTGTGTCCGTCCCAGTATTCCTAAGCAGGAAAAAAAATCACTTCCCGTTGGACACTCTGGCTCTGGGGCTCCTAGCAGGGCTCCTCTGGATATATAATCTCACTCACTTTTTGTTAATGTTATTTTTTGCCTCCATAATGGCAGACAGCTTGGTGTCTACAACTTTTTCTCAAATTGCAAACGTTTTCACCAGCCAAAAAGGTTGAGGTACTTTGTTAAACGCTTGGTAAAGAATAAATAGTACCTATCTTACAGATAGAGATAAGAAGCAATAGTAAATTCAACAGCAGTCTGTGGTCCAATTCTAAGTGCCCTTTAAAGTCTCTGAGATATTCAGGGACAAAAATGAGCATTTGAGAATCTTTTTCATACACTGCCAGTGCTTGTTTTGTCTTTTTCTTCAGTGAAGGCAAAATATTGAAACATGGAGTGTACACTTTAGCTGGTTAATTTTATTTGCTAGAATAAAAAGTATTAGACCCTGATCATTTCAGATATTTAATAATATTTTGGATGTCTTCTACATGGCAACCTACTAAATTCAGGTTAATAAAACATAATTCCTTTGGCCAAACAAGTAAACCAGATTGTGGCAGTATGATAGCCTGCTTTGTGTTGCTCCAAGGAAATGATTGCTGGGTTTACATATGCACCATTAAGTATTAAATTACCATTACTAATTATTACTATGACTGAATCACTCATGATTAATTTGCATTTTAACTTTAGAATGTGTACAATTCAGCCCATGTGTAAGTTTCAAAGGGTTTGGCTCCTTTGCATCTGGTATCCTAGTTTACTTTGAATCTTTCCAGGTAGGTGTTTGCTAAGAAAGAGCCACAGAGTGAGTTTATTCTTTTTACTGACTGTGCTTCTGTCTTTTTAAAGAAGTGAGATTTTACTTGAATTGTCATATGAAGGGATGTGTCTAACACTCCAAAGTTATTTCTACATATTTTCTCTATTGTCTTTTCTTAGCAGCAGCATTTTTTTCAGCAAGTAAATTTTAAAATTGTGTGAAACCACATTTAAACTTTAAAAAAACATTTTTGAGACATTCACACAATAGCTCTTTAATTAAAAAGTGCTTTGGCACAGATTAAATATTAAATGCATGCACAAAGTACTATATATGTTGCCTTTTGGCCTGATTATAGAATTGTTTACATGTGACCTGAAAAAACATCTGTTGAAGAAAGATTTTGATAACATATGTGGGGGAAGGTAGAAAAATATCCTATGATTGTTATTTTATTAGTATATTTAATTCTAAAGTGGATAGTTTATTTTTATATATAATATTTCACATAAGCCACCAGAAGTCTTTGGGTTGCAGCTTGATATAAATGTAATAAATAAATACATTAATCATATCAAAGTGGAAATTGTTAAAACATGGTACATAAGTGAATTGTTTACTTGCCCAATGATTAAATTAAATTCATGAGCAGACAAAGAATAGTAAAATGAACATAACTGTCCCCCTTCCACTCATGGTCCATTATAAATCTGCTCATAAAAAATAGAAGAATAGGAATCAAGCAGAACTACAAACTGCCCATTAGCCTATGCGTTTAGTGTTTACAAATTTCAATCCCTATTTATTTATTATGCTTATTTAGAAACATATGTACATACTGCAAAATGATTATTGTCCAATATAAAACTTGTTTTTTCAAAATATTTTTCTCAAATATACTTCTAGTTTCAAACCAATAACTTTTGAATACTTATTCCTTTTCATGTATCCTAGCAAATTTTTTAAAAATACATTATTTCAGTTATATGAGTTATCTGGACATATTATAACAGTAAATGAACAAAAAAAGAGTAATTCTAATAGCATAAGAAAGAAAAAGAAATGTAATGAAGATCTTAAAAAAAAAAACCCTGTTGTCCAGCACTGGTTTTATAATGCAATAAAAATTAAAGTTTAATTTAATTCACTCTTTTTACTCTTCCATACAAAAGTTGTATGGAAGTTTTGATATACTGGGTAACTAGTGTTCCAGCTTGGGATGTTTCTTTTTAAAATCATGTCCATACCAAGCTGATTTCATGCAACTTTCAATATACTGAATTTTCAAAAGAAAATTCTGAATAGAAGACCCTTCCCTCACCTCTCCCAAAATAAGATTAAGCACCTACTTTCTTCATCATATTCTTGGCAAACTGAAGAAAATCTTCCCATTTTAAAAAACACATGTGAAAAATGGTAAATTTTTCAACAAAAACATGAAATAGAGAAGATAAATGGTGCAATTCAAAATACAAGCACTGAGCATTAATTTTACAAATGCATATGCTGCCAGTATACAATATTCACCAACATTAAAACCTCTGAAAACTCTTAAGCGGCTTGGGTAACCCCGTTATCCTTAATTGTAATAAGAATGAAACTCCATGAGATGTTTCACAATGAAGACCCCTCCAGATAAAAATAAAATTTATGGTTATTGTTTGATGAATTGATGGTGGGCTGCAAAATGTGTCCCTTTAAAAATCTGAGAGCATAAATATCTGGTAGAAGTCATAAAGTGTAATGATTGCATAACACAAATGCAATTCATTTGTACATTGATGTCAAGGCACACAAAATATCAATTAGTTCCCATTCTCCCATTCAGATTTAGGTATTTGACATTCTGGTGCAGGTTTATTAGAGAACTTCTGAAAATATTAAGTGCGGGATGTGTGCATGTGTAGGGGTAAGTATTGTTTCTTTTGTGTCTTCAAGTTTGTTGATTCTTGGCAACTGCCTTGAGTTTTCTTGGCAAG
Organism: Laticauda colubrina; assembly: GCA_015471245.1. Classification (NCBI taxonomy): domain Eukaryota; kingdom Metazoa; phylum Chordata; class Lepidosauria; order Squamata; family Elapidae; genus Laticauda; species Laticauda colubrina. Next base: position 9,320,715 of record BLBF01000041.1, on the reverse strand, counting down.
ATTTCATAAGTGATTTGTCATTGCCTTTTTCCAAGGAAAAGGGTAACTGGTCTAAGGTCACCCTTTGTGCCTAAGACAGAACTGAAACTCATGGTCTCCCAATTTCTAGCTTGATATCTTAACCACTACATCAAAAAGGTTCTCATTAGCTATGGACACCATATAAAAGTTTGTATATCAGAAAGCAATAGGAAACCAGTGGAGCTTTTTTACTTAGAGGGGTGATGATGAAGCATCTATAAGAAGTGCCACTCACAATTTATGCTGCTGCATTCTGCATGAGCTGCAATTTCCAGACTATCTTCAAATTTTATTCCGTAAAAAAGCACATTATATAATCTAATTTTACTAAGGATGCTGTGTGGTTGTCCAGGATTAATGTAGATCTAAAGGGATTCCCATTCTGTGGACCTGCTTTATAGGCACAGTACAGAATGGATGTGTGACACCAAATTGGTTTCATCTCCTGGAATCATCAGCTATTCTACTTGTCTGAATGTAGCTTCATCTAGTTCCACTGTATTTGGCCTCTTACAATTCAAGGATACATAAAGCATCTTGAAACACCCAACTCTGACTTCTCTGGAAAAGAGAATTTTGGCTGATATGGCAAATATTCTGACCTAGGTTTTGCTGGAAATATTAAAAAGAAACTAGAAAGTGATAGTCTTATAAGACGACATGTAATCATAAGAATCTGAGTTCAACTCAAAGGACTGTACTTTTTATATTTTATTTTTTAACTTATATACAAATGAACTTTACGAAAACCAAAAATCTAAGGTTAAAAGCAAGATGTGGCACCACTTGGATTAATTTAAACTGTGAAGCAGCTATGTCACCTTTTTATCAATTTCTGCAGCTTTTCTCCCCCGCACCCCATAAAGATGTTAATTATTTATTTAGATTCAACTCCACAAAAGCCAAGGAATATTAAAATACCCAAAACAATTAACAAAAGTTAATACAGTATTTAACTTGCTGCAGTCGTGGACAACTAAGGATGCTCATGCATCCATTATGTCATTTGGATAAATACATCATTTTCAGAGGCTTAAAAAGAAGCTAAACAAAAGATAAATTGCAGAGGTACAGTCTGTGCATACTGTCTTGTTCCCTAGCCAGTATCCAGTGGAAATGGGAAAAGCCTTAATTTAACCTTCTCCAGTCAAGATGCTGGATTCTAGGAATTTTCTCCTCATACAACAGTCCTGCCAGCATTAGCAGAAAAAGCATATAGTTAATACCTATGGAATGCTTGGCAAAAAGGAGTGGGACTTTAGCAAAGAACGGGATGTGAGACATAAGGGCTATAGCAAGAAGCAAACTATCTTGCCAATCATGACCCACAAGTTTTAGACTTGACATCTTATTGTTATAAGCCCAATTACTGTATATGAGCTAGCAAATACTTTAAGAGGAAGAATCTCCTTATGTTACCTAGCTCCCTTCCACTATGATTTTATGAACTGTGGTTTCATTCATCTAAACCACAGGCAAATAAAAATCACACACTCTTCTTTGATTAAATTGGTTTGCTAATCTGTAATTGCCGCTATAATTTATACAGGACTTTAATTTTAAATACCTTGTACATTTTGCTAGAGGAAGCTGACAGTTTCATTAAGGAGAGGCAGAATTGGAGTTTTAGATGCCACTTGAGATGTTTCAATTCATTTTCGACAAAAGATTCTTCTGAAATATGCGCACAGGAGGAACTGGAAACAGAAATGTCCTCACAAATAAACTGTAAAATAATTTTGGTCTAGATATTTAAAAAGATAATCAGTGAATGGCAAAAGAGCTTCAGAGTAAAGGATTGTCTCAAATTCTACTTTATGTGTTATTGCTTTTTTTCTAGTCACAATATGCAAACAATTTTAAATATATGGTCATGATGTCAAGACTGTGAGCAAAAATATCCTTTGGGACCCTGTTTGTTAACAGTCAAGGCAGATGTGTTTTCCTAAAATGACTTCATTGTTCCTTGTCAGCTACGAGAAGAGTTAAAAAAATAGGGGCAGGGGGAAGAATGATGATTGTAGCTGAATAGGTAAAGAGCCACTTTTTCTTATATTGATTATGAATGTGGCTGCCATTTTGATTTTTGACCCTTCCTTAAGAATTTTCTTACTATTGGTTTTATACTGGTATATATTTCCCTGAAATATACAGCTAACAGAGAAGGCCTGCGAGAGGCCCCAATCTCCTACTAACACTGCATGTAAAGTGAGCATGTGCCCCAGGACATATAAACACAATTCACAATGCAATATGTAATAGTTTTTTTAATAAATAGAAAAGTCACTTTGTAGACTAATCAGCCTGAAAAGAATTTTACCAGTATAGAAATCTTGAAAACAACTAGACTAAGGTCTGTAAGGTTTCAGAAAAAAACTATCCTGTAATCTGCAACTCTTACACTGCAAAAACATATGGACTACACAACTCGATCAGGGCAAAGCAATCGATGCAATCTACATAGACTTCTGTAAAGCCTTTGATTCAGTGGTACACAACAAACTCCTACTGAAACTAAAATCTTATAATATCTCTGGACACCTACATAACTGGATAGAAGCATTCCTGTCAAACAGACAGCAAATGGTCAAAATTGGGAGCGTCCTATCAGCATCCTGTACCTATCAAAAGTAGTGTCCCCCAAGGCAGTGTTTTAGGACCAACTCTCTCTATACTCTACAAAAATGACCTCTGTGACCATATTAAGAGCAACTCCGTTCTCTTTGCTGATGATGTAAAGCTATTCAACACCACAGACAATACTACTACCCTCCAAAAAGACATTGACTATGTATCAGAATGGTCAATCAAATGGCAACTTCAAATCTCAAAAAATAAATGCTCTGTCTTACATATTGGCATAAAAAATAAGAAAATAAAATACAAGCTAAATAGTTAAGATCTTGCTGAGGATCCAAACTTTGTCAAGGACCTTGGAGTACTCATCTCAAATGATCTAAGTGCTAGAGCCCACTGTAACTACATAGCCAAAAAGGCATCAAGAGTTGTTAATCTAATCCTATGTAGCTTCTTCTCTGGTAATATCACACTATTAACTAGAATATACAAAATATTTGCTATACTTGAATACAGCTCATCAGTCTAGAACCCATTGTATCTGATATTAACACAACTGAAAAAAGTCCAGAAATATTTCACAAGAAGAGTTCTCCGTTCCTCTACTCATTGCAGAATACCTTATGCCACCAAACTTGAAATTCTAGATCAAGAAAACCTAGAACTACGCTGCCTCCAGTCCAATCTAAATATAGTATATAAAATCATACATTGCAATGTCCTACCTGCAAATGAATACTTCAGCTTCAATCATAACAACACAAAAGTATACAATAGATACAAACTCAAGGTTAACCGCACCAAACTTGACTGCAGAAAATACAACTTCAGCAACAGAATGGTCAATGTTTGGAATACTCTACCTGACTCTGTAGTTTCTTCTCCAAACCCCAAAAACTTTAACCTTAGACTCTCTACTATTGACCTCACCCCTTTCCTAAGAGGTCTGTAGGGGGCATAAGCGCACCAATCGTGCCTACTATCCCTGTTCTATTGTTTTTTTTTATTTTTCTTATGTGTTCAAAACTATATTTATTCTTATACCTGTATCTTGTAAGCGATTGACAAATCAAATAAAATATAAATGTAAAAAATATGTTATTAGGGGGAAAAATAAGGCCTTAATTACACTTTTTATCTAGCTCTCCAATGGAGTTTCCTCAGTTGGTATCAAAAGATGACTGCTATATGTATGCGATCAAAGCTCTACAATTTTTATGTGCGTTGCATGGGAAAAATAATTCTACTCGGTGATTTCAATCAATGCATGGAAATAAGGTATGGAAAATAGATTGGGCTGTAGGAGACCAAAAATTAATGAATATGGTGAGTAGTGAGTATCAGCAGAGAAAAAGATGAGTTTGTTTCAAATGCATGATTTAAACAAAAGTCCATTGTCACTCATGGCAAAGGAATGATTATAAATCTAAAAGTATCAGTTTGATTGTTTATGATGAAAGATTAATGAAATAAGCAAATAATTTGTTGCGTCAAGAACATTTTTCACTTCTACATTCCACCTTTCATAATGTAAGAGATCTGTCTACATTCTGACATTTTTTTTCAAACAGGACTTTTAATTCTTACAGTCACTCTGCTTCAGAGTGGATACAAGGCAATGAGAAGTTCAGACCATTTCATAGTAATGTCAAGAATACATTTTGAGAAGCAAAGGAACATGGAAGAAAAGGAAAAATGTGAAAAAACTGGAGTGGACAAAGAGTGACTACAGGAAGTAAAAGTCCTGTTTGAAAAAAATATCAGAATGCAGATAAATCTCTTACATAATGATAGGTGGAATGTAGAAGTGAAAAATGTTCTTGATACAACAAAATGTTTGCTCCAAAAAATGAGAGATACTGGATTATATCCACACAGAGAGAAAGTAGCTCCAGGAGTATAGTAAAAGAAAGAAAGGAAGTGTTATAATTAAAAGTGACAGAGAAAATGCAGCGTGGTGTTAAAAGAAATAATTGTTTTGGAAATAGGCAAAAAGGACTCAGTAAGGAATCTCCAGCAGACTGAGCAGAACTAAAAATAAAATAATGAAATAATTTGGACTGAATGAAGTCAGGAAATGCTTGAAGTTGTATTTTAGAGATCTCTATGAGCAATATGTTGATGAGAAGACTCTAAACTGATTGTAGAAATATTCGTGTCCAAGAAAAAAAAACATAAAAATATACAAGAAGTGCTTTGATAATATTAAAAAATGGCTGAAAGTGTAGATTGTGTAATTGAAGATGTGTCAAAATCTGGCTATGGTTAACTTACAGAACCATTGTGTACCTCATTTAATCTTTTTGTGAAGGCTGCAGCTGTGCCTGATCAGAAGAATGCAATTACAGTATTATTCTCTATTCCTGTGATGGTGAAGCTTTTGTCTTGGTGTGTCAAAAATGTGGAAAATCTTAACTTGTTTCTGGTGGCCTGTCACCAGCAGCCCCCCAAACCAAAGTGAAATCATTGTTTACATATTAATTTATTTTAAAAATACTGTTCAATCATTGATTGTGCTATTATATAAAGAATCATCAAATAACTTACAAAAATGAAATATGAGTAAAACAAACTCATTTTGGTGGGTCTGGAATCTGTTGGAGTCTGAATTTGAGGAGGAAGATGAGCTGGAACAAGAGCTGACAGAAATCGAGAGGGCTACCTACTCCTTTGGTTTTTGAGGAAACTGGGGGGAGGACAGAGCCAGTCCGGGCAGAGCTTATCAGGATTAGAAAGGCTTGCAGACAGGGAGGAGGAGGAGAGACAGAGCTCAGATGATGAGCAAGAACCATCGTAGATCCTAGAGCACAGAGAGAAGGCACCGGCTACGGCTACGAAGGAGAAGAGTGCCTCACACACACACCCCACCCCTTCACAAGGCATACCTGGGGACTAAGATGTAAGGTACCAGTGGGAGGGATATTTGTTGGGAACAAGAATTCAATTAGTGGAGACTCATGTGCACTTGCCGATGCCTGGGGATTACCTTGCTCTGTCTTGGGGCTTGCTGGCTTGCCTGCTTTGCTGAACTTCTTGCTCTGGTTACCGGTTACTGTTTGGCTAACCTGGCTTACTGGACTGCTGGTCCAGGTTACTGTTTGGCTAACCTGGCTTACTGGATTTCTGACCCTGGTTACTATTTGGCTAACCTGGTTTGCTGGACTACAATCAGCCAGAGGCTGCTGAAGGTGTGTGTGAGAGCTTTGCTCCAGGACTTGTAATAAACATAGGAACATTTATGGGCAAAGTTGGAGTAATAAAGAGGAATTAGACCTGTTCTCAGACTGTGTTGTTTTCATGCCATGCTCCAGGTCATCACACTTTGCGAGAGCATATCCCATCATCAACCATCCTCCAAAAATCAGGTGAGAATACACCATGCTTTCAAGAATAGTTGTTATTAATGAATTCTGGTGTCACCCAACCATCGTGGCATGTCCTATTTGACACATGTGTCATAGATTCCCAATCACAGTGCTCTTTACAAAGGAAAGGATCTATGGAGGGATTAATTTCTTAACTGTGCTTCAGAAAATATTCAGAATAATTCTGACTAAAACAGCATAAGAGGGAATAAGGAGCAAATTTTGGGAAGTTTAATGTGGTTTTATGAAGAGAAAGCAAATGGCTCAAGAGGAAGAGAAAGTCATGTGTGTGTAAGATTGATGAGATCCTAAAAGAAAAGAGACATCTGAAGATCAAAAGACAATTTCTAAATTAGTCCAGAATTGTGGTAGAGGCAGGGTTAGTTTTTAAGAATAGAAAGGTTTGGAGAAGTATAGTGCGACTGCAAACTAGTTTTACTCTACTTTTAAAAAAAATCTCCTGTCTTTACTTTCTTTAATTTGCTATTATTTGCATAATAAGTAGTGCATTTTATATAATTATAATTTATATATAGTTTGGTCTAGTGGTTAAGACACTGGTGATCTTTCTTGGACAGTCACTTTCTCACAGCCCAATTTACATCATAGAGTTGTTATTGTGGGGACAACAGGAGGAAGAAGATGCACTGGATGTGTTTGTCATCTTGAATTATTTGTAAATAATAAAGGCAGGATACAAACAAACCAAGAAATAAAACAGCTTATCCCAAAAGGAAACCAAATGAAATATCTGCTTTACAAATGTATGATGGCATGTATCTGCACCATGAGAGATTCCACAATATACGCTTAACTTTTGTAATGTGCTCTCCAGCCCCAAATAATTTCATGAAGTCTATGGTTGGATTACTCACTGTTTTCACTGAGGAAATTCTTAAAAATACTTGCAAAGTCCATAACAACAGTCATTCATCTTACTTTTTAGAAGAGAATAATATGTTCAGTCCACAAGGAGGAAGATCTGAGGACCTAAAGTTATTGATCAAGAGATAATTCCAGAATAACTGACTAAAAATGCAAACATATATGTCAGTATTCCCCAGTAAGTAACCAAATAAAATATATTCATGATTTCTGATGTCATTTTCTTAACTTCCATTCAATTGTGCCTGATTCTAGGAAACTGCTTGGAAAAATCTGCATTTTTCTTGACAAGTTATATTTTAGGCACATTCCTTTTGTCATGATGTATATCAATTTCTTATATACTTTGCAAACATTAGTGTTCTCTCCAGCAGCAGACTGGAGGACCCATGACTTCTTAGTACATCTTACTTAATTTAATTGCAGCCTCTCCAGATGCTATTTTCTCAGATACTTGTATTTTTATCTAGGTAGATCAAATGTTCATGATGAAGGGTCTGATTAGATAGGGGAAATAGTAGCAGAAGAAAGGATTAAACATATCGTCTAGAATTCTGCTCCAATTTAATTCAGTTCCATTGCAAATGCTTTTTAAAACATTGACCTAATACAGCTATCAGATATGGGCTGCAAAAATCTGTATCAGCACAAGATAATAAAATGATATTTGAAAGACTTCACTATTTGAGTTAGATCTAATTGTGAGTAACTACTGAGATTCAGAAATAAAGAAGATCTCTAAGCTGTAAAGTAAAAAGTATCTGGTAAGCTTCATGATATTATCTTTTCATCTTGGAAAAAAACAATCCTCATCTTATTTTAATGGAGAAATGTCCACTTTCTCTATTTGCCCTAGATTTTTTTCAATTTAAAATGAATGCATGTGAAGTTTTAAGTGTCCCAGTTTCCATAACAACAAAGCACTTGTTCTTCGGAAGTGCTGTGTCAATTTTTAACCATATCACATTATTTTGGAATTTGATTGCAATTGTACAGAAGTTTGGTTGCTATAACAACTATACTATAAAATATGCACACAGTTGTATTTTATGGTGACATACCCTATCATCTAGGTCACAGAACAAGATAGTATGGTTATTTAAATTTTAAGTCTACATCATCCATAGGTTTTTCATGCAAAATCTACAGTATTTGGAATTAATATGGGGGATAAAATGATGAAAGAACATTATACCTTATCCTAAATCCTTGGAGACTAAAAGTGTCAACATCATCAATTCTCTGTTTGTACAAGCTTAACTTGGCCTGCTGACAACCTAATAAAATGAAAAGTTCTAGAAATTCTTTATAAAAACATGTATGTTTCAATTTTGAATTAGTTCCATTTAATATGGGCAGGAAACTATGGACAGCAATTCCATAATGCTAATAAGCAAAGAAGAAGGATGGGGTGGGGAGAGAAGGGCATTAAGGGTGAATTTTAACAGCAGTGCAGAAATAGGATTTAATTAAAACGTTCCAATATTTAATTATTAAATAAGACCTAGCAAAATATGGAGCTAAGCCTAAGGCTCATTACAATCTTTTCTATCCTCCATAGGAGTTTTTCTTTCAAAGTAAACAAGCAAGTTTGGGTGGGTGGGGACGGACGACGACACTGTAGCATGGAGTGTGATCACTCAGCATTACAACCAGGATGTATCAACTCCTGAATGAAAGCAAATATATGCATGTCAGGATAATATTGCAGGATCCCATCTGGGTCATTCACTGGGACCAAAGGTTTAGTCTTCTAAGACTAAAGACTAAGACTTCTAAGACTGAAAGAGTCTTGCTCATCCTCAGGGAAATTCTCTTTAGCAGAATATGCTGGCGAGAAGATTGTATCAACTAGTCTTTCTCCTCACTTTCCATTCCCAGCTTGTGTTATGCTCTCCCACCTGCCAACTGTTGGCATATTTAGTTCTCATCAGATATATTTTCTACGTATAAATTATATAAGAAAGCATATTTCTTGATATTCTGTGACTCTTTCAGGGTATCTTGTAATTTTTGGATTTGTCAGAAAACAATTCAGAAAAGACTGATTAAACCTATTTTGGAGTAGTATTTTGCTTTTGCAAAAATATTGAGAAACTTCTTTCATATGGTAATGTTTTAGTTATGGAAAGAACTCTTGGATTATGAATAGTGCATAAAATGGATGGAATAATTCCAAATTTACAGCCAAGCTTCCTATGGAGGGGCAACACCTACCTCTGCTGTTGTAAAGCTACAAATCTCATAAATAAACTTGCCTGAGCAGAGTAAAGTGTAAGGCAGATCATGTTCCACGACATACATAATGTAGGATAACTGAAGGAACAGAATCATATTACAAATCAAATCATTGATCCATTTAGTTGGTACTGTCATATTCTTATGCTGTTATTTCCCATGGTTTCACACAAAATTCTCTAAGTCAGGAGTGGAGATGTTATAAATGGAAACTGGACCTTGGTAAAGAGTATACTGCTAAGGTATAGTCATCTCCAAGAAAATGTATAGTTTCTGTTCCATTTTCCTCACTCTTTTCACAGGTCTATGCTGAACAACTGTGATGTAGCCACTGGTCTTCATTTAAAGCAGGGTTGTCAAACTTGTGTAGTCAGGGCAGCATCACGTGATGTATCAGAACTTTTCCCCCCTTCACTAAACCAGGCATGGACATGGCCAACATGTGACACATCTGGCTAGCGGGCCAGGAGTTTGATAGCCCTGATCTAAAGAATTTGAGCAACTGCTAGAGTCAATCAGTGGCATTGACTGAAGCTGGGATTCCATTTTAGGTTTCTAGCAGCAGCTTTTGCAGCTTATATTCCAAGTGCATCACCCTGGAAATTTTGGCAATTTATGGCATTGTGTAAAATTATCAATTAACACTGTCATGGGCTTTCATAATTTGAAGGCAGGCATTTTCCAGGAAAGGAAGCCAAGAAAATAAAATATATGCCTTGAATTTTAGCTGGAGGAAAGATGCTTTTCAAATATGTTATTGATGGACTGTTTTCTCAGGTAAAACTATTGAACTCTTCAGCACAGAGAAGAATATAATAACTGTCTTCAGGGTTGTGAGATGTAATTTTGTTGAATTGTAAGTGTCAGCCTGAATCCTATCACAACAAAATCATAAGTTTCCTGACAAACGTATTTCAAAAGAGCTTCTTTCATTAATAGTTACTTCAGTAATATTTGTGAATGCTAGGTCACAAGTGACATACACCTGCATCCATCAGAAAAGAATATATGTACCTGAGGAGTGAACTGTGGAGTCCTTGTTTGCTTTACAAATGTTTCGTTATCTAACTAAGTAATAACCTCAGTGTTAATGAGTGTAAATTTGCTTCATAGGTATAGACCAAGGGTGGGGATTCAAATTTTTTAACAACCAGTTCTGTGGGCATGGTTTAGTTGGTGGGCATGGCTTGGTGGTCATGTGACTGGGTGAACGTGGCTTGGTGGTCCTGTTATTGGCTGGGCGTGGCCAACTCAATATCACTCACATTGAGGCACGCATCTCCTCGCCTGGTCTCTCATGACTGTGGGGATGCTGCAACAGTCGTAAGTATGAAAAATGGTCCTAAGTCACTTTTTTCAGATCCATTGTAACTTTGAATGGTCCCTCCACACAAGCAAAGTACCAGCCAAGGAGGGGAAAAAACTCCAGAGAAGTTCCTGAGACAGGAAGTCTAGTCCTGCCAAGAATTTAATAAAGGTTAACGGAGAGGCAGTTTCTGTAAGGAACACTGGAATGTTTCCTTCCTGCCTTCCTTACAGGATTAGGCCAGTAATTTCTTCTAACAACCAGTTCTCTGAACTGCTTAGTATGTTAACAACCAGTTCTAGCGAATAGGTGCGAACTGGTAGAATCCCACCCTGGGTATAGACAGTAACTTGTCCTGCCATTGCTGGTGTAGGTGGAGTTTTCTCTTTAGTTAGGGTATTGCTTTCTGTATGGTTGTTTGTCAGGTATTAATCTGTACTTATCTGGATGATGTTTATGCCTCTTACACCAGAATTCTGGTTTTTATCAAAAGGAAAAAAAATACATTGTTCTGAGAACAATGAGTCCATTTTCTTGACAAAGTAAGTATATATCCTTCTGTTATTTTCTTAGGTGAAGTCTTTCAATATGAAGAGGAAATCCATAAACATATTTTTTCTTGTATCTTCTCTTTGGGTCATTTAGAGGCTGATTATGAAATAAATTAAATACAAAGCAAACATAAAGCATCTGGTTGATTATTTGTAGTTCTATTATACTCCATGGCCCATTCCAAATCTAGTTAATTGTATTTGGGCCATCCTTCCAGACCTTTGTTTAGGAAAATGTATTTTTCTCCTTCCATAGATTATTTTAAAACTGAATGCATTTAATCCAATAAGTTCTTAAAAACATACTGCCCTCAGTAACGTGGAATTTCAAGCAGTATATAAATGTTTTCCAGCCTTGGCAACTTTAAGATGTACAGACTTCAGTTCCCAGAATTCCCCAGCCAGCATGGTTGAGGTTCATACAGATTTTAAAGTTAGCTAGGTTGGGAAACACTGCATTATACTGAATCCAACAATCAAACCAACCAACTTGACCAGAAAAGGTGTCACAGAAGGAGCAGTCTAAACATCATACTGCCTGAATCCCTTCTAATGCTATGGACAAAACTTAGCTTGATTATAGAAAAAAGATTCAACATTGGGATAGCAACTGCAACATCCTAAGAAGTCTCTGCTGAGATAAGTGTTTCATTCTGCCTAATGATAGGAGTCATTATTTCACACCATTTAAGACAGCTTACTACTGTCTTTTTCAGTGTCACATTTTTTTTGTCAGCATTGTTATTGGGGCTTCAGGACTTGACAAAAAGTTTTAATGAAGTAGAAGTCTTATACCCCAAGTCTTTTCTGCCTTTTAATAAAGGATTGCAATATGCTGACTCTCATTCTGCATACAGCTATGCTTGCATGCTGGCATTATCCTGACATCTGAGCTTAGGAATTGATTGCTTTTCTTCCCCCAAAAGACTAGCCAGAGCTTTGCAAGATCAAGAGCCACAAAATATTAACTTTACTGGTTAATATTGCTCCCATTAAGAATTAATTTTTAGTTATCATTTTTCTATTTATTGAATTAAAAGAAATTGTTCCCAAATAATTTCTGCTGCATGCAAATGCCTACCAGGTTCCATTTTAAAATTAACATAGGGATTGTAGCATCCCAGAATCCTACTGGTTCTAGATAAATCCTTCAATTATTAGCTGATTAGAAGGGGAAGTTAGATGAAAAACTGCAGACTAAGTAGCATCATTTACAATTGATAAATGAAAACGAATTAAAGGAAACCTCTTTATTCCCATGAGAAGGAAAGGAACACATCAAACAAGAAGAAAAGGTACAAGGTCAAGACAGTGTGAAAACTTATGTGAATCAGCATATATACCATGACCATGTGTAAAAGATGGAAACATGGCATGGATAATCTCCTTCAAGGAACTCCTTGAATTCTAGCTCTGCTTCATTCATTTGATCAGGAGAATGGTACTCTTTTTTAATGTCCATTTTTCTTCCCTTTTGCTATGCATGCGTGCACGTGAATGAATATGTGTATGAGAGTGTGCTTGTAGAATATGTTCTAAGAAAGTAAGAAAATAATATATGGTATTCCTGGCTTGTTGAGGGATGGGAAAGGGGAGGGGGTTGCTGTCTTTTCTCTGACGCTGCATATAAGAAGATATATATATGGGATACTTTGTATTTGATAGATATGACAAATTAAAAATGAAAAGACTGAGCACCACCTGTTAAAACTGCAGGTTTAATACGTAATTCTATTGAAAGCTGTGCTAATACATTTGTATTGTGTTAACTCTGGATTTTGAAATCCCTGGGAGAACATGTTATTGGATGTTCTCAGTGAAAACATCATTTTTTTTCTTTTTACAACTTTTCATGTTTCCTGTCCCTTTGGTCTATTGCACAATGCCCAAAGGAAGCAGGAGAAATGGAGACTGCCTATTCTGTTTGCTTGTTTCATTGCTAATTTGCTTAGAAGAAAACAGAGAAACAAGCTGGAATCATGGAAGAAGAGGCATTTCTGTGGCTCCACAATCAGGCAGTGGGCTCATTATTGAGCAGAGAGCCTCGGCGAATGGCCAGTGATCTGCACAGCATTCATAGAAAGCTTTATACAAACCAGAGGACTGGGATTTGTCATTACAGTTTAGGTTTTCCCCCCAAATAATTTGACTAGCAGTTTACTGGCAAAGTCCACTATCCTGCAATCCCTGAGATGTTAATTGATTATGCTATTATTATAAATATACCAAAGGAACTAACTTGTCTTAACTAGACACATGATGAATAAATGCATTTGTTTAATGTGTGTTCTTTCAAAAAAAATTATTTGTAACAGTAAACTGCATTAATGGAAGTTGTTCCAAATAAAGTCAATTAATGAGATTTGTTTGGATATTAAGATTTTTTTAAAAAAAAATTGGATTAGTCCAGCATTTTTTACATTTTGAATAAAATGAAACAATCGTTTATTACCACTCAGCCTATTGTTGATCATGATCTACAGTAGTTCTAGTAGATTCAGTTCCATAGGTTTCTCAACAATATGCCAAGAGGAGTGAGCTGCTTTTTATAAATTAAACCTCAGATTAAGTTGAGGCTAGGAACAGAAACAAACAATATGTTTTCTTTGGTATATTTAAATTACAAGAACAAGAAAGAATGCTTTCAGTGAAGACAGCAATATCTATTAGTGTTCTTGTAAAACAGTCTGGGGAATTCCAGAGTTGAAATCCACATATTTTCCAAGTTGCCAAGGTTGAGAAATGATATTCTATCAGATAAAGAAAACAATAACAAAGAATGAACTGCAGAGCAAAGAGAAACCGATTGAAAAACTGAGCTTGATAAAATGCCTTAGTTATAAAATGGTAACTCCCAGAAGATAGCCTTGGATTTATCAAGAATGTCTGCCAGATTTGTTAGTCTAAACATGATTATGGGAATGTTGCAGATATAATCCAACCTGATTTCTGCAAAACATTGCTCCATGACATTCTGATTAACAGGGGGGTAAAATGTGGGCTGGAAGGCATAGTAATTAGGTGAATACATAGCTGGCTTGAAAATTGTCTGAAAAAAATGCTCATCAACATTTTCTCATCAAATGTAGTGCAATATTAAATGGGATGTAATAAAATTCACTCCCCCTGCATTCTTTAGCATATCATTAATAAAGTGGATGAGAAGATACAAAGGATAATTTGCCAATAACATAAAAGGTTTTTTTTTAATATTCTAGAAGGCAAAAATAAATTTCAAATTCAAATTAGTCTTGTGACAATTGAAATATAATTTCCAAACCATGGGAAATATTATTTCTCCATGATTTGGCGGTGTGGAATGTGTATTTCTAGTACTGTGTGCTCCTAATACTGTGTCCAGATCTAGATACCACACTTCAGCAAGAAACTGGATGCAAAAATTGCATAGAAACTCATTTTTACACATAATGACTCTTCATATACTTGAACGGTTAGGCAGAAATAGAGGAAAACTACATAGTTCTCTGTCATTCTATAGGAAGTGAAATCAAGTAATGCATTCAAGTTACAAGGCTAAAATAGGAAACATTTAATAGAATATGAGTAGTTTAGTGGTCCAGCGTGATTGAATATGGTCATGCCTGAGGTGAGTCAGTATCCATTGTAAATGCTCTGATTTTCAATTTCTGCCTGGACTAATTAAATACAGTGCCATCTGAGGTTTTTTTTATTATAATTCTAAAAACATTATAATAGGATTCCCTTAATGAATCTCCCTGATCTAAGGCTGCTTTTTAAAATGTAACTACATTTGTTTTTACCCAACATTCAGTAGCACTATTTTCTTTTTGTACAAGCTTTGGACTGTGTGAAGACGGACATCAGCAGATTTCACTGAGTGTGAATAATCTGGAAAGTGTTTGGTCCCAGTGGAATCTATGGTGCAATTCTTTTATCTCTGTAGCACAAGGAAGTCGAAAGTGTTGAACTCTGTAGCTAGCCATTCTCTCTATAAACAGCAGTACATTTTAAATGCAAGAATGCTTTTAGTTAGATCTCCAATTTTAATTAGTAGTTAGTAGTGGCAGTAATTGCCACAATGGACAACTGGACAACTGCTATTTCATACATGCTTGCATAGTTTGATTTGGCACTAATTCAGTAGTTATTGCTACTTTTTCTTTTTTACAAGAAAGAATAATATGCCAGCTCTCATAGCATGAAAGCACCAAGCACTCTCACTACTGGCAGAAATAATTCTTCCTAAGAATTTGAGACCTAGCTATTTCATTC
Source organism: Laticauda colubrina (assembly GCA_015471245.1). Classification (NCBI taxonomy): domain Eukaryota; kingdom Metazoa; phylum Chordata; class Lepidosauria; order Squamata; family Elapidae; genus Laticauda; species Laticauda colubrina. The sequence goes on along the minus strand of BLBF01000041.1, from coordinate 9,305,518 downwards.
GCACATATCTTCATTAAAAGGGCAACTTGTGAATTAAACATAAGATCTCCAGGCTTGAAATAAAAAAAACAAATATAGTAAATGTGAATTACTGATTGCGCATTCCGATAGTTTCTATGAAATTCCATTTGTCTCTGAGCATAAAGAACAGTAGCATGGATTGCAATATAGAAATGTTGATTTCTGCATTATGCAATTTATCATCTTTGTTCTGAAAAACATTTTATTAAATTTATGACTTCAGCCTCAAGGGAATCCTTAAGTATTTCTGAATTTTAATATTAATGGAAAGCTAAATTGCTCAGCTTTTATCCTTTCCTCTGATTTATAAGAAAACTGTAATTACACGTGCTGTATGTGGTACCAGTTCAATCACAACTGTTCCTCGGAAGCATGAAAGCTTCTCTAAAAGCAGTTCCATACCACTACTTCATTAGTAACGTGGATTTTCTGGTAGCCTTCCACCCAAATAAAAACCATCTTTTCAAGATGAAGTAAAGTTTGGAAGGTGCTTACGTTCAAATTAACATTTGTCCATGGAGGGTTGGGTTTTTTTTGGCAATCTTTAGTTAAATAGTTTCTTAGTCTAGCAACATTGATAGAGGAAAATGACTTATTCATCAAATTTATACTTTTGTTATTGAAATGTATAGATTGCACATACCTCTTTGATTTAAGAAGCCTCATCAAATGCTAACTCAAAATCTAAGAGAAGAGCTAGATTTTAATGCTCACATAAAAGTATGAGTAAGGTGGGACCCATATGAATTTCTGGTGTGTGGGGATGATGTTGTTCCAGAGGCAGATGCAGCAGGAGACCAAGCTCACTTCCTGAGCCCAAGTTTAGTCACCATAATCCAAAGCAAGCTATACTGTATTATATGGGAAGGAAGGAAAGGTAAGAGGTTAAAAGACAATGAGCTCAATGGCCAGTATCATTTAGGTGAGGGCTCAAGAACATATAATTGTTTAAAATGGGGTGTATTTATATGTGCAGTTAAAAACCTCTGGGCTGCCCAGGGAATGACCTCAAGTGAAAAACAGAGAGCTTGACTCTGCTTACCTGTACCATATCCCCTCACTCCAATATGTTAGCGTGTTAAAAAATCAGATTTTTCTTTGATCACTTTAAGTCATTGTCTCCGCTGAGGCAGAAATTAAATAGAGGTAAGTTCAAGCATAGGCTATAATCGTAGATTTTAAGATAGAAGGTTCACTTTTCTATTTTTTAAAAGAACAATTCATCTTCTTAAATAATCTGAATGTGGAGGATGCATGTCGCATGTCTAATTGTAAACATGGACAAACCTATCCTCCGGACATCTGTCTAAGAGAAAGGTAGGCAGCTACATTGTGGGAAATCTCATCTTGTTAAAAACTCTGAAGAAAATGCTAGTTTTGAGCTCTGAAGACATCCACGCTGCTTTCTTGGTTGCAGCTACAAAACAGTAATGTAGCTTCTGAAACTGATCCTGAAGTTTTAAAGGGGTACTTGGTAGGATGGCGAAAGGGAGGGAGGAAATGGCCTCCTTCAGTTTTTTTCTCAAGATGCCACCCTCTGGCTGTCAGGCTGCGTTTCTTATAATTTCAATTATTAAAATGTGTGCAATTGGATGGGCACATCTAGTAATAGAAAACAATCAGAAATTACACTAAATGTAGTTGTTCCTACCCTGAGAAAGTCTGGTGGTTTTGAACCAAAGGTGCTTTTTCAGGAGGCAACTGGATTTTTTTCCCATCTGAAGACATTTTGCTTCTGATCCAAGAAGCTTTTTCTTCAGCTCTGACAGGATAGTGGGGAATGGAAGGATGCTTTTATTCCCTACTATCCTGTCCGAGCTGAAGAAGCTTCTTGGATCAAGAAGCAAAATGTCTTCAAATGGAAAAAAACCAAGAAAGTCCAGTTGCCTCTAGAAAAAGCACATTTGGGACAACCATGACCTGGATGACTGAGAATCTCTAGTCTGGTGGCTTTGATTAAGCATAAAAAATCTAATATAATCTTTAACCAATCTCATTTTCTTTCCCACAACAGCCAAGTAAATGGTTCTACAGAGTCCAGAAACATTTGATCCATACATGCACTCCATACATTAAGTCAATGAGTTACAATAACTTAAAATTATTTAAAGTGACAAATAGAACAGTTCACCCAGTTATTGTAACTCATTGACTTAATGTATGGAGTGCATCTATGCACCCCGCCAGCTATTCTGAATTGGGAGACTGAAGATGGGTGAAATCTCTATTGTCCTAGATGTGCAAGGTGATGACAGGGAAGCTACTGAAATTTTATGCTGACGTTTTATGCTTTAATGCTTCCAGACTATTTTACATTGTCACACTATTTTGTAAATCAATAATACATGCATAATATGCATTGAGAATTAAGGCAAGGATAATTAATGAATAATAATTAATTCATTATAATAATAATTATAATAATAATTAATGAATTGACAAAGGAATGACTGAATCCATTCCTAGAAACCTCAGCTACTCAACACTGATTCTGCTGTATGAGTTTGGCTACAAAGGGACGTTCCCCATTTTATTTTTCACCTAATTCTATTTCTGCATTGTAATAGAAATAACGTTAGAATTAGCATTTAAGACAGTTTATTGCACATCCATTGACATCTAAATGGAAAGTCTTTAGGGATTAACTGTAACCCGTGGTATCATATTCCAGCAGAGAAAATTTAGCTTATCTTCATGCATAATTTTTGATTGGATTGCAATTATTTTTATACTTTGTATTGCATTTTTAATGTAAGTTGTGCAATCCACCTAGAGACATCTAAGCAATAGATAAATCTATTAAATACAGCTTAAACAGTGAACATCAAATATTGGAAGTGTTATTTACTGGTCCTATTATCTTAACAGCCTTCTCCATCTTAAGAATTCTAAAAGGGTTGGTATATACTGCCCAAATATCCCAACATACATGGTCAATTGCAAATTTATATTGTTCAAAAATTGTCAAGATTCATGGTCTTTACCCTATCCTATAACAGTATTCAGATGAAGGAAATTCTATCAAATTAAACTGATTTAAAACCAGTCCACCTTTCTTGAATTAGATTAGAAAATTAGGAAAATGGCCCTTTAGCAGTATTATTCCTCAAATTGATAAAAACAACACACACATTTTCCCTGCACTCAGTAGTTTAATATTATTTGGTATTGTTATTTGTTAATATTGTATTAACTGTATTGTATTAATAGTATTAACATTATTTGGTTAATTTGGTTATTTAACTGAGTAACAGTTGGAAGGGACTGTGGAGGTCTTCACCAAAGACCTTCTATTGTATTTGTAGGTAGGTCAGTTGCACCCATTCAAATTTAGAAACCATGGTTTTTATATTTTATGATAACATTCCACTTCATATTTATACCTTTCCTGACAACTAGGCCCCTTTAATCATAAATAACTCCAAATTTATGTCATATTTGAAGGGATAATAGCTACAAAATCACTTATGTTCTCTGCAGAATATAACACTTATTGGGCTTAACAAGGACAGGCAGTTTGCAAGGTAGCAGGCAAGGTGTGGCAGAAGGCAGAGCAGGCAGTGAAATGAGGAGGGTGAGAATGATTTACAGGAGCAATTTGTGACCTTTCCTCCTGGCATCCCTATTGATTTAGCTTCTGGGAAGCCAGCAGGAAAAATTGCAGATGGCAGTCATGAGACCACAGGACATCATTAAGTTCAAGCCAGTTGCCTAAGGCTCAAATTGCAATCACATGACCATTGGGATGCTGAGACAGCCAAAACTTTGAGGACCGGTTATAAGCACTATTTATTCAGTGTCATCGTAACTTTGAACAAACACTGACAAGTGCCCATTAAATAGGGACAACCTGTATTGGGATGTTCACTTTGTCTAAAGAATATATCAAGAGAAAAGAACATCAATACCACTAGATCAAATTCCTATTTTTCACTACCGAGCAGAGGTAGTATTCTCAAATACAACATGTTCAAAAACAAATGTTTTTGAACAACCTTCAAATAAGCACCCTAATGTTTCCAATTTCACAAGTATGAAAACTAGGGCAATTAACTAACATAATGAACCAAATTAATAAACAGGCCACCGTTTACATTAATCCCTAAACATCTCAGAAATAAGAGTGATTTCTGAGCCCTTCTGTAACTTCAATTTGTTTCTCCGCTAAAGAATAAAATGTTTGCTATTATGAATTCTCCTGCATTACAATACAGGATGCAATTAGTTTTTGTTCAAAGACATTGAACAGGAGCTGCTTCACTACATTTAATTAGAAACCAGCTTGAAATATTGGGGGGGGGGGCGCGCGGGCTTGGTGCTTTTTTTAGTTTGGTTGTTTTCTTGCAGATATTTCATGACCCAAAATAGGTAACATCAGTCTAGCATGGACCAGAGCCTTGGTGGCAGTGGTCAGAATGCAATATTGCAGTGAACCCTGCTTACTGCCAGGAATTCAATTCCTTCAATCTTGACCTGCTCAAGGTTTACTCAGCCTTCCATGATCAGTAAAATGAGGACCCAGATTGTTGAGGGAGCATGATGTTACCTAATTTGGATAATGAAATATCTGCAAGAAAACAATCAAGTTAAGACTTCTATGACACTACAAATATTTTTATTGGAAGCTCAAAATATACATTACATAGATTTAAAAACTTGCAACTAAGCAAGGGCTGCTTAACATTTCCAGTGAGTACAGAAAAACAATTCAAGAACAGGACAAGATGACACTAATAAGCCAATCTAGTATTGTGGTTGAAATCAGGCTAAAAGCTGGTAAACTATGAGTTCTAGTCCTACTTTAGGCATGAAGCAACTGGGTGTCATTGGGCCAGCTTCTCAGCCTCAGTCCTAGGAAGGAGGCAGTGGCAACCACTTCTGAAAAAAACTTGGTAAAATTGCAGTGACGAGAGGCAGTTAACAAGGTTTAAAAACTGACTTTAAGGCAATCCTCCCTTGATTTGTAGAATACATTGCAACAGTAATAATCTAAAAAATGAGAAACTTTCCAGTCACTACCAATATGAACACTGAAAGAAATCTACAAAAGCAGCAAGGTAATTGCAATATGGGATAGATCATAATGGATCTTTCTCATTTATTCACATTCAAAAGTGAATTTTGCCTGAATCAATCTAATGTATACTATCTACTAAATAAAGTTACACTGACACAAACATTTGAGTCACTGATTTAATTTCATACAAGTCAAACTACACATTGTATAAAGATTATAAGATTGTACTAGTATTGTTTTACTAAACTTATTGATTACATGTAAGTTTGGTGATTGGATTTCACCTCACGTATACTTATTTTAGATTAACTGGAGCCCTAATCCTAACAGTTTAGAATTTTTCATTAATCAAGCTGCTTCTACTAGTAGAATAGGGAAATAATTACTCCTTCTACTGTAGCCATCCATGTCTTCAAAATCTGAGAAAGGGGGAATGTGATGGACTATAGCAGAAGAAAAAGAATATATGACTCGAGTGGATTACTGCTTGTACAATGGGAGACTTCATCTAGGAACACTGGGTTCCAAAATGTTATCAAATTTAGATCAAGTAATTTTGTTTTTCAGAAAAAAGCAACTGCAAAATTAATGAAAAAATTGGGAATTGTTACCTGGCACCTGGAATTCTTATCAAATGAGTTAAACACTTTTTGGTTTTATGGTGTTATGGTTTTATGGTGTTAGGCAAAACTATACCATGCATAGTTAGAGATAACTGTTTTTATTGAGATTGCCATAACACAACGAAAAATGGGTTACTTTCAGCAATTCATGGTACAGCACAATGAAATATTCCAATTTATACTCCAGGATTAGCTTTACAAGCATCTTTGATTTGTTTAATACAGCTCTTCTATGCTTTTAGAAGAAAGCCATAATTCATAAAACTAACCTTCATTAATTTTAAAATAATGGAAATATTTAGGGAATATTACCATTTCCAAAATCTTCACACTCAACATTGTATATAAAACCCATTTTTCACTCCCCAGCATATTATTCCAGCTGTGGCTCAAATAAAAAAAAGCCTGTCTTAATTTCTATCCCCAAAAGAAAAAAAATATTTTTTTACTGATATTCCTGTACACATCTCAGAAAGTTTTAAGTACTTCAAATGTTTTATCTTGTTTACTTAGTGAATAAGACCATTCCTTTCTGAAATCAAACAGGTAACCAAATACTAATATTAAAAAAAGACTTCTGGCTGACCATACAATGTTCCATAATCGCGTAATAGCTCCAATCTTAATCTTGTGAACTGGATCTCGACCGTGAACGGGATTTTGAACGTGACTTTGAATGAGATCGTGACACATCTCTTTTGGATGGAGACTCAGAATGAGCCTTTGCAGGTTGATGCTGCATTGGAGAACGGGAATGAGATCTGCTTCGTGATCTTGATTTAGACTTTGTTTCTCCTTTTCCATTTTCTTTAGGTGAACGAGACACAGACCTGGATCTGCTCCGAGACTTTTCTTTGGATCTGCTGCCTGATCGTGAACCTCTGCTAGATTTCACTTTTGACTTGCTCTTTGATCTAGATTTTCGACTTTTTGATCTGGAACGTGATCGGTCTTTACTCCGAGACCTAGATTTAGAGCTAAAAAAAAGGGCACTCTTAAATTATGCCTATTTTAGAAAGTATCACTAAACATATCTAATATACTATCAATGGTAAAACATCTAATATAATACACGCCCTCACCGTGATCGGCTTTTTGAGGCACTACGGGATCTACTCCGGCTGCTGCGACGACTTCGACTGCGTGATCGTCTTCTAGAACGGGATCTAAAGAGAGTATATTCCAAATAAACATTGTGAGGGAATCAAGAATTCTTTTTCTTCATTATACAGTGCAAGTACATAAATATCTTTTCCAAATATATTACATGCATGCAAAATGTATTAATCATCAAAATGGTATTACACATGACTAGCGTTCTAGTCTATGCTTGGAAAAACTACGCAAGACAGATTTTTAGTAAAATTTATTTCCTGAACGTTCTAGTGTATCTGATGCATTAGAAACAAGTAAAAGAGTACATCAGTGGTTTTAAAACAACAAAATGTATTGCAATAGCACTTAAGATATACTGCTTCTCAGTGCTTTAAAACCTTTTCTAAGTGGTTTACAGAGTCAGCATATTCCCCCCACCAATCTAGGCCCCCATTTTACCGATCTCAGAAGGATGGAAGGCTCAGTCAACCTTGAGCCTGGTAAGAACTGCAGTTAGCAGAATTATCCTGCAGTTCTAACTACTGTGCTACCACAGTATAGTTTAGTCCTGAAGGATTTTTCATATCAAATAAACACCAGTTATATAAATACCTTGATCTACTGCCGGAGTAAGATCGTCTATGGCTCGATCGTGGCTTATCTTCAACTAGTCTGATTTTTCGTCCATTTATCTCTGTACCATCCAATTTATCCAAAGCACGCTTCATGTCAGAGTAAGAACGGAATTCTATTACTCCCTCATTTGTTCGCTCTTTATGGGCATCTGCATAGGTTACCTCACCTGCTTGCCTCATGAAATCCTTAAATAAATGAAATCTTTATTTAGCCAAAATTTAAGATTCCACGGACTCAGAAACTTTTTTGTATTTTACTTGATGTACCAAAAATAACATAAAATTAGTTTTTAGAACATATTTTAAAATTAACTTACTTTCAAATCTTGCCAACTACAATGACTGGAAAGGTTTTCAACAATTAATCTGTATTCTGTACGAACAGGTGGCCCATATTTATCTCTTCCTGATGCTCTCCGACTGCTATATCCTCCACCACCTTTATCATACAAAAATACAAGTTAGTGACCTTATAAGAAAAGCAAGTACGTCAGTTCACTCTAGTCTATAAATTGTATTTACAGGAGTAGGACTTTATTTTTCTAATCCTTCAACACAATTTTAATTCGCCATATTCTATATATTAAAGGCAAATCAAAGTCTAAAATCCTACAAGACTGTGCTCCTAAACTCTGTTAGAGAGTGACTGCACCTTTATTAGATTTACCTCGCTAAGTTTTATTTTACAGAACATTGTAAAATATAAAACTTAACTGATTACATGCATTTCTACATTTACAAAAACGTTTACTAGATTACACTAAGTACTTACATCACAGTATGAGGTATATGGTGGTGGTTTGGCCACAACACACGCAAGGTAACAGTCACCTAGTTCAGTTTAACCAGTTTTGTCTAACCCTTGGAATCCTCACCATCACCCTGCGTCTAATGGCAAAAGGCTGCTGTCGTCATGGCTTCCGGTAAGGTCAGCCAAAGGGTCATAGGGCAAGGGTCACACAATGTATGGAAAAGCCATGGCCAATCAGGAAAGGCAGTCATCTTAGCCTCAGTGGACACAGCCTCAGCCCCACTGGTCACTTTTAAATTGAAACATCAAGGACTTGTTAAAAAATTTGAATTGAACATGCAACAACTTCAAAATAACATACAAATTTTCAAGAAATCCCATCCCCCACCATGCCCGAACCAAAATAGGTCTACCTTACTGCTCTTAACCATTATAAAAAGTTCTATCAAATGCAGCGAATTTTTTTTGTAGGAAAGATTACATTAAATGGGTGTTGCATTAGTTGCATTATTTTGTCTCCAAAATTAACATGGCTGCCTTCTATCAAAGCTACAATCTCTCTTCCAATTTCTAAGCAAATACTCACGTTAAGGCACAGCCTTAATTTATTTTTATAAGAGCTGTGACCACTTTAAGGAACAGCTTTAGGTGGTGGAAAAACTTCCCACTCGCTTTCCTGCTTCTTTGGAAGCTTTGTGCCAAATGTGTTTAATTAAGAGCAGTGAGTATTGTATATATTAATTCCCAATATGCGCCCCCCCCCCGCTTTATGGGGTTCTGCACTTATGAACGCCATTTGCACCAAAAATGCCCAATCCCCGTCAAGAAAACGTCAATTTTAAATCCCGAGGGGGAATGTCGACTCCCTTCGGACAGGAGGGATGGTTAACCACCCCACCCCTCTTTCCAAATTAAAGTCCAAGGAATCTTCCTCTACCAGAGGTTTCAACCCCCCCCCCCCAAAAAAAAAAACAACCCTCCGCCACGTTTATGGCCCTCCGCTCGCCCCACTTGCGCTCCTCCTCTTCCCGTTGATACAATCGCTGTCCCCGCGCGCCTAAGGAGGCCGCAGCGGAGCCACACTCACTGCGGCTGCTGTAGCTGTAGCCGTCCCGGTCGCGGCGGGGACCGCGGGCGTGCTCGACGATCACCCGTTCCCCGCAGAGATCCTTGCCGTTCAGCTCGTAAACGGCATCCTCGGCGTCCCGGGAATCCTCGAATTCCACAAAGCCGTAACTGCAGGAAGGAGGGGCGTGGCGGTTTAGAGAGAAGGCGCTGTCAAGGCTGGGGGCTCCCCACCCCCAGGTTCCCTCTAAGGGACGGCGGCGATTCGGCCCGAGAATCCGCGCCGCCGCGTGAATTATGTGGAGAGGCTGCTTATTTGCACGACTGCGATAAGCCTCCGCTTTACAACACCCCACACCCCGCGCCCACTAACGGGACAAAAGAGACGAAGCTGCATTTCGGCCGCCATCTTGAACACGACGCCACGCGGCCCGAGAGGAAGCCATGGCAGGCCTGCCGCGGTCGGGCAATTTTTTACCACCAGCGGTTCGCGCCAAATCGTAACCCTTCCGGTCGGCGCTCGCGCTACGAGCCTCCACAGAACCCGCTAGGCCTTACTTTCTCCCCTCCACCCCACCTTTCGCGCCACGAGCCTCCAAAAGAAAACCGCTTAGGCCTCACTTCCCCTTCGCCCTCCTCACCCGTTTTTTAAGTCGACCTCCAGCAAGCGGCCGTAGCCGCTGAAGAAACGCTGGATGTCCTTTTCCCGCACATGGTAACTTAAGCGGCCAATATAGACACGCGGCATCCCCGCGACCTAGAAAAGGAAAGAGGAGGGGAAGGGGAGGGGGGAAAAGGATAGATGTAAGAGCCGAAAACAAGTTGCGGGAAAAACGCTCCTGAGAGCCGCTGATAGTTTCGGCCTGTTCCGTAGCGTAATGACGGCCGGCCCCCAGGCAGGCTTTTATATTGGTGGGCGGAGTCTTGGATGACCGTAGGCCACGATCAGCGTCGTTCGGAGACGTCATGGGGAACCTCGAGATCTGATAGGAAGAGAGGAATGTCAAGGAACTGCGCGTGTTCAACGTGTCCGGCCCTCTTCTGAAACATTTTCGACTTAGGATCGTGCTGAGCTTTAGGTACAATTAAGCATAATTTGAAAAGCTAGGTTTGTTGAATCATATGCAATTGCTGGGGTCGCACAACAGGTTGTCATAACTCAGCCTCTGTTTTGTAGTGGTAAGCCTGGGAAAACTCGGCGAGGAAAGTTTGGTCCGTGTCGTTGGGACAGTCATACTTTTTCAACTCACATATCCATCTAAATTGTACACGTTACAAAATAAATGTCGCAAAACCCTCAACATGATGTCAAGATGCAAATTCCGGCCTCTGATGATATCTGCGAACCTACATCGCATTGGAGGAGAAGGAAATGTGATATACATGAGCTTTGTAGGGAAGGTGGGATATTTACCTTAAGTATATTAGCAATGTGCTGCTATTAAGCTAATTAGAATAGAATAGAATTCTTTGTTGGCCAAGTGTGATTGGACACACAAGGAACTTGTTTTCAGTGCATGTACATAAAAAAACATTAATCAAGAATCATAAGTTACAAGACTTAATGATAGTCACAGGATACTAAATAAGCAATCAAATCAAACTTGGAAACGAAATAAAACTGTGGAAAGGAACTTCACGAGGACAATGGTGTCACCCAAGCAGGAAAAGCCCAAAGGGAACATCAGACCAGCCATAAAACAAACTTGCATAGGAAAAGGAATCAAATAAAAGGTATTAAAGAAGCCCCTTAGACAAAAGCCCAAATAATTAAGTAAACTAGGGAAACAAGAAAACCCTTACAAACACAAGACATGCCAAATCAGCAAAAACAAACAGACAAAAGACACAAAATAAATTACAAAGGAGACAGACAGGAGATTGCCACAAAACAAATAGAAAAAACCATTATAAAGCTAAAAGAGATTAGGAAAGAACCGATAATACAATCAAGCCACCCCGCAGAGTTTGTCTTCCGCACTTCGCAAAGTTTGCCCTCCGGCGGAAATAAAGATAAACTCTGACAGGATTTTAAACATTAAACACAAATAATGAACATTCACACACAAAAGAAGAAAAAGGTATAAAAAAACAGGGACTTACCATACGAAGCTAGATAGCTCAGGAACGCAGCCTCCTCGCTGTCTCTCGCCTTCCTGAAAAATTAAAAGATCCAGCTTTCAAGCAGTTGTCCGTATCCTTGTGCCTGAACTCTCCCAGCGGGAAAATTTGAATCCTCAGAAGAAAGGCATTTTGACAGCCTTTCAACAAAACAATAAAAACTGTAAAGATACAAGCAACAAGGTTATAGTCATAAGTGGGAGAAGATAGGTAATAGGAAGGATGAGAAGAAGAATAGTAATACAGTCTTAGTAAATAGTTTGACAGTGTTGTGGGAATTAGTTGGTTAGCAGAGTGATGGCATTCAGGAAAAAATTGTCCTTGTGTCTAGTTGTTCTAGTGTGCAATGCTCTATAGTGTTGTTTTGAGGGTAGAAATTGAAACAATGTCCAGGATGTGAGGGGTCTAGATATTTTCACAGACCTCAATGGAAGGCAGGTTGGTAGTGTGAGGTTAAACTGATGAAAAGACCACCAAAAGATTCACTGATCCAAGGAAAACAAGGCTTAATTACGCATCTGCAGAGGCGGCTTCCCTCAGGCATTGAAGGAACCCAGAGCAAAATTCAGGCAGTATTTTTATACCCTAACTGTCCGCCCCCTCGTACGTGGGCTTGGCTCACATTCTTTCTGTTTTCAAATTGACACATATATTTTTTGAAGGTTTATGCATTTCCCTATCTAGCAAAAGCAGTTACACAGTTTCTGACACATTAGCACTTTATTACAATTCCCCATTGTTCTAGCCTCATTCTGTTTTTGTTTTTGTTTTCTCTCTTGTGCACAAACTGGAACACTTCCTTATTTGGCAGAGCTACTGTGTTTGAGACACTTCCTTATTTAATTCAATGGGCCATCCAACATGACTTCGGTTCTGCTCACAATAGCAATTGTTTTTTTCTGCAGTTCTAATTATCTGTTGAAGTCTTTGTCTGTCCTGTTGGGTTGCAAAACCAAACCAGGCAGTTATAGAGGTGCCGATGTCAGACTCAAAATGGAATCAACAGCTCCTTGGGCAGTTTGAGCTTTCTGAGTGTGTTTAGTTCAAGATTGTTCCGGTCGTGCCACAAGGCTAATTGTTCAACATCCCGTCTGTATGCAGATTTGTCATTGTCTCATATGAGACCAATCACTGTTGTATCATCTGCAAAATTCAGTACTTTAACAGAGGGATTTTTGAGATGCAGTCATTGAGAGAAGAGAAGTGGAGAGAGAACACAGCCCTGGGGGCCCTGTGCTAATTGTAATGATAATAATTATAATAAGTGTAACAGCAAGCAACCTGTTTTATTTATTGAAAACATTTATACACAGTAGCTGTCTATCTTCCAATCAAAAATTAAAACAATATGTAAAACCATATTAAAACTAAACACTAAAATATTAAAGCATTAAAATTTTGCATGATGTGAATGGCCAGCCATATGTATAAGGCCATCAAATGGCTCATTTTGCGTGTTGTATAAGGCTCTTGGTAATATACACTGCTCAAAAATATAAAGGGAACACAAAAATGAGACATCCTAGATCTGAATGAATGAAATATTCTTTTTAAATACTTTGTTCATTAATTAGTTGATTGTGTTGACAACAAAATCACATAAAAATAATCAATGGAAATCAAATTTAGCAACCCATGGAAGTCTGGATTTGGAGTTACACTCAAAATTAAAGTAGAAAAAAACATTACAGGCTGATTCAGCTTTGATGTAATGTCCTTAAAACAAGTCAAAATGAGGCTCAGTAGTGTGTGTGGCCTCCATGTGCCTGTATGACCTTCCTACAACACCTGGGCATGCTCCTGAGGAAGTGGCAGATGGTCTCCGGAGGGATCTCCTCCCACACCTGGACTAAAGCATCCCCCAACTCCTGGACAGTCTGTGGTGCAATGGGGCGTTGGTGAATGGAGCGAGAGATGATGTCCCAGATGTGCTCAATTGGATGCAGGTCTGGGGAACAGGAGGGCCAATCCATAGCATCAATGCCTTCGTCTTGCAGGAACTGCTGATACACTCCAGCCACATGAGGTCTAGCATTGTCTTGCATTAGGAGGAACCCAGGGCCAACCGCACCAGCATATGGTCTCACAAGGGGTCTGAGGATCTCATCTCGGTACCTAATGGCAGTCAGGCTACCTCTGGTGAGCACATGGAGGACTGTGTGACCCCCCCTAAAGAAATACCACCCCACACCATCACTGACCCACTGCCAAACTGGTCATGCAGGAGGATGTTGCAGGCAGCAAAACATTCTTCACGGCATTTTGAGACCCTGTCATGTCTGTCACATGTGCTCAGTGTGAACCTGCTTTCATCTGTGAAGAGCACAGGGTGCCAGTGGCGAATTTGCCAATCTTGGTGTTCTCTGGCAAATGCCAAACGTCCTGCATGGTGTTGGGCTGTAAGCACAACCCCCACCTGTGAACATTGGGCCCTCATACCACCCTCATGGAGTCTGTTTCTGACTGTTTGAGCAGCCATGTGAACATTTGTGGTCCACTAGAGGTCATTTTGCAGGGCTCTGGCAGTGCTCCTCCTGTCCCTCCCTGCACAAAGGTGGAGGTAACAGTCCTGATGCTGGGTAGTTGCCCTCCTACGGCCTCCTCCACGTCTCCTGATATACTGACCTGTCTCCTGGTAGCGCCTCCATGCTCTGGACATTACACTGACAGACACTGCAAACCTTCTTGCTACAGCTCGCATAGATGTGCTATCCTGGATGAGCTGCACTACCTGAGCCACTTGTGTGGATTGTAGACTCCGTCTCATGCTACCACTCGAGTGAAAGCACTGCCAGCATTCAAAAGTGACCAAACCATCAGCCAGAAAGCATAGGAACTGAGAAGTGGTCTGTGGCCACCACCTGCAGAACCACTCCTTTATTGGGAATGTCTTGCTAACTGCCTATGCTTTCCACCTGTTGTCTACTCCATTTGCACAACAGCATGTGAAATTGATTGTCAATCAATGTTGCTACCTAAGTGGACAGTTTGATTTCACAGAAGTGTGATTGACTTGGAGTTACATTGTGTTGTTTAAGTGTTCCCTTTATTTTTTTGAGGAGTATATTTTGTGCGTGCATGCATTCAAGATAGTTTTGATTCCTGGTGACTAGTCCAGTCAGTTTTCTCCTCAGAATTTTTGTAACTGATTTACCATTGACTTGTTTCTAGAGCTGAGAGAGAATGACTAGTTCTCACTCACTCAAAACCATCACCCAGCTGGCTTTATGCCTAAGGCAGGATTAGAACTCACAGTATCTGGTTTTTCAGACACTTATGTTTAACCTACTGCTTTTCAAAAAATTTCCTTTATTACCCTAAAACACTAATCAGAAAGTCTTTTTTACTCCATGTAGATAGGATACTAGCTGGACAAAAAACATACAGATTGTTGTGTTGTTACCCAAAGAAAAACTACTTTTACCCAATTTGTTTTTTACCCAAATAATTTGCCCAGATTTGGGAAGTACTACTTTAATTACTACACTAAACTGAACTGGGTCTCTTACTTTATATTCCTCTATATTATAAAGAGAGGGTAAGGAAATAGAATTCTTTATATATTTTTTTCATGGAAACAGGCAATGGCAGCTAAAATTTAAGCCTTGGACTTCTCTCCAGGTCTTCTACTTGGATATACAACATGATCGGACCAAATCATTTATTAAACAATGTGTAATAAACTTAGTATGCCAACTGATTCTAGCATGAACCCCTTTATTGCCAGTGACTCCAACAGGTACTCTACCTCTCAGTGGCATATTAATAAAACTCAAACTTCCTAACCATTGGAGGGCCTTTACTCTGACATGATGTCATGCCCTTTCTTCAGTTATCCTTGAAGGCTGCTTCAGGAAGATCTCTTATCTGAAGAGATAATGTTCCCGTGACTCTGGATACAGAAATTACAGATTATGTACTTTTCCAGCAGTGGTGGGATTCCAATTTTTTTACTACTGATTCTGTGAGTGTGGCTTGGTGGGACAGGGGAAGGATACTGCAAACTCCCCATTCCCTCCCCACCCCACTAACCTGCTTTCCAGCTCCGTTCTCCTGTTCAGGGCAACAAAAGAAGACCAGCCGATCATCTGGGACTCGGGAGGCAGAGAATAGATGGGGTCGGGGCCGGTCAGAGGTGGTATTTGCCAGTTCTCTGAACTACTCAAAATTTCCGCTACCGGTTCTCCAGAACTGGTCAGAAACTGGTGAATACCACCACTGCTTCCTCCCCATCTATAGCCCCTGTGACTATGTTGGACAGATGGGGAGGAAGCTAACCTCCAGACTTCAAGAACACAAATGAGCAGTCAGACAAGGAGACCCAAACTCATTGATAGCCTCACATTGTAACGAACAAGGACATACATTTAATTTTGCAGCTACTAAGAAATACTTTTTAATTCCAAGTGAATTAAATGCCTATCCTTTGGGAACAGATTAAGATGAGTAGTTAGGTGTGGTTGGATAGTCTATTTTACATTCCACGTTCCATATTCTCCTTTGAATTTCATCTTTAGAAAGATTCACGTGTCCATGCATTGAATTTCAGAATAACTCTTTTCAAATAATACATTCTGCTAAGCCAAATTAAAAATGCTAATGAATTTATAGAAACTTCATATTCAGACGAATCTATAGACACACAGTGATACACATTTACATGCCTTTCAAAAGAGACAATAAAGCAGGAGTATCAAACTCATGTTGTCATGACAGCATCATGTGACGTATCGGGACTTTCCCCCCTTTCGTTAAACTGGGAGGGGGCGTGGCCAGCGCATGACGCATCCAACCCATGGGCCAGGAATTTGACAGTCCTGCAATCCAAGAAACCATTCAGATAAACATAGAACAACCTCGGACAAACAAGCAGACAGAAAACAATACTCTATGAAAGGAACCTTCAATGAGGGAACCTCTTCCCCCACCAAAAGATCCGGCAGGGCAAGCTTCTGTATATAAAGAGGCACCAAAGTCCACACTCATTTGCAGTGATGATGGTACCTACTTGTGTAATGAAAGATCTCAAGCAAGCAACCAAACTCGGAGGGCACTGAGTTTTATGAGGGCACTCCATAAATCATAATCTGTTAGGCAAAACTTCATGGTCTGAACTCTTTATTGTCAGAATAGTAAAAGAGAAATTTTTCTCTAATTTGTTTGTGATCTTTTTCATGTGTATAAACTTTGAAGTGATAATCAGTTCAGGCTTCGCGATCTGAATCTCCTCCAATACTGTCTGAGAAAGTTGGAACTTTTAAGCATGGACTTGATTATTTTGGGGCTTATTTATTTTTTAGTTAGTTATCACATTTATAACTAGCCAGCTATCTCAGTAAAAGCGATTCTGGGCAGTGCACATAAAACATTTCTCATTAGTTTACAAGTATCTCATTTTCGTTTCCAGACACAATTTAAACTGCTAGTGCTGACCTTTAAAACCTTTGTATTGCCTGGATATTGAGGTCTTTGAAGGTATTTATTGGAATGCCCTACTGTGGCAATCCGGATGATTTAGTTGATATTGCTGCAGTTCTTGTGGGGGCAGTTTTATTAGGAAAACTGCATCTCCAGGGAAACACACCCAATTCTGATCACATTCTCAAAAACAGATTTGTTCGTTCTTGCTTTTAAGCAGAGTGGTTTATTTATTTATTTATTTGTTTGTTTGTTTATTTATTTATTTTAATAAGTCAGAAATAGTTGTTGGATTGTGCATAAAAAATATGTAGCAACATATATTATTTGGCTAGTTTAGTTTAGTTTACTTTATTGTCATTGTACCTCAGTATACATGATAACTATAAAAATAAAACACAAACACACATCCTTCATATTCTATACATTCTATACAATTGAATTGAAAACCCGATATTTCATTAATATTTACTGTTTGCCACCAGAGAGCACTGCAGTCAAGATATTTGAATTCAAGTTAGCATTCTTGATTTCTGTATTGTTGTCCCTTTACAATTTGATTATTTATTTGCTTTCCTGTCTAATTTTATTAAAATATTTACTATCCAGGCTTGATCCATAGTTCTTACATATATGAACATACAATAAAATCAACCAAAAGCAAATTTGACAAGCAGTTAAAAGGCCAATGTGAAAAGAATACACATAGGCAATTAAAATTTACTCCTCTAAAGCTGAAAAGATCAAGATAGCATCAGATAATTCTCCTTGAAGGCAGATTTGTAGGAATATGGTACTATCATGAAACAAGTTCTAGATTTATTTGCTGCTTGTGGTATTTCAGATGAAAGTCGGACATAAGGAGGAATTCTGAAATTGATCCTATTTATTGGGTACACAGGAGAGAAGAATGTATGCCATTAATAAGCATTCCATTTATATCTTCATTGGTTATGATTTTTTTATCTTTGTGAGGACAGATAGGGAATAAATAAATGTCTCTCTTCCTGAGCTTAAGGAGATGTACACTGAATCTGTAATGTTAAGCTACTGTTCTGAATCTGTTCTGTTATAAGCTACTGAACTACAACAACATTGTTATTCCATGTGTATTTAGAAAAAGTCCCTTCGGATTGAGATGCTCAATAAATCATACAAACCAACAACAATAAAGCATCTGGGGAGCATAATACATCTATCTTATTTTTCCCTTATCAGCCATTTATCTTGATTTTTTTGTGTTTTTCTTTACGTATAGAAAAATGGGTTTAAATAGAGGAGAAATATGTAATTTAGGGTTGAACTGTGGTTGAACTTGGATCTCTCTGAGCTTGGTTGTTTGTTTGTAGACATTTCATTATCTGACTTGGTAATATCACCACATCACCGACACTGGCAGGACAATCTACTGTCTATAAACAGGGAGCAAACCCCACACTCAGTAATGCTGATGACGTTACCTAGTTGAGTAATGAAAGCAAAGCAAACAACTAAGCTTGGAGAGAACCAAGGATTCCTTACTGGGTTATGTAAGAGATAAGGACAAGGTCATCTAAATTACAATATAGAAAAATAAATTCAGATTTCTTTACCTTCTATTTTTCTCATAGTAAGGAAAACTAATGTTCCCTAAATAGTTTTGAGCAAAGTAAGTAATTTTCTTTTTTCATTAGATATTTTCTGATTTTGGGTGAGGGAATATTCCCTATGGTTTTTAGTGGATAATTTTGATGAGGCAGTTCTAGGCATTCTGATATTCTCTTCTTATTTCTTAAAATGCTTTCAGATGCAATTTTTACATAGCTTCAAGTGCTACCAATCAAATTATATTGTGGCAATGTTCTACCTTTTCTTTCCTAAATAATTTTCTGTGAGAAGGAAAGTCACAGACGTTACACAGGGAAGGTGTCTGGAGTCTTTGCACAATTCTGTGAAGAAAGAAGAGTGATTGTGTAACAGGAATTTCATATGCAAGCCTTCAGTGGCTTGGTTGTGGCTCTATGAATGGTTGGCATCTGAACTGTTAGAAATGTATTTGTGATGACCCATAGTCTCTTAAAATAACCCAAAATCCAAAACATATCTTAAAGTCTGGTAAAGCCTTCAACTTAACTTCACTGTTTTAAGGCTAGGTCACACTGGCCGACGGATGCAAAACGTATGCAAAAAGGACACAGCGGATGAGCAAATTTTCGGGGGTGGCTCCATTCGTTGTCATCTGCTCCAAAAAGTGGAAAAAATTGGCATGAACAGAACGGAAGAGAAAGGAAAAGAACGGACGTGGGTAGACTGTAGCAGGGATGTTAAGCCCCTGTCACACAGCACCAATGGATGGAAAGAGGATGTAAAATGGAGAGAAACACTTGCCATCCATTGGTTAACGCGATGCATCTGTTCTGTACTCACTGCGTCCGTTTTTCATACTCTCTATCCGTCCAGCATCCGTCTACTGACATTTCATACGCTCAAAAAGTTTTGAGCTGCACAAAACTTTTTGAGCAGAAAATGTATCCAACGCATCTGTTCTGCATCCGCAACGCATACGGGGAACATCCGTTCTATATCCGTCGTCATCCGTTACGCATCCGCTATATCTGTTAGGCATCCGCTGCGCATCTGTGGAACTCAAATCCGCTCCAGCGGAAAACGGACACAGGTAGGAAACAAAACGGACGTGGAACGTACACGCAGCGTTAGTAGCACGGATTGAGAAAGTATGAAAGCAGATGCAGCTCACATAAAAAGCATAAAAAATGTTCGCATAGGGGACGTATCTCGGATATTTAGGATGTCTACTGGATGCCTAGAGAATGCAAAAGGACACCTAGCGGAAAAGTTATATTTCCTATAAAAAGGGGGAGGAATTCACCTGGATCTCACTTTCAGTCCAACAGCCCTGCTGTGCAGACCTCTTCAGCCTTGCTCTTGCTCTGCCACAGAATCCAGTCATCTCCACCATGGATCGTCAAACACTCCTTTTGGTAGCCACCATCGTTCTCCAACAGTGCGAAGCCATCTACAGGCTCTTTCACCTGTTCTACGCGAAGAAAAGGAGGTGTCCAAGAAGTGTCTGGGTCCGAAGATGGATCACCAGAAGAGCAGAGTACGGACTGTATAACAAATTGATGGTGGAGCTGAGGAACGAAGACACTCGTGCATTCCAGAACTTCATGAGGATGCCGCCAGCCATGTTTGATGAAGTTGTGGAGCGGTTGAGACCAGGTTGACCAAGCAGAGCACCAACTTCTGGCCCAGCCTGGACCCTGGACACAAGGTGGCACTGACTCTGCACCACCTGGCCTCAGGGACCACGTACAGGAGCATGCAGTATGCCTGGAGGGTGCCACACAACACCATCAGCATTGTGGTCAGAGAAGTGGTGCAGGCCATCATCGAAGAATACCTGGAGGAGCTCCTCCAGTGCCCCTCCACTGAAAAAGGCTGGAAGAAAGTTGCAGAGCAGTGGTATCAGAAGTGGAACTTCCGCCACACCGTTGGAGCCATAGATGGCAAGCACGTGGCCTGCAAATCTCCAGCCAAGTCAGGGTCCACTTATCACAACTACAAGGGCTTCTTCAGCATCATCCTCTTCGCCATGGTCAATGCTGACTATAAGTTCATGTACATCGATGCTTCAGGCTACGGCTCATCTTCAGATAGCCAGGTATACAACGCCAGTCACCTCAAGGAGGGGCTGGAACGCAACCTCATCATGGGCTTCTCAGATCCAGACCCCCTGTCCAACAAGACACAAGATGTGCCCTACTTCATCGTGGGGGATGATGCCTTCTCCCTCAGAATCTACCTCATGAAGATGCCTCACCCGTGAAGAGAGGATCTTCAACTACAGGCTGTCCAGGGCAAGGCGGGTGGTGGAGAACGCCTTTGGCATCCTGGCCAACAGGTTCCAGGTACTTCTCACCAACATGCAGCATCGCCCACAGACCATGAGGAGGATCGTGGAAGCTTGCTGCATCCTGCACAATCTCATGCGCACCCGCTACCCAGTCTTGCAGAACAGACTCGTGGACCTCCAACAAGGCAATGGGGACAGGGAGCCTGGTGAATGGAGGCAAGGGCAAAAGCAGATAGACAGTGTGGATGAGCAAGGCCCCAACAGAGCTTCACGTGAAG
>BLBF01000041.1:9090166-9284628 GCA_015471245.1 Laticauda colubrina | reverse complement strand
GATAGACAGTGTGGATGAGCAAGGCCCCAACAGAGCTTCACGTGAAGGGAAGAAGCAGCGCAACCTCCTGAAACACTGGTGCAACTCCCCAGCTGGAGCAGTGGAGTGGCAAGACAGGATGGTAGTTGCTTAATGGATGCTTCCTTCAGCCTGTCTCATCAAACTGATGAGATTGTGCAATGTATGTTGAGTGGCCTTACAATGAATAGGGCATTAATAAAAAGTTTTGTTTATATTGAAATGTGTTGATGAATGATTAAATTGTTATTGATAATAAAGGGCCAAAGGTGTGGCACCTGGGAGGATGGACCATACAGTCCCACTATGCTTGCACTGGAGGTTTATCTATCTCACAGCTATTACCCATCCCACAGGTATCTTAACCCATCCCACATCTATTACCCATCCCAAAGGTATCCCTGCCCATCCCACAGCTATTACCCATCCCACAGTTATTACCCATCCCACAGGTATCCCTGCCCATCCCACTGCTATCTTAACCCATCCCACAAGCATGCAAAGGCTTAAACCATTTCTAAAAGTTTCCACCAAGACTTTATTGACTAAAAGAACTGAAGCAAGTGTGTGAAGCAAAGATAATCTTTATTAATAACAAACTGTAAAAGAAAATGACCCAAGTGTCCCAAGCAAAGATAAAGTCATCAGGTAGCAACTCAGTCTCTGGCACTCTTCTCAGTCACTCTGAGGCGTGTCCATGGTCTCAGGGGTGAAGGGTCCAGGTGCTGTGGAGGTGGCTGCTCCTGGAGTGCTGGTCTGAGGTGCCATTGGGGTGGCTGGCCCCGAGAGGACAACAGGGGATGGTGTGTGGAGGAAACTCTCAGACAACTGGCTCAGTCCTATGATATTGAGAGCCCCTTCCTCCAGGACATGGGGTGTCAGTCCCAACACTGATGACAGATGTTCTGAGGCCGGGCTTGGCTGTGGGGTGGAGGAAGGAGGAGTGTAGTGGGGATGTCTGGTCTGCAGGTGAGCGAGGTGAGGCATCTGTGGCGTGGGTGGCATCTGTGGTGTGGGTGGCACTGGTGGCATACGATGTACCTGTGCCTGGACTGGGAAGGGCTACCTGTGCTGCTGGAGCTCCTGGTAGCCGTAGCCTTGGTAGGTGAGGGCCTGTGGAAAGCCTTGGAAGGGCAATGACATCACCTGGGTGGAGGAGCAGACCTGGACTTGGTGGGAGCAGGTTCAGCTGGGTCTGGAGGGTTGTGAAGAAGACTGGTGATCCTGTCCTCGATCACCTGGTACTGTGATTCAGACATGTCCATGAGGGTCTGGTTGACATAGGTGAGGAAGGGCTTTTCGTTTGAGGATGGTATGTCGGTGTGTACCAGCTGAGAGAGGAGATCTACGCTGCTTCTGATGGTGTCCCTGATCTCCAGCAGGACAGTATGGCTCTGTCCCTCAGTCTGGCTCTCTGCCTGCTTTCTGTGGAGGTGGAGCTGGGGGTGGATGTGGGTTGGTCTCTGGTGGAAGTGCCCTCTCCTTGCTCCCACTGCGTCAGGGGGACCTCCACATGCTCCACCACGGGGAGTGCAGCTGTCAGGGGGGGTCTCCATTGTGGCACACTCCACAGATACCTGCCTGGACACAGGAGATGACTCTTCGCCAGAAGAGGACTGGCTCTCTGCAGGCTGCCTGAGAGAGTGGGTTGTCAGAGGGGTTGCTCCTTGGTGGCGGATCTCACCCTCCAAGAAGCTGCACTTGGCCACCACGTAGGTCTCTCGGTCCGTCAGCTTGACTGTGGCCTGGCCAGATTTCTTGAGGTGCAGCTTCCCGTACCAGGTGTGCATGCGCTTCCACCAGCCGAGAAGCACCTCTGAAGTGTAGCCCAGGCTCTCCGCCTTCTCTCTCCAAGCAGCCTGCTTCTTTTTGGTGTCTCGATAGAGCCTGTGTCCCTTCCGCCATAGATACTCGTTCTCCCTCAGCCATTCCAGCACCTCATCCTCATGTTCCTCTTCAATGGAGTATTGCCTCCTCTCCCATTCTCGTTCTCGCGTATGCCTCTTCCTCCCTCTGGCAGGGCCTTCTGGGCCCTCATCAGAGGGGCTTCGAGGTTGTAGGGGCTGCTCCACCACCCCACCACCACCACCAGCAGCAACAACAGTAGCAGCAAAAGCAGGAACAGCAGCACCAACAGGACCAGCAGTACCAGCAGCATCAGCAGGACCAGCAGCACCAGGAGCACCTGCAGGACCAGCAGGACCAGGATCAGCAGCAGCAGAGTAAGCACCAGCAACACCAGCAGCACCAGAAGGACCAGGAGCACCAGCAGCACCAGCAGGACCAGGAGCACCAGCAGCACCAGCAGGACCAGCAGGAACAGGAGCAGCACCAGCAGAGTAAGCACCAGCAGAAGCCCCCCACCAGGAGCAGCGCCAGCAGAGTAAGCCCCAGCAGAAGCCCCAGCACCAGGAGCAGCACCAGCAGAAGCTCCAGCACCAGAAGAGTCAGCCCGAGCAGTAGTAGCCCCAGCAGAAGCAGAGTCAGGGCCGGGGGTGGGATGGTGGCCCTGTCCTTCTTGCCAGGGCTGGCAGAAGATGGCACAGGCTTCCTCTTCTTCCCCATGGTTGTTGGCTGTCTGGCTGGAGCTGTGTCTGGCAGCAGGTCTTTCCTCTGAATGGTGACCTGCTTGCGAGCTGCATCCTTTTATATCCGCGGGGCTGATGCAATGCATCCTCCCCGCATGCGCAGTGAATCTTTGCATCCGCTAGGCATTCGCTAGGCATCCGCTAGGCATCCGCTAGTCTTCCCCTCTGCACCCGCTTCATCTGCTCGGCATCGACTCTTTATCCTTTCCTTCTGCTAAGCCTCCGCTTCACTGTGCTCCCCCGGAAGCCCTGCGGATGTGCCATCCGCTTCCATCCGCTTCCATCTGCTAGGCTTCCGTGGAGCATCTGCTTTACATCCTGGATACATCCTCCCCCCGTCCGTTCCTTTCCGTTGTTGTCCGCTCTGCTTATGCAAATTCGGGGCACTTTTGAGAGCGGATAACAACGGATGTAACTTTTTCTCGTCCGCTGTGTCCTTTTTACATACGTTTTGCATCCGTCGGCCTATGTGACAGGCCCTTTCAAGGGATGTTCATAGGAAGCCTAGAGGATGTATATGGGATGCAAACCATTCACTGCTCATCCTTTCTATTTCTGTGCTACTAACGCTGTGTAGACGTTCCGTGTACCTTTTGTTTCCTCCCTCTTTCCATTTTCAGTTGCAGCGGATGTGAGTTGTGAGGATGCCCAGAGGATGCAGAGAGGATACAGCGGACATTTAACGGATGATAAACGGACATAGAACGTTTGTTGCTCGTATGTCACGGATTTACATTGTACACAGTGGAAAGTTCATCCGTTCACAAAGTTTTGTGCAGCTCAAAACTTCTTGAGCCGATGAAATCTCAGTGGACGGATGCTCAAAGGATAGAGCATATGAAACACGTATGCAGTGAGTACACAACAGATGCATAGCGTTTTCCAACAGATGGCAAGCTTTTTTTAATATTTTACATCCTCTTTGCATCCGTTGGTGCAGTGTGACATGAGCTTTATTAGGCACAGTTTAAAGTCACAAAAGTGAATAATGTGGCAAACAAAATACGAAAACAAACCACATTGATGAGAGTTCAGAAGCAAGCAAAGATAACTAAGTATAAACTCCAGGAAATTAACTGAGAAAAATGGGAAGAACGCTAACAAAGATAAGCCTCTTTCAAGGTAAACACTAATTGACTTCAGCAATTCTAACTGGGCAATTGCAAACTTATATACATAACTCCCACTTGCAAGCCATGAGGAGGATCATGGTAATCTCCTCTTGAGTAGACCTCGCTTTTCCCTGATTCTGTCCTCTCTGTGTGACCTAGGATGGATAGGGGATGGGCCTGGATCCTCCTCTGACTGCTCAGCCGGCCTCCGCTCTTCCCCAGCCTCCTCCACATCTTTGGAGCCACACTCCCACTCCCTGTTGGCTGTTCCTCCTCTTCCTCAGAGTCAGACTCCACCAGGGGCATGACAGTATTCCTGTTAAGGATGCAGTTTCAGCTTGATGCCATCAGATGTCATCTTGCTGAAATAAAAGCAAATTAAAAGAAACATCTCCCATGGGTACTTTCATGCAAGTGTAATTGCCTTATCTTAACCATAGAATTTTATAGGAGGAATGATAGTAGTCTGAATAGTAATCTCTTCCACTTGTAATTTCACGGTGCTTAATTTTGTGTGTGTGTCAAAAATTTTATTGTGTTTTTTATTGTGTATATTTTTAAAAGAAATATACATAACCAGGTTCCCTTTGTTTCTTATGATTCTTCTATTTTGTTTCCTTCTTACAAAAAAAAATCCTCAAAAGGAAAAAACTGGAATACCAAATGAATGAATTTTAGTTGGTAAGTTTAGATCCTGGAAGCATGGTTTGCAGGTAACTTAAAGTAGAGATACTGTTTGAAACAAGACAGCTTTAAATTTTTTTGTTGGTTAATCATTTCATGAAAGGAAGAGATCCTTCTGTTCATTTGATATACATGTGTTCATGTGAGTATCTAACAGATTCCATCTTGGAAGGCATAGCAAAAGAGACAATATCGGTGGTTTATCCCTTCTTTTTCCAAAAGCCTATCGTATGTTGTTCTGTTCAGGAGAAACTCAGCCTTGAGGGCAGCTTTTCAGTTTTTCTATGTAGTGGAACTCTATTAAATATATGCTTTGGAACCAATCTATGGTTTTTAAATAAAACCAAAGAATGCTCCATATTCTGTCTGCTCTTTTCATTTCTCTTATTTCTGCACCAAACACTGTCTTTTCAATTTGTAGATTTATCACTTTATGTTTCCATTTGTCCTTTTCTCTCCCAATTTTACTTACCCTTAGTTGCTAGAAGTCTTGAGGCTTCTTTCCATTCTTGTGATGAACATTCTTGTGATGAAACCGGGCACACTTATACACTCTCTTCATATAAGAGCTGAATGGAGACAGATCTAGAAATCTGCATTCTTTTCCAGACTTACAGTGCATTCATCATCCATTCTTCTTGATTCCATCTTGTTTAATGATGACATTTCTTTTGAATATACCCATTCTCACTATGTTCAACTTTTATGGTTTTCCTGTAGTATCTTCATATCTGTATAATAAAATGGGCAGAAGCTTGTTTTTATCAATAGCCATTTTCATTTATTTGACTCGCATTCATTCCTCACAATTGAGTACATACTTACCCATTGTCTTCCTGTAAGGATTTGCAGCAGGGATGGGATTCAATTTTTTAAACAACCAGTTTTGTGGGCATGGCTTAGTTGGTGGGTGTGGCTTGGTGGTCATGTGACTGGGTGGGCATGGCCAACTCAACATCACTCATGTCAAGGGGCACTTCTCCTTGCCTGGCCTCTCATGACAGTGGGGATGCTGCAACGGTTGTAAGTGTGAAAAATGGTCATAAGTCACTTTTTTCAGTGCCATTGTAACTTTGAATGGTCACTAAATGAACTGTTGTAAGTCAAGGATTACCTGTACAAAAATACAAAATGCTTCTTTGCTTGCAAAAACCTGCCCTAAATACCAGTCATTAGATTAAAAATATCTGCAAGCCGGAGTTACAAATCAGGAAGAGTGCCAGAGCATCTTGAGTAATTAAAATAGTTAAAATGAAGTGATAACTATCAGCAGCCAATTCTTGCTCATAAAGTGAAACCCTTTAGCAGAGAGGTCATTTAAGCTCTTCAGAAAGAATATACCCAGGAGAAGCAATCCTTAGATCCATTTGCACCACTTAAAGATACCAGCTGGTCTCACCTCACAAGATATCCTAAGGAAATCATCCAGATTTAAGGAAAGGTCACATGCCCCCCAGAAAGGCAGTAAAAAAAATCAGTGCCAAGCTTGCATCCTGCCTCTTGGAAGTACACCCCAAAGGACAGTGCCAGACACCACTAAAGCAGTGAAGGAAGACCCCCTCCCCAAATAGAAAAAAAACGATGAGGCAGGAAAAAATTCAAACACAATATAAATAATTAAATCACAACGGTAGCTGTTGCTTGTTGAAGCTGAAAAGAGAACACAATCCCATCAATGAACACAGGATTAAATATCACCAAGCACAGATTTAACCTTTTCCAAAAACCAGTTTTAGTCCAAAACTCAGAAAGAGTATGTAAACTCACATTTGAATGTCAATCTTTCTAGCTAGCCAAGAAGCCTTTCTGAATGTCACTCATCTTGGTTCCCTGTCATTTAAAGCTTCTTTCTGATAGCTCTGCTTCATTATTCAATTATTTCTTCAAAGTGCTGACTGTCCACGGAAGTATTTCCTCCCAACAGCAGGGTAAAAATCTTAAAACAACCCTTCCCCTTTAAGAAAGTCAAGCCCCAGAAGCTCCAGAGACAGGGAGGCTAGGCGTTCTGGCAAGAATGTAATAAGGGTGGAAAAAACAAAAGGAAATTGCTTTTAACTACCAGTTCCCTGAACGACTTAGAAAATTAACAAGGGGTTGTATAGAACTGGTCAGAACCAGTAGAATCCAACCTCTGATTTGTGGATCTTAAGGTTTCTCCATTTCGCCATTTTTAATGGTCACCTTAGGAAAAGATGAAAGCACTTACAGTTACCCATCCTTCATAATGGTAATGGGCAACCTTCTTCAATCATTAATTGATTCTCACAAATAGCCACTATCAATTCTAGTAGCTGGCAGCTACCATACTCTAAAAATATCAGGAAAGGTGACTGACTCATTTTTTTCCCAACAGTGTGAGAAATCTGTATCATGGGAAAGAAAAAAAGAAAACAAGGGAAAGAGGAAAAAGAAAAGATTTGAGCTCAACTTCTGACTACATCCATCTTCCACTGCTTGTCACTTTTGCTGTATTATTTTTTATTAGTATGTTATAGTGCTCAAAGAGTCTAGATTGATATTTTATAGTGCAACAATTATATAGTTTTTGTGCTTGTTACCTAGTGAATCATTTAAAGATTCAACTTTGTTAGAAATGAATTAAAAAACAGTTCTTTTATTCAGAAACTTGCTTTTTATTCCAGAGTTTTTAGAAGGATTTTCTGTAACTAATGGTATGGATTGCATTGCAGCTATGAGTGGCTTGGCAGTTATATCAATTTGGATTTAGTACTATTGAATTTAGCATTCATTGCTGATAGTTGAGGGTTAAGTCAAGGGTATCTATATTCTTATTAAGAATGAAAATAAGTTGATTGAATAGAGGAAGGATTATTTTATTTTGAATAGGTCTTCTTGGTATGTGTTGCCTATTGAATTCTATTTTATCCACATAAATGAACATTTTTTTGAGTGAGATAGATTTGTGTACGCCTCAGTATTACTGTAGGATGTGAAGATAAGTTGATAAATAATATTTAGTACTGTATTGTTTTCTGAAAGAGGAAAGAGATTTTTCTAACACATGAACCTTCAAATTCTTTTAAACCATCTTCAGTCCAAGCAGCTAAAACAGTTCCTATCTGTTGTATAAACTTGATTTATCAAACTGTTTTAGTAAAGCACATAAGTCAACTGTAGGATTAGCTCTCTGTACAGCTCCTTTGTGGCCACAAATGCATGGCCAAATCACAGATCCTTGGGCAAGTTTTAGATTCTCAGGCCCCAAATGGGCCACCCTTTGTCACAATGGGCCTCTAAATAGCCCATTCTGTAGTTGATTAAAATTCCCTTCAAGCGTCTGTCCAGGGCCATTTGCTCCAATAGAAGCACTGCTCTGATCTGGCTGTGCCAAATAAACCAGGAGGGCTTAGCAATGAGGTTTACAAGCTGTCTCTTAAGCTTAGCTCCACTTTCTGACTCCACTTCAATAATTCATATAAGTTATTCAGGTATTTTTGTAGATAGCATCTAATTATTGTATATGTTTTATTATTATCTATTACTATTTATTAGCTGACTAAATATGCACAAGTTTTAATGTGGTAAGAATGCCAACAATTTGAGAAGGAAAAATTTTAAAAATGCACTTCATTTTTTAAAGATAATGTGCACATATGTTACAATTGGCATCATATTAACAGAGGCATATTTCCTTGTGGCATCTCTACTGCATTAAAAAGCACCTTTCCAAACAGTGATTGGCAGTATAAAGCTTATGGATGCCAAGTTGCCTACAACCACCCTCTCCCTCTAAAATTTCTGTATTCGCCCACAAAAAACACAAGAATGCCAGCATATTACGAAATTTCATGAACTCATTAATGAGAGTTCCAAAACTGCACAATAGCACTGATAAGATTCCCTTCCTCTGTTTTAAGATTACATGTATTATCTGTAATTCATGAATATGTTAACTGATTACTGTCCTGCTGGCAGATTAATTGTAACTTTTTAATTAATTAATTAGTGGAGGAATAAACTTTTACTTGATGTAGCATTTAACTTAGCAACATGATACACAATTAGAAGAACTGAACAAAAGCATCTCAAAACTGAGGGCCCAGATGAACCAGAGCCAGACATTCTACAATGAAATCAAATAGATAGTAGAGAGTATTGCTAACAACAAAAATTCAGGAGTTGATGAAATACTTAGATAATTTAGTTACAGTGCTACTTGTGGTCTATAAGCAGGCAAGGAAAACAAGGAAGTTATCAAGGGACTGAAAAGATCAATTCATATTTCAATGCCAAGAAGGATAATGCTAAAGAGTATTCAAAGTACATTTATAGTCAAAAGACATTTATATCACAGGCTAGTCAGGTCCTGCTCAAGATTTTACAACTGGAGTTCTGCAATATGCAGAATAAGAATGCCTATGTGATGGTCAGATTTGCAAGCTCAATTCAAAAGAAGCAAAAATAGTCATGTCACATAACTAACACATGATTGGTAATAAAAAAAAGGAGTTCCAAAAAGACATACATTATTGGCCTTTGACCATGGACCATAAGAAATTGTGGATAGCCCTTAAAAACATGTGTTATCTTGCAAATAGGAAGCATTTATTTAAAAAATTATATTATAAAACCAAATGAAGCCAAATCTTTGGATGTAAAAAGGACTTTATTAAGGAAAAGGAAATACGGGGAAAAAAGAAGAAAAGGTAACAATTACACAGATAATTCTGACGAAGTCCAGTGCTATTCTGCGATACAATGAACTTCAGCAACAGTTCTCAAGGTGTAGTTTCAGGCTTTGCAAAGTCAAATACTATGCATAAATACTCCAAATTTTACCAGTTTTAATTTGTTAAATTGATAGATATAATCCACTTCAACCAAAGTTCTTTGGAGTCCTCAGTCCTTTTAATAACGTAAAGAGATCCTAAAATCTACTGGACAGACACAATACTGTCTCTAATATTTCACATACATTATGCAGATAAAATTGACAATTTGAATAACTTCGCAACAGTTCCAACACATTCTTGGCAACTTTCACATTCTTCAATAGCCTTCTCTTTCTTCAATGATGGATGAGATCACACATCATGAGTTAGGTGAAAAAAAAAAACATTTTTATTACATGATTACTTTTCCATTGCTTTTTGTTCACTTAACTGGATCGCCTATTTAGACAATGAATTAATAAAGTAAAGGGTATAATGTGTAAATAAAGGGTTTTTTCTGCTGTCGGTGAATATAACTAATAATGTTTCTATGGTAACTAATGCATTTCATTAGAAGAAATTTGAAAACAATTTTAAAAGGCAGAATTCATAAGCATGTATTGTAAATGAATCAAAATATAGTATGGATGCTATCTGTGATTAACATATTATATTCATTACATAGGAAAACAAATCTCAAGCTAATTCAGGAATATGTGCCTGGTATCTTCTATATACAGGATTGATTAAAAAAAAAAAAAAGAGGAATGAAAATAAGTGCCAGTATAGAAGCATTGAGGTACATCATGTGTTTGCAAATGCTATTAGGTAAAGCCCCTGTCAAACTGCACCAACGGATGCAAAGAGGATGTAAAATGGACAAAAAAGCTTGCCATCCGTTGGTTAACGCGATGTACCCGTTCTGTACTCATTGCCTCAGTTTTGCTTCCTCTCTATCTGTCCAGCATCCGTCTACTGACATTTCATCCGCTCAGAAAGTTTTGAGCTGCTCAAAACTTTTGCGCGGAAAATGTATCCAATTCATCTGTTCTGCATCCGCTAGGCATCCGTTCTGCATCCGTTACGCATCCTCTATATCTGCTAGGCATCCGTTCTGTATCCGCGCAACTCGCATCCACTCGGATGCAGGGAGGAAGCGGAACGGACGCGGAACGGATGCAGAATGGATGCCTAGTGGATGCAGCACGGAAACAAAGCATTTAAAATGGAAAAAACCTTCGCAGAGGGGACCTATCTTGGATATTAAGGATGTCTAGAGGATGCCTAGAGGATGCAAAGGGACACCTATACTGCCGATAAAAAGGGAGAGCAACTCACCTGCATCTCACTTTCAGACCAGCACCACCCAAGTCGGGCTCCACTTATTTCAACTACAAGGGCTTCTTCAGCATCGTCCTCTTTGCCATGGTCGATGCTGACTACAAGTTCATGTACATTGATGCTTCAGGCAACAGCTCATGTTCAGATTCCCATGTACACAACACCAGTGACCTCAAGGAGGGGCTGGAAGGCAACCTTATCATGGGCTTCCCAGATCCAGACCCCCTGCCCAACAACACACAAGATGTGCCCTACTTCATCGTGGGGGATGACGCCTTCTCCCTCAGAACCTACCTCATGAAGCCCTACACTTCCAGACTCCTCACCAGGAGCACGAGCAGGACCAGCAGGATCAGCAGGACCAGGAGCCGCTTCAGCAGAGTAAGCACCAGCAGAAGCACCACTGCCAGGAGCAGCTTCAGCAGAACCTCCAGCACCAGAAGAGCGAGCCCGAGCAGCAGAAGCCCCAGCAAAAGCAGAGTCAGGGACAGGGGGCGGGAGGGTGGCCCTGTCCCTCTTGCCAGGGATGGCGGCAGGTTGCTGAGGCTTTCACTTCTTCCCCATGGTTATGGGGTTGCTGGCTGGCAGGGAGGCTGGCAGGCAGGGAGGCACCAAGGCTGGCAGGAAGCCTGGCAGGAAGCCTGGCAGGAAGCCTGGCAGGAAGGCAGGCAGGCACCAAGGCTGGCAGGCAGACTGGCTGGCAGAGAGGCTGGAAGGCAGGCTGGCAGCAAGGCTGGCAGGCAGGCAGAGAGCAAGGCTGGCAGGGAGGCTGGCTAGGAGGCTGGGAGGCAGGCTGGGAGGCAGGCTTGGAGGCAGGCTGGCAGGAAGGCTTGCAGTAAGGCTGGCAGGAAGGCTTGTAGGCAGGCATGCAGGCAGGGCAGGCAAGGACTCGATGTATCAGGCAGCAGGTCTTTCCTCTGAATGCTGGCCATGTGCGAGCTGCTTCCCTTTATATCTGCGGGGCTGACGCAATAAATCCCCCCTACATGCGCAATTAACGACAGGCATCCGCTAGGCTTCTGCTGTGCATCCGCTAGGCTTCCGCTCTGCATCCGCTTCATCCGCTGTGCATCCGCTCTGCATCCACTGTATCCATTCTGCATCCGCTTTGCTGAGGTCCCCCGGAAGCCTAGCGGATGTACCATCCGCTCCCATCTGCTTCCATCCGCTGGGCTTCAGTTCCGCATCCGCTTTCCATCCGCCCTGCGTCCTCCCCGCGTCCGTTCCTTTCTGTGTTATCCGCTCCAGTTATGCAATTTTTTGCCCCTTTTGAGAGCGGATAACAACGGATGGAACATTTTGCTCGTCCGTTGTGTCCTTTTTGCATCCGTTGGGCAGTGTGACAGGGCCTTAATATGTAATATTAGGTGGTTTTACTTTCCCTGCTTTAAGTCTGTCCTTCCTTCCTTCCTTCCTTCCTTCCTTCCTTCCTTCCTTCCTTCCTTCCTTCCTTCCTTCCTAGCTATCTATCTAGCTATCTAGCTATCTACCATAAACAGGCTTTTATAGATTCCAAACCCAAAATCAGGTGCTTAAAGCCTTTGTATTTCTTCTAGTTCCATGTTCATTTGGTACATATTTGTCAATTTCCTTCATAAATGAAGGCAAATATATGTGTCCCAAGATAATGTTGCTGGATCCTATCTGGGTCAGTCACTGGTCCAGATGTTTCATCTTCCAAGTTTTCAGATTTGTGCTGGAACCTATCTCCAAGGAACTTCTCTCTACTCCAATGTGTTCTTTGGGTTATTCTATCTATAGTATCTGGCTGGGTGTGCTTTCTTATTGGCTCGCTATTAAGTTGTTGGCTGTTGTTTTCTTGTGCTGCAAAGTTCTTGGCTCCTAAGTACTTGATAAGTTGCTAGTAAATCAGCACTCCTGTTGACTGACAAGGGGCCCATTTCCCAGGCGTCAATTATGTCCCTGGCTATTTTTGTACTTGCTTGGCTAACAATCTTAGTAGCTGTGAAGTGAAATATATGCTCTTGTTCATTGAAGTGTGAGGCCTGCAATGAGTTAGGAGCTCCTTCTCTGTCCACTTGCTTGTGTTTTTGCAATCTGATGGTTAGCTTGTCTGTCTGTCCCTGTCTGTCCATTATAGCCACAGAGGCAATCCATATTTGTTGGAAATGATAGTTTCCTTCATATTCTATTGCTTCAGTGCAGCTCAGTTGTTATATTGATGACCCAGCTATTGTGATTAAAAAATAATCAAGCAATGAATAAAAGTTAATCTAGCAATGAATCTGCATATAGCAAGAGAAAAACAACGTCATAACCTCAAGTCAACTTGAGTCTGTCAAAAACAGATTATGGCAAATAAATCTTGTTTCAATCTTTGACAAAGTGTCTTAAGCCCCTGTCACACAGCACCAACGGATGGAAAGAGGATGTAAAAGGGAGAGAAACACTTGCCATCCATTGGTTAACGCGATGCTTCCGTTCTGTACTCACTGCGTCCTTTTTTCATCCTCTCTATCCATCCAGCATCCGTCTATTGACATTTCATCCGCTCAAAAAGTTTTCAGCTACACAAAACTTTTCAAAAAGTTTTCAGCTTCACAAAACTTTTTGAGCGGAAAATGTATCCAATGCATCCGTTCTGCATTCGCTACACATACGGGGAACATCCATTCTATATCCGTTATATGTCTGTTACGCATCCGCTATATCCACTAGGCATCCACTGCGCATCCGCGCAACTCGCATCTGCTCCAGCGGAAAACGGACACAGGGAGGAATCGAAACGGACGTGGAATGGACACGCAGCGTTAGTAGCACGGACGGAGAAAGGATGAAAGCAGATGCAGCTTGCATACAAAGCATTAAAACAGAAAAAACATTCGCAGAGGCGACCTATCTTGGATATTGAGAATGTCTGCAGGATGCCTAGAGAATGTAAAAGGATACCGAGCGGAAAACCTATATTTCCTATAAAAAGGGGGAGGAACTCACCTGGATCTCACTTTCAGTCAAGCAGCCCTGCTGTGCAGACCTCTTCAGCCTTCATCTGGCTCTTGCTCTTCCACAGCATCCAGTCATCTCCACCATGGATCGTCACACATTCCTTTTGGTAGTCACCATCATTCTACAACAGTGCGAAGCCATCTACAGGCTCTTTCACCTGTTCTACGTGAAGAAAAGGAGGCGTCCAAGAAGTATCTGGGTCCGAAGATGGATCACCAGAAGAGCAGAGTACGGACTGTATAACAAGCTGATGGTGGAACTGAGGAACGAAGACCCTCGTGCATTTCAGAACTTCATGAGGATGCCGCCAGCCATGTTTGACGAAGTTGTGGAGTGGCTGAGACCCAGGTTGACCAAGGCAAACACCAACTTCCAGCCCACCCTGGACCCTGGGCTCAAAGTGGCACTGACTCTGCGCCACCTGGCCTCAGGGACCACCTACAGGAGCATGCAGTATGGCTGGAGGGTGCCACACAACACCATCAGTATTGTGGTCAGAGAAGTGGTGCACGCCATCATCGAAGAATACCTGGAGGAGCTCCTCCAGTGCCCCTCCACTGAAGAAGGCTGGAAGAAAGTTGCAGAGCAGTGGTATCAGAAGTGGAACTTCCCCCACACCGTTGGAGCCATAGATAACAAGCACGTGGCCTGCAAAGCTCCAGCCAAGTCAGGGTCCACTTATGACAACTACAAGGGCTTCTTCAGCATCATCCTCTTCGCCATGGTCGATGCTGACTACAAGTTCATGTACATCGATGCTTCAGGCAATGGGTCATCTTCAGATAGCCAGGTATACAACGCCAGTCACCTCAAGGAGGGGCTGGAACGCAACCTCATCATGGGCTTCCCAGATCCAGACCCGCTGCCCAATGTCACACAAGATGTGCCCTACTTCATTGTGGGGGATGATGCCTTCTCCCTCAGAACCGACCTCATGAAGCCCTACACTTCCAGATGCCTCACCCGTGAAGATAGGATCTTCAACTACAGGCTGTCCAGGGCAAGGCGGGTGGTGGAGAATGCCTTTGGCATCATGGCCAACAAGTTCCAGGTACTTCTCACCACCATGCAGCATCGCCCAGAGACCGTGAGGAGGATCGTGGAAGCTTGCTGCATCCTGCACAATCTCATGCGCACCCGCTACCCAGTCTTGCAGAACAGACTCGTGGACCTCCAACAAGGCAATGGGGACATGGAGCCTGGGGAATGGAGGCAAGGGCGAACCCTGATAGACAGTGTGGATGAGCAAGGCCCCAACAGAGCTTCACGTGAAGGGAAGAAGCAGCGCAACCTCCTGAAACACTGGTACAACTCCTCAGCTGGAGCAGTGGAGTGGCAAGACAGGATGATAGATGCTTAATGGATGTTTCCTTCAGCCTGTCTCATCACACTGATAAGATTGGGCCATGTATGTTGAGTGTCCCTACAATGAATAGGGCATTTAATAAAGAGTTGTGTTTATGTTGAAATGTGTGGATCAAAGATTACATTGTTATTGATAATAAAGGGCCATATGTGTGGCACCTGGGAGGGTGGACCATACAGTCCCACTATGCTTGCACTGGAGGTTTATCTATCCCACAGCTATTACCCATCCCAAAGGTATCCCTGCCCATCCCACAGCTATTACCCATTCCAAAGGTATCCCTGCCCATCCCACAGCTATTTCCCATACCAAAGGTATCCCTGCCCATCCCACTGCTATCTTAACCCATCCCACAAGCATGCAAAGGCTTAAACCATTTCTAAAAGTTTCCACCAAGACTTTATTTACAAAAATAAATGAAGCAAGTGTGTGAAGCAAAGATAATCTTTATTAATAAAAAGCTGTAAAAGCAAAATGACCCAAGTCAAGTGTCCCAAGCAAAGATAAAGTCAACAGGTAGCAACCCAGTCTCTGGCACTCTTCTCAGTCACTCTGAGGTGTGCCCATAGTCTCAAGGGTGAAGGGTCCAGGTGCTGTAGAGGTGGCTGCTGCTGGAGTGCTGGTCTGAGGCGCCATTGGGGTGCCTGGCCCCGAGAGGACAACAGGGGATGGTGTGTGGAGGAAGCTCTCAGAGAGCTGGCTCAGTCCTGTGATGTTGAGAGCCTCTTCCTCCAGGACATGGGGTGTCAGCCACAATACCGATGACAGATGTTCTGAGGCCGTGCTTGGCTGTGGGGTGGAGGAAGGAGGAGTGTAGTGGGGCTGTCTGGTCTACAGCTGAGCAAGGTGAGGCGTGTGTGGCATCTGTGGCATGGGTGGCATCTGTGGCATCGGTGGCATGGGTGGCATGGGTGGCATCGGTGGCACCGGTGGCACCGGTGGCATACGATGTACTTGTCCCTGATCTGGGAAGGGCTGCCTGTGCTGCTGGACCTCCTGGTAGCCATAGCCTTGGTAGGTGAGGGCCTGTTGAAAGCCTTGGAAGGGTAATGACATCACCTGGGGTGGAGGAGCAGACTTGGACTGGGTGGGAGCAGGTTCAGCTGGGTCTGGAGTGTTGTGAAGAAGACTGGTGATCCTGTCCTTGATCACCTGGTACTGTGATTCGGATATGTCCATGAGGGTCTGGTTGACATAGGTGAGGAAGGGCTTGCGGTTGGAGGATGGTATGTCGGTGTGTACCAGCTGAGAGAGGAGATCTACCCTGCTTCTGATGGTGTCCCTGATCTCCAGCAGGACAGTTTGGCTCTGCCCCTCTGGTCTGGCTCTCTGCCTGCTTTCTGTGGAGGTGGAGCTGGGGGTGGATGTGGGTTGGTCTCTGGTAGAAGTGCACTCTCCTTGCTCCCACTGCATCAGGGGGTCCTCCATGCACTCCGCCACGGGGAGTGCAGCTGTTGGGTGGGTCTCCATCATGGCACGTTCCACAGATACCTGCCTGGACACAGGAGCCGACTCTTTGCCAGAAGAGGACTGGCTCTCTGTGGGCTGCCTGAGAGAGAGGGGCTGCTCCTCGGTGGCTGATCTCACCCTCCAAGAAGCTGCACTTGGCCATCACGTAGGTCTCTCGGTCCGTCAGCTTGACTGTGGCCTGGCCAGATTTCTTGAGGTGCAGCTTCCCGTACCAGGTGTGTATGTGCTTCCACCAGCCGAGGAGCACCTCCGAAGTGTAGCCCAGGGTCTCTGACTTCTCTCTCCAAGCAGCCTGCTTCCTTTTGGTGTCTCGATAGAGCCTGTGTCCCTTCCGCCAAAGATACTTGTTCTCCCTCAGCCATTCCAGCACCTCATTCTCATGTTCCTCTTCGATGGAGTATTGCCTCCTCTCCCGTTCTCATTCACACGTATGCCTCTTCCTCCCTCTGGCAGGGCCATCTGGGCCCTCATCAGAGGGGCTTCAAGGTTGTAGGGGCTGCTCCACCACCCCACCACCACCACCACCAGCAACAACAACAGTAGCAGCAAAAGCAGGACCAGCAGGACCAGCAGGACCAGCAGCACCAGCAGCACCAGCAGCACCAGCAGGACCAGGAGCAGCGCCAGCAGAGTAAGCACCAGCAGAAGCACCAGCACCAGGAGCAGCGCCAGCAAAGTGAGCACCAGCAGAAGCCCCAGCACCAGGAGCAGCGCCAGCAGAAGCTCCAGCACCAGAAGAGTCAGAGCCAGGGGGTGGGATGGTGGCCCTGTCCTTCTTGCCAGGGCTGGCAGCAGATGGCACAGGCTTTCTCTTCTTCTCCATGGTTGTTGGCTGGCTGGCTGGCTGGAGCTGTGTCTGGCAGCAGGTCTTTCCTCTGAATGGTGACCTGCTTGCGAGCTGCTTTCCTTTATATACGCGGGGCTGAAGCAATGCATCCTCCCTGCATGTGCAGTGAACGCTTTGCATCTGCTAGGCATCCGCTA
Organism: Laticauda colubrina; assembly: GCA_015471245.1. Classification (NCBI taxonomy): domain Eukaryota; kingdom Metazoa; phylum Chordata; class Lepidosauria; order Squamata; family Elapidae; genus Laticauda; species Laticauda colubrina. The sequence goes on along the minus strand of BLBF01000041.1, from coordinate 9,267,425 downwards.
GGCTTCCGCTCTGCATCTGCTGTATCCGCTCGGCATCCACTCTGCATCTGTTCCTTCCGTTACGCGTCCGCTTCGCTGTGCTCCCCCGGAAGCCCTGCGGATGTGCCATCTGCTTCCATCTGCTAGGCTTCTGTGAAGCATCCGCTTTACATTCTGGCTACATCCTCCCCCCATCCGTTCCTTTCCGTTATTGTCCACTCTGCTTATGCAAATTCTGGGCACTTTTGAGAACGGATAACAATGGATGGAAAATTTTCTCGTCTGCTGTGTCCTTTTTACATACGTTTTGCATCCATCGGTATATGTGACAGGCCCTTAAATTTGTAGATGAGCAAAATGCTGTGGATACAATTTCCGTGGACTTCAGTAAGGCATTTGATAAAGTAGATCACAAACTACTACTTAATAAAATAGAAAAATGTGGTTTACATAGCATGTCCAACTGTACTCAATATGTTGTTGCTAATGGAAATGCATCTACATGGAGGGAAGCATGCGGTGATTCTGTCTTAGATCCAGTACTCCTCAATATCTGTGTCAAAGATTCATATGAGGGGATAGAAGGCGAACTCATCAAATTTGCAGATAACACTATGCTGGCAGAAATAGCCAACATTTCAGAAGATAGCTCAAGATACAGAAGGATCTTGACAGACTTGAACACTGGGCCCTATCTAACGAAATAAAATTCAATGGTGAGAAATGTAAGGTCCTACATTTAGACAAAAAAACAACAATTGCACAGGTATAGAATAGGCAGTACCTGGCTCAATAGTAGTAACTGGTACTAGTAACTGTTAAGAGGATCTTGGAGTCCTAGTGGACAATCACTTAAATATGAGCAGTTTGTGCAGCTGCCAGAAAAAGCCAGGGCAGTGCTCACCTGCATTAAGGGAGGGAGAGAATAACAATCACGTGAAGTGTTAATACCACTTTATAATACCTTGGTAAGGCCACACTTGGAATATTGCTTCCAGTTTTGACTGTCACAATATAAAAAAAGACATTGAGACTCCAGAAAGAGGAACAGGAAGAGCAACATAATTGATTAGGAGACTGGAGACTAAAACATATTAAAAATGACTGCAGGAATCAGATATGTTTATTTTAATGAAAAGAAGGACTGGGGTGACATGATAGCAGTGTTCCAATATCTTAAAGGCTGCCTCAGAAAAGAGGGAGTAGTTCTCCAAAGCACCTGAAGGCAGGAGAAGAAGCAATAGTAGAAACTAAACAAGGAGAGAAGCATCTTTGAAGTAAGGAGAAATTTCCTGACAGAACAATTAATCAGTGGAATTTCTTTCCTGCCAAAGTTGTGGGTTCTCCATCATTGGAGGTTTTTAAGAAGAGACTGGGCAACCATTTGTCTGGAATGATATAAGGTTTCCTGTTGAGCAGGAGTTTGGACTAGAAGACCTCCAAAGTCCGTTTCAACTGTTATTGTCAGCCTTCAAGATCTTCTACTATCACTTTGCATCTTTCAGCTGTCATAAGAAATGGGGGGGAGGGGAGGACGGGAGGAGTCTGGGAAGTGAGATAGAGGTGTTACATTTTTCTGTTGTGTAAATGAGGGGGGGGGAAAGCATACATCAGAGATAGGTTTCTATTTCTCACTTAGCTTTCTTTTCTCTGCGCAACTGCAACCCGTTATCAAAATATGCCAAGGTCAATGGACAGAGGCCTCATCATCACCTGAAGATGCCCACATGATCATATTCACAATTTCTAATTGGAAGTTTCATCTGAACTATTGGGGGTGGGAACACTTCCATCACTTTGTATAGGTGATTTACGCACCTAATTTCTCAGATTCAGAATTCTCTGGTTGCTACCACTTCACTTTCAGTAAAAGATAACTTTTCTCTAAATTAAAGAGTCTAAGTATTTCTTTCTTGGATTTTGAATGGAGCACCGCCTGACATTATTCTGAATCTCAACTCTACCAGCCCACCCGGAGAAAACACCCAATTTTCTTCTGAGGGGGCCTGAACATCATGTCATCTTCAGCTAGTGACCAGGAACATCTGGGAGTCATTGGAGGGCAAGATTCTTTGCTGGTACAGGAAGCCCAATCATTAGCAGAGCTCAGTCTGGAAGAGGATCCAGCTGTGAAGCCCAGGTGGTCAGGGGTTGGCTGGAAAGATCCGGAGAAGGACCCCCCCCCCCGGGATCACCACCACTCCCCGGCATGGAAAAGAGGAGCCATGGTAAGAAAGGGAAAAGAGAGAACTCTTACTGGATCAACCCAGGAGACTCCTTAACGAAGCCTTTGAAGAACCCCACGCTGCACAAAGGTATGAAGGGGAAAGGGGAGTAGCCCCAGCTAGAAGAAGCAGAGCAGCCCCTTCTCCCATAAATCAACCCAATCCAGCAGCAGCCCTGGGGCCCTCAGCGGGAGGTGTAATTCCTAGAAGGTGTAGAGCTCCTAGGCTGCCTCCGTTAGAAGTAAGATACGGGGGGGGGGATCCCAAAATCCTGGGGTTTTTCCTAGCCCAAGTTTGGAGCTATATGGAAGAATACGGGGAGGATTTTCCCTCAGAAGCAGCCAAAGTGAGATGTGTTAGCAGGGCTCTGGAGGAAACAGCTGCAGAGTGGATGGTGACCCTGCATAATGATGATGCTCCCCAGTTGTTCATGACTGCACTGCGAGCTAGATTTGAGGACCCATTGGCAGAGCACAAGAGCCGGATCAGGATGAAGACCATAAATCAGGGGCGGAGGTCAGTGGCTGACTACACCCCAAAATTTAGACAGTTAGCAGGTCATATCCGAGACTGGTCCCAGGAAGGCCTGATAGAAGCATTTAAAGATGGTTTAAACGAAGATGTGTACCAGAGATGCATTGCTAGAAGAGACCCAAATGACTTGCAGATGTGGTACTTGCTGGCAGAAGAAGTAGAAATTGATTTAACCCAAAGCAGACGGCGGGAAGGTTCTGGGTGGAGCAAACCTTCCCCCCCCCCGTCCTCAAGAGGTTCCCAAACCTCAGAGGGGAGGAGTGACGGCAAGACCCAACCCCTTGGCCTGTTTTCAATGTGGGAAGGAAGGTCACTGGGCTGTGAACTGCCAAGTCAAGCTGGAACCAAAGGGGGCATCAAAAGAAGGGAAGAAACCTGAAAAATCCCCAGCGAAGCCTCACGAAGCAGCACCAAAGTCGAAAGAGACAGCAGAGGTCACCCCTCCCGCGGCAGAGGAGTCAGAAACCCCGGTTACCCCTGAGGAGGACAATTTCAACTCGGAAGATGACTTCCTGGTAAGTCCAAGCGTGGGCCCTATGACCATTCCGGTGAAGTTGAGGGTACCCAATTCAGGGGTCGAAGGGGAAATGCTAGCCCTATTAGATTCTGGGTGCACAAGGTATATAATCAACACGGAAGTAGTGGAGAAAATGGACTTAAAACTGAAACCTTTAAAGATGCCCATTTCCTTTACCCAATTAGATGGATCAGTGGCTGGAGGTTGCCCTGCACTTTTTATCACGGAACCTCTAGAAATTATCATGGGAGAACATGATGAGACTCTGCACTTTATTGTGGTCCCTGGGATGGAGCAACCATTAATACTGGGATTGCCCTGGCTCCAGAAATGGAACCCCCAGGTTAACTGGAGAAAGGGGTTGTTGCACATACACACCAAGCAGCGACCGGAAAAAAAGGGGAGATCTCAGCTGAAGCTTCAGATTCCGATTGAAATAGCTTCCACAGGTACTGAACCCATGAAAGGGGAGGAGAAAATTCCAAAAGAATATTGGGATTTAAAGGAAGTGTTCAGTGAGAAAGCCTCGGATGAGCTCCCACCTCACCGGTCAACAAACTGTGCTATTGAAATTTTGCCTGGGGTGAAGCTCCCGAAACCGAAGTTGTACTCAATGAGACCATGGGAATTAGAGGAGCTAAGATTGTTTATAGATAAAAATCTGGAATGTGGTTTCATCCAACCTGCTAGACCCTGGGTAGCGGCCCCAGTGTTGTTCCATGAAAAGAAAGATAGCTCCAAATGCTTGGTGGTGGACGACAGAAATTTGAACGCCATTTCCGTGGAAAACGTGTACCCCCTGACTTTGATGAAGGACATGTTGGCTCACCTAGCCAAGGGGAAGATTTTCACGAAGTTGGATTTGAGAGAAGCATACTACCGAATTCGAATTAAGGAAGGGGATGCGTGGAAGACCGCTTTTAACTGCCCGATGGGTTGCTTCCAATTCAATGTTCTTCCTTTTGGTTTACAAGGCCCCCCAGCTGTATTCATGCAAATGATCAATCAGGTGTTACATGAACATTTATACAAGGGGGTTCTGGTTTATCTTGCTGACATCCTTATCTACACGGAAACTCTGGATAAACATGTGAAACTAGTGCGGTCAGTTCTACAGAAACTGTGTGCCGCTAAGTTGTATGCTAAACTATCCAAGTGTGAATTCCATCAAGAGAAAATTGACTATTTGGGATATCGCATTTCATCTGAGGGCATAGAAATGGATCCAGAGAAAGTGCGTGCCATATTGGAATGGGCTCCATCACGTACCAGAAAACAACTTCAAAGTTTCTTGGGATTTTCAAATTTTTACCGGCAATTTATCTCGACTTTTGCTAAGATAGCAATGCCCATCACAAATCTCTTAAAAACAAAAGGAGATGTGAAGCCAAGGCCGAGCAAACCATTGGAGTGGTCCATGGAGTGCCAAGCAGCTTTTGAAAAGCTAAAACGACTGTTTGCTGCAGAACCAGTGCTGAAGCACCCGGATATGGAGGCTCCTTTTGTGATTCAAGCTGATGTGAGTGATGTGGCCATTGGAGCGGTGTTACTTCAAGTCAGCGAGAAAGGGATCTTACAGCCTTGTGCGTATACCTCCCGTAAACTGAAACCCAGAGAAGGTGGGCCGTCTGGGAAAAAGAGGCTTTTGCAGTTCATTGGGCCTTACTGACCTGGAGACACTTCCTGGAAGGAGCAAACATCCATTTGAGGTATGGACTGATCATAAAAATTTGGAAGCCTTAAAAACACCTTGGAAGCTGTCCCCTAAAGAAGTTCGCTGGGCCCAGTATTTTAAGCGGTTCAATTTTTCACTGAAGTACATTCCAGGGGGGAAGAACTTCATGGCGGATGCTCTCTCTAGACTACCCCAATATAATAGTATGCTCCATGAGGTGATAAGCCCAATTGTCTCAGCCAAACATCTAGCCACCCCAGTGATCACCAGAGCCCAAAAGAAGAACCAAGAAGTGGTTTTATCGAATGACCTAACCGAACAATTAAAAGAAGCTTTAAAACTGGACGAATGGTTCCTGGCTCATTCAAGTGACTATACAATTAGAGATGGTCTGGCTTGGGTGGGGTCCAAGTTGTATGTGACACAGGTGTTGAGGGGCCAAATACTACAACAAGCTCATAATTCTAAAGCAGCTGGTCACTTTGGGTTTGTGAAAACCTTACACCTGGTTAAGCGGCAATTCTGGTGGCCTACTTTAAAGAAGGACATTGAAGCTTATGTAGCTAGCTGTCCAATTTGTGCTTCAGCAAAGAGACTTCCTGGTAAGCCGGCATGGTTGTTACAAAATGTAGCTAGACCAACAGCCCCCTGGAAGGAAATCTCTATGGACTTTGTAGTAGAATTACCCGAAAGCAGTGGAAACACGGTTATTTGGGTGGTAACCAATTTGTTTTCCAAACAGGTACATTGCAAACCTTGTTCTAAGATTCCATCTGCTAAGACATTGGCTAAACTGTTTATTTCACATATCTATAGGTTACATGGCGTTCCGGAACGCATAATCTCTGACAGAGGGGTCCAATTTACCTCAAATTTTTGGAAAAAGTTCCTGAAGTTGGTAGGCTCCACCCACCCACCCCCAAACCAATGGGGCTTGTGAGAGAACTAACGCAGTGTTAGAACAGTATCTTAGATGTTATATAAATTATCAACAAGATAACTGGTCCGACTTACTACCATTTGCTGAAGTGGCATATAACAACTCTGTACATCGTGGTACTGGATTTACTCCATTTAAAGTGGCTTCAGGACCAGATTTTGTACCCATACCTGAACTTCCTCGTGAAAAACTTAACATCCATTCGTTGGATGAATGGATAACTCAACTCCAACTTAACTGGCCAGTAACACGTAAAGCATTAGATGAGGCCCATCAAGCTCATAAGAAATTTGCAGACAAGAAAAGATTTCCCAGAAATTATATAAAGTAGGAGACAAAGTTTTCCTGTCCACCAGATACCTGCAAACCACTCAAAAGTCAAAGAAACTTGGTCCTAAATATGTTGGTCCTTTCACGATTGAACGGATTATAAATCCTGTAACAGTCCAGCTGAACTTACCGAAAATTCTTCGATGAATTCACCCGGTTTTCCATGTTAGTTTGTTAAAACCTGAACATACTTCTGATTTAAGACCCATCCAGGCTGACCCTCCCATACCAATACTGATTGAAGGTGAACAACATTTTGAAGTTAAAGAAATTCTGGACTCTCGCAAATGGAGGGTTCGTCTCCAGTATCTTGTAGCCTGGAAACATTTCCCTTCTTCACAAGCCGAATGGGTTAACGAAACCAATGTTAAAGCCCCTAAGTTGATCAAAGCATTTTGTTTCAAGTATCCTGATAAGCCCTAGGAGTGTATTCTTTTGTAATTGTCTGATGATTAATTATTGTCTTTATATTTTCTCCTCACTTCTAGGACTGACAGTTTTCCTTTTTATAGGAGGGCCGAATGTCAGCCTTCAAGATCTTCTACTATCGCTTTGCATCTTTCGGCTGTCATAAGAAACAGGGGGGAGGGGAGGACGGGAGGAGTCTGGGAAGTGAGCTGGAGGTGTTACATTTTTCTGTTGTGTAAATGAGGGGGGGGAAAGCATACATCAGAGTTAGGTTTCTATTTCTTGCTTAGCTTTCTTTTCTCTGCGCAACTGCAACCTGTTATCAAAATATGCCAAGGTCAACGGACAGAGGCCTCATCATCACCTGAAGATGCCCACATGATCATATTCACAATTTCTAATTGGAAGTTTCATCTGAACTATTGGGAGTGGGAACACTTCCATCACTTTGTATAGGTGATTTACACGCCTAATTTCTCAGATTCAGAATTCTCTGGTTGCTACCACTTCACTTTCAGTAAAAGATAACTTTTCTCAAAATTAAAGAGTCTAAGTATTTCTTTCTTGGATTTTGAATGGAGCACCGCCTGACAGTTATTCTGTTTAAATTATCTCAACTAATGTTCTTATCTCAGGTCATTGCCATGATCCTTAATTCAGCGACAGAGGTGCATTTAGTCCTCCACTGATAAACAAGAAAAATGAATTTTGGATTTTCATTGTGCCTTTATAAAATTTATTTAGGAGGTGCTTCCTCCTTCCCTTGTTTTTTATAGTTAGCAGAAATCAACATGTTTAAAATAATGTGAAAGATAACATGCATTTGGTTTAATGGACTGACTGAATTAGTTTCTTAATTAAGTTTTCTATAGAGCATTCAGGCTGTATTCTCCAAAAGTCAAACAGACAAAATCTTCAGTGTAAAAATATTCCACAGGGCACTGAAAAAATTGCGGAAAGATCAATGAACTTTTTATAGTTCAGAAGTCAGAAAAGTTATCATTATACTACAATAGTACAAAAATGTCAGAAATGAATAGTTTTTAAACAGTTTTCCCTTATTCAAATTACGTATTCTTTATACTCATCTCATGTTTTTTAATGAACCGTGGACTCTACTGCCTGCAAAAACTGACTCCTTCCAACCCTAAGCCCTAGAAGTTTGATATCTCCAATAACATGCAATTGGGGATTTAGAACTATTTTCTGTGCCAGTCTTAAATTGCTTTTCTCCTTCATCTTTTATCTTGCTGATTCCTTGTGAAATCTTTTCTATTGGGAAATCAACAAACATCAGTCAAATTTGCTATCTTTTATGTTTGAAAAATAATAGTTCCTCTATACAGAGCTGAAGAAGCTTCTTGGATGAGAAATGAAACATCTTCAAAAGAAAACAAGAAAGTCCAGTTGCCTTTTAAAAAAAAAAAAAAAAAGCAGGTTTGGGACAACCATGATCTGGATAACTGAGACTCTCTATAGGCATTTAGTTCCTCTATAAGCCTTGCAATATTAAATTTGGGGGGGAGGGGGGAGCTTCAAAAAGTTTAGCAACAGGTTCTCTGCCCGGTTGCTGGGTGGGCTTAGGCTTAGTGGGCATGGATTAGTTGGCCTCCTGCACCACAGTGGGAAGGGGCATTTTTGTCCTCCCCGGAATCCAGAAGTTTTCCTTGAACCTCTGGGAGGGCGGAAATGGCTTCCCTGGACTCTGGAGGCCTCTCAGGCCTGTTTCCAGCCTTCCTGAACTTCTGGGAGGCTCATTTCTCACCCTCCCTGGGCCTCCACACCTGCATCCAAAATGAGCCATATGGAGACTCCTGGGATGGGTGGGGTGGACGGATACAGCCAGGAGTGGGATTTGGAGTTCTCCGAACTGTGCAGAATCTTAGCTAGGGGATCTCCTGAACCCCTGCGAACCCCCAGCAGCCCACCCCTGATTAGACTGTCATTTTTTAAAGAGTGGTTCTCTGAGGTCGGAGAACAGCACAGTATCACTAGCAAAAAGATCATTATCCTGAAGATCATTATCCTGAATATCAACTTCCAAAACAAAACTATGAATTCTTTATAAAACGGATTCATTAAGGAAGCACTGAGATATATAACCAAATAAACAGATACAGTATTTTCACAAACAAAAGTGTTTAAGTCAGGTTAGATCTCTAGCATGTCAAAACTAGGCTGAAGTTTGGTCTGTTTCGAGAATACTAGTTTTCTAAAGAAACAATTTGTTTCTACTTGTATATGATAAGGATTTCTATGGCAGCAAAATCTTGAATGTCTACTAGATGACAGCAAAAGGTTGGAAGTATCCATGCGTCTTTGAATTTTGCAGCTCAGAGAAAGAAATCCTAAGCATGATGATCTCAGAAGCATTTTTTCAGGTGGTTCTATGGAGAATTTCAGTATGTATAGTTTGGCTTTTAAATAGGTGGAATACAGAAATTATAATTTATTATCAGTTCTTTTTTATTCTGTATTTTGTACTTTTAAACAAAACATGTCTTTAAAACTTTTTTAGAAGGAAACCTATCTGAAAATTTGCTGGCATGATTATTTTGTATTTCCTACTATTTCCTCTTCATTCTGATTAGAAAATGGAGCAGTTTTTATTTTACACTGAAAAGCAATTAGTCATATATTTTATCCTCTACTGAGCTTTGTTTTTGGCTTCTCTCATCAAAACAGGCTAGAACATATAATGTATATCACCTCCAGTCATGCCAGGCTGTATAGAAATACAAGCAGTGGTCTCATTTATCTTATCTTTAACAGCCAGGGTATAATAGCTATATCTATGTCAAGATCTACATAATAGAACTTACATTTACTTACGTCTACATATACTTACATAGTATATGTAATGTGTGGCATGGACTAGTCTAGCTTTGACCAGCTTTATGTTTTCCAAATGTGTTTGAATTTTTGTTGACTGTAACCCCAGGATTTCTGGAAGGTTTCAGATTGGGGAAATTATTAGAAGCAACAAATCTTGTTGGGTGTTATCAATGGTAAAGCTTCAGGACATCTCCTTGCAAACCTAGTTTTTTCTCCTTGCAAACCTAGTTTAGTCAGTGCTCAGCAGAGCTCTTAAATAACATAGATCTGGTGATCTTTGCAGTCAAGCTTCTGAGATGGGAAGTTTTCAAAGTGCTTGCATTTTACTATACTAAGTTGCCTTTATAAAAGTTCCATTGTATATAAAAAGAACAGCTTTCCAAGAATGATAGCAGTAATTTAGACTGTTGATATACTGAAGGAGAAACAGTGTGTGAAGAATTGGCAGCTTTTAAAACCTAAAATAAAACTGGCATACATGTTTTACAGATGGTATATAACTTTGTCAATAATTTCCAAAATAGATAAATCATGCAATAACAAATGTAGGAAATGCCATGAAACAAAAGGATCATTTTACCTCATGGGTGAACATGCAAAAAAAATCAAGAGTTTGGGGATGGCATACATAGCACCATCCAGAGAATATTTTTTTTTTTGAAAATTTTTTTATTAATTTTTTAACAAACAAACATATACCAACAAAACACAAAACATAGAAAAACATAAAATATCTTTTTGGACGGCAGTTTGATCCCGAGTTACATCTTTTTGTACAGACATAAATTCAAGTTCATGTTTACTTTTATATAATAACATTGTTCACCCTAACTGTTTTAGGTGAAGTACTAACTATAAATCATAGTTAGTGTATGCAGCTTTAAATGTAAAATGGCAACTGTGGGTGTGGTTATGAAAACCATATAAAAGTAGCAAGGCTACAGCTTGCTCTCTCTCTCTCTGGCTTTGATGATCCCTGATTACTGCTTGGAAGCAAGACTGCATTGCTCGAACGGGAGAGACAACAACGGACTGATTTATGTGTACTGACAATAGGATATTCTACATGGACTTTGCTAACTGAATATCCCTGAATGGACTGACTACATGGTAAATGAATATTGGACTGTTTTTGACTATGCTATAAACTTATACTGGAATAAAATATATTCTTGATAGCACAAGCGTATCTGTTATTTTTACTGTATGTTAATAAACATACAAGCTTAGCTCACTCATTTATCTGTGTGCCTATCTGACTAACGCTGCACATTCTGTTTAGCTTGTCTACCTAACCCTGGTTGGGGAACCCAGGCTTAACAGCAATTCCATTTCTTATTTACTATTTTACATTTTCTATATAGCTTCTCCCCTCTTTTCACTCTCTTAATTCTATTATATTTATTTCATCTCAATTTAAATCATTATACTTATATCTTTTGTCTGTCCTGTTTCAGCTGTCTATTATTTTTTCTCATTAACACAAAATTTCTTCTGTAATGACTGATTGGAGTATAATGCCTTGTCATACTTATCCTTCCCCTAATTTTAAAGCTTAACATAACACATAATTTTCATTTGGATTCTGCGTAATACATTCTAAAAATAAACTCAATATTTTAAAACAGAAAGAAAAAAGTTTTTTTTTTATATATAATATAATTAAAACAACAATCCATAGCAATTGAAATTATATCATTAAAATTAATATTCATTTAAGTCTTAAACATTTTACACAATCCTTTCTAAATAAATATCATACTTCTATGGGAACACTTATAGATTTTGCTTAGTTACTTTCTTTAATTCAATTCTCTCATATTTAATTTCATTTATTTTATTTAAAAAAAAAAATTCGCAAAGTTACATTAAATATTTTGTCCCATTTTATAATCATATATTATTCCAATTTTCTAACATTATTTCAAATACAGATACAACAACACAATCTTATGTACCTTTGCAGAATCTCTTTTTCAGTTATATGTTTACCCATTATCTCTAAATAAAATCTGTTTCTTTACATCTAGTTTCAAACCTTTGTAGCTTCTCTTCCCTTCTTTCCTCCCTTGTTTCTCCCTTCTACCCTTTTTACCCCCTTGTCTCTTAATCTCCACCCTCTTGTGTATTCCTCTTTTCTGTTGCTTTCTGATATTGTGTCCACTTTTCACCTTGTTTTTCCCTTTTTTGGTTGTTTTTTTGAGTCTTAAATTCTCCATTCTCTTTCTCCTCTTTCCCCTTTCTTTCCCAAATAAAGTTGCTTGTTCATTAAGGATGGTTTCTTCTTCATCCCAATCTTCTTGTTCTTGTAGTTTCTCATATGTAGAAATTGCCATTTCTAAAAAATGAAAAATAGAGCCAAAAGAATCCTTCCCTTCTTGTTTCTCTTGATTATATTTTATAAATTCCATTTTCAGTTCATCCATAAGTAATGCCATTGTAAAAAAAAGAAAAAATTTAAACGACCCAAATGATTTTAATCATTCAAATAAGAATTTCCAAAAGTCCCAAAGTCACCAAGCAATCCAAATACACACAATCTATTTCATTTAACACTTTCTTCTTTTTCTCACTTTTTTTTCATTTTAATGCTTCAAAAAACTTCAAATTCTTTTTGACCTTCAATCCATCTGATAGAGTAGTCAATTATGATCCAAAATGGAAAAATCCAACAATAAAAAGGCCCAAATAGCCAAAAAAGAAAAGGGATAAAATAAAAAGCAAAAATAAAAATATTACTAAAATTGAAATATACAAAAAGGCTGGCGAGTAGAGGTTTCACAAATATATAGATAGATAGATAGATAGATAGATAGATAGATAGATAGATAGATAGATAGACTGCACACTGCACTTTATTTATTTATCCAAGGCTCTTATTATGACTCTCTTCTCCAGCAGCTTCAAAGCCAAGCCTCAAGTGTTGAGATATTGATAAGACTCCAGGAAAACACCTGTAATAATATTTTTCTGTGCTCTCCCTCCATCTTATCACATTAAAATGTCCTTGAGAAGGAGTATTTATACATTTCTCCCCAATTCAAATAAAGTACTTTCAAGCCTCTAGTTGGCAGTGTTGCAAGGTCTCTTAATACGTTTTCCCCCCTCAGCCAGAAAAAAGAGTAATGTATACAAAACTCAGAAGAAACAAAGGGGGCCTCTATCCTAAAGAAAATTAAAAAATCAAAAGAAGCATAAAAATATATATAAGAAAAAATTCAATCTGGTTACCTACAAAGTCACATTAAAGTCCTCAGAAAAGAGAAAAAAAAAATAGTAAGGAAAGAATCCAAGCCTCAATTTGACATCACTTAAAAAACGCCGCTCAACCAGATTCCAGTCAGACAAGAATAAAGCCACAGGTTTCTTCTTTGTTCAGGATATCCTTTCAGGTCTCAGCCAATTTGCAATACAAAGGAAGTTTCTCACCCAGCCGACACACCCTCTCTCCAGCCACTTTCTTTTCGGAGCTGTCCCGACTTCAGCAGCTTTGGAGGCTGCCTTTCCACCGCCAGCAAAAGGGCTTCTCCCGGATCAAACCAGAGATTTGCGATATCTCTGGGATCCTGGGACTGTGCCCTTCACAATCCCCGTCTCTACGGGACGGTTTAGGTCCGTTAGGACCGACCAGGGGTGAAAATATCAGCTGAGATCTCAGAGCCCCGAGATCTCAGCTGTAGCACCAAGACGAAGCTCCGCCTTCTCCCCCATCTAGAGAATTTTTAAGATTACTTTTGAAACAAAATCCCAAATTTTCTTACTAAGTATAATCCCAGAATATATTTATAAAAATATAATAACTTATTGAGATAGAATTTCACAGCTGCAAGGATAAATTTTGCCCTACATAGGAAGAAAGATGGAATACTAACAATATCTGATTGGGAATTGGGTTTAAGTGTTTATAAATATTGAAAAATCAGTTACAATACAGAGATGGGGAAAGTTCAAAATTAAATACTTATTCCAAGCTGTTGTCTTTTCTTTTCCTTCCCCCTACCCTTTTTTGTACTCATTAATACTGTAATTAAAGATAATAATACAATGGAGACTTTAGTATTAATTTCAAAGGCACAAACTTTTTTTTCAAATTACAAAATAATTCTGGTCAAAAATTCTGGGAACTGAATATCTTATTTTCTAGAATATACGTTAAGTAGTTTGTGCATAAGATAAACATTTTACAAACAGCATTTCACAAATGCACAGAGATGAAGAGATACATTACTAACTCTTCCTCCTTTTATTGGCATATATCAGCCCCATCTTTTCTATCCCCTGCCCTTTTGAACTTCATTTGCCTTTTATAAAAATCCTATGTGCTATAAGATTTTGTGCAGCTGGAAAAGAGTCAAGAATAATTTGCAATGGCTGAATGTTCTAATGTGTTTATTGAAACTCATGCCTATCTTACTTGTGCTCTGTGGGAGCAGGGTAGCAAGGAAATTTAGTCCCCTCCTGTTAATGGAAGTATTTTTCTTCAGAATGAAAATGGGGAGAGGGGATGTGTTTGGATTAAGGGCTCCATATCACTGCATTCTCATTCATAAAATGAGGACATCCCATTTCCCAGAAGTGCTTTGAGATTAATAATTTAAAATCAAGAAAATCCCTGAAGAAACAGAGAGAATGAGTAAAAAAAAGAAGCGAGTGAGTGAAGGCTAGGTCCCACTGGCCGATGGACACAAAACATATGCAGAAAGGACACAGCGGATGAGCAAAATTTCGGGGGTGGCTCCATCTGTTTTCATCCGCTCCAAAAAGTGGTGAAAATTTGCATAAACAGAACAGAAAAGAACAGACGTGGGTAGTATGTAGTGGGGATGTTAAATGGATGTTCATTGGAAGCCTAGCAGATGAAAGTGGATGGAAGCAGATGACACCACTGAAGAGGTTCCGGGGAGAATTTCAAAGTGGACGCATAGCGGAAGGGGCGGATGTATACTGGATGAAGCGGATGCATCACATACACCTATAGGAAACAAAGGGGATGCCGCGTGGATGTATATCGGATGCAAAGTGTTCACTGCGCATATGGGGGGTATGAATTGTGTCCACTCCATGGATATAAAAGGATGCAGTACACACGCAGAACAGTCTATTCTGACTCAGAATAGTCTCAGAGACTGAGTTGTTTACTTGTTTAATAAAGTTTATCTTTGCTTAAGACACTTAATACAGTTTACTTGGTTCATTTTGCTTATTTAATAAAGTCATAACGTTTACCTAAGAAAGTTAATAAAGTTTATCTTTGCTTAAGACACTTAGTTTACTTGGTTCATTTTGTTTACTTAATAAAGTGTTGGTGAAAACTTTGAAAAAATGGTTAAGCCTTTGCATGCTTGTGGGATAGATAAGGATAGTTGTGGGATAGATAAACCTCCAGTGCAACCATAGTGGGACTGTATGGTCCACAATCCCAGCGATCCAGATGATTTTCTCCCCCTTTTTATAGAAAATATTGGTTGTCTGCTAGGTGTCCTTCTACATACTCTAGACATACTGTAGACATCCTAAATATACGAGATACATCCCAGATACAAACGTTTTGTCCATTTTGAATACTTTATATACGAGATGCATATGCTTACATCCTTTCTATTTCCGTGCTACTAACGCTTTGTAGATGTTCCATGTACCTTTTGTTTCCTCCCTCTTCCCGTTTTCAGCTGAAGCGGATGTGAGTTGAGGGGATGGTCAGAGGATGCAGAGAGGATACAGCAGACATTTAATGGATGATAACAGACATAGAACATTTGTTGCCCATATATGTCGTGGTTGTACATTGTACACGGCGGAAAGTTCATCTGTTCACAAAGTTTTGTGCAGCTCAAAATTTCTTGCGCGGATGAAATCTCAGTGGATAGATGCTCGATGGATAGAGCGTATGAAACATGTATGCAATGAGTACACAACAGATGCATAGTGTTTTCCAATGAATGGCAAGCTTTTTTAAACATTTTACATCCTCTTTGCATCTGTAAGTGGAGTGGGACCGGGCCTTTTAAGTGAGGAATAGCAACACTTGGAGCATGAATGAGGCAGAAATAATACCTGTATAGTCTATTTTATCTCATCCATTTCTTTTTTTCTTTCCATAGCACTTTGTTCAGCGTATTGAGATTTATTTGCAACCCTGTGCCAGAGTTATTATAAAAGAAATTATTTCACACTGTTTTGAGTTACAAAACAGTGGCACTTGGCAGGACTGTCCACTTTCACTGTTTAATTTGATTTTCTGATATTCACCATGATATCTGATTCTGGAACCAGGGGCATAATCCATTCTCACCTGCCTATTTTTCCAATCATTGACAGTACTTTCTAGATGCAGGATCAGATATAACAGTGAAATTTTTATAGCTTGGTAAGGCTCCCTGCCCAATAATTCATTGATACTGACTTAATCAACTGTAATTGCTTTACAACTTCAGCAGAGTCCTTTCTAATCATCCTGAACCACTAACACAATGATTATGCTAATATTGTTTGGCTGGTATGATCTAATTTATAACAGGTCTATCTCTTTGCTCTATACTATACCAAAATTCCATGGAATATTTATTGAGGAAGAAAAAATTCACTTAAATGTGAAGAAAGAAAACAAAGAAAGGATTTAAAATAAGGGCGATAAACTTTGGTCTCCAGATGTTCTGAGCAAGCTTAATGGGAGCTGTACTCTGCAACATCTGAAAGAATGCTATGAAGTCCATTCAAATTCTACTGAAGCATGTTTTATTGAACTCAGTGAAAGGTATTCTTGGGTAGGGCCATATAATGAAGGCCAAAGTAAAAGCTGGGGAAGGGAGCATCTGCAGGCATTAGCAGCCACACTGTGTATTGAAATGCTATGAAAACTGAACTGTGCTGCTAAAGAGAGCCCAGCTATTTCTTTCTATATCCTTTCTTACAAACTCTCCTCTCAAATATCTATATCACACAAAGGAACCCAAATGCCTTTGTCCCCACTATGACTTCCTGGTTCCTTTTTATTTTGAACAAATATAAATTTAAAACAAAAATGGATGAAGAAATGAATATTTCTTTTCTGCCCAATAAGTGGAATTCTCTGGGCAAAAACAACAATTTTAAAATATTTCTAGAAATGTTTTAAATAGAAGCAAATAGGTTAAAAGCAAAATGGAATTAATATACCATAGTCATTTAATGACCCCATAATCCCTTTTGAGGTGGAGTCTGGGCAACTGAATGGAGCTAGTAGTGTTTACTACCCGGATGCCTTTCCTGACACCAATGCGAAGTTTTGTTCAGCAGATCTATTCTCATTGGGCCCAGAGAGAGAAATATCTGCCTCTACCTATGTTCAAACTCACAGACTCCTGATTGTGAGGTGAGAACTCCATCTCTAGGCACCACATCACTCCTAAAATGAAATTAACAAATACCTGGGCGATTTCATATTAGATATGAATTTGTACTGAGGACAAATCACAGAACACAAATTGTAAAAAGCATTCCCGGAAAGGACCTTTTGCTCCTGCTTTTCTGTTGCATGAAAGAATGTAACAATTACCCAAAACATTTGAGGAGGGGCAAGACTATGGAAGGCTGAACAATTTATATCCTGGTTGTTATTGCTGCCTAAAAAAACAAACAAAAAACTAATGTTGATTAAGGTCCTTCTATCAAAGGTAAGATGGTATCAAAGTTGTTTTTTAAATTAAACCAACAGGCAGACATTGACAGCTGTCCAAATCAGCATGGAAATATAACATTCCATATAGCTATTTCACAAAAGAAAGAATACAACAGAGAAGACCTTTTTTTCTGATATAAATTATACCCTCAGCAGGTATGTGTGCAAGAGAGAGGAGATGGGAGGGGATGATAAGAAAGGGATGAGTAGAAAGCACTGATTCTTTAAAATAAGTATTTGTACAATTTAAATTGTGAAATATATCAGACATGCTGTAAGATTAAAAATATTGATTTTGACTTTTACAAAATTTGCATATCTGGGGTAGGTATCATTTAAAATTTTATATATAAGGTATGCTTCTTCTGTTGATTTGACTAATCTCAGAATCAGTCTGATGTAAATTTGTCATTAGCCTTTGAGATTGTACTATAGGGGGAAAAATCTAGGTTTCCATTCCCCCCTAACTTGTAACTTGCTGTGGTTCATATCAAGAACTGTTAAGAGTTGCCTGCACCAGAATCAGTGGAATTGTCAGACTAATTCAAACATGCTTGTCTGAAAGCTGGATCAGCCTTTGTGTTTTCCCCTTGGGGAAAAAGTGTCAGAACTGGTAGGCCAATCTAAAAGTAAAAGGTGTCATCATCTAATATTGATCCATTTGATGTGAGCATGAGACCAAGTCAGGTGTTTCATAGGACAGGTTATGTTTGGAAATGCTAAAATAATGACATATTTAGAATTCTTCATGGAAACAGCTTAAATATGAGACAGCTGTCAAGGCAGGTCAAAACACCAGGAAAACAGTCATAGCAGTGGCCCTTTAATTGCTAGTCTGGGATGTGTAGCTGACAGCTCTTGAATACTTGCATGGCAATTTTAGTACTCCGTGCAAATTCAAGCTGATTCACAGCCGTTTGCTTATGTGTTCCTTTTGCTGGAGCTGTCTTACTAACATGGAATTTTAAATTTTACAGGTAAACATTTTCAGTGTTGGTTTGATATGGAATTTTTGATCCAGTCACGAAGGAGTAAAATGCTATGCAGTGCTAAATTAAAGTAAAAAAGTAATTGTACCATAGAGTACTAGAATCTACAAACCCTATTGAAGCATGCCACATGATAAGACTACCTGTACTAGATGTGGGCCAAAAAAATCTGGATGATCACTAGATGACAGTCAGTCTCTAGCTCTTTGCTGCCATCCAGCGGCCATTTGGATTTTTGCTGGCCAGGTTTGATAGATTCAAGAAATCCTGACTTTGAACATAGCCATTGTAAAGATCAAAATGATTGAGTAGTCAACTATTGAAGCTTTTTCTTATCCAATAATATATAAAAAGGAACAAATGGTGAGATATGGGGAGTTATTGAATGAAAAGGGTAAACTTAAAACTATGCAAACGTTGCAAGAACAAGGTGTAAAAATGAATTGGTTTTCTTATTTGCAAATACAATCTATGTTTGATAAAGACTCCAAGGCAGAAGGTATTATGATAAGTTGACTGACTTAGATAAAATTTTGATGGGTACAGATGAAAAGGTAATTAAAAAACTTTATGGATATCTGTTAGAATTTAAATTGGAGGAGGAGCAAGTTAAAGAAATGATGATTGCTTGGGGGAAAAATTTTGGATATGGGATTGATTTGGAAAAATGGGAAAAATTGTGAGTCTTAAAATTACAAAATGACGATGTCAACTGTATATAAAGAAAATTTGTAGAAGATGTTTTACAGCTGGCATCCCTGATGAGACTTGCAAGAATGTTTAAGAATAAAGCGGATAAATGCTGGAAATGTCATCAGATACCTGGTTCATATTACCATATGTGGTGGACATGTTCGGACACAAAGAAATATTGGACTAAAATCTACACATGGCTGGAAAAAATGATAAAACAGCATATAGACTTTAAACCAGAGATCTTTTTATTGGGAGTCATACCAGACATATATAATAAAGAACTGAAATATTTGATTGTAAATGTTTTAACAGCAGCTAGAATTGTATTTGCAAAGAACTGGAAAAATGACAAAATACCTATGCAGGAGGAAGTTACCCAAAAAATTATGGACTGTGCTGAAATGAGTAAACTGACATTTGAAATTAGAGAACAAGAAGATAAGCAATTTTATATGATATGGGATTTGTTTTATCAATGGTTGGATAAAAAGGCATAGTAATGTAATAGACTAGATAATTTTGTGATAGAAATCTAATAGATTGATATGAAACATAATACAAATATTTAACCACTGGTTGAAAGTATAACATAAATTTTAAGATAAAATGTGGAACATCTTGTCTAGAAAGATAGAATAAATAGTTTAGTCATGGATGATTAATAACTGATAAATATATAAACATGTTAGTTTGACAATGTGAGGATTGATATAAATTGTGAATAAATAACTACAAAAGTATAGCACAAAAGATATATAACCAACTGACACACTGTATGTATATAAAATGGAAGAGGATTTTATGTTTTTGTATGTGTATGTGTTTAAAAATAAAAAAAACATTATTTAAAAAATGATTGAGTCGACAGTGGATATAGCAATGTCATTCTTCCTCTCACCAATTCTTCTCTTTCATAAACAAATATGAATCATATATATTTGCATGTATATGCTCTTGTCTAGGAGCATAATAAAGTATTGTTAAATACAGATCCATTTCCCTCTCTCACATTCTCTTGTACGGTACATTACTTTTTGCATTGGTTTTCTTCTCTTCCAAGTGTCAATTTCAAAAGCACACTGTTTCCCTACATTCACTCTTCTTCCTACAATCCAGCATTCTTTTTCATGCAATGACCAACCAGGCTGAAGCACTGATAACTCCATGAACTATTTGAAGATGATTACATGTCATTAAGTCCTTGTCAACTCTTAGCACCCAGATAGGATTTCTCTATGGTGGTCTGCCCCTAACTGGGCTTGCAGCTCTTTCAATGGTACATATATGTCTGCTGTAACTGAATCTATCCATCTTGCTACTGGTCATCCTCTTTCTTTCCATCTTTCCCAGCGTTAGAGCTTTCTTCAGAAACCAAGGTCTTTTCTGAACACATTCCACACAGTCAACATTATTGAACATCTTTCTTGAATTAATGAAACACATAGTGACTTTTACATATATTTGGATTCCTCAATGATCAGAATTAATCAGCAATAATATTGTTCAGCCGTGGTGGCGCAGTGGTTAGATTGCAGTACTGCAAACTACTTCTGCTGACTGCTGGCTGCCTGCAGTTTGGCAGTTCAAATATCTCCAGGCTCAAGATTGACTCAGCCATTCATCCTTCTGAGGTGGGTAAAATGAGGACCCAGATTGTTGGGGGCAATAGGTTGTCTCTGTATTTCAATTAGACAAATAGGTCTATAATTTGAAGAATCACTATTTTTTGTAAATGGATAGCACTAGCACTTAGACTTATATGTCACTTTATAATGCTTTACGGTCCTCTCTAAGCAGTTTACAGAGTCAGCCTATTTACCCCAACAATCTAGGTCCTCATTTTACCCATCTCAGAAGGATGGAAGGCTGAATCAACCTTGAGCCTGGTAAGATTTGAATTGCCAAATTGCAGGCAGCTGGCTGTCAACAGTAGTTTGCAGTACTGCAAACTAACCACTGTGCCACCAAGGCTCTTCAATAGGATACCACAATAGAGAGCTCCCAACCAGCTGGAATTTGGCAGAAATTATTTCTGTGAATTTCTGTAAACTTGTGAATGAAGGAGCCCGTCCATTTACATGACATTTGAATAAATCAGGGGTAGATCTTCTCCAGAAACCTTATTGGACTTATGAATGAGCCCTCTAATCTCTGGTTCAGTCACTGGAGTCCAAGGGGTGGAGGGACTACATGCTTTTTGTCAATCATTTTGTGAGAACTCTAGTATACTGCAGCTGGAGGCAGTAAATAATTGGCTGCAATATTCTTCTCACATGGTGTCTATATACTGTTATCATTGTTATTGCCACTATTTTTAGGAGATATTGCTACTACACCAATCAGAGATTCTGCTGCTATATGTGTTGTTAACACTATCTGTTATAAGTTCTTCAATTTTCTCAATATTTCATTTCATTCACTGTCTGCCAATGCTCCAAAAGAATGAATCAGGTGTATAGTACTTCTAGAACTTAATCTGTTTTCTCACCACTTGACTTTAGGTGTTTATCTGAGTTGCTTAAAGACTATTTATAGTGGATAGCTTATCATTACACACACGCAATGGTGAATAATTGAACCAGAGCAAGTCTTCATCCTTGAGAGAAGAAACACTACAGATTTACTAGGACAGGCAGTATATTTCGGAATCCTTGAAATGACCTTTTTCTCTGTAACTTTTCATAAGCCAGTAGTCGGCATCAAAAACTGTTTTTCCCTGCCATACCTGTTTCCAGATGTTTGGCCAACAAACCATCTTGACTGTTGTATCATCTTCCTTCCATATAGATGCCATGAGACAAAGTTATTTTGGACTTTATTATTATCCTATCATAAATCAAAGGTCAAAATATCACTCTAATGGTAACTAATATATGTCTAAGATTTCACATTTCAGTTGATATTTGAGATCAAGTCTGGACTTTGTACCACATTTCTTCTGTTCACATAACCCTAAGAACCTGGGTATCAGGTCTGTTAGATCAGAGGTCTCCAACCTTGGCCACTTTTAAGACTTGTGGATTTCAACTCTCAGAATTCTGGGAGTTGAAGTCCACAAATCTTAAAGTGGCCAAGGTTGGAGACCCCTGTGTTAGATCATTCCTTAGAATTGCATAGATCAGTCACCATAGAAAAAGTTGTTTTCCTACAACTTTCAGCCTCACTTTAAATATATCCAGGTTATTACCATCCTCTCCTGCACCTAGAACATCCTCTTGCATTTTGTGTACCTTTGCTTCCCTTTTGTGTCATCTTAGAAGAATTTGTCAGTACTCTGGACTAGCAGTCAGGCCTGGAAACAGCCATGTAGAAGTCTCTCTCAGCTCTGATTAATAAGATTTTATCAGAAAGAAAAGAATATGATAAATACCAAGCAATATTACTACTGTTAAATGTGAACCTTACATATAGGTGATTCAGAGTAGTCAGTGTCTTGCTTTTTCCTCTCTTGTGCATTTAGTGAATCAATAGGACTAGAACTGGAAGGGACCTTGGAGGTCTTCTAGTCCAACCCCCTGCTCAAGCAGGAGACCGTATACTTTTTCAGACAAAAGGCTATCCAGTCTGTCCAGTGGTTTGAGAAAGATTACTACTCTGAGAATGTGTGAGCTAACCTGCATCTGGCCATTGCTTATCCAACAGCCTCCCTTTTAATGTGAGAAATCACAAACACAGAATTTGAGTAGAATATAATTTGGACTCCACCCAAGTTGGACACACTGGAATATTTGATTCATTGAAAGTGCTATCCAGATATTGAGCATTTTGATAAAGCAGCAGATGCCATCCAGCACTATGTTCCTTTTGATAATATATTTTAGTATAGTCTCAAGTATCAAAGCCACCTAACAGGCCACATAATCAGGTTCAGTGCCAGTCAGCAGTTATAACTCAGAGAGAGAGATACATTTGTAGTTAAAGAAGGAGTGAGGACTACTCTATTGACGGATTAGATGGGGAGATCTGGAAGCAGTGGAGTTCCTGCTGAAGAAGTAGAAGGGATGAAAATACCTCTCCCTGGCTTCTGTCCATTGTGTGGAGAAGGAAGGGATATAGAAATCTGGAATGGAGAGATTTTGAAGGAGAAATGGAAAATGTCCTCCTTCAAGCTGGATTCAAATAGGAAGAAGGGACCTGAAAGAGGGAGAACATCAACAGAATAACTTGATTCTCAGGCATCCATTAGCATGAAGGAGGGGAGGAAGCACCTGGATCTCTTGGGAGGGGGAGAGAAAACAGGAATAAAGATTGTATAAAGAATAAACTGGTAAGGCAGGAACCAGTGATTCCCAGGTCAGAGAGAGCTGTTGTGTTAAGATACATTGGGTTCCTTCCCATGCTGTGAGAGAATTGCTAAGTATATGTTGACTTAGAATGTTAAAAGGAAAAAGCCTAGAATTTAAACTCTGGATCATAAGCGTACTGTCTGTATGGGTTAGTCCACTACTTTGATTAGTCTATTAGTTGATTAGTCTACTACTGCAACGGACAAATCATCTTTAGGCAAATACTTCATTCTTATTTTTAGTCAGGAAACTACAGGTGATCCTCGACTTACAACAGTTCATTTAGTGACTGTTTGAAATTACAATGGCATTGAAGAAAGTGACTCACGACAATTTTTCACACTTATGACCATTGCAACATCCCTGTATTCACTTGATTTACATTCGGATGCTTAACAATTGGTTCATATTTATGACAGTAGCAATATCCTGGAGTCATGGTTCCCTTTTGCAACCTTTTGACAAGCAAAATCAATGGGGAAACCAGATTCACTTAACAACTGTGTTATTAATTTAACAATGATTCATTTAACAAACTTGGCAAGGAACATTGTGAAATGGGCAAAACTCATTTAATAGATTTCTCACGAAGCAGTGTAAGTTTTGGGCTCAGTTGTCATAAATTGAGGACTACCTAGAGTAATACTAATCTCTCTTTTCCTCACCAGATGAACAACCAGGGCCATGATAAAATTGAGAAGGCTTATGATTTTCCTATTCAGCCTGATACATGCAGGAAATACAGAGCTAGATACTATAGTACAGTGATGGCGAACCTTTTTGTTATGGTGTGCCGAAAGCGTTCGTGGGTGTGCACCCACAATCAATGCACCCCACCCCCTTGCGCTTGCGCACGCAACACCCCCGCTCCTTACCTGCATGTTCATGTGCACACCTCTCCAGGCTCTCTGGGCTCCAGAGGCTGAAAACAGGCACTTCTGGTATTTCCGGAAGGCCCGTTTTTCAGTCCCGAGGCTGCAGAGACTTCCCTCGAGCCTCCAGGAGTGTGAAAACAGCCTCAAATGGGCCGAAAATCAGCTGGGAAGCATGCATATATGCAGTGCAGGTAAATTTGGCTGGGGCTTGCATGCCTGCACAAATGGCTCTGTGTGTCATAGGTTCGCCATCATGGCTATAGTATTTCTGATTGACAAAACAGTTTTGTTTTGCGCTTTGGTAAATAAAAGCCAGTCCTTGACTGTTTCTTATTCTTGGATTATAGAACATACTGTAGATCCATAATCGGATCATTATATTTCATGAGCCCTTGATTTTAGCGGACAGTTTTGCATAACCTTTATCGATTGTTGATTAATTACTGTTTGATACTCTAGTCTAGAAGCCTCCTTTCCTTCTGTGTAATATTCAATTAATTAATTCATTAACAGATTTCCAGACCCAGAGTAGGTAAGAAGGTAATTTTCTCCTTCACTTGAGACATGAGTAGATTTTCAAAATGTTTTGCCTTGAATTCAGAACTGTTGAACTTGCTGTTTTGCAGGTACAAAAAGTTTTTTTTTTTGGTTTGGTAGAAGGGTATATGATTCCCAACAGGATTTTGGCAATAACCTTGGTCATGGAACAGCTTTTTTTCCTCCAAAGTTTGATCACAGATGGCCAACCAAACAAAAAGCCCACTGCAAAGGGCTGTTTAAAATTCTACAAGCATCTTAGCAACCAGACAACATCCTGAAATAGGGTCAGCCCAATTGACAAGCACATGGAGGCATGCCTATTTCCCATTATGCTTCACTCACACTGTTGTATTGTTGTACTATTGCTAGGGGGCAACTGAGGTGACACCACATTCCTTCTTTCTGTGCATGAAATTGTAAGCTTCATGCCGCACAAAATAATTATACAATCAAACTCTTCTCTCCCAAACAAGGTGTTCTGCCAGACATTTTATTACTGCAGTAAGTGTGTTGTAACTTGTACTTATTTGTATTTGCAATTTTGGGATATTTTACCTATTATAGAACACAATTACATGATACTGAAAAGAAGGAATTTGTTCCTTAGTAGTGAGAATTTGAGCGGTGCCCATTTTCCAGCTCAAATTCCCACCAGCAGATATGTACTACACTCATTTGTTGTGCGAGTGGAGGACAGAAAGTCTTAAATAGGGAAGATTATTTGGTGCACATATGGTTGCACATATCACAGAAAGAGTAATGAAAAGAGGTTCTTTATAATGTTTCTGGGCTATTCTGACTTATGCAGAGGCTTGGGAAACATGGAAACTGAGAGTTTTTTATAGCATTTATTTACTTTCTGAACTGAAACAATTGTATTCAACTCTAATCTGGTTGGCCAGCCTAGCTATGAATTTAAGATTTTCTTCAATGTGATATAGCAAAGCACTATAATTCTCATTTATTTTATTGATTCTAGGTAGCTTGGGCAACTCTAGCTTGCTATTATTCTCACTTCTACTAGGACTTTTTCACCAGAGAGGGATTGCTTCATCCACTTCACATAGGAATTATCTTTTGTTTTGGTAACCATATATTTGTGAGAAGTATTTCTGATTTTATATTCACTTTGTACTGTGTCTTTGTAAGTCTTCATTCTGGTGTTACCACTAGATGCAGAAACTAACATCTATGAGAATAAGCCTTGGGTGTCAGACTCAAGGCCCACAGGCTGGATCCGACCAATGGGACCATCCTTCTAGGAAAGGACTGGCCCAATGTGCCTCTGCCAGCGAAAATGTAGGTTGGAAAGGCTTCTGTTTTAGGCTGTGACGGCCTCCTGAAACTCTGCCAGCAAAAACGGAGATTGGAAGAGCCGTGCACTCAGAGAGCACTCAGGCTACCACAGGTGTCCCTGACACGAGTGACAATGAGCCGACACCATCCCCACCGAGGTCAAACACAACCCTGATAAAGCCCTCAATGAAATCAAGTTTGATGCCTCTGGTATAAGCATTCTGTCTTCTTGTTTTGCTTTGAAGGGCCCTCCTATATTCCATTTCATATGTTTACACAAATATTTTCCAGAAAAAATATAGAGCACTAACAAAAGGATATTATTACAATATCTTGGTATGGTACCACGCAGATCATGATGGCTTCTAAATTACTTAGAAAATGCACATGTATGTATTTCATATTCTCACTTTAATGTTTGTCCCAGTGCATGGTATGAAGATGTGTACAGAGTAGCAGCACAGAAGGGGTCCAGTTTGCATTTCATTAAATAGTTTCTGTGGGATTAGCAACTTTACGTTAAATTGAGAAGAAGCAGATGGTACAACAAGCTTGATTTGCTTCTCCCTGCCAAAAAGGACATTTAGCTTTTACTGACAATTGTGCTGGGGCTGGAAAGTGAAAAGAAACAGACTGATCGCCTCCATTGGTCAGGCTGATTCCCCTTTCTGGAAGGAAACATATCACAGCAGTCTTTATTTCTGAACTTGAAGGATATATCACTTTTCCTCCTTCCCTTTTATTCTTTGTCCGTTGGGTGTCTTGACTTTAGATTATTTGCATATATGTGTGATATATATTTGCGTATATGTGTGAAATCAATACATGTTCATGGACTTGTTATTTCCCACAGTTGGATTCACTGAGTTCTGGGAGTGAGTGTTTATATGTCTGTGTGCACATTAGCCAGTTATATAGCACTGTACCCTTCTCTTCTGCTTATAAGCACTTTAGTCTATTTTTCACCTCTCCTAAAATTGATTTGACTATGGTACTAACATAGTATGTTAGTTCAAGTGGAACGTGTCACATGTTGCTCAGTGACAAAGCAGGCAAATGCCTTGTGTTTGAAATCTACCTGCCTTCCACAAGGAGATTAAAAGTAGGTGATCTGAAAATCAATTATCAGATGACATGATGGTTGTTGAGAACAGAAGTGTCTAACAGAACATATTCCTTGTTTAACACGAATATGCTTTCACTGGTCAATAGGGATTCAAGGGATCTTTTAGATTAATGATTTTCTTGGAAAAAGTGAATAAGCAAAACAGTCAAAGCTTGCCAGTGTAATTAGGACTCTAAAGCTTTCTCAATCCCAATCTATAGAAACAGAAGCCAGATCTTTCAGTGGTTCTTGGCATCACCATTTCTAGCTTAAGCAAAGAAAAAAAAAAGGAATGAAGGAAAATATATCTTGTCTTTATAAATCATTGAGCCAGTCTATAAATAGCAGTCAACTTCTTCAAAGGACAAAGAAGCCTGTACCTTCCATACT
Organism: Laticauda colubrina; assembly: GCA_015471245.1. Lineage (NCBI taxonomy): Eukaryota > Metazoa > Chordata > Lepidosauria > Squamata > Elapidae > Laticauda > Laticauda colubrina. Next base: position 9,240,148 of record BLBF01000041.1, on the reverse strand, counting down.
AAATTAGCATGTGTCTTTGCAGTATGCTTGTCATTCTTGCACACATTTAAAAAGGGTTTGGTTTATGATTACACAAAACCAGAAGAGTTGAGCAGGATTTTATATTGCCTCTGGTATGGGCTTTGAATGAGGTGAAGACAATATCATGGGGGCCTGTCTGTTAAATGTCTTTGGGCTATTGTTAGAGGTATATGGATAGTCCTTAAAAGCTGAATCAAAAACTTTCTATCCTGCCCTGTCCCAGAAAACTCCAGTTCAGAATCTTCTAGACCAGGCTTTGATGGTAATGCACCAACACAGATTTACACCTGTGGAAACATAATTGTGGCATCTGGGTCAGAGTCACTATGGCAATAGGACTGTTTGGCAGAAAGTTTGGGAGGATTTGAATGCTTCTTACTTAAAACAGATCTTACCATTTTTATGGTTTCCAGTGAAAAGAAAAGTTCTTCCAGCTTCACAAGTCCTAAAAAAAACACTTGAAACAATAAGGAAGTCTAACAGGTTAATACTTAAAACTGGAATCCAGAAATTAAAAGTGATAAAATCTTTTTCTATATGTGTAGAAATGTGGCTGGCTTCCTGAACTTAAACCTCATTTAAGCCTCCTCAAAAGTTAAAAGATTTCCATATTAAACTATCCTCTATATAGTTCAATGTTCACACTTATCGTTCAGCTTCCCCTTTGACACAACTGTAATTAAGGCCATCTCAACAGACAGTGCAGCCAGCAGTCTTGAAAAATTGACTCATTGTGCTAATCTAATTCAAATTAGCTTGCTTCTACCCTACTTTCCTCCTTGTGCTTCATCTATATATTAATTAGGTCGCTGATAGCCAGACAACTTCAGACAAATGCTTCAGAACTGACCTGAACCATATGGGACTTCAATATCCCACTTCAAAGAAGATAAAGAGGCCAAGCCTGTTTTGAATTAGTACAGCTCCTGGAAATTTCATGTACAAATCCAGACAGTATTCATGACAGTAATGTTTCAGAAGCAGTATGCTTTTGTCTTCTTTTAATATGCATTTTGATTTTTCCCAGTCTAAGCTATGGCCCCATGCCAACCTGGTCTACTCAGGATCATACAGCAGAGAAGGTTATTTAGGTGCTGCTATCTGCTGAAGTTGATTGAAAAAAAGTATCTGATCATCTTAAGAGAAAACTCACTCCTAATTCCTGTGTTGTACTAGCACTGAGTATATCCTGAGCCTTTTACTTTTGGGGGCCATATGCTTCTACATGTTTGCTTCTACAAAAGATTTTCCCTACATTCTTGTTATTTTCTTCAGTTCTCAACCACTCTTGGAGAGCTCTAGGAAATTCTTGCCTTCCTTGATATGTTGCAGTGCAGCAACTTTCTCTTGGTTCCTTCATTTCCTCCCACAAAGCCACAGGCATATACTATAGTTCAGCAAGTGTAGTTTTGGTCTTCTTCAGATAGAAATAGAAATACTGCACAGACTTCACGAGTCACAGTGATGCTCTCTCACTGTCTATGTTGAATGGACCCTTCTCTGCCAGCATCAACCTTCCAGACAGATCTTTCCTGTTGCTTGTTCAATTTCTTGATCCCAGAAGTTGCCTCTATGGGTGAGAAAGAACCTGTATTGATAGAACGATAAAAAAAGAAACATAAGTAAAAGGGGATAAGCCCCAGATATCTCCACCAAACTACTTCCCCACTTCTCATTTGGCTTTTATTCTGTAAGATCAGAAACAAGAGATAGCTCCTAGTACACTGAAGTCCCAGTTCTTCCCCAACTCCTGGACATGAAGACAAACAAGAGCTCAACACAAAGCTAAATGTATTTGGGTCATCCTTTTGCCACCTTAGGACACTATATTTTTATACTCAAGTAACATATAATGAAACCTTTGTACAGAGCAGTTCACCTGAGCAAGGCCTGGTCCTTTTTCCGTTGAGATCTGGTGATATTTAGCTGTGCAGCATCCAAGAGCCAACTTAGCCCACAATCAGAAAAAATGGTGTATCTTCCTTCATGTTTGACATTTACAAATGGTATAATTAAGTTAAAGCAGGGCAGTGTACTAATTAGAAGAAAGGTAAAGGTAAAAATTTCCCCTGTCCAGTTGTGTCTGACTCTAGGAGGCAGTGCTCCTCTCCATTTCCGAGCCAAGGGAGCCAGCAATGTCTGAACTCATTTCCGTGATCATATGGCTAGCATGACTATATTCATTGAATGCTGCTACCTTCCCATCAATGTGGTACCTATTTAGCTACTTGCTTTTCCTTGCTTTCGAACTGCTAGGTTGGCAGTAGCTGGGGTGAGAATGGGCACTCAGCCCGTTATGCAGTGCTTGGGTCTTGAAGTACCAACCTTCCAGTCAACAAAGTCTTTACTACTAGGCCATCACTTCACCTCTAATTAGAACCCATGCTTAAATCTCATTTTCTGATTTTTTTTTGCTTCTTGCTTTTTTGTTTTTATCATTTCACCCCTTTCTTGTCTGATTAAATAAGGTGCTAAGTCAAATATAGTTGGCTTGATTTGGTGTATTGTATGCATTTTGTAGTTAACAATGATTTATTTTCTTTTAAAATGTAATTGTATTCTATTTCCACATTCTGTTTCCACCTTAAGCATATGGCTTAATATAAGCATAATGCCAAACTTCTGATGAACTAACTAATGAACTAAAACTCCAGTAATGCTGAAACAAGCAAGCAAACAAACAAAAATAGGAACTTCCCCTATATTGTTCTTCTGTTGGTAGGTTAAAAAAAACCCTTCCTCAATCAAGGAGACATTACTCTTGAACAGTTGCTGATTTAAGCTTTATTCAGTAGGTGCTACTGTATATTTCTTTTCTATGTGTTTTTATTTGAAAACACTTAAGGTTTCAATTAATATTAAGTCCCATAAAATATGCATGTTAATTGCTTTGATATGCCATTTAGAGGGGGAAACACAGAAGAACATTAAATAAAAACAAATGAAGACTCTTTTGGGGGTGGATGGGAGGTGAAAGTGGCATTCTAAAGAAGCATTTGCCCGGCAGTTACCAATTGAGTTGAAGGGACTGTAATGAAATGCAGTAAAATGAAATGAAGAACAGGAGAACTGTTCTTCTAACAGTGTTACAGTATCAATGTTAGGAAAACAGTGTTTTTCCTAAAGCCCATGTCTCACTGCTCCAACGGATGGAAAGAGGATGTAAAATGGAGAGAAACACTTGCCATCCGTTGGTTAATGAGATGCTTCCGTTCTGTATTCACTGCGTCCGTTTTTCATCCTCTCTATCCGTCCAGCATCCGTCTATTGACATTTCATCCGCTCAAAAAGTTTTGAGCTGCTCAAAACTTTTTGAGCGGAAAATCAAACACGTTCGTTATCAAACACGTTCGTTCTGCATCTGCAACGCATACGGGGAACATCCGTTCTACATCCGTTGTCATCTGTTACACATATAGCATCCGCTATATCCGGTAGGCATCCGCTGTGCATCCGCGCAACTCAAATGCGCTCCAGCGGAAAACAGACACAGGGAGGAAGCGAAACGGACGTGGAACGGACACAAAGTGTTAGTAGCACAGATGGAGAAAGGATGAAAGTGGATACAATTCGCATACAAAGCATTTAAAATGGAAAAAACGTTCGCAGAGGGGATCTATCTCGGATATTAAGGATGTCTAGAGGATGCCTACAGGATGCAAAAGGACACCTAGTGGAAAACCTATACTGCCTATAAAAAGGGGGAGGAACTCACCTGGATCTCACTTTCAGTCCAGCACCCCTGCTATGCAGACCTCTGCAGCCTTCATCTGGCTCTTGCTCTTCCACAGCATCCAGTCATCTCCACCATGGATCGTAACACACTCCTTTTGGTAGCCACCATCATTCTGCAACAGTGTGAAGCCATCTACAGGCTCTTTCAACTGTTCTATGGGAAGAAAAGGAGGCGTCCAAGAAGTGTCTGGGTCCGAAGATGGATCGGGAGAAGAGCAGAGTATGGAGTGTACAAAAAGCTGATGGTGGAGCTGAAGAACGAAGACCCTTGTGCATTCCAGAACTTCATGAGGATGCCTCCAGCCATGTTTGACGAAGTTGTGGAGTGGCTGAGACCCAGGTTGACCAAGGCAAACACCAACTTCCAGCCCACCCTGGACCCTGGGCTCAAAGTGGCACTGACTCTGCGCCACCTGGCCTCAGGGACCACCTACAGGAGCATGCAGTATGGCTGGAGGGTGCCACACAACACCATCAGCATTGTGGTCAGAGAAGTGGTGCAGGCCATCATCGAAGAATACCTGAAGGAGCTCCTCCAGTGCCCCTCCACTGAAGAAGGCTGGAAGAAAGTTGCAGAGCAGTGGTATCAGAAGTGGAACTTCCCCCACACCATTGGAGCCATAGATGGGAAGCACGTGGCCTGCAAAGCTCCAGCCAAGTCGGGGTCCACTTATTTCAACTACAAGGGCTTCTTCAGTATCATCCTCTTCGCCATGGTCGATGCTGACTATAAGTTCATGTACATTGATGCTTCAGGCAACGGGTCAGCTTCAGATGCCCAGGTATACAACACCAGTGACCTCAAGGAGGAGCTGGAATGCAACCTCATCATGGGCTTCCCAGATCCAGACCCCTTGCCCAACGACACACAAGATGTGCCCTACTTCATTGTGGGGGATGACGCCTTCTCCCTCAGAACCTACCTCATGAAGCCATACACTTCCAGACTCCTCACCCGTGAAGAGAGGATCTTCAACTACAGGCTGTCCAGGGCAAGGCGGGTGGGGGAAAAGGCCTTTGGCACCCTGGCCAACAGGTTCCAGGTACTTCTCACTACCATGCAGCATCGCCTACAGACTGTGAGGAGGATCGTGGAAGCTTGCTGCATCCTGCACAATCTCATGCGCACCTGCTACCCAGTGTTGCAGAACAGGCTCGTGGACCTCCAACAAGGAAATGGGGACATGGAGCCTGGGGAATGGAGGCAAAGGTGAAACCTAATCGACACTAAGGATGTGCAAGGCCCAAACAGAGCTTTACGTGAAGGGAAGAAGCAGCGCAACCTCCTGAGACACTGGTGCAACTCCCCAGCTGGAGCAGTGGAGTGACAAGACAGGATGATAGATGATAAATGGATGCTTCCTTCAGCCTGTCTCATCACACTGATGAGATTGGGCCATGTATGTTGGGTGGCCCTATAATGAACAGGGCATTTAATAAAGAGTTGTGTTTATGTTGACATGTGTGGATGAATGATTACATTATTATTGATAATAAAGGGCCATAGGTGTGGCACCTGGGAGGGTGGACCATAGAGTCCCACTATGCTTGCACTGGAGGTTTATCTATCCCACAACCATTACCCCATCCCACAGATATTACCCATCCCAAAGGTATCCCTGCCCATCCCACTGCTATCCTAACCCATCCCACAAGCATGCAAAGGCTTAAACCATTTCTAAAAGTTTCCACCAAGACTTTATTTAATAAAATAAATGAAGCAAGTGTGTGAAGCAAAGATAATCTTTATTAATAACAAGCTGTAAAAGAAAAATGACCCAAGTCACGTGTCCAAAGCAAAAATAAAGTCAACAGGTAGCCACCCAGTCTCTGGCACTCTTCTTGGTCACTCGGAGGCATGCCCAGTCTCAGGGGTGAAGGGTCCAGGTGCTGTGGTGGTGGCTGCTGCTGGAGTGCTGGTCTGAAGTGCCACTGGTGTGCCTGGCCCCGAGAGGACAACAGGTAACGGTGTGTTGAGGAAGCTCTCAGACAGCTGGCTCAGCCCCGTGATGTTGAGAGCCCCTTCCTCCATGACATGGGGTGTCAGCCCCAATACCGATGACAGATGTACTGAGGCCAGGCTTGGCTGTGGGGTGGAGGAAGGAGCAGTGTAGTGGGGCTGTCTGGTCTGCAGCTGGGTGAAGACTGGCGTCGGTGGCATTGGTGGCATGTGTGGCATCTGTGGCGTGGCTGGCATCGGTGGCGAGGGTGGCATCAGTGGCATCAGTGGCACCGGTGGCATCCGATTTACCTGTGCCTGGACTGGGAAGGGCTGCCTGTGCTGCTGGACCTCCTGGTAGCCGTAGCCTTGGTATGGTAGGGCCTGTGGAAAGCCTTGGAAGGGCAGTGACATCACCTGGGGTGGAGAAGCAGGCCTGGACTGGGTGGGAGCAGGTTCATCTTGGTCTGGAGGGTTGTGAAGAAGATCGGTGATCCTGTCCTTCACCACTGCTCCTGATGGTGTCTCTTATCTCCAGCAGGACAGTGTGGCTCTGCCCCTCTGGTCTGCCTCTCTGCCTTTCTGTGGAGCTGGAGCTGGGGGTGGATGCGGGTTGGGCTGTGGTGGAAGTGACATCTCCTTTCTCCAACTGCGTCAGGGGGTCCTCCACGTGCTCCGCCACGGGTAGTACAGCTGTTGGGGGGGTCTCCGTTGTGGCACGCTCCACAGATACCTGCCTGGACACAGGAGCTGACTCTTTGCCAGAAGAGGACTGGCTCTCAGCAGGCTGCCCGAGAGAGAGGGTTGTGAGAGGTGCTGCTCCTTGGTGGCGGATCTCACCCTCCAAGAAGCTGGACTTGGCCATCACGTAGGTCTCTCTGTCCGTCAGCTTGACCATGGCCTGGCCAGATTTCTTGAGGTGCAGCTTCCCGTACCAGGTGTGCATGTGCTTCCACCAGCCGAGAAGCACCTCCGAAGTGTAGCCCAGACTCTCCGCCTTCTCTCTCCAAGCAGCCTGCTTCCTTTTGGTGTCTCAATAGAGCCTGTGTCCCTTCCGCAATAGATACTCGTTCTCCCTCAGCCACTCCAGCTCCTCCTCCTCATGTTCCTCTTCTATGTTGTATTGCCTCCTCTCCCATTCACGTGTCTGCCTCTTCCTCCCTTTGGCAGGGCCATATGGGCCCTCATCAGAGGGGCTTCGAGGTTGTAGGGGCTGCTCCTCCACACCAGCAGCAGCAGCAGCAGCAGAAACAACAGTAGCAGCAAAAGCAGGACCAGCAGGACCAGGAGCACCAGCAGGACCAGGAGCACCAGCAGGACCAGGAGCAGGATCAGCAGGACTAACAGGACCAGGAGCAGCGCCAGCAGAGTAAGCACCAGCAGAAGCACCAGCACCAGGAGCAGTGTCTGCAGAGTAAGCCCCAGCAGAAGCCCCAGCACCAGGAGCAGTGCCAGCAGAGTAACCACCAGCAGAAGCCCCAGCACCAGGAGCAGTGCCAGCAGAGTAAGCACCAGCAGAAGCACCACCTCTAGAAGCAGCATCAGCAGAAGCACCACCTCCAGCAGAAGCTCCGCACCAGAAGATCGAACCCGGGCAGCAGAAGCCCCAGCAGAAGCAGAGTGAGGGCCAGGGAATGGGAGGGTGGCCCTGTCCCTCTTGCCAGGGCTGGCAGCAGATGGCAGAGGCTTCCGTTTCTTCCCCATGGTTGTTGGGTTGCTGGCTGGCTGGCTTGCTGGCTGGCTGGCAAGCTGTGTCTGGAAGCAGGTCTTTCCTCTGAATGGTGACCTGCTTGGGAGCTGCTTCCCTTTATATCCGCGGGGCTGACACAATGCATCCTCCCCGCATGCGCAGTGAATGCTAGGCATCCGCTAGGCATCCGCTAGGCATCCACTAGGCATCTGCTAGGCATCCGCTAGGCATCCGCTAGGCTTCCGCTAGGCATCCGCTCTGCATCCGCTCTTTCCATTCCGTGTCCGCTTTTCTGTGCTCCCCCGGAAGCCTTGCGGATGTGCCATCCACTTCCCTCCGCTTCCATCTGCTAGGCTTCCATGGAGCATCCGCTTTCCATCTGCCCTACGTCCTCCCCCCGTCCGTTCCTTTCCGTGTTGTCCGTTCTGGTTATGCAAATTCAGGGCACTTTTGGGAGCGGATAACAATGGATGGAATATTTTTCTCGTCCGTTGTGTCCTTTTTACAAACGTTTTGCATCCGTCGGCCAGTGTGACAGGGCCTTAACAGTGTTACTCCTAATAGTGGAAACCATCAACCAATGGAACAGCTTGCTTTCAGAAGTTGTAGATTCTTCATCACTGGAGACACAGTTGGAAGGGACCTTATAGGTCATCTATAAGGGACCTTATAGGTCATCCTGCCCAAGCGGGAGACCCTACACCATTTTTGACAAATGGCAGTCCAATCTCTTCTTGAAGGTCTCAAGTGATGATGCTCCCACAACTTCCGAAGGCAACTTCTGTTCCATTGGTTGATTGTTCTCACTGTCAGAAAGTTTCTCCTTATTCCCAGGTTAAATCTCTCTCTTGTTCACTTAAACCTTGTCTGGCCTACAGGTGCTTTAGAAAATAGATTGACCTCTTCATCTCTGTGGCAGCCCCTCAAATATTGGAAGACTGCTATCATGTCTCCCATGGTCCTTCTTTATGAGACTAGCCAAGCCCAGTTCCTGTAACCGTTCTTCATATGTTTTAGTCTCCAGTCCCCTAATCATTCTGGTTGCTCTTCTCTGTACTCCTTCTCGAGTCTCAACATCTTGATTGTATCTTACTGTTAATGTAACTTAGGACTGCATTAGCTTTTAAGAAGAGACTGACCAGCAGGTTTGACTAGAAGACCTCCAAGGTCCCTTCCAACTCTGTTTTTCTGTATTCTGACACATAAGTTAGACAGAACTGAGTATTGACAGTATGATATGCTATTTCTAAGTAGCTGGATGGGCTCTTTATTCAAGGGTCTCACATCTATGTTGATGCAGTAACAATATATCTGGCTTTTGCATGACATACCGAAGTGTAAATAAATGGCATCAGATGAATTCACAACATATCAAAGAAAAATTGATTGGTTAATTTATGTCTCTGGGTGCAATTTTGAAACCGCAGCCATCGTGCAATTTATGTAAGCTATCCTTGAAGATACTTATAGAACAAAAGGCAGAATGATAATGAAATAGAAAGGCAACTCTATTAAAAGAGTTTATTCACTCAGAAACAACCATATCCAGCTGCTAGATTGTTAGTATGCTCAGTCTGATACAGAATGTCTTCATAATGTTACATACCATGAAAAAAATATGAAATTTAGAGGTCAAAGCATCCCAGAACCAACACAAAATCTCTTTTTTTTCCCCAAAATTTTTTTTGATTTTAAAAAGACAAACATACAAACAAAACACATAACATAAAAACATAAAACATCTTTTTTGAAAGCAGCTTGATCCCGGGTTACATCTCTTCGTGCAGACATAAATTCAAGTTCATGCTCACTTTTATATACTATTCCATATATTATTACATTCAACATTTTCTATATAGCTTCTCCCCTCTTTTCACTCTCTTAATTCTATTTTATTTATTTCATCTCAATTTAAATCATTATAGTTATATCCTTTGTCTGTCCTGTTTCAGCTGTCTATTATGTTTTCTCATTAACACAAAATTTCTCTGTAATCACTGATTGGAGTATGACACCTTTATATCTTTCCCCTAAATTTAACACTTAAAATAATACATAACTTTCATTCGGATTCTGCTTCGTACATTCTAAAGCTAAACACTATATTTAAAAAAAGAAAAAAGTTATATATAATATCATGATAACAGCAATCCATACCAATTGAACTCTATCATTAAAATTAATATTCATTTAAATCTTAAACATTTTATACCTTCCTTTTCAAGTAAGTATCATGCTTCTATGGGAACACTTATAAATTTTATGTAGTTGCTTCCCCCTCAATTCACTTATATTTTAAGACAATATGTAATTAAAATGTTCCCATTCCTTCTTAATTCAATTCTCTCATATTTCATTTCATTTATTTTGTTCAAAGGAGGAAAGATTTTTCACTAAATTACATTGAATATTTTATCCCATTTTATAAATAAGTCCTGTTTCTTTACAACTTATTTCAATCTTCATTTTCATTTCCCTCTTCTGTATTCCTCTTTTCTGTTGCTTTACTATTCATAAATCTTAAACAATTTATACATTCCTTTTCAAATAGGTATCATGCTTCTATGGGAACACTTATAAATTTTGCGTAGTTATTTCTCCCCCATTTCACTTATATTTTAAAACTTTATGTAATTAAAATGTTCCCCTTCCTTCTTAATTAAATTCTCTCATATTTCATTTCATTTATTTTGTTCAAAAATTTTTTTCCACTAAATTACATTGAATATTTGATCACATTTTATAATCATATGTTGTTCCAAATTTTCTAACATTATTTCTAATACAAATACAACAATACAATCTTATGTACTTTTGCAGAATCTCTTTTTCAGTTATATTTTTTCCCATTATCTCTAAATAAGTCCTGTTTGTTTACATCTAGTTTCAAACCTTTGTAGCTTCTCTTCCCTTCTTTCCTCCCTTGTTTCTCCCCTCTACCCTTTTTACCCCCTTGTCTCTTAATCTCCACCCTCTTGTGTATTCCTCTTTTCTGTTGCTTTCTGACATTGTGTCCACTTTTCACCTTATTTTTCCCTTTTTTAGTTGTTTTTTTAAGTCTTAAATTCTCCATTCTCTTTCCCCCCTTTCCCCTTTCTTCTCCAGATAAAGTTGCTTGTTCATTAAAGATGGCTTCTTCTTCATCCCAATCTTCTTGTTCTTGTAGTTTCTCATACGTAGAAATCGCCATTTCTAAAAATGAAAAACGGAGCCAAAAAAGCCCTTCCCTTCTTGTTCCTCTTCTTTATATTTTATAAATTCCATTTTCAGTTCATCCACAAATAATGCCATTGTAGAAAATATTTTTAAACAACCCAAATGATTTTAATCATTCAAATAAGAATTTCCAAAAGTCCCAAAGTCACCAAACAGTCCAAATACACAGTCTATTTCATTTAACACTTTCTTCTTTTTTCACTTTTTTTTCCTGGAGTTGTAATTCAATTACAAAGTTCCAATTAAAATGTGTCTTTTAGAAGTCTTGTTATGATTTTGTTCTAGTCTTTTAAGTTCCAAGCAGTCTCCTCCAGCCAAATCTTAATCTTAATTCTTATCTTCTCCCTTCCCACTTCCAGCAAAAAAAAATTTTTTTTCCAGTGTTCAGAAATCTTTCTTGTACCCTTGGCTTTAATTTTCCTGTTTGATTGCCTGTTGATGCCAAAGTGGGTTTTTCCAATTTCTCATTCATCTGCTGTCACCGTAAGGAAGGAGAGTGAGAAAAACAAACTTTCCCTTTTCACTTTCATTCGCTGCTTCTAGGTCTTCTTAGGGAACTATGTATTTTTTTTCCAAAATTTAAATTCCAGGATATCTTGGATGTTGCTTCTCCTCCCGGTCAGCCAAAACTTTCACTTCTCAGCTTCCTCCTGCACATTCTTTTCCAGATGAAAGCTCCTTTGTGGTGGCCATTTCTGACCGCCGCTCTACTGCTTTCGGAAAAGGGAGTTAAGCCAGCTGAGGAGGGGTGTGTGTGACTCCCCCCGACCCCTGCTAGGTCTCCCCTGTTTTCAGCTACCTCTATGGGGTAGCTAAAGCCCTGAAGCCAGTTGGCTCGGGACACCCCAGTGGCGAGCGCAGCAGAAACCGCACACAATTGTGGATTCCTGCCATTGCCGAGCCTTGCAACCAGAAGTCCTCCTACACACAAAATCTCTTGTGTTCAACCTCTGGACTTTCAGTCTTAGATACTGACATTCAAAGGGCCCTGATTGAAACTAATGTCTTGGTAAGTGCAACTGCATGTAATACAGAATAGCAGTAGAAATGTTAGTCATATAATATAGTCCAATTGAGTGGCCTCGTGAATTTTTTTTTGATCACAGTAGTCTTTTAAAATATAGTGGGTATTTTTGTTTGCTGTTGTTTCAAAAATTTTTTATAGAAGTCAAGTATTTTTCAGAGGCAAAACAGCAACATGTTTGCATTTTCTTGATATCCATTATACTACTTTTACAGTACAATGCAGAAAAATTATGTAACTGCTGTGTCTTGAGCATCCCTAAATTGATAAACTGTACAAAGAAAATCATTTTCCAAATGTAAATTTCTGTCTTTTCAAGCAATTATACTGTTTTCTTTTTTCAGAAATAGTGATGGTAATAGAAGATGATAGAGCATTTTCATGGCTGAAGTGGTTCCCCCAATTTGCACCACATTGAAACACTCTATGATTGATTTTCTGCAGCATATTCAGTAAACACATTGCAAATGAAGAGGAAAATTGTGGATGAGTTGTGAAGTCTGCTCCATCAAATTGAATTTCAGCCACTTGCAAATACCTCCCGTCGCCACGTATGAGTCACAGCTCTGTGCAGTATCTACTGATGTCAGGAATGGTCAAGAAAGAAAATTATATCGAGTTCTTTCAGAATAATGCAATGTTTTTCAATGCCTCTGAGAACTGGTCAGTTTTATTTTGCACTCTCTCTGAATTAAATAATTATTGCTGTCTGATCCATTGTAGGTTTATGTTTCTATCACATAGCTAAAAAGATACATTAGGCTTTTATTATATTCTAATCTCTGTTAGTATCAGAGTCACATTATTGAGATGGGCAATCATCCTAATCGATATGTAAATAAGAAATAATGTTTCCCCATCCTAATAGCACTTAGACTTATATGCCGCTTTACAGTGCTTTCTAGCCATCTCTAAGCAGTTTACAGAGTCAGCATATTGCCCCCATCAATCTAGGTCCTCATTCTAACGACCTGGGAAGGATGGAGGGCTCAGTCAACCTTGAGCCTGATAAGACTTGATCTGTCAAATTGCAGGCAGGCAACCAGCAGTGCTCACATGTACACTGCTCAAAAAAATAAAGGGAACACTTAAACAACACAATGTAATTCCAAGTCAATCACACTTCTGTGAAATCAAACTGTCCACTTAGGTAGCAACACTGATTGACAATCAATTTCATATGCTGTTGTGCAATGCAAGACAATGCTAGACCTCATGTGGCTGGAGTGTGTCAGCAGTTCCTGCAAGACAAAGGCATTGATGCTATGGACTGGCCTGCCCATTCCCCAGACCTGAATCCAATTGAGCATATCTGGGACATCATCTCTCGCTCAATCCACCAATGCCATGTTGCACCACAGACTGTCCAGGAATTGGGGGAAGCTTTAGTCCAGGTGTGGGAGGAGATCCCTCAGGAGACCATCTGCCACCTCATCAGGAGCATGCCCAGGCATTGTAAGGGGGTCATACAGGCACGTGGAGGCCACACACATACCGAGCCTCATTTTGACTTGTTTTAAGGACATTACATCAAAGTTGGATCAGCCTGTAGTGTTTTTTTCCACTTTAATTTTGAGTGTAACTCCAAATCCAGATCTCCATAGGTTGCTAAATTTGATTTCCATTGATAATTTTTGTGTGATTTTGTTGTCAGCACATTCAACTATGCAATGAACAAAGTATTTAATAAGAATATTTCATTCATTCAGATTTAGGATGTCTTATTTTTGTGTTCCCTTTATTTTTTTGAGCAGTGTATAATCTGTCCCACAGAAATAAATATTACAAGAAATAATAATAATAAATATTAAAATAACCCAATTCGGAAGAAAAAAGGAAGTTTTCCTTTTTTTCATAAATATGTAAAACTATTGGAAAAGGTAAATTGTTCACTATTTCACCCCTTCATCCTGCCCTGCTTAGTATTTTTCCCCTAGTTTTGTTCATAGCAGACACTGTACTTCTTCATGGATTTAAAAACTGTAGAGAGAAAGATAATAAAAAATCTGCCTTGTTTTAAAAGTTGCTTTGTAAAGGCAGCTTTCCAGTTTCACATAGTTTTTAAGGTGATTTCTTTTAAAACTATAAAACTATTTGCTAGCCAGAAGAAGCTAAAATTGCATTGTTAAAAAATGAATGAAATGGCAAGGCAGTTCTTCCTTAAGCCCCTGTCCCACTGCACTAATGGATGCAAAGAGGATGTAAAACGTTAAAAAAAGCTTGTCATCCGTTGGAAAACGCTATGCATCCATTGTGTACTCATTGCATACGTGTTTCATATGCTCTATCCGTCAAGCGTCCGTCCATTGAGATTTCATCCGCCCAAGAAGTTTTGAGCTGCACAAAACTTTGTGAACGGATGAACTTTCTGCTGTGTACGATGTAAAACCACGACATCTGAACAACAAACGTTCGATGTCCGTTTATCATCTGTTAAACATCTGCTGTATCCTCTCTGCATCCTCTGGGCATCCTCACAACTCACATCCGCTGCAGCTGAAAACGGAAAGAGGGAGGAAACAAAAGGTACACGGAACGTCTACACAGCGTTAGTAGCACGGAAATAGAAAGGATGCACAGTGAATGGTTTGCATCCGATATACATCTGCTAGGCTTCCTATGAACATCCCTTTAACATCCCCGCTACATACTACCCACATCCATTCTTTTCTGTTCTGTTTATGCAATTTTTTGCCACTTTTTGGAGCGGATGACAATGGATGGAGCCACCCCCGAAATTTTGCTCATCCGCTGTGTCCTTTATGCATACGTTTTGCGTCCATCGGCCAGTGGGACCTGGCCTTTATTTGCTTCCTTTAAAAGACCCAGTGTGCTTCCAGCAATACAAGGCTCTATCTTGAGTATTCTTTCCATCAGCTGGAATGATTATGTATAATCTGTTAGTCTTACATGGATTATTTTTGATGAGAGACAAATGCTAGTTTAATTTGTTTGCAGTTAGCTTTCATCCAGTGGTGGGATTCCGTTTTTTATAAACACTGGTTCTGTGGCCTGGCTTAGTGGGCGTGGCAAGGGAAAGATACTGTAAAATCTCCATTCCCTCCCCACCCCACTAACCTGCTCTCCAGCTCCGTTCTCCTGTGCAGGACAACAAAAGAAGACTCAGCTGATCAGCTGGGACTCAGGAGAGAGAGAATAAATGGGGGAAGGGGCAGTCAGAGATAATATTCTGAACTACTCAAAATTTCCACTAACAGTTGTCCAGAACTGGTCACAACTTGCTGAAAACTACCTCTGTTTTCATCTGATTATGAATTCTTCTGGGGACTGAACCCCTGAAATTTACTCTCAAAAGAATGTTTTCTACTTCTTACCAAATTATTAACAAAGATAATTGACTCAAATTAATTTCTATCCTGAGTGCACCTCTGAGAGTTTATAAATAAATGGAATTGGGTTCTTAAAAATCCATCTGCAGTTATCCCAAATAAATTGCTGTGAAAAGAGGGCCAAAGAGACTACCTTTTAAGCCACTAATTCTGTCAACTATGTCATCTGAAAAGCCTGCCTGCCTTTCTTCCTTCCTTCCTTCTGGAAGAAGGTTACGGTTTAAGTTAGAGAGTACTTATTCTTTTTTCCTTTGGTGGGCAAGTTATTTCTCCTCTATAATCATGATAACATTCTGCAAACCTACTTCTTCAATATTAAGTTTTATCCTGAATTATGGTTGCTGAGGAATAGCAACAATAAAAACAAACTTGACATGATTGTCATTTTTATATGCATGTAAAAAGTACCAGTGACGTTGATTGACTGAATGAGTCAAAATCATTCCCAACAGGTATAATTAGCAAGCAACTTATATTTCTTAATTTAGATTGATGGGATGCTGTCATGCAATATTAACATTACAGTTGACAGTAATCACCTGAATATATTTTTAACCTATAATTAACAGCTGGATTCTTACATTGTACCTTTGTCCTGGCAAAGCCACTATAAGCATTTTTCCCCTCCTTTAAGTACCCTGGATTAATTCATAAATGGTTTTAGTGTGACTTATAGTCATCTACAAGGATTCAGTAAGAATCTGGAACAATGTATACATATTTTCTTCAAAAATAAAATTGATTTTTAAAAAGTATTCTTGGGACTACCAGTTCTGAGTTGGAAAGATCCAAATTGTCACTAGATGGCACCAGAGACAGAATATTCTCTTTGCCATCATGTGGTTTTCAGAACTTTCCATCCCATACTTGGTAGCTTTAGCCTTCTTGAATTTGGTACACTCTCTGTAGAGTGTACCAAATTGAGCTTTGCAGTTTACAGGATTAGTATTCAGTGTTTGACTCTAGAATATAAATGGAATAATATGTGAGTATTCACAATGATTTTAAATTCCAGCATGAAAAATCAGTGGGAACTGAAAGTGATCAGCTGAACAACCAATTTCCTTGACTTGAAATATAAATCAACACATCAAATTTATATTTTTCTTCTGATCCCCAACTATTTTTTTTTTTTGGGGGGGGGATTTCCCTGCATGCCATTCAAAGCCCAGGTAAAGCTACATATCACTATTATATATGAATAACTTCATAAACTTTCACCAACTTTCCTATGAATGTCTCATGATCAGAAGCTAAAAACTTGAAGTTCAAATAAATCATCTATATTTTCTATTACATTTAAACTTTGTCTTTCTCAAAGATTGAAGCTGTGCACCAGCACTACATCCAGGATTCAGTTCTTCCACAATAAGTGATTGACAGGGTCAATCAATACATTGGTAAATGATTTATCTGAGATTGAGTCAAGTGAAGTGGAAGCTTTGCCCTCGAGACTTGAAGCATGAAAGAGCAAAACTGTTATTTCATCCACAACTAGACCATTTCTTTCTTAGACCCTACTATGAATAGTACTTACTCATGGACAACAAACACAATTTATTGAACTACAAGTGTAATATCCAATAACCAATTAATAAGACAGCAACCCCTTTGATTTTTCTCTCTCTGAGGAATGATTGAAAACATCTAATGTAGTGTTGGGGGAAAAATCTGGTCCAGTTGCAAGCTAAGAGAAAGACACTGGATATAAAATTAAGGCAGGCTGCAGGAAAGGAAGTCTCTATTTATTTGGTAGATTTATTTAATAGTGACAGCAGCATGTTTCTGGGGTATCTGACAAAATGGGGTTGAGAATAGGTGGTTTTTTATACATTCTTTGGGGCTTTGTGATTGAGATGCCTGTAAGACTATGTCATTTAATATTTTAATGACTGTTGGCCAGATTCACATGGGGTCATGTAGGAGTCATGGCTGGCTCTACAGGCAAAAGGGGAAATGCAAATCCTAGGTGGTTTTTTTTGAGCTAATCTTGTTCATTTCAGCTCCTTGCCTATTGTGTTGCTTATTTGGAGTTTTTGGCTGCTCTTTACTTATGAATAGACAGGCCCAGCTTTCTGAATGGATACAAAATATCAATTCCTAAAGACTAGCTTCTTCAGGTTTCTACTTGAGACTGTTTTCCTATGGCAGGAAGACTGGGATGTCTCTCTTCTTCTCATTCAGGGGAAATATTCTATCCTGTCTCTTTTTAATATTAAGAATAAAGAACATTTTATTTGGGAAATGGGGGGCTTCCTACCGTAATAAAAAGGAAAGCTGAATAGCAGCTGTTACATTATTTGTGAAGAGATTGCTGGCTAGTGCTTTTCAGTAATGTGTGAAAGTACCTCTGCAAATGAGAAGTGCAGATGGACCAGATGACATTATCTCTGTCATATTTTCCATTAGCATGAGTTTTATAAGTAGACCCACTGTTAATTATATTTAGTTTCTCTATGTTTGCAAGTTATCCCCTTCACTGGTTTTTTTTCCCCTTTGGCAGGTTTGATGTCCTTTATAATTTGAGACTGAAGTCTTTTATTGACCTCTTGAATTTTCTCTTGTGCTCCAGCCACCAATTTTTCTAGAACTGAAAAAATCCTATGCATTTTCTATGATGTACGGAGAGTACTTGATTAGTGATTGCAGTTGGTCCTGGTAACTTGGTTGCTAATGAAAATCATACGACCATGATCATGGTTATGTTTTACTTCAGCTTTCCTTAGGAAGCAAACAAGACCCTTCAGTGTGAAAGGCTGTATGTATATATGTATGTATTATATATATGAATGTTTTCATAGATTTTCATGGGTACAGGTATGCTGGTCTTGGCATGTTCAGGTCTTTTCCCATGTAAGATTGAGAGTATCTTGGTGATGTTTCAATGAGGTCCCACTCGCCATCTTCAAGCTAGTGCTTTTGGCTTCATGCTTGTGCAAAGCACGATCTGCTTTGAGCATGATTTGCTTGAGCAAAGCATGATCGGAGCTGCTGTCTCTCTATAAATACTGGTGGGGAGGATGACAAAAGACTAGAACTCAGAAGGTCATCACACAGTCCATTACCCAGGTCATTACAACACAAGAGGCTGATAGACACATAGCCAATACCTCAGCCGCACATGTTCTTACGAAAAAGCCAGCCAATCTGCAAACATCAATTCCATCAACCAATCAAGAAATGACAACATAGCCAACCGCCCCACCAGTAATTATAGAGAGACGGCAGCTCCAATCATGCTTTGCTCGCACAAGCACGAAGCTGAAAGCACCAGCCAGAATATGGCGAGTGGGACCTCGTTGAAACATCACCAAGATACTCTCAATCTTACACAGGAAAAGACCCGAACACGCCAAGACCTGTATATATATGAATACTTATATATTTATGTATGTGTGTATATATACACACACACACACTCACACATATTGTGTGTGTGTATAAATATCTGAGTTTTTACACAATAATGACAATACCTTGTTGTATTTAAGGTTCCATTTTTATCTGAAATAAATATTCCTATTTACCGTGTTTCTCACATTATAAGGCCGGACCTTATTTTTGTTTTGACCCCCGAAAAAATGGCTAGGCCGTCTTTTCGGGGGTGACTTAATTCCCCCCCTTGCATCCTCAGGTGGGCAGGTGGCGACAGCTTAGGGTTCGGGAGACCTTTTCCTTCTCCCTTGCTGCCGCGGTGTCAAAGGAATGCCGTGGCATTTGGCACAGCCACATGCATCCAGTCAGGGCTTCTCCCTGCAACTGGAGCCCTGAGAAGACACTTGGCTTCAGGTGCTCCTGTCGCCGCGTTCCGAGGGAAGGCGCTCGCCCGAGAGGATCTCTCCCACTCTTTCTCTCTCTCTCTCTTCCCACAAGGTCAACGTCTGCGTTGTGGCTGAGGAGGAGGAGGCTGCAGCCAGTTCCTTCTGCTTGCTGAGAGGTGAGGAAGATGCAGCTTTGCACAGCAAGTGAAGCGCTGCTCGCCTGGGTGAGATTTGGGAACGAGGGGCAAGAGGAGGCATGCACGTACCCGCGGCTCACTTTCCCGGCTCTGCCCAGCCCACACGGCTTTGGGGCAGCCCTGGTGGGATGAGCGGAGGGTCCGGTGGGGAGGCACTCTCTGCCTTGGTGAGAGCTCTGCTGCCGGGAAGGAGGGCCTGCCTATCAGCTGCGCTGGCTGCCCCAGGCGAGCACCTTCCCTCAGAATGCGGCAATGAGAGGGCCTGAAGCCAAGTGTCTCCTCAGGGCTCCGGTTGCAGGGAGGAGCCCTGACTGGCTGTACATGGCTGTACCAAACGCCACGGTGTTCCTCTAACACTGCGGCAGCAAGGGAGTAGGAAAAGCAATGGTGGCGGAAGGTGTCCTGGTATGAAGTGCCCCACCAACGCAGGCAGCACCATATCCAGGCATGCAAGTACTTCCTAAATGCAAGCCCCCCCTCCGTATTTCACATGTTTAATATGGGCCTTAATTTGGGGGGGAGGAGCTTAATTCAATTTTATAAATTGAATGCCTATAAAACATGGTGGGGCTTCCTATTGGTGGAAGCCGTATTGTTGGAGAAACACGGTAGTTGAATTGTCTTCTGTCAAAAGCCTAACTAAGAGTTAAATGAAATATTTGGTACCTTCAGATTTGTAATTTTCTGTCAAAATTGGGTGGGAGGTTGGTGACTAGTGTTTGAGAAACAAATTATCCAAGGAGCCAATCCCAGAATATGCTTTTACCTAAACTATTTCCAGATCTTCAAACTAACATGACCAATTGGCAGCAGTTTTGGAGTTTATAATCCCAAAACACATTTTGGGTAATAGGGCGGGCAGGGCTAGTTCTAAATCATGGTGGAAAGTTGATATTTCTGGCTAAGGTGTCATGGTAAAGCAGAATATCTGCATTTTGTATTTAGAATTCCTGTTTCAAACTCTGTGCAATTCCATCTTTTGAATAATTTCTCTCAAACAAGGAATAAATCTGTTGTTTACAGAACAGACAATAATGCAGGAAAACTTGGGTGTCAAGAGCCACTGGTCTATTATAATTCTTAGACCCTGCATTGATGTATTGTCACTGAAATAACTTTGAACTTGAACCTTTGCACGTTTCATTATTATCTTCATGCAAAAAAATACCAGTCCACCATAAATAAAGTTTAAAAAGACAATTAAACAACCAGGAATAAAAATTACATTATACACTAAATATATCCATGCAAACACCCTTTCAGATCTGGTTTAGTCTTGTGTAACTGTATAATAACTTGATCCAGATGATAGGTTAGGCATAATGAAAACCTTAAAACTTCCATCAAATATTTCTATTCATTAAAATTCTATCAGGCTTTCCCTATGTTATAGCAGTTATTTTGTGGAACTCCATTGTTGTCATTAGAGTTTTAAAAAGAAGTAGATTTAAAAAAAAATAAAATTTATTTTGCAAAAGGAAGATTCAAACTATTCTCTCCATGTAGTCCTGGTCATCATATGCAGGTAGTCCTTGATTTAAAACAGTTCGCTTAGTGACCATTTGAAGTTACAACAGCATTGGAAAAGGTGACCTATGACCATTTTTCACACTTATGACCATTGCAGCATCCCCATGGTCAAGTGATTTACGTTTGGATGCTTTGGCAGCTGATTCATATTTATGATGGTTGCAATATCCTGGGGTCATGCAACATTCTGACAAGCAAAATCAATGGGAGACCAGACTGACTCAACAACCATGTTACTAATTTAATGACTGCAATGATTCACTTAACAAATGTGGCAAGTAGAGTTGTAAAATGGGGCAAAACTCACAAAACAAATGTCTCACTTAGCAACATAAATTTTGGGGTCAATTGTGATTGTAAGTTGAGGACTACCTGCATTTCCCTCAAGGCAAATTAAATCCAAAAAAGCTACTGCACAATATGCAGTCAGCCATGACCTCAAAGCTGGGTATATATAAATAACATTGTCTACTGCTGAAGTGCCTGGGCTCTATATTTTAGTCAGCAGTGGATTATCTCACTTATGTATTATGTCCCTAATTGGTATCCTTTAACATTCTGCTTCAATATCCATTGAAAGAGTGTCAGTTCCCCTTATCTTAATTTCTCAAGAAATTTCACAATTGCCCTTACATAATTGCTCAAGGAATAATGCCACTTTAAAAAAATGATTTGACTCTCCAAGGATGTAGGCAGGGTGCCAAATACACCCAGAGCTCATAGCAAATTCTTCAACTACTGCACAAGGCTGACTTCCCAGGGGAGCTCACAGATGCACATACCAGTGAACTGAATGCAGGCTCAGTCATAGGTCTTGCCCCACCTTCTGGTTTTAAACTGTTAGGCCACCTGTTACAGTTTATAATTGCTATTTCAAGAAGACCATATTCCAAAAATGCTGTTGAACTGAAAAACCAAATAAGCACTCTTGAGATGACATTATCTAGATGGGTTGAAGTAGAGTAGATTATTTCCATACCAATTTGTTTCTTATCCATAAGTTCCTCTTTTTCCACCCCCTCCACAGTGTCTGGGACTCTTCTCTCTCATTCTGCTCTCAACAAAGAACAAATACATCTTTCATCAACCAAAGCCAGCTGTAAGAGGCTTTGAGTATATGAGTGAATGAGTTCTAAGAAAAATGGGAAGTTAACAGTTCATCTTATGGGTACTAATGAGTTACTAATGAGTTTTGTGTTTAGAAATCTTCCATTAATAAATAATACATCATGAATTAATGAATGCAATGTGGTTGATGGCTGTGATCTCGGTTTTATACTTACACACACATTGGCCTTTCTAGATACCTACATGTGTCTTAATCCACAGTTCTCTTTTTTCACTATCCTCTCTGAAAACTATCAGGCTTTAATTTTAAAATGGTCATACTTTTCTGACTACAACAGGTTAAGTGTGAATTTTGATAGTGGCTGTCCTAAATACATTATGAATGGCTTTCCTGAGAACTCTAGAAACAGCATGTAGAAGTAGCAGGAACTGGCTTTAAAATAGCATGATCATTTGGATTCCTTTCACGCCTTAAGGACTCATCAGTATTGCTACTGATTATGCTGAAATCTGTTTATTTCTTTGAAATAAACTTCAACTTGTTTTAACCTGCTCATAGCTATGCTGAAGGAGACCCTGAAATCACTGTCTTATTGGTATAATAGACTAATTTAACCCCAGCATCTTTTGTACTATAATTCTTCCATAGCTAGATTACTATCTTGACAGCTCTCACCATGCCATCTGTATAGATGCCTTTTTGTTCCTCTTGTGTTTCTTAGCACCAAATTATTATTTTTTAGAAGATAGTAAATGAGAGAGATTTGAATCCAACTCCAAGCTGCCAGAAGCCTTGAAATGTAAAAGAGAACACTCTGGAAATACTTATCTCTGTAAATAGCCATGTACACGTTATGTGCTAAACCCAATTGCTTGAAAGAACATAGTGGATTTTCTGATGAACGCAGTTGGAAATACTGTGACCATAGCAACCTTCCTCAACTTCCAGACATGTTGAAGTTGCTTCATACAAATTGCTAAATTGTAATAAATTCTGAATGTGAGTTATGTTACAGGTCATATTAATCAATTAAGTTTTATGCAAGGCCCAGTTGACTGGAAACACTGAGAGTTGTAATTTCAACACAACTGAGGGGTATCAGAATGGAGAAAAGATACTGTACTATGTTGCTGATGAGACTAAACGACCACAGTGTTCAATCCACAAGTTTTGAGTTAGTGACCCATATATGCTCATAAAATTATTAATAACAGAGCAGCAGGTAATTATGTCTCTCCCAGACATGGCTGCAATTTAATAATAGGATACTATATGGTTAGTACTGTATTTTTGAATGTTCAAGACATATCAGTATGTTTTATCATATTCTGTTATGCTGGTTCCTTAGTCCATGGTATTAACATCTATTTATATTTCCTCATCCTTTAAAGTGAAGAATTTCATGTTTTGAATTCAATAGAAATCCTTTGGAAGTTGGCGGTATGCCTGGAATTTGGAGAATGTGAAGCAGTACTATCATCCGTGTACTTAAATTTGCAATGTTTGGGCATCAGATATCTAGATGCCAGTAAATAGGTATTTGGATAATAGAACTCTGACCATCTGTCATATATTGTACAACACAGATATATTTAGTTTGATGCTGGAATGCAGTGTCTAGAGAGAATTTTGTTTGTTTGTCTACATGTTTGTTCTCTTGCTTTAAATGGTGGCTTTTTCATTTTCAGCCCCCCTCCTCTTCAGTGGGACAAAAATTATAGATGTTTGAATTACAGTGAAAGCATTTAGGGCTGCAAAACTAGAAGCTTTGAAGCTAATCATGAAGAGTTCAAACAATATTTTGTGTCCCATATGGATTATTGCTTTCTCCTGTTGTTTTCTATCTCATCAATTTTATAAACTTTAATTATTTATCCAGTCAATGGTAAGGATAGATTTCATAAAAAAGTGCAGTGTTTGATCTGTAGGTTAAAACAGATTGAGCCATCACCTTGCTTAGTGATGGAGTTGCTGGTCCCTATTACCATAGTTAAGCAGTAAATAATGATATGTGTAATGGCATGTAGTAATGACCTTGGAAGACAAGGGAAAGAGATTCTACTTGGGGGAATGATCAGAAAAAAGAGTGGGAGCCACAGCTGAATAATGGGTGAAGAAACTTCAAAAGGATGTGCCCTAACTTATCAGATGGTAAAAAGAAGCAACGGGATATTTTACTTTTAGATTTGCAAGATTCTTTTAGCCTTAAAGTAGATTTAGCCCACCTTGTCAGACTTCTTGGTGGTCTACTTAGGACATATAGATCAAGGATCATTTATTGGGATAGATGATTTTCAAAGTACCTGGCCCTTTGCCATGTAGACTTAATACATATGTGGCAACTAATATCTTGAATCATACCTGGAAGCCTGTACAATTTTTGGAACATTGTGTTATATTGACAAAATAAAAAATGTCAAAAATTGTCCCTGTTGCCGCATTTTGGATCAGCTACAGCAGGGGTGTCAAACTCAATTTCATTGAGGGTGGCATCAGGGTTGTGTTTGATCTCAGGGGGCTGGAGTGGGCATAGCCAGATTGACGTCACTCATGTTGGGGGCACCCATGGTGGCCTGAGCACTCTGCCAAGAAAAATGGGCTCCTGAGCTCCATTTTTGGCTGCAACGGCCTCCAACTCTCTGGTAGTGAAAATGGAGCTTGGGAGAGCCACAAGCAGGCCTCCTGAGCTCTGCTTTTGCTGGCAAAGGAGCCATGGGCCAGTCCTTTGCTGTTTTCAGGGCATCCCCATGGGCCAGATCTAAGCACCACAAGGGCTGGATCCAGGCACTGAGCCTTGAGTGTGATACCCCTGAGCTACAGCCTCCAAATGCCTTTCATCTTATAGCACAATAATCCAAATAGCACCCCACAAAGCAGGGACCTTAGGTTTGATCTCTCCCCCTCGAATGAACACCTACCGGAACTGGCCCTAGAAAAAGGAGAACCACTGTAGCACCATGCCTCCCGACTCCCTACACTGACCCAGAAGAATGCCATAATTAATTATACCAAAGTGTCGAGAGTTCAAGGAGAACCTGTATATTATTGAGTCTGCCAAAGGTAATCAACCTATGAGATCAATACTATCTCAGTACTATGACCAGGCATGAATCCTGACTGGAAGGGGTTCAAATAAACAAATAGAACATTATATGATATGAGAATTATTTTATCAATGGCTAGAGAATAAATATGGAAGTTAGAAATTAAAGAAGACTAGTGAAAAATAGTAAACATGTGAAAAGAATTAAACATTTAAAATGCGGAATATTATCAGAATTATATATATTATATATATTAGTATTAAGTAAGAATAAAGTATTAATATCAAGCTATGAATATGTATAAACTGTAATTGTTATTGCACAAGATATTTGTACCCAGACGAAACACTGTTTACGGAAGATTGATTGTTTGTATAAAATAAAATAAAAAATTTACAAAAAAAGGGGTTCAAATAATCTGCTTCTTCCATGACTCTCCGGCCTTGCAGACCCATTACTGCTGGATCCAGTGATGGCCCCTTAAAGTATGGGCAGTCAACCACTGCATGGATCTTCCCACTTGTCACTTCCCAAGAGACTTTAATCAACCAGGAGGGACAAGGGATTTAAAACAGGTGGCCAAATTTACAGTGCTAAAACTCTGCCCTTCAGGGCCAACCCGGCTCAAATTTTTCTGAGACAAAATGGTGGCTTAGGAAATTGCATAGGATCTGTACATCCGGATCTCAACTCCAGATGAATTTGGGTAACTTTATTTATATAAATCCTCATTCTGTGAGGATAATCCTCACAGAAGGCCTGATGGTATTCCCTCCAGCTGTCTTTTCTGAGGAGAGTGGGAGAGACGAGTCCCTCTACAGGCTATTGGTGAGCTCTGCATAGATGCAACAAGGGCAGAAAAAGAACTCATTGTATTAAACTTACCACCTCAAGATAATCCTTATAAAAATCTCTTACCTTGGCTTGATTGGATTTGTTTATTTTCCTCCAGCAGTATCTTAGGTACAGGGGTGGGATTCTACCGGTTCGGACTGGTTCTATAGAACTGGTTGTTATGATTTTGCACAGTTCAGAGAACTGGCAAATCGTGACCCTGGCTAGCCCCACCTCTCTCCACCTGCCCCTCTCCACCCCACCCAGTCAGTCTTTTATTGCACATGCGCAACATTGCGCACCTGCCCATCATCACTGACTGCATTCTTCCTGCCCAGTCACTCCTTAAGGTATTTCTTTTTTCTCCCTTCTGACAATCAGCTGTTCCTATGATCAGCTGTGCTGGGATTCCCCTTGCTTATTTACTGCTTTGTCCAGGAGGCTTCCCTGAGGCTCAGAAAGACAAAAAATGGAGGGGTGTGTTTGTGTGTGTGTGCTGCTGAAAAAAAAAGAAGAAGCCACGCCCATCCAATCACATGGCCATGCCCACCTAGCCAAACCCACAGAACTAGTTGTTACAAAATTTGAATCCCACCCCTACCTAGGTATCTCTTCTGCTGTTTCATCATCTGCAGGTTTTTTTTTTTTTTTTTTAGAAAAGCAGGGACCCTTCCAGGATCAGTGCACTTTTCTAAGCTCTTGGATAGCAAAGAATCTCCTAGCCCCGAAAATTTTGTTGTGTTTTTATACTGCACTGAAGGATAAAAACACTGTATGTTGAGCAATATTTTGTTTTCTAAAATGACTATTCAGATTGATTGAATGTGACAGTTGTGTTAAAATGTATTCAGAAGATAAAATGACTTATTCCTTGCCTCGGATTTAAATATTGCTTATCTATCGACATTGACACAGGCTCCATAACAAAGTGGAAGAAAAAGATTCATATCTGCCAGTAGGTAGCCTTTGATTCTCTAGCATCTGTGGCTAATGCATATGGCTGAAGAATGGACAAAGGAACACAAAATCTCAATCAAAATGCCATTCCCCTTAATTCAGTGAAAGGAACTGGTGATCCATCAACATCTCTCTAAAATCTATAGCAAGCTGTGTGTAATTTCCTGTAAAAATATTAGCAGCTGTGAGAATGTTGAACTTTCCTGAGCCTTTTAATCACATTTCCTCATTAAATCACTTGAGTTCATGTATGTAGATTACACAGATCCATCCCTTCTGACAATATGGACCCAAGCCATGACTACTTGCTTAGTTAGATATTCATATACTGCTGAGGCCAATTTATAATCTAATCATCCTTTACTAATCTGGTGTCCTTTAGTGATTTATGTGAGGATAACGATGCACAAAAATTGCTAGCAAGTCTACAAAGCAGCCATAATGTAGCTGGAGGCACTAGACTGAGAAGGGCTTAACTAAGCTATCTGTTAATTGATAGGTAAACTTGGAAGTCACCTGCTAATTTCTGCAGCATGCTTGGAGGACTCTTTTCTGGAAAGTGGAAACTGTGGTAGTGGAATATTATAGAAAAGCTCTAGGGGACTTGGCTTGAGTGGAAATTAAACTTCAGTATAACAGTGCTTGTCTTATTGCATTAATGCAAAGAAATCACTAAGAGCTGCATGAAAGGAATCCCTATTGTCCAGAAGTGGTATTCAGCAGGTTCTGACCAGTTCTGGAGAACTGGTAGCAGAAATTTTGAGTAATTCAGAGAACCGGTGGTAACCTTCCTCAGGAGTGAGGAGGGAATGGAGATTTTGCAGTATCCTTCCTCTGCCACCCTGACCAAGCCACACTCACCAAGCCGTGCCATGCCTACCAAGCCATGCCGTCAGAACTAGTGGTAAAAATTTTTGAATCCCACCACTGCTATTGTCCTTGTACTTGTGTTCTCATTTACAAACATGGGTCTCAATGCTTTATAAAACTGGAAATTACCATGGACAAGGATATCTCTTTAGCTTTGTTTTTTTATAAGCTGAAACTAAAAGATCAAGCATGGCTCAACTGGCAAAGTTAACAACTATTGTTAATGCATCAAGAGATTCAAATGCAGGAAATGTCAAGTGAGAAAAAAGCACAGTCAATACAAGATCGGAAAAAGAGGTAGTAGACATGAAACGGATAAACTATGATAAATTGGAAGTAGAGCAAGCATAACTTGACAAGATAAATGTGCAGTGAAGTGGGATTGTATTTCTTTGCATAAATCACAGAATGCAGACTGTGGCTCTTTAGCTTAAATTACATCAAGGATGTTATTATGAGAAGAAGGTGGGAGTGTATCTCTTTAATGGCTTACAGTCAAAGGAAATTAGCAATAAAATTACATTATTACCAAAATTAGAGATGATGGAAATCACCAAGCAACAGTAATTAAATTATCAGTTTAAAAGTTATTTGAACCCATATTATTCCAATATCATTGCTATTGTCTTATAGCAAGGTCAAGGTGAAATGGATAAACTCACATTATGGTAGAAATGAAGAGCCTTTCAGTTCAGAACAAATATTGATGAAGAATGATAAAATAATTATGGTTGAAAGAGTATAAGGAATACAGGCTAAAAAGAGCTGTGCTTCCAAAGCCTGTTGTGATACCTATTGAGCACATCTTACAATTAAAGATTCCAAGGAAGTGGTCCCTGCCATTTACATTCATCTAGATTCGGATAAGTACCAGAGAATTTTAGGACTGAAGAGGCTAATGTGAATAAGACAATTGCAGGAAGGCACAAAACAAGTGAAAGGATCTTGGTGTATGTAGACTTGACATAAGGCAGCATCCTAATTTATGAGTTAGTTTGTGTAGCAGAAATGTAATAATTAAATAATAAAATTCTGTGATTTGCACTAAATAAAGAGACCTTCACATAACCTTCATAATCCAGAGTTGGGCAATATCGGCCAAAATGTTGCCAAGCTTTCAGGTTCCTCAAACATTTTCATAAGCCAAGTTACTACAAAAAGCATCTTACCTGATAAAAGAGTTCTGGAAATTTGCCCATTCTTGTACATTTTGCCTGTTCTTTTGTGAAATGACAGGTCTAAGATTGCTTGGCATAATATAGTGAAAACCCTTTTTAGGCTGCTGTTCCCTTTAGAAACAACTTTCATAAGAATCCTGGCACACCTGGCTAGGGAGGATCATATCACAAGGCATACAAAACATTTGCTAGACCAATTCTCGAACACAGCTCATCTGTCTGGAAAACACACTGCATATCGGACATAAATACAATTGAGAGAATCCAGAGGTATTTCACAAGAAGAGTCTTCCATTCTTCTGTTCGTAACAGAATACCTTATAGCACCAGACTTGAAATTTTTGGCTCAGACAACTTAGCACTACGTTGTCTTCAGTCTGACCTAAGATAGTGCATAAAATTATCTGTGACAATATCCTACCTGTCAATGACTACTTCATCTTCAACCACAACAACACAGAAGCACACAATAGATACAAACTTAAGGTAAACTGCTCCAAATTTGATTGCAAAAAATACAACTTCAGCAACAGAGTTGTTAATGCCTGGAATGTACTACCTGACTCTGGTCTCTTCCCCAAACCCCCAAAACTTTAACCTCAGACTGTCTATTGTTGACCTCACCCATTTCTAAGAGGTCTGTAAGGGGAGTGCATTAGAGCACCAACATGCCTACTGTCCTTGTCCTAATGTCCCCTGTTATTTGTACCCATTTCATGTACTCTGAATCATGTTTCCAATTATATCTGTTATCTAAAAGTTGCTTGATAAAATTAAGTAAAGGTCCTGTCACACTGCCCAACGGATGCAAAACGTTTGTAAAAAGGACACAGCGTACGAGAGAAATGTTTCATCCGTTGTTATCCGCTCTCAAAAGGGGCAAAAATTTGCATAAACAGAGCAGATAACACGGAAAGGAACAGACGGGGGGAGGACACAGAGTGGATGGAAAGTGGATGCGGAATGGAAGCATCCTTTTGCATCCTCTAGGCATCCTCTAGACATCCTTAATATCTGAGATAGGTCCCCTCTGCGAACGTTTTTTCCATTTTAAATGCTTTCTTTGTGTGCTGCATCCGCTTTCATCCTTTCTCTGTCCGTGCTACTAACGCTGCGCATCCATTCCGCGTCCGTTCTGCTTCCTCCCTGCATCCATTTACTGCTGAAGCGGATTCGAGTTGCGCGGATGTGCAGCGGATGCCTAGCGGATATAGCAGATGCGTAACGGATGACAACGGATGCAGAACGGATGTCCCCTATATGCCTAGCAGCTCAAAACCTTTTGAGCGGATGAAATGTCAATAGACGGATGCTGGACGGATAGAGAGGAAGCAAAACAGAGGCAGTGAGTACAGAACAGAAGCATCGTGTTAACCAACGGATGGTTAGTGTTTTTCTCCGTTTTACATCCTCTTTCCATCAGTTGCTGCAGTGTGACAGGGGCTTAAGTAAGTAAGTATTTATAGAAGAGAGTCTTTTGATCATCCCCATCACCTCTTTTTTTGTTGCTCTGCCTTAATTCTTTTTCAACCTGCAAGGACAGCTTTTTAGTTACCCATTTCTCAGCTGTTATAACATCGCCCATCACTAGGATCTGAGACAGATTCATCTTCTTCCTCCTCCCCACTCCCTCCCCAGGATCTGGGTTCATTTGGCACAAGAGTGGCACTGACAGTGATGACAATCCTAGGCAGAGTGCTGATGGTCCTGGCCTGTTCTCTATGGTTGTCCCTTTCATGGCCTGTGTTGCACTTGCTGAGCATTCATTACAATAATAATAATTTTTAAACAGCCCATCTGCCTGTGTATACTTCTGGAAAGGAAGAGTGACAGCTCAAGTGCAGCTTGCTTTGGAGACCAAGCACCGCATCGCAGGCCTCTTTTTCCTCCAGTGCAGCTGCAGACATGGCAGCTGTCATGCCAGGAATGTCCCCTGCTGTGCGATGCATGCTGGGATTGTGTACTATGCAGCACTTAGAAGTGATGAATGGTGCAAACAGAAAACAATGGGAAGTCACTGCTCCATCTCATAAAAAAAAAGTGTTCTTCACTGCATGAGCCTAATACTTTTTTAATAGACAGGTTTTAATTATTAATCTTCCGTTTCAATGGTCAAGCAAAAGCATTCTTGCAATGATTGTTCCCAAAAGGCATTTAAGCAATAAATTGTAGCTTGACAGGTACTTAACATTCTGGACTTTGCAGTCTCAGGAGAATAAAAGTAATTTATTATGCTTTGCCACCTGAACAAGAGAGCTATACCTAAAACAGTTATAGTCACATTAGCCTAAGTTACATACTTTCCATGAAAATTAAATCCTAGGTTAATTAGTTTGACTTCATCATCAGTAAGAAACTGAAATATTACAAGTAAATTAATTGATTTATTGTTGCTGCTGTTGTGGTCTTTTATGGATCTAGGCATCATAGACCAATACAGGGCAAATTCCAAATTCTTGAAGTCAAATTAATAATGTACATCTTGTCCTCCTTTTATGTAGTTCTCAATATAATATAGTTAACTGAATAAATGTTGAATTGAATTAAAAAAAACAAATACATTTGTATTCTGCCTACTCTGGTGTTGTAATGTTCTGCGGACTTGGTCACTGAACTGGTTGTGAAACCGGTAGAAGCCCACCACTGACTTTCACATTCTTCTTAACAGTCTCCCACAAAAAATCAAAGTTGTTCTAGTCCCACTGCAGACAGTTCTACCTGAAAACCGCTACAACACTGATTTCTACTATAGTAAGAAGCTTACAGTTTAATTGCAAGTCACATGAGCAACAGAAATTCTTGAATTCCTGTCTGTGCCAGAATGCCAGAAAAGGCAGAAGAAAAAGGGAAGTTTGAATCTGCTACATCAATTTCTATTTCATCTTTTAGATGTTCAGCTTTTTGTGGTTCTATATTAGAGTCTATTAGTCCAGTTCCTATCTAATTATGATATATTACCTGCAGTTTCAGATACAGGAAAACAAAACAGCTTCCATGGTGACATGGTGCTTTGCTTTCTCCACTCTCCACTGCTGTATAGAATCATTAACTCTGAATAATTTCTTTTCAATAAATAAGGAAAAGATTTTTTTCTCCTTTAATCTCTTGGCATACTGTAAGAGTTCTTCGCAGCCAAGTTAACGTGCATGTTTCCAGTTTGTGAATCAACAGAAGAATATGCTAGTATATAATAAAATGTTCTGCCAAGCACTATTCTAATTGGGTGATGATGCCGGCAACTGCAAATTAAGGAAAACAATTGATGGATTACCTGTCTTTTCTTCCTACCAATTGCTTTTCTTAATATGGACTGGAACTGTGAAAGAGGCAACTTTCAAGAGATGGCTAGTTTAATAATCTACCCAAAATTGCTCTGTTTTTATGACAGTGTTTTTGGTGTGGATTTAGTGAAATACTGAAAGATTGCCATGTTGGAATAGCATTGCTTTGGAAGAGTGCTAAAGCCATGTTTAAAAGGAGCCAGAGAAACAGGTGATGGGCCACAGGGACATGATTGTGTTAGTGAAATGCTCTTTCATCTAGAGAGATAGGGAATGGCCTTGGGATACAGGAAAAAGAGCTGCTACTAAAGCCCATGTCACACTGCACCAACGGATGGAAAGAGGATGTAAAATGGAGAAAAACACTTGGCATCCGTTGATTAACGCGATGCTTCCGTTTTGTACTCACTGCATCCGTTTTTCTTCCTCTCTATCCGTCCAGCATCCGTCGACTGAGGTTCCATCCGCTCAAAACGTTTTGAGCTGCTCAAAACGTTTTGAGCGGAAAATGTATCCAATACTTCCGTTCTGCATCTGCAACGCATACGGGGAACATCCGTTCTGCATCCGTCGTCATCCGTTACACGTCCACTATATCTGCTAGGCATCCGCTGCACATCCGCGCAACTCGCATCCGCTCCAGCAGAAAGCGGACAAAGGGAGGAAGCGGAACGGACGCGGAACAGATGTGCAGCGTTAGTAGCACGGACAGAGAAAGGATGAAAGCGGATGCAGCTCGCAAACAAAGCATTTAAAATAGAAAAAACGTTTGCAGAGGGGACCTATCTTGGATATTAAGGATGTCTAGAGGATTCCTAGAGGATGCAAAAGGACACATAGGGGAAAACCTATATTGCTTATAAAAAGGGGGAGCAACTCACCTGGATCACACTTTCAGACCAGCAGCCCTGCTGTGCAGACCTCTGCAGCCTTCATCTGCCTCTTGCTCTTCCACAGCATCCAGTCATGTCCACCATGGATCGTAACACAGTCCTTTTGGTAGCCACCATCGTTCTGCAAGAGTGCGAAGCCATCTACAGGCTCTTTTAACTTTACTACGGGAAGAAAAGGAGGCGGCCAAAAAGTGTCTGGGTCCGAAGATGGATCGGGAGAAGAGCAGAGTACGGAGTGTACAACAAACTGATGGTGGAGCTGAGGAACGAAGACACTCGTGCATTCCAGAACTTCATGAGGATGCCTCCAGCCATGTTTGACGAAGTTGTGCAGCGGC
This sequence comes from Laticauda colubrina, assembly GCA_015471245.1. Lineage (NCBI taxonomy): Eukaryota > Metazoa > Chordata > Lepidosauria > Squamata > Elapidae > Laticauda > Laticauda colubrina. Next base: position 9,207,221 of record BLBF01000041.1, on the reverse strand, counting down.
TGAGACCCAGGTTGACCAAGCAGAGCACCAACTTCCGGCCCAGCCTGGACCCTGGGCTCAAGGTGGCACTGACTCTGTGCCACCTGGCCTCAGCGACCACCTACAGGAGCATGCAGTACGACTGGCGGGTGCCACACAACACCATCAGCATTGTGGTCAGAGAGGTGGTGCAGGCCATCATCAAAGAATACCTGGAGGAGCTCCTCCAGTGCCCCTCCACTGAAGAAGGATGGAAGAAAGTGGCAGAGGAGTGGTATCAGAAGTGGAGCTATAGATGAGAAGCACGTGGCCTGGAAAGCGCCAGCCAAGTCGGGTTTCACTTATTTCAACTACAAGGGCTTCTTCAGCATCGTCCTCTTCACCATGGTCGATGCTGACTACAAGTTCATGTACATTGATGCTTCAGGCAACGGGTCAGCTTCAGATGCCCAGGTATACAACGCCAGTGACCTTAAAGAGGGGCTGAAATGCAACCTCATCATGGGCTTCCCAGATCCAGACCCCCTGCCCAACGACACACAAGATGTGCCCTACTTCATCGTGGGGGATGACGCCTTCTCCCTCAGAACCTACTTCATGAAACCCTACACCTCCAGATGCCTCACCCGTGAAGAGAGGATCTTCAACTACAGGCTGTCCAGGGCAAGGCGGGTGGTGGAGAACGCCTTTGGCATCCTGGCCAACAGGTTCCAGGTACTTCTCACCACCATGCAGCATCGCCCAGAGACCGTGAGGAGGATCGTGGAAGCTTGCTGCATCCTGCACAATCTCATGCGCACCCGCTATCCAGTGTTGCAGAACAGGCTCGTGGACCTCCAACAAGGCAATGGGGACATGGAGCCTGGTGAATGGAGGCAAGGGCAAAACCTGATAGATACTCTGGATGTGCAAGGCCCAAACAGAGCTTCATGTGAAGGGAAGAAGCAGCGCAACCTCCTGAAACACTGGTGCAACTCCCCAGCTGGAGCAGTGGAGTGGCAAGACAGGATGATAGATGATTAATGGATGCTTCCTTCAGCCTGTCTCATCACACTGATGAGATTGGGCCATGTATGTTGGGTGGGCCTACAATGAACAGGGCATTTAATAAAGAGTTGTGTTTATGTTGACATGTGTGGATCAATGATTAAATTAGTATTGATAATGAAGGGCATTAGGTGTGGCACCTGGGAGGGTGGACCATACAGTCCCACTATGCTTGCACTGGAGATTTATCTGTCCCCACAGCTATCTCAACCCATCCCACAGCTGTCTTAACCCATCTCAAAGGTATCCCTGCCCATCCCACAGCTATCTTAACCCATCCCACAGATATCCTAACCCATCCCACAGGTATCCCTGCCCAACCCACAGCTATCCTAACCCATCCCAAAGGTATCCCTGCCCATCCCACAGCTATTACCCATCCCAAAGGTATCCCTGCCCACCCCACTGCTATCCTTACCCATCCCACAAGCATGCAAAGGCTTAAACCATTTCTAAAAGTTTCCACCAAGACTTTATTGACAAAAATAAATGAAGCAAGTGTGTGAAGCAAAGATAATCTTTATTAATAGCAAGCTGTAAAAGAAAAATGACCCAAGTCAAGTGTCCAAATAAAGTCTACAGGTAGCCACCCAGTCTTTGGCACTCTTCTCTGTCACTCAGAGGTGTGCCCAGTCTCAGGGGTGAAGGGTCCAGGTGCTGTGGAGGTGGCTGCTGCTGGAGTGCTGGTCTGAAGCACCACTGGGGTGCCTGGCCCCGAGAGGACAACAGGTAACGGTGTGTTGAGGAACCTCTCAGACAGCTGCCTCAGCTCCGTGATGTTGAGAGCTCCTTCCTCCATGCCATGGGGTGTCAGCCCCAGTACCGACAACAGATATACTGAGGCCGGGCTTGGCTGTGGGGTGGAGGAGGGAGCAGTGTAGTGGGGCTGTCTGGTCTGCAGCTGGGTGAGGACTGGCATGGGTGGCATCGGTGGCGTCGGTGGCAGCAGTGGCATCGGTGGCGTCGGTGGCAGTAGTGGCATGGGTGGCATCGGTGGCATCGGTGGCATCAGTGGAACCGGTGGCAACGGTGGCGTCCGATGAGTCTGTGCCTGGACTCGGAAGGGCTGCTGCCTGTGCTGCTGGACCTCCTGGTAGCCATAGCCTTGATAGGTGAGGGCCTGTGGAAAGCCTTGGAATGGGAGGGACATCACCTGGGGTGGAAGAGAAGATCTGGATTGGGTGGGAGTAGGTTCATCTGGATCTGGAGGGTTGTGAAGCAGATCGGTGATCCTGTCCTTCATCACTTGGTACTGGGATTCCGCCATGTCCATGAGGGTCTGGTTCATATATAAGTGAGGAAGGGCTTGCAGTTGGAGGATGAGGAGTCGGTGTGTACCAGCTGAGAGAGGATATCTATGCTGCTCCTGATGGTGTCTCTTATCTCCAGCAGGACAGTGTGGCTCTGTCCCTCCTGTCTGGCTCTCTGCCTTTCTGTGGAGGTGGAGCTGGGGGTGGATGCAGGTTGGACTGTGGTGCAAGTGCCGTCTCCTTTCTCCCACTGCGCCAGGGAGTCCTGCATGTGCTCCGCCACGGTTAGAACAGCTGTCGGCAGATTCTCTGCCATGGGATGCTCCACAGACACCTGCCTGGAGACAGGAGCTGACTCTCAGCTGGAAGAGGACTGGCTCTCAGCAGGCTGCCTGAGAGAGAGGGTTGTGAGAGGGGCTGCTCCTCGGTGGTGAATCTCACCCTCCAGGAAGCTGCATTTGGGCATGACATAGGTCTCTCTGTCCGTCAGCTTGACCACGGCATGGCCAGATTTCTTGAGGTGCAGCTTCCCATACCAGGTGTGCATGTGCTTCCACCAGCTGAGGAGCACCTCTGAAGTGTAGCCCATGCTCTCTGCCTTCTCTCTCCAAGCAGCCTGCTTCCTTTTGGTGTCCCTGTAGAGCTTGTGTCCCTTCCGCCATAGATACTCATTCTCTCTCAGCCACTCCAGCACCTCATCCTCATGTTCCTCCTCGATGGAGTATTGCCTCCTCTCCTGTTCTTGCATATGCCTCTTCCTCCCTTTGGCAGGACTACATGGGCCCTCATCAGAGGGGCTTCCAGGTTGTAGGGGCTGCTCCTCCACACCACCACTAGCAGCAGGACCAGCAGCACCAGCAGCAGCACCAGCATCACCAGCAGCATCACCAGGACCAGGATCAGCAGCAGCAGAGTAAGCACCAGCAGAAGCACCACCACCATAAGAAGTATCAGCAGCTCCTCCAGAAGCAGCATCAGCAGAAGCACCACCACCAGAAGCAGGATCAGCAGAGTAAGCATGAGCAGAAGCACCACCGCCATAAGCATCATCATCAGCTCCTCCAGAAGCAGAAGTAGCAGAAGCCCCAGCCCCAGAAGAGCGATCCCGTGCTACAGAAGCCCCAGCAGAAGCAGAGTGAGGGCCAGGGGGTGGGAGGGTGACCCTGTCTCTCTTGCCAGGGCTGGTAGCAGATGGCTGAGGCTTTCTCTTCTTCCCCATGGTTGTGGGGTTGCTGGCTTGCAGGCAGGCAGGCAGCAAGGCTGGCAGGCAGGCAGGCAGGAAGGCAGCAAGCTGGCAGGCAGGCTGGCAGCAAGGCTGGCAGGCAGGCTGGCAGGGAGGCTGGCAGGGAAGCTGGCAGGGAGGCTGGCAGGAAGGCAGGCAGGAAGGCAGGCAGCAAGGCTGGCAGGCAGGCATGCAGGCAGGGCAGGCTGGCAAGGCAGTCGATGTGTCTGGAAGCAGGTCTTTCCTCTAAATGGTGACCTGCTTGGGAGCTGCTTCCCTTTATATCTGTGGGGCTGACGCAATGCATCCTCCCCGCAGGCGCAGTGAACGCTAGGCATCCGCTAGGTGTCCGCTAGGCATCCGCTAGGCATCCGCTCTGCATCTGCTTCATCCGCTCGGCATCCGCTGTACATCCGCTTCATCTGCTCGGCTCCCACTCTGCATCCGCTTTATACGTTCTGTGTCCGCTTTGCTGCAGCCCCCCAGAAGCCTTGCAGATGTACCATCTGCTCTCATCCGCTTCCATCCACTAGGCTTCCGTGGAGCATCCACTTTCCATCCGCCCTGCGTCCTCCCCCCGTCCGTTCCTTTCCGTGTTGTCCGCTCTGGTTATGCAAATTTTTGCCCCTTTGGAGAGCGGATAACAACAGATGGAACATTTTTCTCGTCCGCTGTGTCCCTTTTACAAATGTTTTGCATCCATCGGCCAGTGTGACAGGGCCTTAAGGCAGAGGAGACAAGTGTGGTTTCAAGGCCTTTCCATGAAACTAATGTGAGAAAATAGCTGAGACAAGCCCCTCCCTAATCCATGCAATAATAAAAGGAAGGAGGAGAGAAGTCCATCCAAACATGCAACATCTTGTTACTTACTATAGCTATTACAATAAAAGTAGTCTTAGACCTCTGTCACAGTGAGTTCCTAGACTGATCGATCATATAGGACTGATAGTCCTTGTATGAAACTAATGTGATAGTTTATTAGCTTGGTTAATTATTAAGTTTTTTACCTTATGATTAGCACCCATCCCCTCCCACTTGTGACTGTATGACTGTAACTTTGTCACTTGTATCCTTATGATTTATATTGACTGTTTTCTGATATAATTTGATTGTTTATTGTACCCTATTACTATTATTAAGTGTATGTACCTTATGTTGTACCTTGCCTCTTGATGAATGTATTTTTTCTTTTATGTATATGGAGAGCATTGGCACCAAGACAAATTCCCTGTGTGTCCAATCACACTTGAATAAAAGAATTCTAATTCTAAGTTATTTCTTTTTAGCCTGTCAATACGTTTTTTTCCATCAATGAGTTTAGGCACTCATTTGTTCTGCACATTTTTCCTGCCTGTATTTATGCAATATTCATGAATTCTTGATTAAGATTTATGTAATAGAACTGTTAATTAATAAAAGTATATAGAATAAGCCTGCATGAAGTTGTTGGCATCAAAGAAAACTTTTTGGATAGAAACAAGAGTAACTGCTGTTTTGTTTTTTTTTTAAACTAGGCTTCTTGGGCTTTCAAAAGTGAAAGTAAGAGAATGGCTATCCAGAAATATGAAGCCAAAAAATGGAGAGGAGAGGGGAGGAGAGGGGAAGAGAAGGGAGGAGGCTCTTTTATAAATATCCACCCTTGATTCTTAATTCTACATTTTCCCTTTTCTGCTTTACTTGATAACAAAAATTAAATCTGGTGTATAGTAACATTTATCATTTAATGGTTCATTTAATATTATCCATAAACTATTTTCCAATTTTCTTCTTTTCCCTCCCAAGCATGAGCATAGACAATATATTTGTCTTAAATTGGGGCAGAAAAAGGAAGGGGAAAAGAGAGCCCTCCCTCATTTTTTCTAATGCTGCTTGGAATACTTGGTTCACAGGAGAAAGTATGTGTCAGGTGGAGCTCCATTCAAAATCCAGGAAAGAAATACTTAGACTCTTTAGTTTAGAGAAAAGATATCTTTCACTGAAAGTGAAGTGGTAGCAACCAAAGAATTCTGAATCTGAGAAATTAGGCGCGCAATTCACATATACAAAATGATGGAAATGTTCCCACCCCCAATAGTTCAGATGACACTTCCAATTAGAAGTTGTAAATATGATCATGTGGGCATCTTCAGGTAATGATGAGGCCTCTGTCCATTGACCTTGGCATATTTTGATAACGGGTTGCAGTTGCGCAGAGAAAAGAAAGCTAAGCAAGAAATAGAAACCTAACTCTATTGTATGCTTCCCCCCCCATTTACACAACAGAAGAATGTAACACCTCCAGCTCACTTCCCAGACTTATCCCTTCCTCCCCTTCCCCCCCCCCATTTCTTATGACGGCCAAAAGATGCAAAGCAATAGTAGAAGATCTTGAAGGCTGACATTCGGCCCTCCTAGAAAAAGGAAAACCATCAGTCCTAGAGGAGAGAGAGGAGAAAATATAAAGACAATTATTAATCATTAAACAATTACAAAACAATACACTCCTAAGGCTTTATCAGGATACTTGGAATGAAATGCTTTGATCAACTTAGGGGCTTTAACGTCGGTTTCGTTAACCCATTCGGCTTGCGAAGAAGGGAAATGTTTCCAGGCTACAAGATACTGGAGTCGACCCTTCCATTTGCGAGAGTTCAGAATTTCTTTAACTTCGAAATGCTGTTCACCTTCAATCAGTGTTGGTATTGGAGGGTCAGGTTGGATGGGTCTTAGATCAGAAGTACGTTCAGGTTTTAGCAAACTAACATGGAATACCGGATGAATTCGTCAAAGAGTTTTGGGTAAGTTCAGCTGGACTGTTACAGGATTTATAATCTGTTCAATCGTGAAAGGACCAACATACTTAGGACTAAGCTTCTTTGACTTTTGAGTGGTCTGCAGGTATCTGGTGGACAGGAAAACCTTGTCGCCCACTTTATATTCTTTCTGTGGAGATCTTTTCGTCTGCAAATTTCTTATGAGCTTGATGGGCCTCATCTAATGCTTTGCGTGTCACTGGCCAGTTAAGTTGGAGTTGAGTTATCCATTCATCCAACGAATGGATGTTAGGTTTTTCATGAGGAAGTTCAGGTATGGGAACGAAATCTTGTCCCGAAGCCACTTTAAATGGAGTAAATCCAGTACTACTGTGTACGGAGTTGTTATATGCCACTTCAGCAAATGGTAATAATTCAGACCAGTTATCTTGTTGATAATTTATGTAACATCTAAGATATTGTTCTAACACTGCATTACTCCTCTCACAGGCCCCATTAGTTTGGGCGTGGTGGGCGGAGCTTAACCCCTGGGCAGAGCCTATTAACTTCAGAAACTCTTTCCAAAAATTTGAGGTAAACTGGACCCCTCGGTCAGGGATTATGCGTTCCGGAATGACATGTAACCTATAGATACGTGAAATAAACAGTTTAGCCAGCGTCTTAGCAGAGGGAATCTTGGAACAAGGTATGCAATGTACTTGTTTGGAAAACAAATCAGTCACTACCCAGATGACCGTGTTTCCACCACTTTCGGGTAATTCTACTATAAAGTCCATAGAGATTTCCTTCCAGGGAGCCGTTGGTCTAGCTACATTTTGTAACAATCCTACTGGCTTACCAGGAGGTCTCCTTGCTGAAGCACAAATTGGACAGCTAGCTACATAAGCTTCAATGTCCTTCTTTAAAGTAGGCCACCAGAATTGCCACTTAACCAGATGTAAGGTCTTCACAAATCCGAAGTGGCCAGCTGCTTTAGAATCATGAGCCTGTTGTAGTATTTGGCCCCTCAGCACCTGTGGCACATACAACTTGGCTCCCACCCAAGCCAAACCATCTCTAACTGTATAGTCACTTGAATGAGCCAGGAACCATTCGTCCAGTTTTAAAGCTTCTTTTAATTGTTCAGTTAGGTCATTCGATAAAACCACTTCTTGGTTCTTCTTTTGGGCTCTGGTGATCACTGGGGTGGCTAGATGTTTGGCTGAGACAATTGGGCTTATCACTTCCTGGCACATACTATTATATTAGGGTAGTCTAGAGAGAGCATCCGCCATGAAGTTCTTCCCTCCTGGAATGTACTTCAATGAGAAATTGAATCGCTTGAAGTACTGGGCCCAGTGAACTTGTTTAGGGGACAGTTTCCGCGGCATTTTTAAGGCTTCCAAATTCTTATGATCAGTCCATACCTCAAATGGGTGTTTTGCTCCTTCCAGGAAATGTCTCCAGGTCAGTAAGGCCCAACGAACTACAAAAGCTTCTTTCTCCCAGACGGCCAATCTTCTCTCTGTTTCAGACAGCTTACGGGAGGTATATGCACAAGGCTGTAAGGTCCCTTTCTCGTTGATTTGAAGTAACACCGCTCCAATAGCCACATCACTTGCATCGGCTTGAATCACGAAAGGAGTGTCCATATCCGGGTGCTTCAGCACTGGTTCTGCAGCAAACAGCTGTTTTAGCTTTTCAAAAGCCACTTGGCACTCCATGGACCACTCTAGCGGCTTTCCTGGCCTTGGCTTCACCTCCCCTTTTGTTTTTAAGAGATTTGTGATGGGCATTGCTATTTTAGCAAACGTCGGGATGAATTGCCGGTAAAAATTTGCAAATCCCAAAAAGCTTTGAAGTTGTTTTCTGGTGCGTGGTGGAGCCCATTCCAGAATGGCACGCACCTTCTCTGGATCCATCTCTATGCCTTCAGATGAAATGCGATATCCCAAATAGTCAATTTTGTCTTGGTGGAATTCACACTTTGACAATTTAGCATACAACTTAGCAGCACACAGTTTCTGTAGAACCGACTGCACTAGTTTCACATGTTCATCCAGAGTTTCCATGTAGATAAGGATGTCATCAAGATAAACCAGAACCCCCCTGTATAAATGTTCATGTAACACTTGGTTGATCATTTGCATGAATACAGCTGGGGCCCCTTGTAAACCAAAAGGAAGAACATTGAATTGGAAGCAACCCATCGGGCAGTTAAAAGCGGTCTTCCACTCATCCCCTTCCTTAATTCGAATTCGGTAGTATGATTCTCTCAAATCCAACTTCGTGAAAATCTTTCCCTTCGCTAAATGGGCCAACATGTCCTTCATCAAAGGAAGAGGGTACACGTTTTCCACAGAAATAGCGTTCAAATTTCTGTAATCCACCACCAAGCGTTTGGAACCATCTTTCTTTTCCCGGAACAACACTGGGGCCACTACCTGGGGTCTAGCAGGTTGAATGAAACCACGTTCCAGATTTTTATCTATAAACAATCTTAGCTCTTCCAATTCCCGTGGAGTCATTGAGTACAACTTTGATTTCGGGAACTTCATCCCAGGCAAAATCTCAATAGCACAGTCTGTTGGCCGGTGAGGCGGAAGCTTATCCGAGGCCTTCTCACTGAACACTTCTTTTAAATCCCAATACTCTTTGGGAGTTTTCTCCTCCCCTTTCACGGGCTCAGTAGCTGTGGAAGCTATTTCAATTAGGTTCTCAGGCTTCAGCTGGGATCTGGCCCCTCCTCTCGGTCGCTGCTTTGTGCGTATGCGCAACAACCCCTTCCTCCAGTTAACCTGGGGGTTCCATTTCTGGAGCCAGGGCAGTCCCAGTATTAATGGTTGCTCCATCCCAGGAACCACAATAAAAAGCAGGGTCTCATCATGCTCTCCCATGACCATTTCTATAGGTTCTGTGACAAAACGTGCGTGGCAACCTCCAGCCACTGATCCATCTAGTTGGCAAAAGGAAATGGGCATCCTCAAAGGTTTTAGCTTTAGGCCCATTTTCTTCACTATTTCTGTGTTGATTATACACCTTGTGCACCCAGAATCTAACAGGGCTAGCATTTCCCCTTCGACCCCTGAATTGGGTATCCTCAACTTCACCGGAATGGTCATAGGGCCCACGCTTGGACTTACCAGGAAGTCATCTTCTGAGTCGAAATCCTCCTCCTCAGGGGTCACTGGGGTTTCTGATTCCTCTCCTGCGGGAGGGGCGACCTCTGCCATCTCTTTCGACTTTTGTGCTGTTTCGCGAGGCTTCGCTGGGGATTTTTCAGGTTTCTTTCCTTCCTTTGGCGCCCCCTTTGGCTCCAGCTTGACTCTGCAGTTCATAGCCCGGTGACCTTCCTTCCCGCATCGAAAGCAGGCCGAGGGGTTGGGTCTTGCTGCCACTCCTCCCCTCTGAGATTTAGGAGCCTCTTGAGGACGTGGGGGGGAAAACTTGCTCCACCCATAATCTCCCCGCCATTTGCTTCGGGTTAAATCAATCTCCACTTCTGCCAGCAAGTACCACATCTGCAAGTCATTGGGGTCTCTTCTAGCAATGCATCTCTGGTACACATCTTCATTTAAACCATCTTTAAACAGTTCTATCAGGGCTTCTTGGGGCCAGCCTCGGAAATGGCCGGTTAACTGTCTAAATTCTTGGGTGTAATCAGCTACAGACCTCCGCCCCTGTTTTATGGTTTTCATCCAAATTCGGGCCTTGCGCTCTGCCAGTGGGTCCTCAAACCTAGACCTCAGTGCAGCCATGAACAGGTTGTAGTTCAGCAACTGAGGAGCATTATCATTATGCAAGGTCACCATCCACTCTGCCGCTATTCCCTCCAGAGCCCTGGTAACACACCTCACTTTGGCTGCTTCTGAGGGAAAGTCCTCCACGTATTCTTCCATATGGCTCCAAACTTGAGCTAGGAAAAATCCCAAGGTTTTGGGATCCCCCCCGTATTTTACTTCTTATGGAGGCAGCCTAGGAGCTCTACGCCTTCTAGGAATCACACCTCCCGCTGAAAGCCCCGGGGCTGCTGCTGGATTGGATTGATTTATGGGAGAGGGAGCTGCTCTGCTTCTCTGGCTGGGGCCACTTCCCCTCCCCCTTCATACCTTTGTGCAGCTTGGGGTTGTTCAAAGGCTTCGTTAAGTAGTCTCCTGGCTTGATCCAGTAAGAGTTCCCTCTTTTCCTTCTCTTTCCAAGGCTCCTCTTTTTCACGTCGGCGGGTGGTGGTGACCCCGGGGGGGGGGGGTCCTTCTCCGGATCTTTCCAACCAACCCCTACCGACCATCTGGGCTTCACAGCTGGATCCTCTTCCAGACTGAGCTCTGCTAGCGATTGGGCTTCCTGCACCAGCAAAGAATCTTGCCCTCCAATGGCTCCCAGATCCTCTTGGTCACTAGTTGAAGATGACATGATTTCCAGGCCCCCTCAGAAGAAAATTGGGTATTCTCTCCGGGTGGGCTGGTGGTGAGATTCAGAATAATGTCAGGTGGAGCTCCATTCAAAATCCAGGAAAGAAATACTTAGGCTCTTTAGTTTAGAGAAAAGATATCTTTTACTGAAAGTGAAGTGATAGCAACCAAAGAATTCTGAATCTGAGAAATTAGGCGCGCAATTCACATATACAAAGTGATGGAAATGTTCCCACCCCGAATAGTTCAGATGACACTTCCAATTAGAAGTTGTGAATATGATCATGTGGGCATCTTCAGGTAATGATGAGGCCTCTGTCCGCTGACCTTGGCATATTTTGATAACGGGTTGCAGTTGCGCAGAGAAAAGAAATCTAAGTGAGAAATAGAAACCTAACTCTATTGTATGCTTCCCCCCCCCCATTTACACAACAGAAGAATGTAACACCTCCAGCTCACTTCCCAGACTTATCCCTTCCTCCCCTTCCCCCCCCCGTTTCTTATGACAGCCAAAAGATGCAAAGCAATAGTAGAAGATCTTGAAGGCTGACAGTATGGTTGTTCACATATCTCTGTTTTGTGGTTCAAATTGGTGGCTGTCTGTGTGGGTACAACAAAATAGGGGAGGCTGATCGATTCCCTGTACCATTTATTTGTTTGCAAAGATACCTCTGGGCTCTTCTCAATGCTGGGAAGCTGGAGGGACAAGCATGATTAGAGTGGCAAATGAAAGACTTAATAATACATACATTGTGAGCCAAAAGAAGCAGGAGGGGACTGCAAAACTGCAAGGAAGAACTCATTAATTGCATTGGGAGGCAGAAGCTCTCTGTGTGTAATATTTGTGCGTGTGTATTGAAAGGAAACCTGACTATCAGCTGATAGGCTGATTTTGGGAATACCTTTAACACTCTTCTGGAATTGTGCTATTCTGGGACAGCATGAAATATGTGTTAAACAATAACTAAAAAATAATAATTGAAGAATGAGGATAGGCAGCTTTAAGATGAATTGGAGAAGAGATTCAGCAGGAATTATAATTATAAATTTCTGAAAACAGAGTGCTACCTGCGTGAGATGCCCCCATGCATTTGCCCATACAGAACAAGAGGAAATAAAAAGGGAATAAGACAAAAATGGGGGATGAGAAAGCATTTTTGTCTTTTCAAAGACTGAATGGAGAGCCAGGCTTTCTTTCTTTCCTTCCTTCCTCCCTTCCTTCCTTCCTTCCTTCCTTCCTTCCTTCCTTCCTTCCTTCCTTCCTTCCTTCCTTCCTTCTTCTCTCCCTCTCTTTCTCTTTCTCAGACAGACAGTCAGACATTCATTCAATTTCTATAGCAACCCAGCTCAATTGCAGCTTGCAATTTAAAATTACAAAATAATTAAAAAACATTAAAACAGTGAAACATCAAAAAAGTAAATAAATACAAATAGCAGGCAAGATAATAAAATAACATTAAATGAAGAAATGGGCTCCTGTTAGTATTAAGGCACTGGATAAGAAACCAAGGGATTTTGAGTTCTAGTCCTACCTTAGGAATGAAATTAGTTGGATGATTTTGGGCCAATCATTCTCTCAGCTGGGAAGAACTGACCACTTTTTTTTTTAAAACAAATTTTATTGATTTTGCAATTAAAAAAAAAAGATACAACAACATAATAACACGTACATAATTGAAGGGTAGGAAAAAAAAAAAGGAAAAAAGGGGATGGGAAAAGAGGACCGGAAAAACAAAAAACAAAAAACAAAAGAAAAAACAAAAGAAAATACAGAATAGAGATTTGTTAAAAATATTCTTACTTTCGACAATTTGTGAGATCTTTTCTTCCTTTGGTTTTACTATCTCTAAACACTTTATCTTTACAAGAACATATACATCACTCATATAAATTTATCTTATTCTTTCTATCCTATATTATAAAATTCATCTTTGTTCTAACCACTTATACCAATAATTCCAGCTATTATAATATATTGAAGTTTCTTTGTTTTTTTGAGCTAATGTTAATCTGTCCATTTCTGCGCAGTTTGAAATTTTTTGGATAATCATCTCTTTTGTAGGTATCTGTGGATGCTTCCAACACTGAGCAAAAGCCAACCTAGCTGCTGTTAATCTATGTATTGTAATATATTTTGTCTTTTTTGATATTTGTTTGTCAAAAATCCCTAGTAGAAAAGACTCTGGTTTATATTCGATCTGTTCTTTAGTAATATCTTCTAGACAATTTCTTATTATCTTCCAGTATTTTTGGGCTTCTATGCATGACCACCACATGTGGAAAAAAGTTCTCTCTTTCTTTTTCCAACATTTTGGACTCATTTTGGGGCACATTTTCACCAATCTGAAAGGAGGAAGGTGCCATCTATAAAACAGTTTATATGCATTTTCTTTGTACGCTGCCGATTTTGTAATCTTATTATTACTTCCCCAGACTTTTTCCCATTCATTTAAAGTGATATTACATCCTACATTCCTACTCCAAGCAATCATATTTCCTTTTACTATTTCTTCTTCTAATTCTACTTCAAGTAAACAATTGTAAAATCTAGTTATATTCTTTTTTCCTGATCCCATTAAAATTTTATCTAGCTGCTGGGGTTTATTACTAATTCCGAATTCTTTTCTATCCTGGTTATATCTACTATGAATTTGTAAATATGCCCATTGATCTATTTTAAATCCCCATTCTTGAAGTTCTTGACGGGATTTCAAATTTCCTTGTACGTCTAATAAATCTTTATATTTGATCATTCTAGAAATATCCAAATTGTTTGGATGAATCATTGCCTCCATTGTTGATAGCCAAATCGGTACTTTTAAATAGTGTTTTTTATGTATTTTTTTCCAATTAGTTACCAATGAGTCTCTAATTAAGTGTCTGTGAAAGTACTTCTGGGTAATTTTTCCTACATCCCATAAAAAAACATGCCACCCCCTTTGTAAGTCGTGACCCTCTAAAAATAAGATTCTCTTATTATTTAAGTTTACCCAATCTTTTAACCATACTAGGGTGGCAGCTGTGTAATACAATTCCCAATTTGGAAGTGCCAACCCTCCCCTGCTCCTCATATCCTGCATTGCTTTTAAATTTCTTCTGGGTTTTTTCCCTTGCCAAATAGATTTAGCAATAATTTTATTGAGTTCTTCAAAAAATTTCTTATGTAATTTAATTGGAATCATCTGAAATAGATATAAAAATTTTGGGAGGATATTCATTTTAATGGTCGCAATTTTTCCCAATAGTGAAAGTTGTAATTTGCCCTATAATTCTAGATCCTTCTTTACCCGAAGCATCAATTTATCATAGTTGTTTTCTTTAAGCGCCTTACAATGTGCTGTCAACCATATTCCTAAATATTTAACTTTCTTTGTCACTTGTATTCCCATGATTTCTTCTAGTTCTTTTTTCTGCTTTTCTGTTAAGTTTTTAGTCATTAATTTTGTTTTTTTCCTATTAATTTTAAGTCCTGCTACCGCTCCAAATTGTTCTATTTCTTTAATCAATTTTTGTCCTCTTTCAATTGGATCTTCAATGAAAAAAACCAAATCATCAGCAAATGCTTGTAATTTGTATTCTTCTGATTTAATCTTTAGTCCTTTTATCTCTGGATTTTGTCTAACCTTAATTAGTAATGTTTCTAATGCGAATATGAAGAGCAGGGGCGAGAGCAGGCAGCCTTGTCTAACTTCTTTTTCTATTTTTATTGGACACGTATATTCCCCATTTACTATAATATTGGCCTGTTGTGTGTTATAAATAGTTGTTATAATATTTTCAAATTTGGTGCCTAATTTCATATTATATATTTTTTGTATTAAGAATTGCCAATTTAAATTATCAAAGGCCTTTTCAGTGTCTAAAAACATAAATGCAATCTGTTTCTCAGGGTGGGCTTCATAAAATTCTAAAATATCTAATACTGTTCTTGAGTTATTGCTAATCTGTCTAGTCGGAAGAAATCCATTTTGATCTTCATGAATATATAAGCTTAATATTCTTTTAAATCTATTAGCTATAATGGAGGCAAATATTTTGTAATAGGTATTTTATAGTGAAATTGGTCTATAATTGTTAATATATCTGGGTTCAGAATCCTCCTTCAGGATCAACGAAATCAGTGCTCCCCTCCATGAGTCCGGCATCTTAGCTGCCAATAATACTTCATTAAAAATTTCCAACATAAACGGTCCAATCTGTTCTGCAATTATTTTATATAACTCTCCTGGGATTCCGTCAGACCCGGGGCTTTGTTGTTGTTTTTGTTCTCTATTGCCGATTTCAGTTCAGACCACGTTATATCTTTATTAAGTGTTTCTATAATTTCTTCTTCAATTTCTTTATCTTTAATTTCATCTAAATAATTTCTTATTCTATCCTCATTTATTTCTTCCTTTTTATATAACTCTTCGTAGTATTTATGTGCAATTTCTTTTTTTTTCCTTATCTCTTGTTGTATATCACCGTTACCGTCTATTAATTGATATATCAATCTCTTTTCTTTCTTTCTTTTTTAATTTGTAAGCTAACCATCTTCCTGGCTTATTGGCATTCTCAAAGTAAGATTGTTTTGTCATCTTCAAATTTATAATCAGTTTCTCTTGTTCGATTAAGTTCAATTTGTGTTTTGTTATTATTATCTGGTTTTGTAATGTTGGGTTTTTTGGGGTCTTCTGTAGTAGCATTTCTAGTTCCTTAATTTGTTGTTGTAGTTTATTTTGTTGGGCATATTTTTCTTTATTCCTCTTAGAATTATAAGAAATTGTTCTGCCTCTTATTACCACCTTCATTGTATCCCAGATGTTTTGTTTCGTAGTTATGCCATTATTATTCTCTTTTTAAAAATAATTTAATTCCTCGTTAAGTTTATCAGTATAATCCTTTTCTCTTAATAATTGGGTATTTAAAGTCCATCTTTTCTTTGGTTTCTTCCTACCTTTCCATATTATCTGAACTGGATTGTGATCTGCCCATTCATTTGGTAGTATTTCAATTTCTTTTATTTCATTTGCTATTTCCCCATTCATCCATGCCATATCAATTCGTGTCCATGTTTGATGTGGATTTGAATAAAATGTATTTTTTTTTTCTGGGTATAGTTTCCTCCATAAATCAACCAACTTTAATTCTTTCATCATTTGCTTACATATCTTAGGGAACTCTCTTTTCCCTTTTTTATTCTTCCCCCCTCTGCTATGATCTTTCTGATAATCGACAATAGAATTAAAATCTCCTATAATGCAAATATTCCTTTGTTCAAATCCTATTATTTTTCGGTATAAATATTTTAAAAATTCTTTCTGGTTTTCATTTGGGGCATAGATTACCACTAATAAAATTGGGATATCATTAATCCAGATCTGCAAAACCAAAGTTCTTCCTTCCGGGTCTGACCAAACTGCTTCTGTTTTCAAATCCTCTTTTATATATACTGCAATTCCTTTCTTTTTTCCTATATCTGCTGGCGCAGTAAATAGCTTAGTTTCTAAGTAAATAGCTTAGTTTCGGGCAATTTAAAAATCTTTCATCTTCTTTTCTTATGTGCGTTTCTTGTAAACATATTATATCAGCATCATGTTTAATTAGTTTCGTAAATATCCTTTTTCTTTTTAAGGTCGAATTTAGACCATTTATGTTAATTGAAAGAAGTTTCTTTTCTTCTTCCATTTACTTAATTCTATTTCGCTCTTTGTCTTGTAATAACTCCAGTCTCTCCTAATGTTTGCTGGCTTAAAGTTCCTTCTTTTTTTATTTTTGTGATAGTTTTGGTCTTCTTGTGGGTTTATTTCCAATTCCTCCCTACTACTCGAATCTTCTGAACTTATTAATTGCTCATAGTATTCTTGGGCTCTTTCTGTAGTATCAATTTTAATTTTCCTTTCTTTCCATGTAACAAGCATCCCTTCTGGAATTAATCATTTGAATACAAATTTTTTTTGGTTTAAATAAGCAGCCAAAAATTTGTAATCTCATCTTATTTCTCTTATTTTTCTCGGGACTTGTTTAAGGATCAAAAATTTTTTGCCCTTATATACAATTGTTCCATCTCTAGATCTCTTCAAAATAATATCGCGGATACTCCTTCTTGTAAAGTGTATGTGAACTTCTCTTGGGCATTTATGGCACCTCACATAGCTAGTACTAACCCTATAGACTTCATCAAACTCTTTTAAAATGTCGTCCTTTTCTTTATCTAATAGTCCAGCAAGTATTTTCACCATCAACTGTTCTAGGTCTTCATCCCTGGACTCCTCTACATTCTGGAATCTTAGGTATGTAGCCACCTTGTCTATTTCTAAATAAACCAACGAGTCTTCCATTTCTTTGGCTACATTTTTTAATTCCTCATCTACCCTTTCCAATTTCCTTTCAGTTCATTCAGTCCTTTTATCTACTTCTTTTATTGTTGCTTCATTTTTCTCCAAGGCCTTTTGGAGTATTCCAATTTTATTTTCTACTTTAAAAATATCCGCTTTCATTTCTAATTTCATTTTTCCCATCTCCTCCCTTAATTTGTTAATGTCTGCTCTTGTGTCATTGTGGTTTTTTTATCATTGTTTCTTGTAATTCCTCCATCAATTCTTGGAGTGTTAGTAAAATTGATTGAATATTAACATTTGTAATATTGGGTTGTTTTTCTACTGGTAATGTTTCTTCTATAGTTTTTTGGGCCATAGGCCATAGGCCATTGCCAATGTAGTTGTTAAAGTTGGAATAGTTTTCCTGCCAGTTTTCAGGGCTGTGGTAGTTGTCGAAGTCATTTCTTTTAATATTTGTTTCTGTTGTTGAATTATATTAATTATATTATCCCAAATTACCATTCAATATTATAGCCTCAATATTACAGTTAATCTATGCAGGATTAATTTATCTATTAAACTATATTTTTCCAAATCTTAAATCTAAATCAAGTAAGTAAATTTTATGAGTTTGTATTCAATTTCTATATATTACTATGCCCATGTTATTTTACAATCTATATAATACCTATATATACACCATACACATAACTTTTAGTATACTTAATATTGAATATTAAATCCTATAATTATTGATAGTTACTTTGCAGTATTCCTTATGTTCTTACTATATATTCTCTTTTTTATTATTATAATTTTGAGAGAAAATATGATTATCCCAATTCTCAAAAAATTAGTCAAGTCAATTATCAACAATCTAGACTATTATTCTATATTTCTTATCTCGATAAATAAATTTACTGTCGTTATACAGAAGAAGTAATAGGAGCAGGAAAAGATAACACCCAAGTGTAAATAATGAGAGAGACCAGAGGGGAAAAAAAAAAAAAAAAGAATTAGCAAATTTATAAAAGAGAAAAGAGCAATAAGAAAAGGGGGAGAGAAGGAAAAAAAATCCAAAAGTCTGTCTTTATTCTTTATCTCTGGTAAAAAAAGAAAAAAAAAGAATATTACTAATATTATTTTCCTCCTTCAAATGCATCGGAAGTGGGGAGAAGGAAAATGCTGAATAATTACTACAGTCAATCAGTCAGTCTTCTTAATCTTCCAGTCCACCTATCTCCCCTTTTTTAAAGCGTTTTTGGATCAGTTTTAATTTCTTCTTCTTGACAGCATCTCTTCAGATAAGGCAAATTTCCCCAGGAATCTATTAAGTCTATTAATTAAGTGTAAATATAATGTTACTGAGTCTCCAAGGCTTCCAGGCATCTCATTTCATCCGGCACCAATCTGTCCCCTTCAGTTCACCCCAGATCTCTTCACTATTTCAACACAGTTTTTTCAAAAGAAAGTATCAACTTAGTAGTCAGATGAAAAGTTCCATATCCCTTCTGATCTTAAAGTTTTCTAATGCAGTAACACAGTTTCTTTCTTCGCAGTCCACACTTTCACTTTAGTTCAACAAATCATTTCGCCCACGCTCCTCTTCACCGCTTTCCAGCCACTTTCTTTCAGGCTTTCAAAAGTCACTTATTTAATCAATTGTCAGTTGGTAGTCTCTTCACCTCTCCACCATTCTACTCCCTCAGCCATACATCTTTCATACAATCTCACAAGTTGTCACTTACTTGGTTTTAGTATCGGTGACAGTCCAGACTTTGGAGCTTCCATTAACAGGAGGCTATCTCTGGGGGGTTGCCTTCCCCACACAGCAGCTAAAGTACTCCCCACACCAACACGAACCTCTCTGGGGTTCGAGCACCTCAAAGGGTCACACCAAACGTAGGAAAAGATTGACTGAAATCAGGAGCAGATCTCAGCCTCTCTACTCGTCCTTGCCTGCCACCCGAAGTCTCTCAGAACTGACCACTTCTAACTGTCACAAAATAATTGCTGGGACTAGTCCAGGCAATTGCCAGAAGTCAATATTGACTTGAAGGTACCAAAATGCCAACAACAAAAGACTGAATGACAGACACCTACATACTTGTAAGTAGGCTTACAAACACATATCTAAGGACTAGCATTCCAAAAGGAGAACACTACTCCCATTTCTTTAACTTATGACTGTATTGCTCTTTCAAAGAGAAGGGATTTCTATATATTAGCAGTTTACATAACATCTAACAAATGTGTTGAACACTGCCATGGGCAGATGTCTTTGCAAAAACTTGGTGGTGGCCAGTCTTTCTGCAGCCCAAGCCAAAATGGCACTGGAGAACAGTGTCTAAAGAGTGGACAGGAGTTTTGGTTCTTCCAGCAACCCAAAGTAGCCAATAATTACTGGGCAGATCCCAGCCCCCTGAATGTGTTATCACAAAACTCATCAGTAAAGAATTGTGTATTACAGGTGAAACTCAAAAAATTAGAATATTGTGCAAAAGTTCATTTATTTCAGTAATGCAATTTAAAAAGTGAAACTAATCTGAGATACACTCATTACATGCAAAGCAAGATAGTTCAAGCCATGATTTGTCATAATTGCGATGATTATGGCTTAAAGCTCATGAAAACCCCAAATCCATAATCTCAGAAAATTAGAATATTGTGAAAAGATTCAATATTCTAGGCTCAAAGTGTCCCACTCTAATCAAGCCAAAACACCTGTAAAGGGTTCCTGGGTCTTTAAATGATCTCTCAGTCTGGTTCAGTAGGAATCACAGTCATGGGAAAGACTGCTGACCTGACATTTGTGCAAAAAACCATCCCTAACACCCTCCATAAAGAGGGAAAGCCTCAAAAGGTAATTGCAAAAGAAGTTGGATATTCCCAAAGTGCTGTATCAAAGCACATTAATGGAAAGTTATGTGGAAGGGAAAAGTGTGGAAGAAAAAGGTGCACAAGCAGCAGGGATGACTGCAGCCTGGAGAGGATTGTCAGGAAAAGGCCATTCAAAAGTGTTGGGGACTTTCACAAGGAGTGAACTGACGCTGGAGTCAGTGTATCAAGAGCCACCACACATAGATGTATCCTGGACATGGGCTTCAAATGTCGTATTCCTCTTGTCAAGCCGCTCCTGAACAACAAACAACATCAGAAGCGTCTTACCTGGGCTAAAGAAAAAAAGAACTGGTTTGTTGCTCAGTGGTCCAAAGTCCTTTTTTCTGATGAGAGCAACTTTTGCATCTCATTTGGAAACCAAGGACCAAGAGTCTGGAGGAAGAATAGAGAGGCACACACTGCAAGATGCTTGAAGTCCAGTGTGAAGTTTCCACTGTCTGTGTTTTTGGGGAGCCATGTCATCTGCTGGTGTTGGTGTGGGCTTAAGTGGAGGTTGGGGTTTTCAGGGGTGGGATTCAAATTTTTAATGACCGGTTCTATGGGCGTGGCTTAAGTGGTGGACGTGGCTTGGTGATCGTTATTGGCTGGGCGTGACCAACTCAACATCACTCACATTGAGGCACACATCTCCTTGCCTGGCATCTCTTGACAAGGGATGATGGGGGAAGATACTCAGTTCTTATGAAAATTATTTGTTTTTTTTTGTAAGTTGATAATTATAAAAACTTTTAAAAGGATGAGGTTTCCTTTTATGTTTATTGGGGGGTTCTTTAATTCTATAAAATGCTGCATTCCAGCAAATATATAGCCATTTTTGTTTATTTCCCAGGGACATCATTGTTGGTAGACTCAGGATCTTTACTGTGGGAATTGTGGTTGTCCAATGACAGTCTTAATTGTCTTGACTAAAATTTTGACTAAAGCTGGAATTTAAAGTTTCTCTTATGAAAGAGATACATGTTAAAATGTAGCTATTGATTATAGTTAATAAGGCAGAACATTAAACTTATGGAGAAACCAATCCAGTAAAAGGCAAAAATACCATGCAGGGTCTTGTATGGCTGACAGAGAAATCTGATTGCAATTCAGTGTGGATTTGCCATGATCTCAGATTAAGAAACCTATCAGCCGAAGGCAGCTCTCAAACTTAGTCAGGGTCATTTTCCTTTTTAACACACAATTTTAAAAGGGCATGAATGACAAGGCTACATGTCTGCCCTGAGACAGTTTGCTCCCTAAGGCTGAAGAAAAAACATCTCTCTCCACTTCCTCCCAAATGCCCTGCACTGTATACCAGCCAAGGGATTATTTTGGCATCTGAAGCACAAGGGCCTTTCTTGTTTCTTGGCAGAAAAGGTCAACAATACATTAAAAACATAAGTGTTGCTGGTCTTTTTTGTGACACTCAAATCTGCTGCTTGAAATGTTTATATCTCCTGTGCCTATCAGTCTGCATTCAGTGGTGGGTTGCTGCTGGTTTGGATTGGTTCTACCGAACCGGTTTCTTCAATGAACAGTTGGCCCTGCCCACACGCCCCAGCTCTTTCCTGTCCTGTATTTCCTTGTTTTTTTAGCTCAGCTGATTGCCACACTGTTTGGCAATCACTGGCACACCAATGCTGACATAGAAGGTAAGTTTTTAAGCTTAAAATGGGTGTGTTTGAACGCTGCGCTCACACGCTCATGGAACCAATTGTTAAACGGGATGCAGCCCACTACTGCCTACATTACAAGAAACTCAAAAGATTTGCCTGAATCTGTGAAAAGGTTTCTGTGATGATCGTGTGTGAGTATGTAAGAACTATAATGTCATTTCCCTTTCCTCAGCAAATGTAATCAGGAAACCTCACTTCCTGATGGAGAACTAGGCCAGAACTAGGAAGGATGCCAAAGAAAAAATCACTTCTTTCCTCTTGTTCTGTATGTCTGCAAAAGAGTCTCCAGTTCCTATTTACCTCTCATGCTGTTCCTGATGATCTGTATTCAGGGCAAAGCACTGTTTTCTAGGACAGAGTTAGAAATGGTGCAGTAAAAAAGAAATAATGCACCAATGTTCAGGTCTTCTCATTCTCATTCATATAGTGCTTCTTTCCAATGTTAGAGCTTAATCAAGAAAAATGGAAGTTCCCAATCATTTTTATGTGCCTGATGTCATATGAAACAGCATTACTTGCTTCCCGATATTGAATTAATTGCTTTCCTATAATCATATTAATAGGATTTGAGCTTCCCACTCTCAAGTAGAAATATATATCAGATGTTCAATATTTAATGGCAAAACATGGAGCATGGTTTCTTAGAAATAATGAAATTTATGAGATTTAACTTATCATCAGTTCTGGTTCTAAATATTATTTATGATGATTTCAAGGATATTTTATTTCATTCCAATAATACTACAAGCTAAAGAATGCCCATTGGTATCCAGCTTCAAGATTTGTTTAAACAAGAAGCTTTGTATAAACAAGATGCTTCCATTCTTATTTGGAACTTCTTTCATATTAATTGGGAACAGATTAAAAAAAAACACAAATTGTTAGGAACAGGTGAACATTTCCCCTTCATTTTTGCAGGATATTTTCCTGCTTTCTTCATTACAGAGAAAAGAACAAAAATAAAATGTAACATGCCAGGCTTATCATATGTTGGAATAATTAAATTCAGATACACCATCAAAGGGAATACTTAAAAGTATTAACTGTTGGACCTAAACTCTCCATTTGTGCCACTATCTCTAAGAAGTAAGGATAAAAACAATTTATCAGCAAACTTGTTTTTCTTATGTTGCATCAAAGTTGTGAACAAAGGATTTCTCTAGCAGCTATAGACATATCTGAAGAATTTAAACAGATGCAGATATAAGAGGAGAGAAATAAAAGGCTTGAAAGGGTTTTAGAAGGGAAAATGTTTTCAAAATGTGAACTCACCAAGAGTCTTTTTGGAGTTGGGCAGCTTCAAAATCCAATCAATCAACCATCAAATAAATACAGAATTTTTATTTAAAAAACCCAAAACCAATAAAGCATTTGAGCTTTCATTCACACATAAGACAAAGGAAATAAGAGGCTTACAATTTCAAAAAGGAAGATAGACTTTTTTTTTAAATGAAATCAAATCATGCTTTTATTATTTTTTTTAAAAAAGCATTTAAATGAACAGAAGAGATACTGGCAAAAACATGTGTCCTGCATTTCCCCCCTTTCAGAATCAACACATTGTCACTTTTTTGCTTTTTAGTTCCTCCATGGAACTAAGGCAATGAAAATTGTGAGGGACTCTGTGAGAGTCTCATTACTAAATATCTGGCTTTAGGATGGAGCAGCTGCTACCACACTTTGCCCCTGACTCTGATGAATTCAGATTTCTCTTACCATATCAATTACAGATTAACAGACTTGGAAGGGATCTTGTAGGTCATCTAGTCCAACCTCCCACCCAAGCAGGAGACCCTACACCATTTCTGACAAATGGCAGTCCAATCTCTTCATAAAAGCTTCCAGGGATGAAGCTCCCACGACTTCTGAAGGCAACCTGTTCCATTGGTTGATTGTTCTCACTGTCAGAAAAATTCTCCTTACTTCCAGGTTGAATCTTTCCTTGATCAGTTTCCATTCATTATTCCTTGTCTGGCCTTCAGGTGCTTTGGAAAATAGCTTGACCCCTTCCTCTCTGTGGCAGCCCCTCAAATATTGAAACACTGCTATCATGTCTCCCCTGGTCCTTCTCTTCCCTAGACTAGCCATATATTGTTTTTTAAATAAAAAAGATCAAAATAACAGTCACAAAAAGGACATTCACTGCATGTCATGGCTTACCCTTCCAATATACACAGTGAGTCAAACTGGCTCTGAAATTAGTATTATAACACACATTCCATAACCAGAAATCTGTTTTACCAAGCACATTAGCTCGGCATTTGAAAGTTGAGGTTGGCCAAATCATTACGTTTTTGGAAAGATATAAAAAGATAACAATGCCTCCTTTTGAGGGGGAAAACATCAGTGCTTCCTTAAGTACGGGACAGAATGTCCTTATTACCTGTGACACTTTTGCTCAAGGTCTACTTTGGTTTGCTAATTGCTATAAATAGTTGCTGTCACTTGGGCTGCAGATATTTTCCAATTTGTTTCAAGTAGATTTGCCAGAAAATCAGAGTGGGTTGAAGGGAGGGTGACTTTTTTCCCACATATTTGCCTGGAGGAGACAGAATGAAATAATTTGACAAATATGTTAAAATGTCACCATGTTCATATGGGAAAAGCCATATGGCTGGTAAACATCACTTGCAAACATTTGGACAAGGCTGGTTTTTGATGGATGGTTGGCTAATGTATGATTTTCGTGACTTGGAACAAGATACAAAGTTACGGAAACAGCTAAATGGATGTTAATTCTCCTATTTGTATTACCAGGGAAGTGTTTATAAGGGTAAGGAGGAAACATTTTGGACAGTAGCAATGCTATGCAAGAGCTTAACCTTAAAACCAGTTAACTAGAGAAAATGATGGGATTGTATCCTTTGATGTATTCACTTTCAATAGAATAGAGAGCCTCAGTTTTTTCAAAAATGTGGCATCTAACAATGAGATGAAGCCTCTGCCAAACTTGGAATATTATCTTAGCTATTATATTAGCTCCCTCATTTCTTGGAAGTGTTTGATATATCTCTACAACTACAGAATCTATTCTGTAGTTCTCTACAACTACAGAATCTACTCTACAACTACAGAATCTATTAAAATGAAATTGATGACTCAATGGAAGCTTGATAACACAGGCCTGCTCTTCACACCAAAAGACCCAACTTTCTTCCTTCAACCAAAACATTAAAAACCTCAGCTGGTGACCAGAAAGAGAAAAAATACCTAGAGATGGGGGAACAGGTATAATAATTGTATTATTTAGTGTTGCATTGACTATCTAGAAAAAGCTTCAGAATATATTTAAAGTGATCCTTGGTTTAAATCTGTGCACCTCTCTTTACTTCCTCTAAAAAAAAAAAAATCCTGGGAACTGCAGTTTAATAAAGATGTTGAAAACTTGGTTAGCAATTCTGAATTGTCCACAGTGAACTATACAATATCTGCCAGTAGTCTCTAGTGAAAAAAAAAAGATAAAATCAGCTTAAGTAGCAATTGCAGCTGAAGTCATATCCTTCTTTACAGTGGCTTCATCAGATAGATGGACATCCAAATGGGAGAATTTTTCAGTTTCTGGCTGTGCTGGTATCTTCCATTAAATCTTGATTTGTTTCGCCATGGTTTATTAAATAAAAAATAATTTAACCCATAAACCATGGTTTACAAATCCACTGGCCATACAGACACTCAAACACACAAACTACATTATGGCTTAGCACAAGGTATGAACCTCTTCGATTAGTTTCTATGATAAGGAAATGAGGTTGGGATGTCATGCAAATCATACATCTTTGCATGAATAATGTCATCACATACCAATGATATAAACCAGGGGTCTCCAACCTTGACAACTTTAAGACCTGTGGACTTCAACTCCCAGAATTCCTCAGCCAGCAAAGTTGGTTGAGGATTTCTGGGAGTTGAAGTCCACAAGTCTTAAAGTAGCCAAGATTGGAGACCCCTGATATAAACTATATCATTTGAAATATTGGTCCAATGACATTGTAGCACATGTGCAGTAACTTCTACCCAAAGGGCTATGCTTATGTAGACCCAGTGGTGGGATGCTGCCCATGGAACAACCGGTCCACTAATCGCGGGCTTTGTGCATGCACAGCTTTCAAAATTACTTACTTTCAATGTTACTTCTGGGAAGCAACACAACTGAGGTGCAGCAATCTGTTCTGCCATGCGAATCAGCTGAGCAGATATAGATCTGTACAGTGTAGGGCTAGGTGGGCAGCCCCACATGATCGTTGGAGCAAACCGGTTCAGAGCCAGATGATAATCAGAGCTAGGGTTTGCCCAAACCAGTCCAAACCAGCAGAATCCCACCCTTGTTTCCAAAAGAGGATTATGCCTTTCACTAGTGCTGTTTTCAAATCTTTTTGAGAGTCTGTGCAAATGATCCATGCTGACCCTGATGTCAAAGTTTGTCCATTACATGCCACTGCTGACTCGAAGCGTGTATCACATAATGGAATGCATGATTGTAAGTAATTTTATTAGTAACCAAAATAATTGCCATGCATGGTCCAGTGCCTGAATAAATAACAAGTGTGTGCATTTCATATGGAAGGTGAAAGACCTTAGTTGCCAAGATGGACTTCTTCTCTGGGTATTTTAAGTACAATGGAATCTCAGTTCACACCACTACATTGTGAATGGCAGCAAGATTGTAACACTGTTGCTTTGATGCTAACATGGCTTATTATCTTCTCTTCTGTCTCCTCTACCATCAAACCTTCTTTTCCTGCTCAATAAGCTTTGTGAGATCTGAAAAAAAAAACATTACTATTTTTTTTTCCAATAGACAATCTTACCACATACCACTATTTGGAAAGTTAGGCAAGTTTAGCAAAGGACATCTATGAACACCAATTAGCAGAAGACACAATCAACATTTCTTAATTTCACCACACATGGACAATTTTAATTGTGACCAAGCTAAATCCAAAAACACTACAGAATTCCTGGTGGTTTGGCATTCAGACAATCACCCATCAATAGACACATAGAAATAAATCATATTTATATGACATTCAAAAAAGATTTTAAAAAGCTAAGAAGGAAACAAAAAAGATCAGAGCACATCCCCTCCAGCAGCCAACACCCAGAGAAGCAGGGATTAATGCCATACAAACTATCAAGCAGAAAACAACACCTTAATCAAAGAACTACCAATGAGAAAACCACACTTCCACCAACACTAGCAAGGCAACCTATTATATATAAAGAGGGGGCAAACCTCACACCAACTAGTAGTGATGATGTTATCTAGTTGAGTGGTGAAGCAAACAACCAAGCACAACACCAAAGACTCCACAGAATATACTTCCAATCATCCTAATTGTGAATAAGACTGATGTCTGTTTTCTCTTATATGAAGATATGGGTTGAATAACATTTCTAAGCATCACCAACACTAAATTTTCATTTTCCCCCCCACTTTTGAAGGTGGTTGTACATGCTATGATTTCTAGAGACGTAAATTATGAAATGTGTTTTTATAATCTTGCTGCTAAAAATCAATGTATCTATCATTAAACAAGGACAGCTTCCCACAGAATGCAGCAGGAGCTACCTGTAGGCTGATCCCTGTTATAGGAAAAGCCCTAATAAATGAATGAATGAATGAATGAATGAACTCTAATGAGTTAGAGAATGAACTCTAATTGTCCAAATGTGATTAGACACACAAGGAATTTGACAAAACTTATGAATAGCCTTGAAAAAACACAGGTTTGCTGGGGGGGGGGGGAATCAGAATTCCAAAGACATGCTAATGAATACTTCTCTAGCATTGGTCTAAATCAGGGTTGTCCAATGCAATCTATTAAACCCAAGAACCCATAGATATCCTAGAGGATATTATTAATATCAAAAGACTGCTTGCATGGTCAGCCAATGTTTAGACAGGATATGGCAAATTATTGAGTCCTTCCCAAGGATTTGGGATAGGCAGATGTTGTTTTATTAAAAGTATCATTGCAGGATATAAGCTGTCCTGAGTAAAGCTGCCTTTTGCAACTGACTGATGGAGATTTTGTCAGTGCTGATGGTGGTCAAAGTAGTGTTCCAGATGTTCTAGAATTGCACTGAAGGGGCCTATTACTATTGTAATAGTATAGTACAGAATTATTATACTATTACTACCTTTGTTTTCTTTTGCCACAGTTGCTCTACTTCTATTTGCAGGTCTTTGCATTTTGTGATTTTCTCTCCAGTTCTTTCTCTTCTATTTTGCTGACTCCAAATACTGCCATATCCATTCTCTAGACTTTGTTTGCTTTTCTTACTGACATTTGTTAAGTCTGGGGTGTTATGTGACAAGTGCCTATCTGTTGAAATTCTAAAGTTGCACAGCTATTTAGCTTCTTTGTTTTCTAATCCTTTCTGTATTTTATGGTCCCACCAATTCTTGCTTGCAGCAAATGGCATTTCAAGCAAGTATTCCAATGCATTATTATTGCTATTTTGTCATGCTCTTGTTTGTAGTCAGTCCATGTGATCTTCTTATAGCAGCTAACAGGTAGTCTACTTTTTCTTCAGATTATTTGCAGAGGTAGTGCTTGCTCTCTGTTGTTGTCTTCTCAATTCTGGCTTTGTATGCATTTGTTCTTAAGGCTTGGTCCTGTGTAGCCAGAATTAGCCTCTCTGTCTCTTTCTTCAGTTTTTCCAGTTTTAGCCATTATCAGGTCTTGTTATCTATCCTCAATCGTGAATTAAAGCGATTGAAGGTTGACATAGCCGCACTACAGGAGACACGACTCCCTGGTGTCGGCAGTATAAAGGAAAGAGATTACACCTTCTTTTGGCATGGGCAGGAACCACATGAGCACAGGCTCTATGGAGTTGGATTTGCTGTCCGGAACTCCCTCATAGAAGCTATAGAAGCACCATCCTCAGGCACACCACGAATCCTGTCACTCCTCCTCAACACCTCATCCGGACCGACAAACATCCTCAGCGTCTATGCCCCAACGCTCTGTTCTGCAGTAGAGGCAAAGGACCTGTTCTACAGGGAACTTGAGACGACGATACGGCAGATCCCTGTAGAGGAGCACCTGTTTCTACTGGGTGACTTCAACGCCCGGGTGGGAGCGGACCACACCTCCTGGCCCCTTTTTTGGGCCACTTCGGTGTCGGCAAGTTGAATGACAATGGCCAGCGTCTACTCGAGCTCTGCTCTTATAACAACCTCGTGTGTCACCAACACCTTCTTCCTGACTAAGCCCCACCATAGGGTGTCGTGGAGACATCCCAGGTCTCGCGATTGGCATCAACTAGACCACATCATTACTCGAAGATCGCTTCTGAATCAAGTGCTTGTTACGTGCAGCTTCCACAGTGCCGACTGTGACACAGACCATTCTCTGGTCACCAGCAAGATACGCCTCCTCCCCAAACGTGTTTACCGATTGAAGCAGAAGCCCCGGCCTCGCATCAATACAGTCGGAACCGCTATACCTGAGCTACGTGAACGCTTTGCCAGAACCATCAACGACGCCCTGGAAGACTGTCCAACAGATAGTGCCACGTTGAGGTGGAACCACATCCGTGAGGCTATGTTCCAGACTGCTCTCGATACTTTTGGCAGAAAACAAAGGAAACAAGAAGACTGGTTTGAGGCAGGAGCCGCTGTGATCGAACCCATCATAGCTGTGAAGCGTGATGCCCTCCTTGCCTACAAGAGAGACCCATCTACTAAGACACTTGCAGCACTCCGTGCTGCTCGTAGCGATACACAAAGGGTTGCTAGGCGCTGTGCAAATGATTACTGGCTTGATCTCTGCCAGAACATCCAGCTTTCTGCCGATCTGGGAAATGTGCGTGGAATGTATGAAGGAATGAAAAAGGCTTACGGTCCAAGCGCAATCAAGATCGCCCCACTCAAGTCAGCGGAAGGCCTAGTCATCACTGACCGCAGCAAACAGATGGAAAGGTGGGCTGAGCACTACCAGGAACTTTACTCGAGAAAGACCACTGTCACCGACTCAGCACTTGAGAAAACCCAAGTACTTCCCAGAATGGACGAGCTGGATGCCCCACTCACAATGGAAGAGCTTAGTAAAGCCATTGATTCCCTAGCCAACGGCAAGGCCGCAGGCAGTGACAACATCCCACCTGAAGTAGTGAAGATGGCAAAAGATAGCTCTCTCGTGGAACACCTACATGAACTCTTGCTACAATGCTGGGAGGAAGGAGCTGTACCCAAAGACATGCATGATGCCAAGATTATCACGCTGTACAAAAACAAAGGAGAAAGAAGTGACTGTAACAACTACCATGGTATATCGCTGCTAAGCACTGTCGGTAAAGCCTACGCACGTGTTCTTCTCAACAGACTGCAAATTCTCGCTAATCGTGTCTACCCAGAGGCACAGTGCGGCTTTAGAGCCGCCAGATCAACCATCGACATGGTTTTCTCCATAAGACAACTCTGTGAGCAGAGACAGCCGCTTTATCTCGCCTTCATAGATCTAACCAAGGCCTTCGACTTGGTCAGTCGAGATGGACTGTTTGCCCTCCTCCAGTGCATTGGATGCCCCCCCAAGCTTCTGAGAATGTTCGTGTCTTTTCATGAGGACATGAATGGGACTGTCCAATTCGGTGGGTCGTGCTCTGAACCTTTCCCAATCAAAAAAGGTGTCAAACAGGGATGCGTTCTTGCCCCTACACTCTTTGGAATATTCTTTTCCTTACTCCTCTCATATGTATTTGACGAGTCTGATGACGGCATATTCATACACACCAGGAGTAATGGTGGATTATTCAACATCGCGCGTCTGCAAGCCAAAATGAAAGTTACGAAAGTCTTCATCAGAGAATTACTTTTTGCAGATGATGCCGCCCTTGCTGCGCACTCAGAGGAGGCCCTGCAGCGACTTATTGACCGCTTTGCAGCTGCATGCAACAAGTTTGAACTAACCATCAGTCTGAAGAAAACAGAGGTTATGTGCCAGGATGTCAGTGGTGCACCAAGCATCTCCATTGGCGAACACACCCTCATGATGGTAGACAAATTCACCTATCTCGGTTCTACACTTGTGAATAACCTCTCTCTTGACTCTGATTTGAACGCTAGGATTGGCAAGGCAGCAGCAGCAATGGCCCGCCTGAAAAAAAGAGTGTGGGACAATGTTATGCTACCAACACAAAGATGCAAGTCTATCGGGCAGTTGTTTTGAGTACCCTCCTCTATGGCAGTGAAGCATGGACACTCTACTCTCATCAGGAGCGCAGGCTGAACGCCTTTCACCTTCGTTGCCTCCGCAGACTCCTTCGTATCACCTGGCAAGATCATATAACCAATGATGATGTCCTGGTCAAGGCAGGGTTGCCAAGTATGTATGCCTTGCTGACAGCAAGACGCCTGCATTGGTTGGGCCATGTCATCCGCATGGATGACGACCGTATACCTAAAAGCATGCTTTTTGGAGAGCTTGCCACCGGCACAAGGCGTATTGGACGCCCAGCTCTCCGTCTGCAAGGACGTCTGCAAGCGAGATCTTAAAGCTGGCGGATTCAACCCCTCTCAGCTCGAGACCATGGCCTCAAATCGCCAAGGTTGGCGAACAGCCACCAGGAACATCATCAAGGCAGCTGAGGAAAGAAGAAATATCCGATGGCGAGAAAAACGGTCACACAGAATGCAAAGGACAAGAGCGGTTCCACCACAGACTCAGCACATTTCATGTCCATTTCCATGACGTGAATTTTCCATGATCTCCCGAGATCGATGGAGCCAACAACATATCTACTTTGTCTGCTATTTTAAAAAAAATATACTGGCCATGTAATATTTTGCCTTGCCATGTCTCCTTCCTATTCTTCATTTGATCTTTTTTTTTTTGTAGGACAGTTTGGTCTCTCAACATCTCAGAAAGCTTGCATGCTATTATTATTATTTGCAGTATTATTAGGGTATTTATTCCTTTTTTCATATAAATGTTTGGGCATCAATTCATAAAGGAGTTTAGGCATTACTGTTCTAAGAGTAAGCCTAACTCCCCCCTCTGACCTCCCCAGGTTCTCTAGAGCAGGAGTGTCAAACTCGATTTCATTGAGGGCCACATCAGGATTTTGTTTGACCTCAGCAGGGCCAGAGGCGTGGCCAAGGTGGGCATGGCCAACTCAACTTCATTCAGGTTGAGGACCCTGTGGTGGTCCAAGTGCTCTGCCAGCAAAAAAGGGGCCTCATGGGCTCTGCTTTTGGTTGAAATGGCCTCCTGCAACCTCTGCCAGCAAAAATGGAGTTAACAGATAACAGATAATCAGAGTTGGAAGGGACCTTGTAGGTCATCTAGTCCAACCCTCTGCCTAAGCAGGAGACCCTACACTCATTTCTGACAGAATCAGTCTAACTAGATGAGCAGCAGCAGCCAAAGGGGTCCCCCCCAAATCCATCCTCCTTCTTCCCCTGCACCCCCCCTCCAAACTTCCCAAGCTCCCTTTTTGCTGATAGAGGCACTGTGAGATGGTCCTTCACTGTTTCCAGGACAGCCCCATGGGCCAGATCTAAGCACCCCTTGGGCTGCTTGTCGCCCATGGGCCTTGAGTTTGACACCACTACTCTAGAGGAAGGTATCATGAAGGAAGTACCAGTAATGTTTTGACAGAGATGGGTGGAGCTGAGATTTCTGATGCAGCTTTATATTGTCCTTATATGTTGGCATGAGGAAGTTTCAGACTCCCTGGAGGATATTTTATTGATTTGTTTGTAAAGTGCCTTAAAGAAATGGAAACATTACATGTTGTATATGCGGTAGAAATAGTTATAAACACAAAAAATACCTTCCCTTTTAAGTGCCTTTGGATGTAACAAAGGTGTGCCAAGATCATTTTTTGGGGGGGATCAGGGTTGCACCACCATGTTTCCATGGTTGCATATGATCCTACAAGCTTGAGGTGTAACCCTGAGAATCTCTCCAGTGCTGATGAATTGTCACTTTTAATGTGATTGGGAGAAGAAATCATTAAACACATGCAGAGTAATTATGAATTTCATTTAACTTTAATTAAATTTAAATTAAATGAACTTAGTTTTGTTCTGCTTCTGGCCATTTTTTGTAATGTAGCCCTCAGCATGCAACTTAAATTATAGCCTTCCACTCAAACTGTCTGTAAAAAGTAGCTATGTCACTGTTACCAGCTAACTTTCCTAAAAGTTCTCAAAACAGTGTATACTTTTTTGAATACAGTAAAATGTGTATGGCAAATTAATTTTAAGTAACATTTCTTTAATAGAATGATTTTTCTCTAAAGAGAAATGCTATTCAATGACTTATGGGTAGATTAGAAAGTTGTCCAGATATGGGTATCACATGCTGAACATTATAAAAATAGAATGTAGAGAAAGGGACATCTGTGTTGGGACTAAGGCATCGTATGTATGTATGTATGTATGTATGTATGTATGTATGTATGTATGTATGTATGTATTTATGTATTTATTTCATTTGTCAATCGCTTACAAGATAATCGATATAAGTATAAACATGAGTATGAATGCAGGAAATAGGTATGAATAAAGGGGGAGAAGAGGACAGGGCTGGTAAGCACGATTGTGCACTTATGCACACCCCTTACAGATCTCTTAGGAATGGGGTGAAGTCAATAGTGGATAGTTTGAAGTTAAAGGAATGGGAGTTAGAGGATGTAACAACAGAGTCAGGTAGTGTATTCCATGCACTGACCACTCTGTTGCTAAAGTCATACTTTCTGCAATTAAGTTTGGAGCAGTTTATATTGAGTTTGTATCTGTTGTGTGCTCTTGTATTGTTGTGGTTGAAGCTGAAATAGTCATTGACTGGAAGGATACTGTAGCAGATAATTTTGTGTGCTACGCTTATGTCCAACCATAGGTGGTGTAGTTCAAAGTTGTCCAAGCCCAAAATCTCAAGCCTGATGATATAGGGTATTCTGTTGCAAGCAGAGGAGCGTAGTACTCTTCTCATGAAATACTTCTGGACTCGCTCAATTGTATTGCTATCCAATATACAGTGCAGATTTCAGACTGATGAGCTGTATTCGAGTATTGGTCTAGCAAAGGTTTTGTATGCTCTAGTTTGCAAATCAATATTTCTGGAGGAGAAGCTTCATAAGATTAGATTTACAACTCTTAATGTCTTTTTGGCAATGCTGTTACAGTGAACTCTGGTACTTAGGTCATTTGATATGAGCACTCCAAAGTCCTTGACAGAGTGAGGACTGTCATATCCACCTAGTTTGTATTTGATGTACTGATTTTTTTTTACCAGTGTGTAGGACAGATATTTGTTGGTCGAGATTTGGAGTTGCCAATTGTTTGACCATTCAGACACATAATCAAGGTCGCTTTGAAGGACAGTAGCATTGTTGGTGGTGTTGAATAGTTTTACATCATCCGTGAAGAGGACACAGTTGCTTATAAGGTGATCGCAAAGGTCATTTATATAGAGTATAAAAAGTGTGGCTCCTAGGACACTGCCTTGGGGGACACCGCTGTTAAATGGAGTAAGGTTTGATACAGTGCTCCCTGTTTTTATTATATGTTGCCTGTTTGACAGGAACACAGTATGTGTTATGAAGGGATTCAGAAATGCCATAAGAGTTTAGTTTTAACAGTAGTTTGTCATGTTTGGCACTGGGAATTACAGAAAGGAAAAAGTGATCAAACATGCATTGTGATATCCTAATACATTTTTCATTAGTCTAGTATCATTGTGATTAGTATGGATGCCTATGGAATGAAGTTTAAAAGGAAAATCCCATGACTGGAACAATGATGCAGCAAAATAAGAGGTGGAATTATAGCTCCAGGATGAATTATATGGTTTGGACACAAAATGTTCCTGAGGTCCATATGTTAACACCTCCAGTTTAAAAAATGTTGATAGGTGACAGAGGAAACATCTCTGAGACTAGAAAGTCAGGGCACATAGGAGCAGATAATTTATATATAGATAAAGGATCTGATTTACAGAACTTTAACAATTGCTTGTTGATCTGCCAGCATTTAGATTTATATCTGGCATATCAATCCAGAAGTCTGCAAAGATGAGGGGCTGTCAGAGAGAAGAAGGAGTCGACTTATTCTCCAAATCCCCTGAGGGCAGGTTGAGAAGTAATGGATGGAAGATCATTAAAAAGAGATCTAACCTAGAACTAAGGAGAAATTTCCTGACTTTGTCTGGATCCATCACTGAAGGCTTTCAAGAAGAAACTGGACAGTTATTTTTCCAGAATGGTATAGGATCGCCTGCTTGAGTTGGACTAAAATACCTCCAAGGTCCCTTCCGATAATTCTAGCCAAGATGGGAAGTTGGTTGATATAACTCTAATATAGATGAAGACCACCATGTTGGGGATATCTTCAATGGAATGGGTTATAAAAAGTATTTTTTCTTAAAGTTTACCTTATTTCACAGATTTTTTTTACTAACAATCTTTTTGCTTGTCTCAAAGAGAGAAGTTCCAATATTGAACAATAGAGGGAGAG
This sequence comes from Laticauda colubrina, assembly GCA_015471245.1. NCBI lineage: Eukaryota > Metazoa > Chordata > Lepidosauria > Squamata > Elapidae > Laticauda > Laticauda colubrina. The sequence continues at coordinate 9,172,256 of BLBF01000041.1, read as the reverse complement.
AAAGAGCCATAACATTAAACCATGTTTCATTTATCCAACTAATTTTGTTCTAGAAGCATCCATTAAAGTTGAGGTTTACCTAAAACAATTATTGTGCACTTTTTTTTAGACTTCAGGACATCATATTTTCAAATCCATGATTCTCATAAAAAATAACATCCAAGAGCTTTCCTCATTAAGCAAAAATAAATTTAAAAAGAGACCATATTCATTTCTTATACCTTTCTGAACGACCCACATAGGTTGATAACAAATTAATAATATTTTGATTATGATCAAGGGAAGCTTAAGCTACCTATTAAATCACAGTAACTTTTCACTTTAAGAGAATGTCAAGTAGCAACAAAAAGTTTTAGGGATGAATGAAACTCAGATAAACAAACAAACACACAAACAAATAAATAATAAGCAAGCATACGGGCTGGGTGCAAGGTAAACAGATTTAATCTATGAAATTGTTATCCTCCTTTGATCCTAGTTCTGAAAAGGATTACTGGTATAATGTTTTGCCCTACTCTTTCTCTGAGTGATTGGATGATCATCAACAAATCCACCTTCAGTGCTCAGGTTTTTTTGTGACAAGTCTAAAAAGAATACTTGGAGGTTTTTGTAATGATCTTTCACTATCCCAGATGACCATGAAAATATCAACCAGCATCTAAAAAGAAACCCAGCCTTAAATAAAAAAGGGTAGTAGTGGGGTCTTCAGGAATCTTTCTTGGCTAACCAAGAACAAGACAACAACAGATCCACACTTTTCTCTTTCTCTGGCTAGTAACTATAGTTGGTAGATAGTGTTTCATTCAGCATCTGCTGACTAAATACTAATGAAATTATATTTAGCTATTACTGCAATATATTATTGCCAAATCTGAAAGATAGTCATGGCACAATATTATGTAATTCAAGCATTCTAGGAATCAGGCTAAATACATTGTGGGTAATTATGTTTTCTATCAATATATTTAGGAAGAGCAAAATGAAAAAATAGGTCCAAATCAACAAGTACACTATATTTTGATGTCAGATTTTGATGAGAAGGGGTGAGTTGTATGTAAACCAACAACTTTCCTTATATCCAGAAGAGAATACAGAATAGAAAATAATAACTTTATTATCACTTTGAATGTACACTAATCAGCATACATTAAAATAAAATTGAGTTACATACAGCTCTCAAAAGGTCATCACCTCCAATCTGTCCTTTATAGAAATATTACTTCCTGTTATTTTTAGAATATAAAGAGTTTCAAAAATAGAGAAATGGACTTATACTTGAAATTTACCCCACAAGATCAGGAGGGTAAGTCTGTTTCCACTGAAAAAAAGTTTATCATGCTCCAGGCTCAGTAAACAAAAGTTCTTCATAAAATTTCATGTTGTTTCTTTCCAAAATTATATTAATATATGTTGTGATTTGAAAGCAAAACACAGCTCTGGGACTGGACATGACCAAAATCATATATATCAGGGATGTCTATAGTGTATGGTGAAAAAGTTTAGTCTGACTTAGTGCAACTGAAAAACATAAAAACTGGGTGGAAATTCAGTAGCTTCACTTCACAGATCCCTTCCTGGTTGTGGAAGAAGAGCCCTGCAACATTCAATAGGAGCCCTTCTTTTAAATTTTCTTTTCCTTTACCTCTAGCACTTTGAAGCGGCTGAATTAGCTGGGGCTACAACTATACAGGAAGAGGTTTCTCTACCTGGGTGTTGTGGGTAAGTATTGAATGTTGTGTTGCAGAGCAGGAGAATAGAAGGTTGCAGATGAAATACCAGGACAAAGCTGACAATGCAGTGACAGGAAGTTTAGATAAAACTGGTGGTGATTCAGCTGCCCAAGGAGCCAAAGGGGGAATGCAGCAAACAGAGCTTTACAACCATATCAATTCCAGAAGTACCAATGGCTGGCTAACAGCTGGTAATAAGCTTCTGTCCTTCCAACCCAAGATAAAGAATGAGAGGCACTCTGTAGTAGCTCAGGATGGAAGTAATCAGGGCTTGGCAACAAAGCCAGCCATACTTACTGTATGTGATATAATGTGAGGAAAAGGGCTTTATGGAAACTCACAGAAATCCTTACAAAATCCTTAGAATTAAATACAGAGCAGATATTGAAATCTAGAAATCCATAGAATGGTAGATATAGGTAAATAGCTATTGTGGTTTAAAAATTGGTGGTATAATGAATTTTGTTTAAAGAAAAATGGTTGTTTTTATACAATAAATCCTTCCTTGCAACAAAAAAGAGTGGGAGCACTCCTTATTTGTGGTCTCTGTATTTCTTCAAATGAATCTGTTATATTGATGACTATCAATGTGGATTTCACTAAGAAAAGTAACTTTTTCCACCAAAGAAGACAGTTGTATGGTTACCTTCTTCATTTCCCTCTGGCCTGCTTGTACTCCTACCTGTTCATAATATCATATCACATCACCCTTTCAATAACTGCTATTGTTGAGGAGAAACTAGAGCACCATGACACCATAACACAGGCAAGTTTAAGCAAATATTATGGATTAGGTGAGGCTGTTGTTCACACAGCTGTTGTTTTCCTCCAAATCTTGCTATCTGAGGTTCATTCATGCTCAATTGGATTTATTTTAGTCCTTTATTTTCTTAATAATGTTCACAGCTCTGCATGGGTTGGAAATTATGAGGCAGTATCCACTTTCTCTAAATTGCCAGTACCCCTGGGCGATGCAAATTGGGAGAGGCACTTTTATATTATTTTTTATTTTAAAAGCAACTTTTTGGATTGAGAGCAATGATTTTTTTTTTTGTCTTTGCATTCACTGCTGTCTTGTGGCTTCTCTGGCTATTGAGTCACATGAAACACAACTGCTGATCCAGGGAGGTTAATGAGCCTCGGGAGGAGGGGAAGAGAAGACAAAGTCAGATTTGTTTTCACAACCCCCTCCCCATTTCTTCTAGCCAATTCCCTTGTGAGGATGATTGGTCAGAGCTTTTGGTTTCATTGTCAAGAACATTGCTGTTATTGCTGCTAGTTTTTTTAAAGCAAAGATGGTAAACCAAGCTTTAACTACAGGCACACATTGGTGAAGCAAAGGAGAAAGAGGACAGGGACAGGGTATCATAGGGAAAAGAAACCTAGCCATTCTCCTTTTGACAATGACAGCATGCAACATATTTTGGCAATAATCTGATTTAAAACTGTGATATTGTTTAGTCTGCCTAAACTAGGGGAAATTAGATTGTAGCTAAGAGGTTTGCTGCTTTTGCTCTGCCCTCTTTCTGTGCTATAGAAACTAGAACTGGCCTGTCAACTCCCCCAGATTGTGGCTAGAAAAATTGAATTTTGATATATAAATCAGAATTCACCAATCTGGTTCAAAGCGTTGACCCAGCCCAAAACTGGGTTTATTTTACCCAGTACAATTTGGGCCAATAATCATGCTGAAAGAAGAAACTGGGTTCAATACTTTATTTTTGCTCACACATAAAGACAGATGCTTGGGATCGATGTCCAAATCAAGCGTGACTGATTTTATACCATACAACCACATTTACACATCAGAATTTGCTGATGTTTCATCACTTGTTCCTAATTTATTGAACACACGCGCAGTTTAGGCTAACATCCCATAATAAACATAGGGGTGCACTTAATGAGCTAGGGTCTCTATCTTTGGGTATGTTTTTTAATAAGCTAATAATAAACTTTTTACCTTCAGACCATTGCCCGGACATTCTTGACCACAGCTTAAACAAAATATTATGTTATGTTTCCTTGTTCCAGTAATGGGCACACTTGCAAAATTCTTCAGCAAAATTACAAATCCACAATTTGTCTGCTAAAGTAACACCTCCTATAACTGAAGCATTTGTGGCCATTTCTTTTAGCTTCTTCCAATAAATGTCAAGGTAGGTGTTAACTCACTCTTGATTTTTACAATATCTAGCAAAATCATAGACAAAGTGATTAAAATGGACTAGCTCTTAGTTGAAGTTTATTCATGGCTCACTTGCATGAGACCTCTAGTAGTTTGTTAATACATTAATAGGCCAAATCCTCAAAGGCATCAAAGTTGTCTTGGAAATTCGACCTAATGCACTTAATACCAAGTCATCTCTTATTTTAACTATATTTTTCTGGTACAGGCCATTGTGGTCTGGTTTAAAATTGTGCTGTATCCTAAACTATAATTTAGTTGGATTTATACTGTGCTAAGCCAACAGTAAACCATATTGAGGTATAACATGAAATATGATCTCAGCCAAGTTGGATAACCAATTAAAATTTAAAATTCTTAGGAGCATACTGATCTTATGAAGTATTGTGTGTGAACTCTCAATTAAGCTTTATAAATACTTGTTATTGTTAAATCAATTTGAAATGCAAATTTGAATGGAACAAGGAATGTGAGGCATTGATTTTGTTTAAACAATGGGAAACTGTTTTAACATCTGTATCAAAAATTCCAATAAATCTGGAAGCTATGATTTATTCAACTAAAAATATTTCAGGCATTGGCTGCCATTACATTTTTATGAAAAAAGAATGAACAAATAATTATAATATTTTTTATAATATTTTCTTTCTTGTTTTCTAATTTTCTATTTTCTTATTCATTATTCTTTACTTTATTTTTTTGTCCAATATTTGTATTGCTTGACTATAAGGCTTCATTAAAACACATTTTTGCAATATCCAATGGTTATGTTCTGGGAAGAAATCATTATTTGTATTAATTTGACTGAGATAGGGTTTAATATTTACAAAAAATTATATTTGTTTTAACCTTTTACATGGACACTGAAAACTGGAAATGGATTCTGTGTGCCCTGATTGCTGAGAGACAAGTCCTTTAACACTGGAAAGATAAATGAATGTATGACTGCAATTCCTCAGTGGACTGAAAACTAAATGTTACTTACAACTTGCCAATGGGTTGCTTTGATTATGTATTGGCAATTACAATGAAATATGTGGATCCTTCTTAAAATCTGTTATATAAAACCTTAAATATATGTATACAGGTTGTCCTTGGCTTATAATAGTTGGCTTAGTTGGCTTAGTTTGAAGTTACAATGGCATTGAAAAAAGTAAGTTAAGACCATTTTTCACACTTACGACCAGTGGTGGGATTCAAATGTTTTTACTACCAGTTCTGTGGGCATGGCTTGTTGGGCGTGGCAGGGGAAGGATACTGTAAAATCTCCAGTCAGAGGTGGAATTAGTTGGTTCTCTGAACTACTCAAAATTTCCGCTACCAGTTCTCCAGAACTGGTCAGAGCCTGCTGAATACCACCTCTGCTTACGACCATTGCAGCATTCCCATGGTCGCATGATTTACATTCAGATGCTTGTCATCTGACTCATATTTATGACCATTGCTGTATCCCAAGGTCATGTGATCACCTTTTGCAAACTTCTGACAAACAAAATCAATGGGGAAACCAGATTCACTTCACTATGTTACAACCATGTTATTAATTTAACAACTGCAATAATTGACTTAACAAATGTGTCAAGAAAAGTCGTAAAATGGGGCAAAACTCACTTCACAAATTTCTCACTTCACAACCTAAATTTTGGGCTCAGTTGTGGTTGTAAGTTGAGGACTACCTGTATACAAAACATCCTTATCTACCTAACTTTTTATTGTTGCTCTCCTTTTTCTTCATTCTTTTCTACTGTTTTGTTTAATTAAGGCATAAAAAATAAAATGCTTTAGAGTTGGAAGGGTCTTAAGCTTGGAACTTTCTCCTATGGAAAGAGAACATTTTGTTTCATCATTTATGACCTTGTAGAGAATTCTGCAGTTTCAACCACTTTTTCAGAGGAAGAGAACTTGGCTGTTTTCTTTTCCATAACAATCCTTCTCAGGCTTTAGAATTATTTTTTTAATTGATGATAGTTCTGGCCCTCAGAGGTGAATTCACATGCCCTGCATTCCATACCAGTGGATTTCATAATACAGACTAAAGGGTTTTCCTATTTAGCTTTCTTCTGAATGTGTACTAATAAGAGCTTCGGTGGTGCAGTGGTTGGAGTGCAGTACTGCAGGTGACTTCTGCTGATTGTCGACTGCCTGCAATTTGGCAGTTCAAATCCCACCAGGCTCAAGGTTGACTCAGCCTTCCATCCTTCCGAGGTGGGTAAAATGAGGACCGAGATTGTTGGGGGCAATATGCTGACTCTGTAAACTGCTTAGAGGGGGCTGTAAAGTACTGTGAATCAGTGTATAAGTCTAAGTGCTATTGCTATACGACCTGCATAGTATATTCAAGAAAAAAATGAATGAAGTTTTGAATTTGGGAAATCAATTCCATTTGTATTTGCACAGTACAATCCTGAGACTTTTTAGGAAAAAAACTCCATTATCACATCTGCTCTGGAAGTTCCCTCACATTCTGAAGCACATAAAGGCTTAATTTCCATCAATTTCCATTCTGCTGATGGGGAACACTAGTGGTGATCACTCTTTAGAGGACTTAAAGGGGAATGGAGTGTTTATTTCTTTGTTCTGGACAACAGTTTTTGAAACTAGAATATGAAATGTTTTAAATTTGAAAGATTTGTACAGTAATAAAATTAAAACCCATTTGAAACATTCACAGCTTATTATTTCAATTTTTTAAAAATCTACCAAATGGGTCAACATTTTTGTTTCTGTATTATTTTTTTTAGGTCCCTTCTTAAATTTCGGTGACTCCATTTTCTATGAACGTAACTTGTGGCATATGGCATGAGCTGTAATATAAAGCTCACCACAGTACTCTGGGGCTGGGGAGGAATATTTAATATTGTCTTTTAAAAATAATGTCAATTTAGCAAGAGAAGCCCATCAGAATCAATGATTTCTCTTAGAATTTGAACTCTGCCTTAGATCAAAGTTGTCAGTTGATGATTGGGAAACTGACTGAAAACCCCGAGACCCTCCTTTGACCTTATTTTAAAAATGCATGTATAGCTGTTTCCCTGGAAACTGCTCCTTTGATTCATCCACTTCAGCTAGATGTAATGCCCAAGGATGCTTCCAAAGCTACTGGTTCCTTTCTCCATTCATTTTCATTGCTGTTAATTTTTGAAATATTGGGAACATGTAAACCAAGCAATGGTCACTCCAATCAGTGCAAAAAGCAGCACTCAGCCTGGTTGGTGCTTTCTCATTATGGTTTTATTTTTGCTATAGAAGAGCTATACCAGGGTTGTCAAACTCGTGGCCCATGGGCAAGATGCATTGTGCTGGCCACCCTATGTCCAGTTTAGTGAAGGGGGAAAAATCCCAATATGTCTTGTGGTGGTGCTGTGATGACAAGAGTTTGACACCCCTGATGTAGAGGAACACTTGTTGCTAAACTGCTAGTGCAATATCTTTGAAACAACAGCATCTCAGGAAGGGCACTTGAACCCCCCTCGGGGAGAGAGAGGTTGAACTGAACCCAAAATCTGGGAGACTGGGGGATGTGAGACTTCCCATCTATGGGAAACCAGTCTTTAGCATTTCAAATGGGCACTTGATTTGAGATGCCTTTGATTTGAGATGCTTCACTGTTCAACTGGAAATAAATTGGCTCAGTCACCAAATAGCAATGCTCATGTAGAATCATCACTTTAATTTTAGTGTTATATTTGGTCTCTGGGCATCTTATATCTAAATAATAATAATAATAATAATAATAATAATAATAATAATAATAATAATAATAATAATAATTGTAAGAAGGCTTCCATTCTTTGTGTGCACTGCAAATAACCATGCTACGTATTCTTAGTGAGATTGATCTTTAGCCCCTGGAAAAATCAGAGTTTCTTTCCTACCTGCTAGAGGACTTACAAGACTTCCTGCCCTGCATGCATGCATATCAGAAATATATTAGTTGGGGTCAAATGATGTTCTTAGCCATGGGTTTCTAATTATGAATAGTTAAATAAGCCCTAATTAGTTGGGATCACAGATTGTACAAAATAAACCATGGTTAACCATTCACAACAGCTGGATCCATCCAGCATGCTAATAGATAATGAAACAAATGAGAGTTTAGTATGAAATATGCTAATGTGAACTGAAATCATCACATGGCACTCCCACACTAATTGCTCCTTCATTTTTTTGTAGTTGTTACCCAGAAAAAAGCATATAAAGCACAAGGAATTCTACAATAAATAATAATGTTGCTTAATATGTGACTAAATGGCAACATATTAAAATAAATATATTAAACAAATATATTAAAACAAATATTTCTAATTGGAGGCCAATCTAATCTAATAGATAAAACAAGAAGATAAGTAAAGCAAAAGAACTAGGAAAAATTATGTGCGAGGAATGCTCATGGACCAAAAAACCCATCAATGAGAAAAGGAAGCAAAATGAAATGGGAAACATTGATCAGGATGAAATTACTATTACTGTAGGACATCATTTCATACTGCTTTTCCATAATAACAGAAAGATTGAATCAATAGCAATGAAGCAGTCAGCTGCTGAACCAACCATAAACTATTCGGAGCAGTGGTAGAATTCAATTTTTTTTACTACCCATTCTGTGGGTGTGGCTTGGTGGGCATGGCAGGGGAAGGATACTGTAAAATCTTCAGTCAGAGGTGGTATTTCCTTTTCTCCGAACTACTCAAAATTTCCACTACCGGTTCTCCAGAACTGGTCAGAACCTGCTGAATACCACTTCTGATTCGGAGGGTTCTAGTATGCTTCCAGATCATAGCTCAATGGATTTATGCTCAACAGCAATATTTTCTCAAATGTTCAGAGGCTGTGCTCATGCAGATTCATTGAAGGACCTCCATTTTTTGCACATTTTATACATGCAGAGGTATTTCTAAATTTTAAAAATAGGCACTTTCCCCACTGAGCCGCAGTGGCACAGTGGTTAGAAAGCAGTACTGCAGGCTACTTCTGCTGACTATCAGCTGCCTGTAATTTGGCAGTTCAAATGTCACCAAGCTCAGGGTTGACTCAGCCTTCCATCCTTCTGAGGTGGGTAAAATAAGAACCCAGATTGTTGGGGAAATATGCTGATTCTATAAACTGCTTAGAGAGGACTGTAAAGCACTATGAAACATTATATAAGTCTAAGTGCTATTGCTATTGTCAAGCTCCTCTACTGTACAGAGCACCTGAAACCCATAAAATGACATCTGGTTACCCACATCTGAAAAGTCTCAATAAAGGATGAAGCCTGCTGTGGTCAAAGTAATGTAAATATACCACACTGAATTAAAACTCTGGGTAAAAATAGAGAAATTCCCTCTCTTCCAAGAGTCAAGGTGGAACACTGAACATGGGGGGCATGATATAATTGCAACATCTCTATCTCTCTATTTTGAGAGCTCAAGGCAAAGTGGGTTTTTATATACCATTCTAAAAACCTCCCTAAAAAGGAGAACTTAGTTTTGAAAATATACTGTAGGTACAATATTTTTTAACTTGGACTGTACTGACTGTTGCATGGTTACATTTTCTGAATTGCATATCTTACACAATCTTACACAAATACTTATCCAAAAACATATACCAGTCAAGGTATATAGTATTCAATGTATACTTTTCTTTCCACAGTAAAATGCTTATTTTTATATTTATGTTTGTAAAAATAATTCTGCAGGCCAACATATGGATGAAAGAAAAAACATACAATCTTTGTTTAGAAAGCTATGTGTGGATAGGCCAGCCAACACTGCTTATTCCAGCTACTCTTTAGAGGCAGCATGGTGTTTTCTACAGAGAGAGGAAAGGGAGAAGATTGTGAGAGAAAGAAACAAGAATTGTAGTGATGGTATCCCTGAGAATATTATTCTGACCATAGAAGACAAACTATGTAGAAATAAGAAAAGAATTCTTGTGAAGGAAAAAGAGGAAAAAGTTCACAGTACTTCTGTTAGCTATTATTACGCCAATGGTACCTAATACCAACAGGTTTGCAAACTGCAAAAAGCTTGTGCCTTCAATGTTAAGATGATCCTACTTTCTTCAATAGCTGCTGCACCTGTTTATGACTGAAATAACCACTTTGCAAAGGCTTGGTAAGTCCATCTTGTACCATTTATTTTGTGAGTCAGTATTACAGTAGGACAAGACCAATTTTCAACATATTTCACATATATTAATATTTGGCATCAATATAGTTTGTGTGTTGTATACTTTTTTGGATGAATTTATAAACTTACTTGAGATATACAGCTTGCATTTGAGATATACAACTTATGCAATTTCATAAATTTGAGTTGAAGATACTTTAAAAATTCTATTCTGTAAATAGGAAGGCAACAACTGGTTGCTTCTGCTTAGTCCAATTGATAGTGCCTTCTCTAAAGGCCCTGTCATACTGCCCAACGGATGCAAAACGTTTGTAAAAAGGACACAGCGGACGAGAAAAATGTTCCATCCGTTGTTATCCGCTCTCAAAAGGGGCAAAAATTTGCATAAGCAGAGCGGATAACACGGAAAGGAACGGACGGGGGGAGGACGCAGAGCGGATGGAAAGCGGATGTGGAACGGAAGCCTAGCAGATGGAAGCAGATGGAAGCGGATGCAGAGCGGATGCAGAGCGGATGCAGAGCGGATGCGTAGAGGATGCGTAGAGGATGTGTAGAGGATGCAGAGCGGATGCGTAGAGGATGCAGAGCGGATGCAGAGCGGATGCAGAGTGGATGCGTAGCGGATGACGTGGATGCGTAGCTGCATCCGCTTTCATCCTTTCTCTGTCCATGCTACTAATGCTGCGTGTCCGTTCCGCTTCCTCCCTGCGTCCGTTTACCGCTGGAACGGATTTGAGTTGCGCGGATGCACAGTGGATGCCTAGCGGATATAGCAGATGTGTAATGGATGCAGAACGGATGTCCCCCGTATGCCTAGAGGATGCAGAACGGATGCATTGAATACATTTTCCGCTCAAAAGTTTTGAGCAGCTCAAAACCTTCTGAGCGGATGAAATGTCAATAGACGGATGCTGGACGGATAGAGAGGAAGCAAAACGGAGGCAGTGAGTACAGAACGGAAGCATCGCGTTAACCAACGGATGGCAAGTGTTTTTCTCCATTTTACATCCTCTTTCCATCCATTGGTGCAGTGTGACAGGGGCTTAAAATAGAGTACATTCATATTGGTGAATTTTTGCCTAGGGTCCTTGTTTGCTGATGTAATTATTTTAGATTTGCAATTATCTTCAGGTGTCTTCTTATCCTTTTGATTACAGTTCAATTTCTCTTTGTTGGTGTATACATCATCCAATGTAGTATCCCTACAATTGATGCAATATATGATTTGTTACTGTGGATATATAGGAGCTTGCAAATTATGGTCTTGTATTGAGTATTATCTTAGAGAAGTTGATAAATTTCATTGTTGGCATCTGTACTTCATTAACTTCTATTTGTCCAAAGTACTCTATCAAATCCATTATTTTGTCTGGTTGAAAAAGAAGTTTCCATCTTCTTTTCTTTCATTCCAATAGACATCCTCCAGTTCTTAATCACTTTGTTCAGATGAGTCATGATGTCTTCGTTCTTCCTTTGATCAATATAAGTCAAGACATATAATCCATCTTTTGTTTTTGCATATGGCCATGTCTGAGTCTTCTTTTACATAACATTTGATTTAGCCTTTCATGACAAACTCTTGCTGCTTGATTGAGCCTACAGAATAACTTGCACATGATACAGTTGTTTTATAGGTTCTTCAAGTCTTGGCACATGTATGCGTCTTCATCAATGTCTCCATAAAGGATAGCTATTTTTACATACAGATGTGGCACATGAATTACTATCTTGAAGCTGCAATACTATACAATGCTATGCAGTGCAAACATGAAGTATGCTTGACCATATTTTGAAAATGTCCAATGGAAGCCAATCCAACCTAGTAGTATAAGGTGTCTTTCTGAATCTCCTTTATTTGTGGAGACCAATTTGCATCCAGTGGACTTCCTCTCATTTCATAGCTCTGTAAGAATAGCAATAGCAATAAGACTTATATACCATTTCATAGTGCTTTACAGCCCTCTCTTAATGGTTTACAGAGTTAGCATACTGTCCCCAACAACCTGGGTACCCATTTTACTAACCTTGGAAGGCTGAGTCAACCTTGAGCCCATCAGCATCAAACTACTGACAGTGGGCCTAAACAGCATGCAATACTGCATTCTAACCACTGCACCACCACAGCTCAACATTGCACACGTTTTATTTTGAAAAAGAGATTCCATCTGTCCTCTCAGTGTATATTGCCACTTATCTTTTGTTAAGATTTGGTATTCTTTCAACCTGTGGCTCTATGGACGGCCCTCACATCTCATTGTGTTGGATGAGACGAGAATGTTCTTGGATAGTTTGCTTTAACCATGATGCGTGCTTTTCATTCACCTCTGGTCATTCTTATAATGCAGCTTCTGTTTCAGCATCTACATTGAAGATGTACATATTATTTTGCAAGTCAATTTCAATTATTATTGCTTCTCTCCAATATTGATTTAGCAGCCCAGTATCTAAAGTCATGTTTTTAGCCATTTCCAGCAGCGTTCCATTCTTTTTTCTATGTTATAATTTTGTTCTAGGAAACAAGAAATGTTTGTTCATGTACTTTTGAAATGGATCCAGAAACCTAAGGGGAAAAAAAGGTTTCCTCTAGGGCAGGGATGTCAAATGCAATTTCACTGAGGGCCCCACATCAAGGTTGTGTTCAATCTCAGGCGGCTGGGTGGGCGCAGCCAGCTCAACATCACTCATGTTGGGGGCACCTGGGCAGGGCTGGGGGGATCCTTGTCTCCAGCTCCATTTTTAGCTATGACGGCCTCTTGTATCCCTCTGCCAGTGAAAATGGAGCTTCAGATTTAAGTACCCTGTGGTCAGATGCGGCCCATGGGCCTTGAGTTTGCCATCACTGCTCTAGGGTCACAGAAAAGGGGCTACAAACTCTAGTCTAAATGAAATAATTCTAAACATTAAACATTGGCTGTTTTTCCCTAGACATGGGAGAATAACCCTAGTTGTACTTCATTTAATGTAGTCAGCACATTTAAATTCAGAGACAGGTGTTTTGATTTTTAATTCTTTCGTTAAATCTTTTTTTCCTAGTTAGTTTGAACTACATTCAATTTCTGTGGCCAAATCTTTTATGACACAACCTTATGCAGTCTTTATGAACACACTCTGAGACAATATTTAATTTCCCTGTAACATGGTGTACTTGATAAAGTTCATGTTGTTTCCAAATCCTTTTCATTATTAATTCATCAACTAGATAAAGCAACCTGTAATTTCCCTTGCATACAATCTTACACCTGTATCTTGCGTTTTCAAAAAACTTTTTTCTACTTTGAACTTGTGATTTTATTTCTTTCTTTATAGGTATTCCTGGACTTACAACCCCTCATTCAGTGACTGTTCAAAGTTACACTGAAACAAGTAACTGATGACCTAATTTCACATTACAACCATTGCAGCATCCCTATGGTCACCAGGATCAAAATTCAGATGTTTTGGCAACTGGCATGTATTTATGTGATCATCTTTTGCAACATTCTGACAAGCAAAGTCAATGGGGAAGCCAGATTCACTTAACAGCCATGTTGCTACATTAACAACTGCAGTGATTCACATAACAACTGTGGTGGGAAAGGTTGTAATATGGGGCAACATTCACTTAACAACTATCTTGCTTGGCAACAGGAATTTTGGGTTCCATTGTGATTGTAAGTCGAGAACTATCCACCAGAATACCAGAAAAACAGAGTTGGAAAGGAGATCTTCTAGTCCAGAGGTGTCAAAATTATGTCGTCATGTTGTCGTCATGTGATGTATTGTGACTTTCCCCCCTGTGCTAAAATGGGTGGACATGGCCAGCACGTAACACATCCAGCTCATGGTCATGAGTTTGACAGTCCTGTTCCAGTCCAACCTTGGAGATCTTCTCATGCAGGAATGTCAAACTCAATTTCATTGAGGGCTGCATCAGAGTTGTGTTTGACCTTGGGGGCTGGGGTGGGTGTGGTCAGCTTGACATCACTTGTGTCAGTGGCACCTGTGGTGTCCCAAGCATTCTGCCAGCGAAAATGGGCTCCTGAGTTCCGTTTTTGGCTGCAACAGCCTCCTGCTGCCCTCTGCTAGTGAAAACAGCTCTGCGGGCCACTCCTTCACTGTTTCCAGGGCAATCCTGTGGGCCAGATCCGGCCTCTGGGCCTTGAGTTTGACACCCCTATTCTAGTCCAACCCCTTGCTTAAATAGGCAACCCTATACCATTTCAGACAAATGGTTGTCCAAAATGCCTGAGACAATTTTGTCTCATGGAAGACAAAAACTATTGTGAAGTTTAATCCATTTTACTGTGTAAAATTTGAAAGGCTATCTTGACCAGCGGCGGGTTTCAAAAAAAATTCCTACCAATTTGGAGAGCTTGCTTCATGCGTGCATGGGCAAGGCTCAAGCACTGCCCTCTGTATCAACACTAGTGAGCTGTGCAGGCATGCCTAACATGTGCACATGCCAAACGTGCATTTCACGTGTGTGCAAAAAGGGCTCAGAGACCGCCTTCTTTATCAACGATGCTGTGCTGCTTTTTAGTTCAGCTGAGGCATGGCAATCCACTCTCCCATGTGAATCAGCTGAGCTAATAAACAACAGAATATAGGAGAGATGAGAGGTAAGAGTGGGGGTGGGGCCAGCCAGAGGTGGTATTTGCCAGTTCTTTGAACCAGTCAAAATTTTCACTACTGGTCTGCCAGAACTGGACAGAACAGGCTGAATACCACCTCTGATCTTGACCATCTGCATCAGATAGGTAGCTTATTTTGCTATTGATCCAGCCTACTGTCTATCTCAGGTAGAAGGTTAGCTGTTTGTATTTATTCAATTTGTATGGCTGGTCATCTCAACAAGGGGCTCATTTTTTATAATCCAAATGTACAGATCCTTTTCCATCAGTATGAATCATCTTATCCATTTGCAAACAAAATAAAAAATTCCTCACAAATACTAAGATTTCATATCTCATGTCCAATTTGAGTCATTAAAGTAATGAATGACTGTCCTGCTGTCTAAATAAAATTAATTTTGTTGAGTCTGGTTTGAATTTACTCTGTGAGTAGCTTCTCTAGTAAGACATGGCTTGGCATTGCATTTGAATTGCTTCCTTTTGAGCTGGTCTGGCTTTCCAATGACTCACTCCTTTGAAATTTGCCTTTTGATTTATCTTTTATGGAAGGCCTTCAGTGGCCTTACTCACTCTTTATGAAGGTCTACTTCACAAGAAAAACATAATGTGTTAATTTGTAATCTTGTTCTTTAATTTCCTCTTCCTTCGTTTGCTTTCTTTGATTAAATCCTGCAATTGCTCTTGAACAAAAAATAATCTTACATTTTGTTTGAAGGAAATTAATAATTTAATCACATTCTGGAGATGGATTGTGGAAGAGTAAATCTGTTTTTGCAACATCAAATTTACATTTTGACCCTCCAGCAGCTTTATAATTCCTAAGAAAGAATTTAAGCAAGCAGATAAATAGTTGCATGCTTTAAATCTTTTATTACATAACATCATCAAAGAGACCCATGAAATCATATAAGCCAAGAGAAGGTGTTGATACCAGGAGGTGTTTTTCTCCATCAAGACTCATGGATTATGAATCCTGGTTTATGTGGAATACACTATTACCTGGATTACCTCAATAAAAACAAACAAAATATTTTGGAATATAGCAAATGGCAGAAATATTGTATAATAGTGAGTCATCTGAAAGGCTAGTGTGGGGACAATCCTTTTTCTACACAGAACCAGGATGATAACAGTTAAGACCATAAAAAAGATCAATGGGAACACTCTTTATCCCAACTGTAGTTCATATGCACCAAGAAATGACTGGACAATGGTGATAATTTTGAAAACTAGGATTGAGTTTGCATAATCCAGTGCTTCTTTTACAAAAAAAAGAAATATATACCTTTGGCACAAATAGGTGTTTTGTTTCAAATAAAGGAATGTGAAGCATGAACATCTAAGAGGCCTGTGGGAAATTAACTGAGAAGATATTAGAAAATGCAAATAAACCTTTCCAACGTTATGAGTAAGCCATATATAACCTCTAATAATTGCAATATACAGACCCAAATCATGGCATAATGAACAAAGCTATCTCCTAATTTAATCTCATGATAAATGCCTCTTCAAATAACAAATGTTGGAACAGTGATGGAAGGTGAATACATTACGAATAAATTGTGCCTTACCATTAGAATCTGGAAAAAAAATTATACAAACAGGGATTGCCCAGGATGTAGAGGAAATATGTAATTCTGCATGTATATTACCTAGCAGTTGAATGAAATAAGCTGAGTTAGCTGGACTTCTAACATGAGTAGCATGGTTGGTGAGTATCATTTGTATATATAGTATGCTGGTCCCAAGCTTTGGCTGACTGGACTGTTGAAACTGTGTTGGAAAAATTCTACTTTACTTCAGCAATGATAAACTTTATCAGATTTTTCACTTGATTCAGTTTAATTATTTGGTCAGTCTACTGAGAACAGATTTCTAAGTCCATTTTTGAAGTTTAGTAAATATTAAATGCCTCAGGAGGTAAATCTGTCTCATCTTTTATAGTGCTATGTGGTGCACTCCTTGCTGTGTCATGTGCTGGTGAACATCATTTTGGCAACACCCTATGATCTTTTCGTCCAGCTTATCTTTAGTCAAAAAATGACATTCTTATCATTCATTTATTAATTAATTAATTCATTCATTCACTCACTCATTCACTGAATTTGTATAGCAGCCCATTTGAGTGTGGCTTTGGGTGGTGAACAATCTTAAATAAAAAACAATTTTCCATTATAAATACAAAATTAAAATGCATAGCATTTATTGATTTGGAAATCAGTGCAAAATTGGTTATTGAAGAATATATGGATGCAACTTACACAGAGAGAGAGAGAGAGAGAGAAAGAGAGAGAGAGAGAGAGAGAGAGAGAGAGAGAGAGAGAGAGAGAGAGCTTTTCTGCCTCAGCATTCACTCTTTGGAACATTTACCCTCTTCCCCCACAGAAAATAGATCACTCTCCTGACCTTAAGACCTTAAGATTGTTATATTGATGAATCCATGACTTCCATTTGCCTGCTTTTTCTGTTTCTCAGTTGTAATTTAGGTTTCTAATTAGGTTTCTAATTTGATTTTAAAGAGATTATTGTGTTTTTTCTGATTTTTTAAAACATTTGATTCTTGGTTCTGTTATTTGGGGTTTTTTTAAACTGTGTGACCCATTCAGTGTTACAAAGATTATATCAGTGGCTATAAAAGTGAATGAATGAATGTCCAACAGACAGGAGATTCTTGAAGAGGTAAGAGTTCAGTCAGTGTTGTATGGAATGAGAACATAGATGCTAAAAGCACATCTCTATTTTCATCTGTGAAATGATAAGAGAATAAAAAGTTTTAAGGGCTTTTGAGGCAAGTGGTTGATAGCACCATAAATAATAATATTAATAAAAATATTGAGAAGTGCTTTGACCTTTTTCTTTCTAAGTAAACATGGAAGAATTGATTGAAAAACTAGAGAGTTCCGAATCGAACTATTTACTCTAACCTTGAGCTTGGTACTACAAAAATTAAGGCTAAATCACTAAACAGGGTTTTACCAAAGACTCATATAGGTCACAGGAATGTGAAATAATATTAGACCAACAGAGCCTAAAATCTTTGGGTGTATTATTCATTCCCACCCTCTGGTTTGCATTCATTTACATTAAAGTAAATAGTTGCATCACTCAGGACTGGTCTCACTATTTGTGATTCTCCTTTTATAAACATTTAGACAAAGTTATTCTTCATGTAACATGTAAAAACATCAGTCTTTCAAAGTGATTTGTTTTTACCTGATAGCACAACATCAATAATTGGCTAAATTCACTTTTGATTTTCTTCTTTACATATTCATGAGCACACCATCTATAAAAATGTGAAATACAGAATGTCTTGTTTTGTTGATGTATGTGAAGAATATATGTCTTTCTCTCTCTCTTGAAATTCTTTTTGATTATTGGGAAGACACAGCCAGACTGTTTGCCAAACAGCCTTTTGTTTGATGAATATTTTCCTTGTCTGGGTCAATCGGTTCTCTTGATTGTTTCCTGCAAATGTTTCGAATGATTTTTGTCCTCAGTACAATTCAGTACATATAAGCATATTTGTTGTAAAGACAGAACAATTAAATTGCTTGCCTCAAAGCTATGTCTTTTCATCATGTCAGTTATTATGAGGTGAGCATAGGGTAGAAGAAACTAAATCACTATTCCCAAGAAAGGAACAATACAATAATATGAATGCAAACATAACATATACTGTATATTTTAACATTGTGAGTCTATAGAAATCTTGTAGAAAACTACATATATTTTCCTGATAAATCTGAAAGAAAATATTTTGGTATAAAAATTCTACATTGAGCATGGAAATTTGAATTAAAACCTTTAAGAACAATAAGAACCCATAAAAACTAAATTAGAACAGAGAAAATGAAAAAAGAACCGAAAAAGTTAAAAGTGCATAAGAAAATAAAAGTAGAAAAATGAGACACAAAGATACAAAAAGCAGCTTCTGATATTTGTCACAGCTATAAATACATTTGTGTTATATTTTAACCTCTCTCTTATTTGTCTCATTATATTATGTCTCTTTTCTTTCAATTTTGTCTAATCATCAAAGCTATAATTGCAAGAGAGCTATTCAATTTTAATGTAGATGGACTCTTTGACCCCTCTTTCAAACCAATGGTCCTCATAGAGGCCATCTATGTTAAAATTAAACGGCTGTCTCTCAACAGAGGGGGAGAGATATGACACCACCTATCTCCTATTTACAACATAGTCCTTTCAGCAGTTCCAAGAAGGTTCCACACCTATTTACACTCTGATTCACCTATTTATACTCTGATTCAGGTGACTCTGAAGGCACAGATAAACCCCCAAGTGGCCTCAATGACCCAGAGAACTAATGACCAATCTTCTGAGTGTTAACAATCAGATGACTGAGAAAAATATAAACGCTTCTATTATAAACCCTTCTAATATAAACGTTTGTACCATTCAGTTAGAGGTGAAAAAGCTTCTTCTTGGATGAGAAGTGAAATGTTTTCAAGAGGGGAAAAAAACCAAAGCTATCCAGTTCCTTTTTTGGAAAAACACTTGTGGGATGACCATGACTGGACAATTAACGATCTCCATATACATAAAATGGAATGCATTGGGTTCATATAAATAATTTTAATTCTTTCTTATAAGCCAAAATTAAATGCAATTGTTACTTTTCAAAAGGATAACTCTTTAGACTAGAATGTCCAAATCTTGTTCGAGCAGCCACACATGAATGGTTGTTCAGATCAAGTCAGAATTTAGACTAACTCAAATCTGGTTTAGCTGATGGCCTAATCAGAAATCAATCAAGGAAAAGGAGTCTGACTGGAAAGAATATACCTTCTTTTGTCCACTCTTTACCAAGCAAAAGTGTGCCCTTTACATGACACTAAGACTTTCTCCAACAAAGCCATTCAGTGACTACAGTGGTTCAGTGACTATCATTAACACAGACAGACTTTATATATAGAGGAGGATGGCTGATGCTAAGAACCATTTGTTCTGAGCCAGAAAATCTAAACATAATATCCAGACAATCTTTCATTTCCATGCTTTCTATTGCTTGTCTCTTATTCCAGCTTTACTTCAAATGTACATAATCTAGAGGTAGTTCTCAACTTAGGACAGTAATTGAACCTGAAATTATGGTCATAAATTATGTCATTCATTAAGTGGGTCATCACATGACTGGTCTGATTTTTATAACATATTTTTGTCATGGTTGTTAAGTAAATGCTGTGGTTGTTATGTGAACATGTATTTTTTTTCAGGAAATAGGAAATAAATGCTGTGGTTTCTGACAAAAAATCTATTGTAAATTGTCATCATGTGACCATTGGATGTCCATAAATGTGGGCTGGTTGCTGAGCTCCACAAATTTGAATCTCAATCAGAAGTACCATTTTGGGGGTCCATAATAACTTTGAGTGATTGCTAAGTGGCCAGTCATAAGTCGAGAACTACCAGTCATGCTAGTATTAAAATGGTGCTTACCAATGATGAAGATAGCTCAGCTTTTGCTTCAGATTCATATAGTTCTTTTAAATGTAGTTGATAAACTAAAATTTATCTGGGAATGGGACTCACAAACAGCAATGTAATCTACAAGATCAATTGCAACACCAAGTCTATATGAGGCAAACAGGATGACAACTGAAAACAAGAATCCATGAATACCAATTAGCAGTCAACCGACACAACCACAAATCTCTGATCTTGACTCACATTGACTCACTGAGCAACACCAAGTCGACTGGGATGGAACAAAACTCATTAGTCATGCCATCACACACCACACGCATGAATTTGTCAAAGCCTGGTATTCAACAAATGGGTCAATCAACAAACATATCAATTTGAAATCAGCCTACAAGCCCATAAGGAGTTAGATCAATTGAGCAACCAATGACGGCATTATCTATCTCTTTATTGGGATACCTTGGCAGGATGTCACCAGCCGATCATATGACCAACTGACCAAGTAACCACATAAGAGCCTGGTTGGTGCACTGCTTAAGGTCTGGTCCCACTGCACTTATGGATGCAAAGAGGATGTAAAATGTTAAAAAAAGCTTGCCATCCGTTGGAAAACGTTATGCATCCATTGTGTACTCATTGCATATGTGTTTCATATGCTCTATCCGTTGAGCATCCGTCCACTGCGATTTCATCCATGCAAGAAGTTTGAGCTGCACAAAACTTTGTGAACGGATGAACTTTCCGCCATGTACGATGTAAATCCACGACATATGAGCAACAAACGTTCTATGTCCATTATCATCCATTAAACATCCGCTGTATCCTTTCTGCATCCTCTGGGCATCCTCGCAACTCACATCCACTGCAGCTGAAAATGGAAAGAGGGAGGAAAGAAAAGGTACATGGAACGTCTATACATCGTTAGTAGCACTGAAATAGAAAGGATGCGCAGTGAACGGTTTGCATCTGATATACATCTGCGCGATATCCCCTTTCTTTCCTTTAGGCATACATGATGCATCCACTTCATTCACTATGTGTCCACTTCGCAATTATTCCCCAGAACCCCTTCGGAGGTGTCATCCGTTTCCATCTGCTGTCATCCACTAGGCTTCCTATGAACATCCGTTTAACATCCCCGCTACATACTACCCACGTCCATTCTTTTCCGTTCTTTTCTGTTCTGTTTATCAAATTTTCGCCACTTTCTGGAGTGGATGACAACAGATGGAGCCACCCCCCAAATTTTGCTCATCCGCTGTGTCCTTTATGCATATGTTTTGCGTCCGTCGGCCAGTGGGACCGGGCCTTAATAGAGTGCTGTACTGCAAGCTACTTCTGCTGCAGGCAGCTGCCTGCAATTTGGCAGATCAAATCTCACCAGATTCAAGGTTGACTCAGCCTTCCATCCTTCTGAGGTGGGTAAAATGAGGACCCAGATTGTTGGGGACAATATGCTGACTCTGTAAAAACTGCTTACAGAGGGCTGTAAAGCACTATAAAGCGGTATATAAGTCTAAGTGCTATTGCTATTGTTAAGATCAATATAAGCAGAACTCCAAGCTGTCTTTCCAATGGCATTTTATTTGTTTTTTTAAGAAATGGGTACTTTGTTTTTCTGCACCTCATTTCCAAGCAGGCTAATGGATGGTTATCTGTAGAAAAGTGATAAGTGAGTGTATATGTATAATGAAGAACAAGAGAACAGAAATTAAATCATGGCTTCAGACAAAAGGTAATAGTTCCATTTTTTTAAAAAGGCTAGAGTATATAATCTAAGTTGGAGTTAGAGTAACAATTTTAGAGGGTCTGCTGTTATGCTTGTTTAGCAAGGTCAATTAAAAGTCTAAGCTCTTTGTTAAGCTTGATTAATTTTATTGTATGTATGTGGCTTAATAAGTTGTATGGCTCAATATACTTTGCACACTCAGAAACAATAAATTGTATTCATCATATTTAACTGGAATTGCATTATCACCCCTCTCTCACTCTCAACATGGGGAGACTAGTTAGAACATGGGTGTCAAACTCAATTGCATCACGTGATGCATTGCAACATTTTTTGCCTTTATGCAGCCAGGGTGGGCGTGGCCTACGTGTGATGCATCTGACCCGTGGGCTGCCAGTTTGACACCCCCTGAGTTAGAATATAGTTGCAATCATTTCCAACTTGATATCCTCCATTCATATTAAGGTTGAGGTCCAAGAATTGAGATCCCAAGCAGGATGGTGTTTGGCTTAGAATTTGGGAAGGTGCTCAGCACACATTGATGGCATCAGGTTAAGGCTACTTATCAAAAAGTTTTAGGGAGAACAAGATTTACAGGGCCATGTAGAGCAGCACTAAAAACTTGATAGCCTGGATTGGATTTTGTTTTGACTATGGCAACTTCATGCTGCAAGGCATATATAATATATCTATGTTGGGATTAATGACTATTTTCTCTTTCCTCTGTTTTCCAACTAGGAAAAGTTAAACAATGGGTCTCTTCTTACAGAAGGAAAAAAGTCTGTTACAGGATTGCTTCCTATTTTGAACAAACAAAGCCAAAGGTTCTTAAAATAATCAGTTACCCTCAACAGACATAAAGTCCCCATAGATTAAATAGAGATATTGTGCAGAAATACCAGGAGCAAAAGCAATAAAGGGAGAAATTATAGTAGGACTTTTCCTCAAATTCTGCTGCCTCTCTAAATCAGTAAATTACTTTTGGTGCACAGCTGCAGAAGAATGAGAAAAGACACCATGATGCTGCACTCACATATAAAAGGGGGTGGGTGGAACTTGCATTGTGATGGGACAGTGCTCCTTGCATCATTTTGATAAAAGCCTCAAACCTGCACATGCCACTAAAAAAGAGCTATGTCTAAAGACAGAGGTTCTAAAGAAGAGGCATGTTAAGAACTGCAATAGGTTAGGTACAGACAAGTAGGACTCCCTGATGATGAGTATTTCTGTCAATATCTCTGTGTTAGATGTAGTTTTCATTCATTGATCCTGTCAACAGCCTCTAGATAGTTTATAACAATTCTGTAATACCTGGTATGACTGGGAATCCAAAGATCCACAAAGAAGTTGATTGAAATCAGAGGGCTAGAGCAGTAAATCATTGTTGGATATAGCAGACCCCCTTCTCTGTAATTGGAATTGGGCTTTGCAGGAGAATGGTTTCAGTGGTTATTTTGTCAAGCTCAATTTCTATAGGGCACAGAATTTTGGAAACCTTTGATCTAGAAGAGGGGCTGTACAATAAAAATAATGTGGGCTATTCCTAAACCCTAAACATTGAAAATGAAGTACATTGTCTGGGTTGGTCATGAAAGGTGGCTGTTACCTTGCCTTAATACCAGCATACAATTATGGCAGCCTGCCCTAACTGGTATCCAAAGATTCATTTGATTAAACGTATCAGAATTCCCAACCAGTCACTCAGTTTCATCATAGGAATGGCTCCTACATTTCATCTTAAGATTGTGACCATATAGTGGGTTTTAGGAGTTCAGTATTGTTAAAAGTTTTTCCTCTGCTTTCAGCTTCATAAACTTTCCCAATTGATCATGATATCTCCACAACCTTCCACATTTTGGAAGCCTTTAAATAAAAGGTGCTTCCTATTTACTTAAAATAGCTACCTATGCTTGTTTATAAGATGTGCATAATATGTGGATGCTATTTTTCCTTCATTCTTTTATTATAGTCAGTTGAATAATCCTGTCCACAAATAAGCAACAATGTGCTGCAAATTTCTAAACTCTGCCACTCCCAGAAAACTAATTTACATTTTTTTATTTTCTCAGGGTGGATGAAACCCTGTCTTTATGAGCATTTGAGTTTCTCACTGCAGGGACTGCTTTGTCTGCTCTCCTGCCTCCCATTTTTTAACTTAGCCAGCATTTCAGACCAATATTCAGCTCAACAAAGGAAAATCATCAAATGTAATTTTGCTAGAATGCAATTTTCAAAGATTTTGGGTGCCCTCCAACACAGGATTTTCTGGGATAACACAAATTTCTCTGTAACTCAATTTCAGTATTCTATAAATGTTCATTGTAGTAAATCATGCTGAACTGAAGGCTTTTGAGGTTTCTTGATGTAGTGGTCAATAGTTTTGGAAGTCAACCTTCCTTTGAAACAACAGTACATCCATTCCCACAGCAACCTATTAAGTAGATTGTTTTACTAATCATTAGACAAATGCACACAATCTAATGTCAATAAAGTATTAAGGCACTGTCACACTGCCCAATGGATGCAAAACGGACACAACGGATGAGCAAAATGTTCCATCCGTTGTTATCCGCTCTCAAAAGGGGCAAAAATTTGCATAACCGGAGTGGATAACACGGACGGGGGGAGGACGCAGGGCAGATGGAAAGCAGATGCGGAACGGAAGCCCAGCGGATGGAAGCAGATGGGAACAGATGGCACATCCGCTAGGCTTCCAGAAGACCTCAGCAAAGCGGACGCGGAACGGATGAAGCGGATGCAGAGCAGATGCACAGCAGATGAAGCGGATGCAGAGCGGAAGCCTAGCAGATGCAGAGAGGAAGCCTAGCGGATGCCGAGCGTTAATTGCGCATGCGGGGAGGATGCATTGCGTCAGCCCCGTGGATATAACAGAAGCAGCTCAGAAGCAGGTCACCATTCAGAGGAAAGACCTGCTTCCAGACACATCGACTGCCTTGCCTGTCCTGCCTGCACGTCTGCCTGCATGTCTGCCTGCATGTCTGCCTGCAAGCCTTGCTGCCAGCCTTGCTGCCAGCCTTGCTACCAGCCTCCCTGCCAGCCTCCCTGCCAGCCTTGCTGTCTGCCTGCCTGCCAGCCTTGCTGTCTGCCTGCCTGCCAGCCTTGCTGTCTGCCTGCCTGCCAGCCTTGCTGCCAGCCTCCCTGCCAGCCTTGCTGTCTGCCTGCCTGCCAGCCTTGCTGCCAGCCTCCCTGCCAGCCTTGCTGTCTGCCTGCCTGCCAGCCTTGCTGCCAGCCAGTCTACCTGCCAGCCTTGCTGCCTGCCTGCCTGCCAGCCTTGGTGCATGCCTACCTGCCAGCCTTGGTGCTTGCCTCCCTGCCAGCCTTCCTGCCACCCTTGGTTCCTGCCAGCCTCCCTGCCAGTCAGCAACCCAACAACCATGCTGAAGCACAGCAAGCCTCAGCCATCTGCTGCCAGCCCTTGCAAGAGGGACAGGACTACCATCCCGCCCCCTGGCCCTCACTCTGGTTCTGCTGGGGCTTCTGCAGCACGGGCTCGTTCTTCTGGGGCTGGTGCTTCTGCTGCTTCTGCTTCTGGAGGAGCTGATGACAAGCACTCCAGCACCAGCCACCTCCACAGCACCTGCACCCTTCACCCCTGAGACTGAGCGAACAAGAGGAGTGCCAGACACTCATTTTTGTCTTATAACTTGTTGTTAATAAAGTCTATCTTTGATTCACACACTTGCTTCATTTCTTTTTTTGAATAAAGTCTTGCTGGAAACTTTTAGAAATGGTTTAAGCCTTTGCATGCTTGTGGGATGGGTTAAGATAGCAGTGGGATGGGTTGAGATAGCAGTGGGATGGGCAGGGATACGTTTGGGATGGGTAATAGCTGTGGGATAGATAAACCTCCAGTGCAAACATAGTGGGACTGTATGGTCCACCCTCCCAGGTGCCAAACCTATGGCCCTTTATTATCAATAACAATATAATCAATCATCCACACATGTCAACATAAACACAACTCTTTATTAAATGCCCTGTTCATTGTAGGGCCACTCAACATACATGGCCCAATCTCATCAGTGTGATGAGACAGGCTGAAGGAAGCATCCATTAAGCATCTATCATCCTGTCTTGTCACTCCACCGCTTCAGCTGGGGAGTTGCACCAGCATTTCAGGAGGTTGCGCTGCTTCTTCCCTTCACGTGAGGCTCTGTTGGGGCCTTGCACATCCTCAGTGTCTATCAGGTTTCGCCCTTGCCTCCATTCCCCAGGCTCCATGTCCCCATTGCCTTGCTGGAGGTCCACGAGCCTGTTCTGCAAGACTGGGTAGCGGGTGCACATGAGATTGTGCAGGATGCAGCAAACTTCCATGATCCTCCTCACGGTCTCTGGGCGATGCTGCATGGTGGTGAGAAGTACCTGGAACCTGTTGGCTAGGATGCCAAAGGCGTTCTCCACCACCTGCCTTGCCCTGGACAGCCTGTAGTTGAAGATCCTCTCTTCACGGGTGAGGAGTCTGGAAGTGTAGGGCTTCATGAGGTAGGTTGTGAGGGAGAAGGCGTCATCCCCCACGATGAAGTAGGGCACATCTTGTGTGTCGTTGGGTAGGGGTTCTGGATCTGGGAAGCCCACCATGAGGTTGCTTTCCAGTTCCTCCTTGAGATGACTGGTGTTGTATACCTGGGCATCTGAAGATGACCCGTTGCCTGAAGCATCGATGTACATGAACTTGTAGTCAGCATCGACCATGGCAAAGAGGATGATGCTGAAGAAGCCCTTGTAGTTGAAATAAGTGGACCCCAACTTGGCTGGCCACGTGCTTGCCATCGATGGCTCCAACGGTGTGTGGGAAGTTCCACCTCTGATACCACTGCTCTGCAACTTTCTTCCATCCTTCATCAGTGGAGGGGCACTGGAGGAGCTCCTGCAGGTATTCTTCGCTGATGGCCTGCACCACTTCTCTGACCACAATGCTGATGGTGTTGGGTGGCACCCTCCAGCCGTACTGCATGCTCCTGTAAGTGGTCCCTGAGGCCTGGTGGCGCAGAGTGAGTGCCACCTTGAGCCCAGGTTCCAGGCTGGGCCGGAAGCTGGTGTTTGTCTTGGTCAACCTGGGTGTCAGGCGCTGCACAAGTTCATCAAACATGGCTGGAGGCATCCTCATGAAGTTCTGGAATGCCCGAGTGTCTTCGCTCCTGAGCTCCACCATCAGCTTGTTGTACAGTTCGTCCTCTGCTCTTCTGGTGAACCATCTTTGCACCCAGACGCTTCTTGGCCGCCCCTTTTTCTTCCCGTAGTAGAGTTCACAGAGCCTGTAGATGGCTTCGCACTGTTGCAGAAGGATGGTGGCTGCCAAATGGACTGTGTTATGATCCACGGTGGACATGACTAGATGCTGTGGAAGAGGAAGAGGAAGATGAAGGCTGCAGAGGTCTGCACCGCAGGGCTGCTGTTCTGAAAGTGAGATCCAGATGTGTTGTTCCCCCTTTTTATAGGCAGTATAGGTGTCCCTTTGCATCCTCTAGGCATCCTCTAGGTATCCTCTAGGCATCCTGTAGACATCCTTAATATCCAAGATAGGTCCCCTCTGCAAACGTTTTTTCCATTTTAAACACTTTGTTTCCATGCTGCATCCGTTCTGCATCTGTTCTGCGTCCGTTCCGCTTCCTCCCTGTGTCCGAGCGGATGCGAGTTGTGCGGACGCACAGCGGAAGCCTAGCGGATATAGCGGATGCGTAACGGATGCGTAACGGATGCGTAGTGGATGCAGAACGGACGAATTGGATACATTTTCCGCACAAAAGTTTTGGGCAGCTCAAAACTTTCTGAGCAGATGAAACATCAATAGACAGATGCTGGACTGATAGAGAGGAAGCAAAACGGAGGCAGTGAGTACATCGCGTTAACCAACGGATGGCAAGCTTTTTTGTCCATTTTACATCCTCTTTGCATCTGTTGGTGCAGTGTGACAGGGGCTTTAATTTCATTTATAAATCACCAAAATCATAAGGACTTGGCAAGGGTTTGCAATCATAAAAAATATGCTTTCAGTGTGTGTGTGTATGCGTACGCAGTCTGTAAAGGGATGATAAAACTGTGTATGCCTTCCTGTTTTGAGCTTCCCCAAAGACGGACCACTGACCTCGATCATGCCTGGCTTTGGTTTGTGCTTTGGCATCAGAGAGCCCCAATCCTTTAGATTCGGGGCACAAGCTACCTCGTTGAGGTGGCAGAGGAAGGGGAGCCCATCAGCTGGGTAGAAGGGAGTCACAAATCCCTTCCCTGGATTGGCAATTGCTCCCTCCTGAAGACGCCTGAAATTGTGGTCTAAAATGGCCACCCTGAAGGGGTGGAGATTAGACTGGAAGAAGATTGTGCAGGAGAGAGAGAAAGAAGTGAACAGCAGGAGGAACGGGATGAAATAATCAAATGGAAGAAACCCCCAGTATTAACATTTCAAAGAATCTTTAAGAAAGGATCTAAGTGGTGAAGAGAAAGAGAAAAAAAAAGGTGTGAATTGCTTTCGATAGCATCGGGGCTTCGAAACTGCAAAAGGTAGAAGCTGGAGAAGGAACTATATAATCAATTTGGATAAGTATACTTTGATTTTATATTGGCACTAATAAAGCTGAACTATAGACTGTTAAAGAGGAAATTTAATATCAACTGGATTTGATCTTTTTCTTGTTAGAAAATTGTAGTTTAAAAAGTTCTGAATAATAGAAAAGAAAAAAGAAAAGAGGGGGTGAAGACTTAGCATTATAAAGAGTGCCATCTCAGTTAAGCCCCAGTCCCACTGCACTTATGGATGCAAAGAGGATGTAAAACGTTAAAAAAAGCTTGCCATCTGTTGAAAAATGCTATGCATCCGTTATGTACTCACTCCATACGTGTTTCATACGCTCTATCCGTCGAGCATCCGTCCACTGAGATTTCATCTGTGCAAGAAGTTTTGAGCTGCACAAAACTTTGTGAATGGATGAACTTTCCGCCGTGTACGATGTAAATCCGCGACATATGAGCAACAAACGTGCTATGTCCATTATCATCCATTAAACGTCCGCTGTATCCACTTTGCATCCTCTGGCCATCCCCTCAACTCACATCCGCTGCAGCTGAAAATGGAAAGAGGGAGGAAACGAAAGGCACACGGAACGTCTATACAGCGTTTGTAGCACGGAAATAGAAAGGATGCAAGCGTATGCATTTCGAATATAAAGGATTAAAACGCACAAAACATTTGTATCTGGGATGTATCTCGGATATTTAGGATGTCTGCAGTATGTCTAGAGTATGTAGAAGGACACCGAGCGGACTACCGATATTTCCCATAAAAAGAGGGAGAAAATCATCTGGATCTCAGTATGAGTCCAGCAGCCGTGGTGTACAGATCTCTTCACCCTTGGTCTTGGTCTTCCACATCATCAATTGTTCTCCACCATGGATCATGACACAGTCCGTATGATAGCTGCGCTCATTTATCACCAGAATCAAAACCTGTTCAGACTGTTTCACCTTTTATACAGAAGGAGAAGGAGACGTCCAAGAGCTGTGTGGGTCCGAGGATGGATCGTGAGAAGAATGGAGTTTGGACTGCATGACCAGTTGATGGTGGAGCTGAGGAATGAAGACCCTCGTGCATTCCATCACTTCATGAGGATGCCACCAGCCATGTTTGACGAAGTTGTAGAGCATCTAAGACCTAGGTTGACCAAGCCTAGCACCAACTTCCATCCCAACCTGGACCCTGGACTGAAGGTGGCACTGACTCTGCGGCACCTGGCCTCTGGAACCACTTACAGAAACAAGCAGTATGCGTGGAGGGTGCCACACAACAGCATCAGCAAAGTGGTCAGAGAAGTGGTGCAGGCCATCATCGAAGAATATGTGGAGGAACTCCTCAACTGCCCCACCACTGAACAAGGCTGGAGAAAACTTTCAGAAGAGTGGTATCAGAGGTGGAACTTTCCCCACACTGTTGGAGCCATAGATGGGAAGCATGTGGCCTGCAAAGCTCCAGCCAACTCAGGGTCCACTTATTACAACTACAGGGGCTTCTTCAGTATCATTCTCTTTGCCATGGTTGATGCTGACAACAAGTCCAACTACATCAATGCTTCAGGCAACGGGTCTGCTTCAGATGGCCAGGTATACAACGCAAGTGACCTCAAGGATGGGCTGGAACGCAACCTCATCATGGGTTTTCCAGATCCAGACCCCCTACCCAATGACACATAAGATGTGCCCTACTTCATCGTGGGTGATGACACGTTTTCCCTCAGAACCTACCTCATGAAGCCATACAGTTCAAGAAACCTCACCCATGAAGAGAGGATCTTCAACTACAGACTGTCCAGGGCAAGACGGGTGATGGAGAATGCCTTTGGCATCCTGGCCAACAGGTTCCAGATACTTCTCACCACCATGAAGCCTGAGCCACAGAGTGTGAGGAGCATCGTGGAAGCTTGCTGCATCCTGCACAATCTCATGCGCAACTGCTACCCAGTGTTGCAAAACAGGCTTGTGGACTTCCAACAAGGGAATGGGGACATGGAGCCTGGTGAATGGAGGCAAGGACGAAACCTGATAGACACTGTGGATGTATAAGGCCCCAATAGAGCTTCACGTGAAGGGAAGAAGCAGCGCAACCTCCTGAGACACTGATGCAATTCCCCAGCTGGAGCAGTGGAGTGACAAGACAGGATGATAGATGATTAATGGATGCTTCCTTGAGGCTGTTGCATAACACTGATGAGATTGTGCCATGTATGTTGAGTGGTCCTACAATGAATAGGGCATTAATAATGAGCTTTGTTTATTTTGAAATGTGTTGATCAATGAATAAATTGTTATTGATAAAAAAGGTCCATATGTGTGGCAGCTGGGATGGTGGACCGTAAAGTCCCACTATACTTACACTGGAGATTTATCAATCCCACAACTATCCTTATCTATCCCACAAGCATGCAAAGGCTTAACCATTTTTTCAAAGTTTTCACCAACACTTTATTAAGTAAAAAAAATGAACCAAGTGTCTTAAGCAAAGATAACCTTTATTAACTTTAAAGATAAACTTTATTAACTTTATGACTTTATTAAATAAGCAAAATAAACCAAGTAAACTGTCTTAAGTGTGTTAAGCAAAGATGACCTTTGTTAACTTTCTTAGGTAAACTTTATGACTTTATTAAAAAAGCAAAATGAACCAAGTAAAATGTCTTAAGTAAAGATAAACTTAACAAGTAAACAACTCAGTCTCTGACACTATTCTCAGTCACTCTGAGTCATGTCCATGGTCTCAGCTGTTAAGCGGGCAGGGACTGTGGAGGTGGCTGTGACTTGAGTGCTGGTCTGAGGCACTATTGGAGTGCTTGGCCCCGAGGGTACAACAGGGGATGGTGTGTTCAGGAAGCTGTCCGAGAGCTGACTCAGTCCCGTGAGGTTGAGAGGCCCTTCATCAAGGACTTGAGATGTCAGGTCCAATACTGATGACAGATTGTCCATTGACGGGCTTGGCTGTGAGGTGGAGGATGGAGGAGTGTAGTGGGGCTGTCTGGTCTGCAGCTGGGTGAGGAGTGGCATCTGTGCCATGCAATGAACCTGGGCCTGGACTGGGAAGGTCTGTTTTTGCTGTGGGAAATCTTGGTAGTTGTAGCCTTGGTAGGTAAGGGGCTGTTGAAAGCCGTGGAAGGGCTGTGACATCGCCTGGAGTGGAGGAGCAGACCTGGACTGGGTAGGAGCAGCTTCAGCTGGGCCTTGAGGGTTGTGCAAAAGTGCTGTGATCTTCTGCTTCCTCACCTCATTCTGGGCCTGGGCCGGTCCCTCAGGGTCTGACTCACGTAGGTGATGAAGGTGTTCCAGCCCGAGGATGCTCTGTCCAAGTGGACCAGCTGAGAGAGAAGTTCTGTCCTGGTCTTCATTGTGTCCCTGATTTCCAACAGCACACTGTGGTTCTGGCCCTCCAGTCTGCCTCTCTGCCTGCATCCTCTGGAGCTGGGGGTGGGGGTGGGGGTGGGTTGTCCTCTGGTGGCTGCTGCTTCTTCCTCCATTTGTGACAGCAGGGGGTCATCCCCCATGGGATCCTCCAAGTCTGCCGGCATGGGGTGCAGCTGTCGGGGGGGGTCTCTGCCGTGGGGCCCTCTGAAAACCCCTGCCTGGACAGGGTAGCTGGCTCCTGGCTGGAAGAGGACTGGCTGACTGTGAGCTATCTGAGGGAGAGGGGTGTCAAAGGGGCTGCTCCTCGGTGGTGGATCTCACCCTCCAGGAAACTGCACTTGGCTATGATGTACATCTCCCGGTCAGTGAGCTTGACAGCGGCCTGCCCAGATTTCTTGAGGTGTAGCTTGCCATACCAGGTATGCATGTGCTTCCACCATCCAAGGAGTACTTCTGCAGTGTACCCCAGGCTCTCTGCCTTATCTCTCCGAGCTGCCTGCTTCTTCTTGGTGTCGCGATAGAGTCTGTGGCCCTTTTTCCTGAGGTACTCGTTCTCCCTCAGCCATTCCGGCACCTCATCCTCATGCTGCTTGGGAACAGTGTACAGTTTCCTCTCTTTCTTCTCCTTCCCTTGCCTCTTCCTCCCTCTGGCAGGGGCTTCAGCAGGGCCTTCAGGGGCTTGAGCAGCAGGGCCTTCAGGGGCTTGAGCAGCAGGACCTTCAGGGGCTGGAGCAGCAGGGCCTTCAGGGGCTGGAGCAGCAGGGCCTTCATGGGCTTCAGCAGCAGGGCCTTCAGCAGCAGGACTTTGAGGGCCTTGGGGCTGGTCCACCACAGTAGCAGCAGCAGCAGCAGGTTCAGAGTCAGTGCCAGGGGGTGGGATGCTGATTATGTCCTTCTTGCCAGGGATTGTACGAATAGGCATGGGCTTCCTCTTCTTGTCTGACTGACGAACCATGGTGTTCCTGCTAGATGTATGTGGCAGCACGTCTTTCCCCTGTATGCTGACTGCATGCGTGCTGCATCCTTTTATCTCCACGGAGCTGACACAATTCATACTCCCCGCATGCGCAGTGAACGCTTTGCATCCGATATACATCCGCGCAGCATCCCCTTTGTTTCCTATAGGTGTCCATGATGCATCCGCTTCATCCGCTATGCATCCACCCCTTCCACTATGCGTCCGCTTCGAAATTATCCCCCGTAACCCCTTCGGAGGTGTCATCCGCTTCCATCCGCTTTCATCCACTAGGCTTCCTATGAACATCCGTTTAACATCCCCGCTACATACTACCCATGTCCGTTCTTTTCCATTCTTTTCCATTCTGTTTATGCAAATATTTGCCAATTTTTGGAGTGGATGACAATGGATGGAGCCACCCCCGAAATTTTGCTCATCCGCTGTGTCCTTTATGCATATGTTTTGCATCCGTCCGCCAGTGGGACCTAGCCTTTAAACTCAACTTGTTTTTCTTTTAAAAAACTCTTGTTTCTTGAAACTGCATGGAAACTGATACATTAAAGCAAGAACTTTGAAGAATTGAAACATTGTAACAAAGAAAGAATTAGGAAGATTCTGCCTTTGGATTAGTTGCTGATTCTGACATGAATATGGCTCTGGGTTAGCGGAGACTTAAAATCTTGAAAGGAAAAAACATTGACTGTTGGAAATAAATTTTAAAGTTATTATTTAGATTAAACTGTGAAGCAGAAAGTTGTAAAATGGTGATTTCTCTTCTGGCATTAAAAATGGAACTCAGAAAAATGAAAGAAACACTACAAGAACAAAGTGAATCGCTGGGTTTTGCTTTAAAATTTATTGAAAATGCGACAGCAGAATAATAATAACAAAGACAAAAGGCAGAAGAGGAGGTGGAGCAAATCATAGAAGAGACCATCTTTAGTGATCATTGAAAACCAAAAATTCTTGAAAGAAAGAAGAAAAGAGTTGGAAATAAATACAGGAGATTTAAGAAATTAAATAAAAAGTGGAATATCTGAAAAATAAAAAAAGGGAAAAAGAGTCAGCAGAAGTTCAAAGGGTAAAAGGAAGCTATAAATAGAGAGAGGGATAAAAACTGGAGTGAAAGAACAAAGGAGAAAAGACAGGGGGAAAGAAGGGACAAGAAACAGAATTTGGAAACAAAGAAATATGGGAATTGTAAAAAAATAGGGAAATCCTTAATTGGACATAGAAATAATGATTATTATATAGAAAGGGGGTGATTATTATATAGAAAGAAGATTCTGCAAGGTATTGAGGGGTAATATCAATAAATTTATAGTTACAAAATAGGGACATATAGACTGACTAGATGGAAAAACAGAATTGTTATTTTTTGGATAAGGGAATCTAATGCTCTTCCTCTTTATATTGAGATATAATTGTAACAAATAATGGAATAAGTATATTAGATATATTGTAATATTTTTAAGATTGGAATGTTAGCTTTTTTGGTTTAAATACAAATGGAATAATTAATGGAATATGTGTATTAAATATATGGAAATAAATGAAATGATATAGGAGAAGAGCTGAAATGGAATTAATTGTAGGGTTTAGGATTGTTTTAATGTTTGAATAAGTAGATTAATATGTCCTTTTTTTGGGGGGGAGAATTTAATGAAATTTAAAAGGAGAAAAATCTTGCAGAATCTGATTTATATATGCTATGTAGTTTTAAAGGGATTATTAAGTTTAATGTTTTATGTAATAATGTTAAATGTTTTCACGAGATTTAAAAGGGGTGAAAATAAATGAACTTATAACTTAGAGGTGGCACACTTATATTGAGATTTCAGGGGGGAAACCAATTTATAGAAGAAGTGTCTTTTTTAAATTAGAATTTAAAATGAAATATATAAATGTGACAGTTAAAAGTACAAAAGTATAATGGTTATGAAGTTATCATAAGTGAATTAAATAATGAGATAAATATTTGGAATAATACAATAAAATAGAAAATCTATAAAAGCACTGTTAAGATAAGGAATTGGAAATAAAAAATGAATATATAACCATGGTCATATTTATATGTATAGGTGAAATCTGTAATCATGCTGTTCACTAAAAAGATATGTTAAAATATGGAAAACTGGAAACCGGAAGATAGCTGTCTGGTGTGTGCATGCCTGTTTTGGCTGGGTTTTTGGCCATTTTCAGGCTGTTTTTTTGGTCCTTTTTCAGGCCAAAAACAGCCTGAAAATGGCCTGAAAAGGGCCTAAAAAACAGTCTGTTTTTTGGGCTTTTGGGGGCCATTTTCTGGGGCTCTGGCACTGCAAAGACCAGCTGTCTGGTGCGCATGTGCACACCAGAAACCAGAAGAACAGCTGGTGATGGCACACGTGCCCACAGAGAGGGCTCTGCATGCCACTTCTGGCACGCATGCCATAGGTTCGCCATTACGGATATACACAGGAGTGGGATTCAAAAATTTTAACAACCGGTTCTGTGGGCGTGGCTTAGGTGGTGGGAGTGGCTTGGTGGTCATGTGATTGGGTGGAAATGGCTTGGTGTTATTGGCTGGGTGTGGCCAACTCAATATTACTCACCTTGAGGACACATCTCCTCACCTGGCCTCTCATGACTGTGGGGATGCTGCAACAGTCGTAAGTGTGAAAAATGGTCATAAGTCACTTTTTTCAGTGCCATTGTAACTTTGAATGGTCACTCCACACAAAGCAAAGGAAGGGAAAAAAAACTCCAGAGAAATTCCAGAGACAGGAAGTCTAGTCCTGTCAAGAACGTAATAAGGTTAACAGAGAGGCAGTTTCTGTAAGCAACACCAGAATGTTTCCTTCTTGCCTTCCTCAGAGGATTAGGCCAGTCATTTCTTCTAACAACCAGTTCTTCGAACAGCTTAGAATGTTAACAACTGGTTCTAACAAATAGGTGCGAACTGGTAGAATCCCACCTCTGGGTATACACAATGGATAATCACTTTAAAACACTGAGTTCACAAGAGTAAACAGTGGTTGGCATTCCTATCTTTCAATTACTATCTAGTTCAAACAGATTTTGTAAAAACATCTTTATAAGAACTACAAATCAAAGCTAATTGCAAATTATATATTTGAGAGTGCTCCATCACTGGAGATTTTCAAGGAGACTCTGGATAGCCATTTGTCCAGAATGATATAGGGCCATGGTGGTGAACCTATGGCATGCGTGCCGGAAGTAGCACGCAGAGCCATTACTGATGGCACATAAGCACTCGCCCAGAAAAGTGTACTGTGCATGCATGTGTGCTGCCTGCCCGCCAACTGATTGTCGGGTATCTGGTGCACATGTGCAGGGGTGCGGCGATGTGCAGGAGACACATGTGCCTGCACAGAAGCATGCAGTGCATGTGGGGGGGGTGCATGCATGTGCAGGAGGCATGGGGGGGGGGGCTTGAGCGCATTGCCTTTTGGCAAGCGTGCATGCAATTATCAGCACGGGAGCCTAAAAAGATTAGCCACCACTGATATAGAGTCTGCTCAATAGTGGTATTCAAATTTTTTTACCACTGGTTCTGTGAGCATAGCTTGGAGGGCATGGTGTGGCTTGGGGTGTGTGGCTTGGTGGGCGTGGCAGGGGAAGGATACTGTAAAAAACCCATTCCCTCCTCATCCCACAAACCTGCTTTCCAGCTCAGTTCTCCTGTTCAGGGCAACAAAAGAAGATGCAGCCGATCAGCTGGGACTCAGGAGGCAGAGAATAGATGGGGGCAGGGTCAGTCGGAGATGGTATTTGCTGGTTGTCTGAACTACTCAAAATTTCCGCTACTGGTTCTCCCGAACGTGTCAGAACTGGCTGAATACCACCTCTGGGTCTCCTGCTTGAGCAGGGGTTTGAACTAGAAAATCTCCAAATTCTCTTTCAATCATATTACTAAATCAAGATTAAATTGAAAAGGCATGAAAATAAACAATTATAATTCAGTTTTTAAACAATTAATGAAATATTTACCACATGGAATCATATTGTCCAGTGTTTTAACTTTATTTATAGGCAGACATATTGCATCATCATGCTAACTTTTGATAAATGGTACATAAGTGTCTTTTCCAGAACAGATGAAGATTCTTTTTGGCAATAAACTAAGCACAGTAGGTCAAAATACCTTTATAAATAGACAATTTCCAGATGTTTAGAAAATAATTAAGAAACATATTAACATCTTTAAATATTAATTTCCAACACCTGGTTTATAAAAATAAGACTATCCAACCAATAAGAGCTAACAAGGAACCAAAGGATGTAAACTGTCATAACTTTACATTTATTATGTCTCTATTATAAAAAAAAGATTGACAATTAATTTTTTTGAGCATCCATTAAGGAGGCCAATATACCTGAAAAAGAATTGTTTAGTGTATTAACCTGCACTTTAAGATCATAAGAAAAACATTTAATGCTTCTTGAGAAACATATTTAGTATGTCCTGAAACTTGGGATCAAGTGATTTGTGGAAACTACAGTTCTCTATTCCATTTGTAAATGGTTGATATTTATTTTAGTGTATGCTTTAACTTGTCAATAAAACAGAGTTGTTGATTTTTTAGCTTCTAATGCATTCAAAGCCACAGGGTGAACCAATTGAGCCAATGTGTCTTAGCCAAGCAATCATAACAAATGGTTTAAATGGGTACACTGCAATTTAATTATTTTTGGCAGATTTTTCTTCTTCTTGAAAACTTCCAAACATTTGAAGCAATCATTTCTAACTAGATGATTAAGGGTACTTATTCTATTTTTAGCCTTTAGGTTTTTTTTAAAGGATCAGTTTTTCTTGAGAGCAAAGGTTCAAATTTATTTCTTTTCCACTATTACCCAAATATTACTGTTGTCAATTTATTACTATCTTATTCTTCATATTCAAAACAACTGAAGGAATATTTTCTTAGGAATATTTTATAGAATTTGAATAAAACTGAAAAACAATTTTATGCATTTCTCTTGAAGGTATTTAACCTTTCTCTCAATTGATATCATATTTTTAGGTAGTCTGTCTAACCATCAAAATCATAAATGACAAGTTAATTTTTTTCATTTTTATGCAAAACTTCCAGCGGAAGTTTCTAGTCAGCGATAAATGGAGATAATGTATTTTCTCTAATCAAAGAAGATGATTTAATCAGAAAAACATTTTCAGCAAAATCTATCTTCACCAACCATTCACCCATAGTGGGTAATATCAAATATTTCCATCTATGTACATACAATAATCTTCTATGACTTTTTCTAACTATTTGTCCATGAACCCTAAAAGGAAACGTTCTGGCTTCAATATTAATCTTTAAAATCCTGCAGGAGAAACAGAACAGTTTTAAATACATCCTGAAACTATCATGAAGTTAAGGCCCTGTCACACTGGCTGACGGATGCAAAACGTTTGTAAAAAGGACACAGTGGATGAGAAAAATGTTCCATCCGTTGTTATCTGCTCTCAAAAGTGCCCCGAATTTGCATAACCAGAGCAGACAACACGGAAAGGAACGGACGGGGGGAGGACGTAGGGCGGATGGAAAGCGGATGCTCCACGGAAGCCTAGCGGATGGAAGCGGATGGAAGCAGATGGCACATCTGCAAGACTTCCGGGGGAGCGCAGAAAAGCGGACGTGGAACGGAAAAAGCGGATGCAGAGCGGATGCCGAGCAGATGAAGTGGATGCACAGCGGATGCCGAGTGGATGAAGCGGATGCAGAGTGGAAGCCTAGCGGATGCCTAGCGGAAGCCTAGCGGATGCCTAGAGTTCACTGCGCATGCAGGGAGGATGCATTGCGTCAGCCCCGCGGATATAAAGGGAAGCAGCTCCCAAGCAGGTCATCATTCAGAGGAAAGACCTGCTTCCAGACACAGCTTGCCAGCCAGCCAGCCAGCCAGCAACCCAACAACCATGGGGAACAAACGGAAGCCTCTGCCATCTGCTGCCAGCCCTGGCAAGAGGGACAGGGCCATACTCCTACCCCCTGGCCCTGACTCTGCTTCTGCTGGGGCTTCTGCTGCCCAGGCTTGATCTTCTGGTGCTGGGGCTTCTGCTGATGCTGCTTCTGGAGGTGGTGCTTCTGCTGGTGCTTACTCTGATGCTGCTTCTGGTGGTGGTGCTTCTGCTGGTACTTACTCTGCTGGCACTGCTCCTGGTGCTGGTGCTTCTGCTGCTGCTTACTCTGCTGGCACTGCTCCTGGTCCTGCTGGTCCTGCTGGTGCTCCTGGTCCTGCTGGTGCTCCTGGTCCTGCTGGTGCTCCTGGTCCTGCTGGTCCTGCTGGTGCTCCTGGTCCTGCTGGTCCTGCTTGTCCTGCTCGTCCTGCTTTTGCTGCTACTGTTGTTGCTGCTGCTACTGGTGGTGGTGGTGTGGAGGAGAAGCCCCTACAACCTCAAAGCCCTTCTAATGAGGGCCCAGATGGCCCTGCCAAAGGCAGGAAGAGGCAGACGCGTGAATGGGAGAGTAGGCAATACAACATAGAAGAGGAACATGAGGAGGAGGTGCTGGAGTGGCTGAGGGAGAACGATTATCAATGGCGGAAGGGACACAGGCTCTATCGAGACACCAAAAGGAAGCAGGCTGCTTGGAGAGAGAAGGCGGAGAGCCTGGGCTACACTTCGGAGGTGCTCCTCGGCTGGTGGAAGACATGCACACCTGGTACGGGAAGCTGCACCTCAAGAAATCTGGCCAGGCCGCAGTCAAGCTGACGGACAGAGAGACCTACGTGATGGCCAAGTGCAGCTTCTTGGAGGGTGAGATCTGCCACCGAGGAGCAACCCCTCTCACAACCCTCTCTCTCAGGCAGCCTGCTGAGAGCCAGTCCTCTTCTGGCCAAGAGTCAGCTTCTGTGTCCAGGCAGGTATCTGTGGAGTGTGCCATGACGGAGACCCCCCCAACAGCTGTACTACCCGTGGCAGAGCGTGTGGAGGACCCCCTGACGCAGTGGGAGAAAGGAGATGGCACTTCCACTACAGCCCAACCCGCATCCACCCCCAGCTCCACCTCCACAGAAAGGCAGAGAGGCAAACCGGAGGGGCAGAGCCACACTGTCCTGCTGGAGATAAGAGACACCATCAGGAGCAGCGTAGATCTCCTCTCTCAGCTGGTACACACCGATGCCCCATCCTCCAACCGCAAGCCCTTCCTCATCTATGTCAACCAGAGCCTCATGAACATGTCGGAACCCCAGTACCAGGTGGTGAAGGACAGGATCACCGATCTTCTTCACAACCCTCCAGACCAAGATGAACCTGCTCCCACCCAGTCCAGGCCTGCTCCTCCACCCCAGGGGATGTCACTGCCCTTCCAAGGCTTTCCATAGGCCCTCCCCTACCAAGGCTATGGCTACCAGGAGGTCCAGCAGCACAGGCAGCCCTTCCCAGTCCAGGCACAGGTACATCGGACGCCACCAGTGCCACTGATGCCACCAATGTCAGCCACGCCACCAATGCCAGCCACGCCACAGATGCCACCCATGCCACAGATGCTACCCATGCCACTCCTCACCCAGCTGCAGACCAGACAGCCCACTACACTGCTCCTTCCTCCACCCCACAGCCAAGCCCGGCCTCAGTACATCTGTCATCGGTATTGGGGCTGATACCCTAATGTCATGGAGGCAGGGGCTCTCAACATCACAGGGCTGAGCCAGCTGTCTGAGAGCTTCCTCAACACACCGTCCCCTGTTGTCCTCTCGGGGCCAGGCACCTCAGTGGCGCTTCAGACCAGCACTCCAGCAGCAGCCACCTCCACAGCACCTGGACCCTTCACCCCTGAGACTGGGCATGCCTCCGAGTGACCAAGAAGAGTGCCAGAGACTGGGTGGCTACCTGTTGACTTTATTTTTGCTTTGGACACTTGACTTGGGTCATTTTTCTTTTACAGCTTGTTATTACTAAAGATTATCTTTGCTTCACACATTTGCTTCATTTATTTTATTAAATAAAGTCTTGGTGGAAACTTTTAGAAATGGTTTAAGCTTTTGCTTGCTTGTGGGATGGGTAAGGATAGCAGTGGGATGGGCAGGGATACCTTTGGGATGGGTAATAGCTGTGGGATGGGCAGGGATACCTTTGGGATGGGTAATATCTGTGGGATGGGCAGGGATACCTTTGGGATGGGTAATAGCTGTGGGATGGGCAGGGATACCTTTGGGATGGGTAATAGCTGTGGGATAGATAAACCTCCAGTGCAAGCATAATGGGACTGTATGGTCCACCCTCCCAGGTGCCACATCTATGGCCCTTTATTATCAATAATAATGTAATCAATCATCCACACATGTCAACATAAACACAACTCTTTATTAAATGCCCTGTTCATTGTAGGCCCACCCAACATACATGGCCCAATCTAATCAGTGTGATGAGACAGGCTCAAGGAAGCATCCATTAATCATTTATCATCCTGTCTTGCCACTCCACTGCTCCAGCTGGGGAGTTGCACCAGTGTCTCAGGAGGTTGCGCTGCTTCTTCCCTTCGCGTGAAGCTCTGTTGGGGCCTTGCAAATCCACAGTGTCTATCAGGTTTCACCCTTGCCTCCATTCCCCAGGCTCCATGTCCCCATTGCCTTGTTGGAAGTCCACGAGCCTGTTCTGCAACAATGGGTAGCGGGTGTGCATGAGATTGTGCAGGATGCAGCAAGCTTCCAGGATGTTCCTCATGGTCTCTGAGCGATGCTGCATGTTGGTGAGAAGTACCTGGAACCTGTTGGCCAGGATGCCAAAGGCGTTCTCCACCACCCACCTTGCCCTGGACAGCCTGTAGTTGAAGATCCTCTCTTCACGGGTCAGAAGTCTGGAAGTATAGGGCTTCATGAGCTAGGTTCTGAGGGAGAAGGCATCATCCCCCATGATGAAGTAGGGCACATCTTGTGTGTCATTGGGCAGGGGGTTTGGATCTGGGAAGCCCATGATGAGGTTGCGTTCCAGCCCCTCCTTGAGGTCACTGGCGTTGTATACCTGGGCATCTGAAGCTGACCCATTGCCTGAAGCATCGATGTATATGAACTTGTAGTCAGCATCGACCATGGCAAAGAGGATGATGCTGAAGAAGCCCTTGTAGTTGAAATAAGTGGACCCTGAGTTGGCTGGAGCTTTGCAGGCCACATGCTTCCCATCTATGGCTCCAACAGTGTGGTGGAAGTTCCCCCTCTGATACCACTGCTCTGAAACTTTCTTCCAGCCTTCTTCAGTGGAGGGGCACTGGAGGAGCTCCTCCAGGTATACTTCGAGGATGACCTGTACCACTTCTCTGACCACAATCCTGATGGTGTTGTGTGGCACCCTCCAGCTGTACTGCATGCACCTGTAGGTGGTCCCTGAGGCCAGGTGGCGCAGAGTCAGTGCCACCTTGAGCCCAGGGTCCAGGCTGGGCCGGAAGTTGGTTTTTGCTTTGGTCAGCCTGGGTCTCAGCCGCTCCACAACTTTGTCAAACATGGCTGGAGGCATCCTCATGAAGTTCTGGAATGCACGAGGATCTTCATTCCTCAGCTCCACCATCAGCTTGTTGTACAGTCTGTACTCTGCTCTTCTCCCGATCCATCTTCGGACCCAGACACTTCTTGGACAGTTGAAAGAGCCTGTAGATGGCTTCGTACTGTTGCAGAATGATGGTGGCTACCAAAAGGAGTGTGTTACGATCCATGGTGGAGATGACTGGATGCTGTGGAAGAGCAAGAGCCAGATGAAGGCTGCAGAGGTCTGCACAGCAGGGCTGCTGGACTGAAAGTGAGATCCAGATGAGTTCCTCCCCCTTTTTATAGGCAATATAGGTTTTCCACTATGTGTCCTTTTGCATCCTCTAGGCATCCTCTAGACATCCTTAATATCTGAGATAGGTGCCCTCTGCGAACGTTTTTTCCATTTTAAATGCTTTGTATGCGAGCTGCATCCACTTTCATCCTTTCTCCGTCCGTGCTACTAATGTTTTGTGTCCGTTCTGCGTCCGTTCTGCTTCCTCCCTGTGTTTTCTGCTGGAGCGGATTTGAGTTGCGCGGATGGGCAGCGGATGCCTAGTGGATATAGCGGACGCGTAATGGATATTGACAGATGTAGAATGGATGTTCCCCGTATGCATTGCAGATGCAGAACGGATGCGTTTGATACATTTTCCGTTCAAAAAGTTTTGAGCAGCTCAAAACTTTTTGAATGGATGGAACCTCAGTCGACGGATGCTGGACGGATAGAGAAGATGAAAAACGGAGGTAGTGAGTACAGAACAGATGAATCACGTTAACCAATGGATGGCAAGTGTTTCTCTCCGTTTTACATCCTCTTTCCATCCGTTGGTGCAGTGTGACATGGGCTTTACAATGCAAGCTTTCTTGCTTATACACATGCATGCTACATAGTAACCATATACAAAAGAAGTGGAAGTTGCATCACATTACAATGCTTGATTCATCAATTGCATCTCTCCCTTACCACAGACACTCATATATTTTGGGGATGTATTGGACGTAAACTTTTATCATTCCCAGCCAATATATGTTGAGTGATATATCCTCAAAGACTGTCCTAGTAACATGCCTAAAAGCACATTGGCAGGAGCTCAGCCTCATGATAATAAAGAAGGAAAGAATGTATTACCACAAGAGGTATAAAATGGTGGCAAATAATATAAAATGGCATCCACACATGTCACTGTGCTATAATATTTTGTTTTGGCTTAATGTGTTCGGAGCCTGCAATTTTTATTTATAAACATGATTTATCAGCACTGTTATATGTAAATCTATGGATTATGGTTTATTCAACAAACTGCAGTTAAACAAACCATGATATAGTATGGTATATAAATCATGGTATAGACTAGAGTGCCTTCCTATTGGCTGATGGTGTGCTGGCAATTGGTTGTAATTTCCTTTTGCTGCCAAGCCCTTGGCTCCTAAGTATTTGATAAGCTTGTGGTAATTCAGCACTCCTGTTAACTGACAAGGGGCCCATTTCCCAGACTTCAATCATTTTGCTGGCTATCTTTGTACCTGCATGGCTGTACAGCTTAGTTGCTGTAAATTTAAATGTGTGTCCTTGTTCATTGCAATGTGAGGTTACGAATGAGTTCGTGTCTCTTCATCTGACTGCTCGCTTGTATTCTTGCAATCTGGTGATAAGCTTCCTCCCCTGTTTGTCCTACATCACGGGGCAATCCATGCAAGGGATCCAGTAGATTACATTAGAAGCATTTCCCATATCCTCTGAAGGAATGAAAGACAGTTTCCAGTTTTGTGCGTAGGTTATTCTGGCCGCAGTTATAATGTAAAAAATTAAATATTGATATTTTTTCTCCATGTTTAAATCTATCATACTTATCATACTTAAAAAAATACATGAATGTGCTGAGATGGATAGCCTAACCAAATTGTTAAAAAATAAACAAGATAGTGACTATTATAAAATATGGAACATTTGGTATGATTGGTTAAATAAAAGGTAATATTTGATATTTTGATAAGTTATGGAAATGTCAGAAGATGTACATTTAATTACAAACTATATAAAGAAATTAAAACATTAAAAGAATGAAGGAGTTATTGTAACAAGGCAGATCACGTCAATGATAAAAATAAAGAAAAAAAAATTAACCATTGTTCAATATACGCTGTAAAATGTGTATATGTGAGTATGTGTATGTGAGTGTGTGTGTGTGTGTGTGTGTGTGTGTGTGTGTGTATATGTGCTGTTCAGCTTCCTTCGGGTATTATCCCACGTCATTGTAGTTCTGTTAAAGTTGTAGCAACGTTTCAGCAGAATCTCATCTGCCATCATCAGGCTTCTGTATGGATATGGGTCTTACAGCTCCTGGTTTTAAATTTGAGGCTGGTTCATTCTGATTGGCTGGGAGCCTGGACCTGTTTCATTGGACTTGGAGTTTGATTGATTGGTGTTCCTGGTTTCTTCTGTCTCTTTTGTGGCTTTGATTGGCTGGCAACAGTCTGTTCTTGTGTTGGAGGCTTTTAGTGCAGCTTGGCTCCGTGTGAAGG
Source organism: Laticauda colubrina (assembly GCA_015471245.1). Taxonomy (NCBI): domain Eukaryota; kingdom Metazoa; phylum Chordata; class Lepidosauria; order Squamata; family Elapidae; genus Laticauda; species Laticauda colubrina. The sequence goes on along the minus strand of BLBF01000041.1, from coordinate 9,127,592 downwards.
GACGGCTGCTCTTCATTAGCAAGCTGAGTTTCACCTGGGTGCCTGGTGGGGGGGTGAGGTTGGAGCTATCAGAGGGAGTCTGTTTTTGCCCAGGTGTTTGCCTGGCTTGTGGCATGGAGATCTTTCTATTTGAGAGTGCAGGCTTCCAAATGATTGACAGTCTGGTGGAATCATCTCTTCTATTCATGCTGTCAGGTCTTTTTTCAATCTCTATGGCTTCTCTGATGATTCTGTGGCTGGAGTTTTCTATAGTGGCCAGGGTTTTAGTGCCATTGAAGTTGATGTTGTGACCTGTGGTTTTCATGTGTTGGACTAGTGAGGAGGTGTGTTCCAGCTTTTTTACTGCATTTTTGTGTTCATCTAGGTGGGTACTTATTCTTCTATTGGTCTGTCCAATGTATGTGGCCGGGCATGATGTACAGGGAATTTCGTATATGCCTTCAATCTCTATGGCTTCTCTGATGATTCTGTGGCTGGGGTTTTCTATAGTGGCCAGGGTTTTAGTGCCATTGAAGTTGATGTTGTGACCTGTGGTTTTCATGTGTTGGACTAGTGAGGAGGTGTGTTCCAGCTTTTTTACTGCATTTTTGTGTTCATCTAGGCGGGTACTTATTCTTCTATTGGTCTGTCCAATGTATGTGGCCGGGCATGATGTACAGGGAATTTCGTATATGCCTTGGTTTTCCAGGTCAATTTTGTCTTTGGGGTTCCTCAGAATGGCTGCTATTTTTTTGTCTGTTTTGAAGGCAGTCTTGATGTGATGCCTGTGTAGTATCTTACTGATTTTATCTGTGGTACCTCTTATTTAGGGTAGGACAGCTGTTCCATAGATCTGTTGATCTTCTAGGTCTCTGTTATATCTTGGTGTGTTTTTGTGGATCAAGTTGTTGATTTTGTTTTTGTGGAAGCCATTGGCTGTCAATACTTCAGTCAGGGTGCATAGTTTAGCCTTTATATGTGTCTTATCTGCCAAATATGGTCCGTGATTGTGTCTCATCATCTGTGTGGGTGTGAGTCTGCTTTCTACATGGAGGTGTGGTGGTAGCATCTTGTGTGGCCCTCGTGGGTGTTGGTCTGGTTTCATTCTTCATGTTAGGTACTCGTTTGTTAGTGAGGGCGGGTTTCCAAATTTCATCTCGTTTATTCATGCTGTGTGGGCGTTTTTCTATCTCTATGGTTCTCTGATTATTCTGTTGTTGAAGTGTTCAGTTTTGGCAATAATTCTAGTATTTTTAAAGTCAATCTCATGTCCTGTGGCTTTCAGGTGTTGGACCAGGGAAGAGGTCGGTTCTTCTTTTTTGATTGAGTTCTTGTGTTCTTCAATGCATGCACTTATTCTTCTCTTGATTTGTCCGATGTATGTGGTGGGACAGGCAGTGTATGGGATTTCATATACTCCTTGGTTTTCTAACTCGATAAAATATCCACTTTCCTAAAAAACCCTAAACCCCTCCCCCAGTGAGTCCCATCCTCCAAAATGCCTTCACTGATCCAGAGGGGTGTTTTTCCCCCCCTTATTATTCTTCCAAGACCAAGGCAGAGTGGGGAAACAATTTTTGAGGTTTGACACTAGCTGAGAATTAGTTGTATCTTTTGGAATGCCCTTGGCAAACTTTCAACTTTTTGACTGGCTTGTCAAAGGCAATCTGCTCATATTCTACAGGAGAAGGCAAGAGCATAGGCAATTGTCTTCTAGAATTTCAACAGGAATATTGGACTAAGATGGATTGAGTCATGTCTTTAAACTTAATAAGAATAACATAAAGGGCAATCTCACTATGGCTACGTTTGTTCTTCTTGCCAGTTTATAGAACTTTTATCATAATGCTTCTCAACAGAGCTTTGATTGAAGCTATTTCACCCTGCATTTACATATTATCCTCCTGATAATGATTTTATTTCTTTTCTATTATTGAAGTTCTGTGTTATCATAAACAGAGGTCTGGCTGTGTATTGAAAAGGTACTCCTCTTGTATTCTGATTGTTTTCAGCTGCAGTACTGACTAAGGTTATTTAGAAGATGGCACAAAGACTTGGTCTTAAAAAAGCTTCAACACCAGTGAGGTGACTGAGGTTTTCCTTGCTATTCACGGTGGAAGAATACTAGCCACTGCCATAATTGTCCTCCACAATTTGCCTTGTTCTGCATTGATAGACTAGCATCCTATCTTACTCTTTTTTTAAAAAATACCCTGGGCAATATTTCCATGCAAAATAAATAAGGGCTAATGCAAATAATGAGCTTGAAGTGAAGTTGAAAACTGCATCTCATAAACAGAGTGCTGTTATATTATTATATCTGTAACAATAAATGCCTTTCTCTCCAGGGTTATGCTTTCTCACCAGGCATATTTATTTTAGCTTCAGATGGGTGATTTTGACATTATGACTCAAGCTAATGTACAAATGCAAGTAGTAAATCAGATTTCTGTCAATTCAATGCAAGAATAGAAAACTGATTTTATCACTTGCATTTCAGCAAGTAGCAACGGTATGCTACATTGCAAAGTTGTTTTTTTCCTTCAAACAGGGATAGGATTTGACCAGTTCGCACCTATTCACTAGAACCTGTTTTTAACATTCTAAGCTGTTTGAAGAACTGATTGTTAGAAGAAATTACTGGCCTAATCCTGTAAGGAAGGCAGGAAGGAAACATTCGGGTGTTGCTTACAGAAACTGCCTCTCCATTAACCTTTATTACATTCTTGGCAGGCCTAGACTTCCTGTCTCAGGAACATCTCTGGAGTTTTTCCCCCCTTCTTTGCTGGTACTTTGCTTGTGTGGAGTCACCATTCAAAATTACAGTGGCACTGAAAAAAGTATCTTATGACCATTTTTCACACTTATGACTGTTGCAGCACCCCCACAGTCATGAGAGGCCAGGCGAGGAGATGCGTGCCTCGATGTGAGTGATATTAAGTTGGCCACACCAGCCAATAACATGACCACCAAGCCATGTCCACCCAGTCACATGACCTCCAAGCCACACCCACCACCTAAGCCACGCCCACAGAACTGGTTGTTAAAAATTTGAATCCCACCCCTGCCTTCAAGTCCAAACAATTTTCTAATGAAATGCAATCAACCACTTGATCCATGTTAGAGCTGGCCCCAAGTTATACTGGCACTGTAGTCTGGGAATTACTTAAGAGAAACAGTAACATGCCTTTTTTCTTTATAATAACAATTCACACTATCCTCTATAATGTGGTTTCCAGGTTCAGCTAAGCACCTTTTCATTCAATATTTTCAAATGGAGCACTGTAATATTTAAAAATGTTTGGCACAATTGTGCAAGACTTTAAGATCAAAGTAAATAACAGGCTATTGGACTACAAGGAGAGTTTATAGTGCCAGTTAATATTTAATTTCTATGTTTGGTTTCCCTCTAATGTTCTGCTCTAAAGAATTGATATTTTTCTGACAACGCTTCTCCATTGTATATTTTTACATATATAATGTTACTATTATTGCAGAAAACAGATATTGCAGACTTTATCGATTTTTTGATTAATTGAAAACAATAATGAAACTAACTAGTCACCAGTTCTGTCCACATTTCAGGTTTTAAGTTTCCAATAGTACATGAAAAATAAAAACACTCCCTCCAGCCTTTTATTTTTAGAATTTGGCATTCAAGGTTTCTGTAACAGATACACCCTTAAAATGTTTTTTAAAAATTGATATATAAACATTTCTTTTAAAAGGGTTAACACATGGTATTATATAAAACCAAGTAGCAACACAGTAGTTATATTATTCTTTTATAATAAAGTTATAATTCTAACATTTAAAAAGTCAAGAGCACCCAAAGCAAGGACATCTGCATTTTTAACTTTCTTTTTTGTAACCAGAAATGTAAATGGTCTTTAAAGATAAATAGACAGAAAATTATCCAGATATAGTCCTCCATTTACAACCAGGGGGTCAGAATTTCTGTTGCTGAGAAAGGTGATGGTTAAGTGAGTTCTGCCTAATTTTACGTTTTTTGGTCACTGCTGTTAAGCGAATCACTATAGTTAAGTGAATCATGCAGTCTAGGGGTGGATGCTACCAGTTCAGCCCAATTCTATAGAACTGGTAGCTCTGAAGAGCAGCGGACAATGAACGGGTTCACTGCTGTAATATTTTGGTCATCTGTTTGCCCCTCCCTGCTCGCCTGGGCTCTTGGTTGTCCTTTATTTCCTGCTTTTCAACCTCAGTTGCTTTGCACAGCACAGCTGAGATTGAAAAAGCAGGAAAGAAGAGGATTTTCAAATGGTGCGCACCTGTGTGCAGCACTTATCAGCTGTTCAGGCAGCACAGCTGATATTTTTTTGTAAATGCTGTATACACGTGCACAGCACGAAGTGTGCATGTGCAAAACACACTCTTATTGAACTGGTAGTTACACCAGTTGAATCCTACCCCAATGCAATCGTTAAGCGAATCCAGATTCCCCCATTTCCCTAAGGTTCCAAGTAATAGATCCATTGCAAGCAGACTCCCAGGCAGGTGGATTCCTCAAAGAATAGCTTTGTTAGAAATATCATATTGGCACACATCTGGTGAAAACCGACTCTGAGAGGCCCCTTGGTTTTCATCTAATTAAAAGTAAAAGGTTTTATCTCAACCCCAAACAATTAGTCACATGGTCCAGTCAAGGCAGCATCTGCTCGTCTAGTGACATCACTCCTCCTTCCTCTGGTAAGGTGTGAGGACATCTTTGGTTCCCAAGAGAAAGCATTTTATTTTGAATACACACACAACCCAGCTATCTCTAATCCCCCTCCCTATCCCTCAGCTCCAATGTGGCAGCACTGACCATGTAGGATGTTGCAGCGATTGTGTGATGACTAGTTGTAAACCAATTTCTTCAGTGCTATTATAACTTTGAATGGTTGCTAAACAAATGTTTGTCAGCTGAGGACGATCTGTAGGTAGACAATTACTATGGTATCACTTTCTTCAATATTTTTTCCTCATTATGACTACAATTCTAAATAATGCACTGAATCTATAATGTACAGAATCATATTGTTGGTCTTGCCTCACTATCAATGCAAGAAGGCTAATTCAAACTGAAAGTTGAATTTCATTAAGATAATATTTATAGTGAGAGATACATACATTCTTTCATAAGTACATAATCACTCTTTAGCTCCAAAATTCTGTATCAATGTTTCCAAAGATGACACCTATGTATACAAGAGACTGAATTGTCAAGGAATTTCTGCCTAACATTTTTGTGCTTGACTTATTTACGTCAACTAGCCAAATTCTGACTATTGCACTACAGCAACTCAAGGTCCACAGGGATGCCCTGGAGACAATTGAAGGACCGGCCCACAATGCCTTGCCAGTGAAAACGGAGCTTGGGAGGGCTGCTCTCCCAAGCTCTGTTTTTGTTGGCACAGGGTTGTAGGAGGCTGTTGCGGCCAAAAATGAAGCTCAGGAACCCGTTTTCACTGGCAGAGTGCTTAGGCACCCTCAACACGAGTAATATTGAGCTGGCCACATCAAACACACCCCTGATGTAGCCCTCAATGAAATCGGGTTTGACACCCCTACTCTACAGCAATTCTCTCAGCTACTGTTCAGAAAAGCTCAACATCATTCTACATTTTGTCAAGAAGGGAGATCTGCCCATTGGTATACACTATATGACAACAAATAACACCAAATATTGTAATGAGGATAGAGAATGTAATGAGAAAGGAAAATGAACCCCTTCTTTCTGGATTGCTGGGAATTATTTTGATGTCTCTGGCCAGGGATTCTGATTTTATTAAATAAATATTTTTCAGTAGGCAAATAATTTTTCAAATAATTTTATCAAATAATCAAATACTTTTAATTTGTTATTCAGGGATCAGATTTCTTTTGGTGTGAGATCCTCACATTGTGTACTAATGAAATTGGAAGATCAAGGTTGAGATCTGCAGCAACATTTTTGAATATAGACACATCTCCTTAGAGATCTTATCTGGAAGCCTTAATGTTGAGATATTGATTGAAATGTTAATACAAGGTGCTTCCAATTAACACTTCAACTGCATGTATGTGTAAATAAACATTTGTTTTATGGAAACCCTCTTTTCAGCAAAACCAAACCTACATAATATACTGAATTTCTCACCACTCAGAGAACTGATGTGGAAATTTGAACAGTGGGAATAGAATACGAATCTTTATCTATGTGGGAGCCTGGGGTTATTTGTAGTTCTTTGACACATGTAAAATAATATTTTCCATTCTATGTGATGCAATGGGAAACAGAGTTTGCATCCATGGTAAACACAAGACGGTCTCTGTTATCTTCTTTGTAAACTTTTCAAAAATATGTAATAAATCTATATGGGAACAATATGTCATGTGACACTGCCGTGATGACGCAAGTTTGACCCCCTAGTCTATTCCATCTGGCTTATATTAAACTGGATTTTTTTTAAAAAAAAATTGTGGTGCTTTTGAGTTAGTTTTAACTTCTGGCAACTACCTTGAACAGTCTCTGCAGTTAACTTGGCAAATTTCAAAAGTGATTTGTTACTGTCTCCTACCTAGGGCTGAGAGAGAATGGTTGGCCCAAAGTTATCCAGCTGGTTTTGTGTGTAAGACAGTCTCCTGATTTTTGGCCTGATGCCTTAAATACTCCCCCAAAGTAGCTTTCAAACTGAATATATTTGGGTAGTTTAGCCCAGGGGTTGTCAACCTTTCGGACCTCAGAGACTACCAAACTCATAATTTTAAATCCCAGGGACCACTAGCTGGTTCTGTGGGCATGGCCTAATTTGTGGGTATGACTTGGTGGTCATGTGACTGGCTGGGCATGGCTCATATGTAAATATTATAAATATTTATATCAACATTGAATTTTGTATAAGATAAGAGCAACTTTTACTCAAAATCAGGCAAAGCAAGCAGACAGATTGAGTTGCTCACAGAATCACAGATTCATTCAGAAATCTATCTATCTGCCATCGACTAGCTCAGTCTGTCACATAAAATTTGCTTGCAAGCAAACTCACAAAATTAACTCACAACACACCATGTATGTAAATATTGATTTTTTTATTTTAAAAAAACTGCAACTTTTACCCAAAATCAGGCAAAGCAGGCAGGCAGATTGAGTTGCTCACAGAATCATTCAGTGGTCTATCTGCCTGCCATTAGCTAGCTAATCTCTCAAATTTGCTTGTCGTGAGTCTGCACTGAATAATAGAACCTTCAGTCCTAAGGAAGGTTTTGCTGTGCTTAAAAGCAGAGCCAAAGATCTAAAGAGTAGCTAGAAAGCAAGAAATCCAACCATTTCCTGCTTCCTAGCTAATCTAAATCTCCTGGCACAGCAGAACAGATGATGGTTGGAAAAAAGAAAAACAGCAATTTAGCAGGCAACTTTACCGGGTAAGGAGTGAATGAGCAGAGAGGATTGCCGCGGGCCATGTGGGCGGTGCAGCCTTGTGTTTCTGTGTAGCCTGAATTAATTGCTTTGGGGAGTGCTCTGGGAGTGAGATTTTTCTGCGGCCCACCAAAATTTTCTAACTGCCCACCAGTTGGCGACCACTGGTTTAGCCTGTTTCCATTTTCTTACTGATAAACAATTTCCATATTATTGTGACCAATGAAGAAAAGTACAAAACAGTAATTTAGTGCAAACATGGTTGCACTGGATGATAATTTATGGGTATTTTTTGCATATTGACAAATATTTCCCTGTATATTTATTTGTTAAAAATGATACTTGATTCACTAACCTTAGATAATTTAAGGACAAAAACATGTAAACCTTACCCATCAAGCTATGAAATTCATGTCATTGCGATATAATAATCAGATTAATTATGGAAGTAAATACACTGATGAACTTAAATTATGGCTTTTAATTGTGCTTTAATTCAGGCTTCCTTTATTAAAGGTTATTTAATGTTTTGCTGCCATTCATTGTCTGCTTTACTCAATAAACATATTTCAGATGCTCTATCAAATAATAAATTGTTTAGCCAGTAGAAATGATGGTTTTCATTAAGTATCTTTATAGATCCCATTTTTAAAATGGTTAAATCAATAGACTCAGAGCACAGGTGCATTTTATATATTGCAGTATGCAGAACTAACCTTCACAATTCATTGATGCATGTATCTTTTCAAGATATATGTTGATAATCTCCATGGTTTGCATTTTTAGAAGTATTCTTAAAAAACAATCATGTTCCTAAAAAGATAATGGCCCAGTTGAGATATAACCATTTTGTCTCATAAATGAACAGTGGTACCTTGGTGCCCAACTACTTTGAAACTAATTGAATTTGGTATTCAATTCATTTTGCTGTGAAAATTTTGTCCCGATACTCAGCGTTTGTTTGATGCTTAATGCACAAGTTAGAACTTACGTGTTGGTATCCACCGCCTTGTGACTCACTACATTTTTCCTTATGGAAAAAAATTGTTTGGTACTTACAACTTTTGGTACTCATTGCATCTCCTGAAACCAATTTAATGATGAGTGTCAAGGTACCACTGTAATTCAATTTGGACTAAGATCTAACATTTGCAAATGTTCTCCTTCTTTTACATTCACCTTTATATAAAATGTACAGGTTGGTTAATTTATCTTCCTTGTTAGACATAAAGTCAGAAGCTGTAGTGTTAGGGATAACATTGTTCACCCTAACTGTTTTAGGTGAAATACTAACTATGAATCATAGTTAGTGTATGCAGCTTTAACTGTAAAATTGCAATTGTGGGTGTGGTTATGAAAACCATATAAAAGTAGCAAGGCTACAGCTTGCTCGCTCTCTCTCTGGCTTTGATGATCACTGATTACTGCTTGGAAGCAAGACTGCATTGCTCGAACGGGAGAGACAACAACGGACTGATTTATGTGAACTGACAATAGGATATTCTACATGGACTTTGCTAACTGAATATCCCTGAATGGACTGACTACATGGTAAATGAATATAGGACTGTTTTTGACTATGCTATAAACTTATACTGGAATAAAATATATTCTTGATAGCACGAGCGTATCTGTTATTTTTACTGTATGTTAATAAACATACAAGCTTAGCTCACTCATTTATCTGTGTGCCTATCTGACTAACGCTGCACATTCTGTTTAGCTTGTCTACCTAACCCTGGTTGGGGAACCCAGGCTTAACATGTAGTATAAGTGTCAACTCCAGACTCAACTTTCAGATCAGGACCAAATTGTCCTTCATTTTAAATATTCCTTTTTCAAATCAGACTTAGTGGTATCACAACATTTTCATATTTTTCTGGTTGAAAGATTCAGTTTCTATCCTTAAATGCCAGATATGAAGCAGCATTATCCATATGCCTACATGTACAAAACTCTGCCTGTTTTGTCAAGTGTACACAGCTGATCTGAAGTACAACTAAACACCAATAGAAAAAAAGATTGGTTCACAAGATGACACTATCATGATTTGCTTAAGCACACCATGTTGAAATAACTGATGTACTTAGAGATGTAAAAGTTGTTGGTTATGATAACAATCCATATTTATGGTTCTATGTAGTATGAACCAGTAAAATTATTGATTGATGATTTATGCATATATTTTTTCTGAAAATAATCTGCATTACCCTATCATTTTTTTTCCTGTATTTTGTTCTTGGTAACCCTTTTTCAGTTGTCAATCATGAAGCTTTAGTAGGAGGAAAAATTCTCAGTTTTATACCTTACATTAATCTCATACAGAAACTAGATTTTTCTAAACTCATTTTTCAGAAGCTCATTTTTGTTGCTGGAAACATTAACAATATTCCCCCCAGAGCAGTGGCACTGACTGCAACCTGTTTACCAAGAGCCTGAGGCAAAAGGAAGATTGAGACCTCAACTCAGTTGCATTATTTGCCAACTATATGTAATGATGTTGCATCTGTATGGCTATCTTTTCCTCATCAGACCATGGCACCGCAGTTCTAGCGTGTTCTTTTGTTGGGTTTAATATTGTTTGCTATATAACTTATAAAAATATGAAATGCTTGAATAGTGTTTCTTAAACACACAAATATGTTCACCCTGAAAGTTTTCTTTGAAAGAAAAAAAAAATGCCGTACATGAAAATGAATTCAAATTAATGCAAAAGATACCCGGTTTGGCATAGTGATTAAAATGCTAGCCTGGAAACCACGAAGCTGTGAGTTCTAATCCTACCTTAGGCATGAAAGCTAATTGGCTGATTTTGGGCCAGTTACTCACTCAGCCCAACCCACCTGAGGTTGTTGTGGGGAAAATAGGAGAAGAGAGCAGCATGTTTATGGCCTTGAGTTATTTATATAAAATAAAGGCAGGAGATAGACAAGAGAACATAGCACTAATCAAAATTACAACATTCTGATAAGTGTATACAAATGAGGGCTGTTTTGAAGGCCTATTGGAATCCTAAGTTGTAAATATAGATTCAAGCTATGTAAATACCTTGTAGCTACACAAGCTATACTCTTCCTCAGCAGTGAGGGAAAATTCAAAGTGTCTTATACAGGCAAAGCATTCATTATACCCTTTGAGCAGAGTTTCTTTGTATTCCAAGCCTTGGGCTACTGGAGACTTTGATGATTAAAGATCAAAGCTCCTTGCATGTTGTTGTAGACCTTCTCAATCTATCCCTGAGAATAGGCATAGGCAATACTTTAATTCCAAACAGTATTTCAGATCTGTTTTTATAGGGGCCAAGCATGCCTTTCCTTTTCATCTTTTTGAGAAAGGAAAATGGTTTCAGATCCAATGTGAATTTGAATTAATGGCCATCCAAGCTATTTCTGACTGTTCTTCAGAGTCTAACTCAAGGCTACCTTTTTTTCTCTTCCATTTGGGCCAAGATGTGAAGAAGCATCTCCCATAGGAAGAATTTGAAACACCACCACCACCCCATGCATGTATGACAAGGAGTGTTCCAGTCATGCTCCTGGCTGTTATCCAATTCTTTGCCTTGACTTTGTGGTAGAGACTGTGTTTGCATGACACACAGGACACAACAACTAAATTATGTTTTAGCTATGCAAATCCAGTCTATTTGATTATTGCATAGTTCAACATGTCATTGTTATCCCAGACAAGTGGGAAAACTTAGGATAAACTATGATTTGTTTAATCATAGGTGAGTATGTCACATAAACATGGCCTGAGTTAATGTCATGGCCATAGCTCTGTCACACAGCTGTCAGTTGCCCACACTCTTCAGTTGCTTTTGCTCTTTACGGGCATTTCTAGGGATGCTATGGAGACCATTGACATTTGCATGGTATGATTGTATTTTCTGAGTGAAATACTTTCCCCTTCGAGACTGAGCTCCCTTTAAAAACAACACCCATTTCACTCCTATTGTATCTCTAAACCTGGAATGTGCTTCTACCCATTTTGAAAGATAAGAAATGTATTGGCAATGTTTCAGTATGCATTTATATTCATGTCCACTAATCACCATTGCTAACCGAATAAGGGATGGTGTTACCTTTAAGCAGACACAACACGAACTATTTTAAAAAGTATAACATCTACATCTGCAAATTTTTCGAATGGCTGCGAGGATCACATTTTTTTTATTCTGGTAAACTTTCAGCAATTGTCATTTTGGAAAGAAAACCTATTCCCTTTCAGCTGAGTTTAAACTGGCACAATCTCCATACTTTATGGATGTCGTCCTAATGGATATCCCTAAACAACTCAAGAGGTTTCATACGATTTCTACAGACGTATGATAGGGGATTTTCACGTGTTGAGAAAAGCCACATGAAAGCAATGACGACCGGATGGTTAACCTCAGAGGTGCAGCGTTGTGAGACGCCCACATGCTGGCAACACTTTTAAAAAACAAAACAAAAACAAAAAACACACCACCCCTCCCATCCAACATTGAGTTCAGCAGCCAAGGACGGTGTGTGATTTCGGGGCGTGGCCTCGCACTCACCTTGGTTTACGGAACAATGAGACGGGCGTTGCTATGGGCGGGGCTACAAGCTTTCCATCTCTCTGAGTGGAAGGTAGAAAGGGCTACTACGAAAGGAAGCAATGCGGATTAGCCCGGAATCGAATTATGATCCCAGCATAGACAGACGCTTCCTTGTTTTTCACCTGGGACACCACCTGAAAGGGCTGGGCAGAGCAGCTTCGGATGCCCTTCGTTTGTAAACAGGTGGGGCTGCTCCGCGATTGTCTGCGACTTACTTGACGGAGGCGGCTCACTACCTCGGTTTGAGCCTGGCGGCTGCAGCTCGCGTGCTAGCTGTTTCGTTTCATAGATGGTCCTTTTCTTTTCCTACCACCCCCGCCTCCTCCTCTCCCTCGGAGGCTGGTTCTGCTGCTCATGACGTGCCTCTCTCGCTGAGCTCCAAGCCCTCCCGCCTACCAGCTCACTCCCTGCTGCTGCAGCTTATTACTATTTGCTCTCCCCCCCCCCTTCCCCACCACCGCTTTCCGAGGAGGGGGACGGTTATTATTTTTATTTTGGTCCCCTTAGCCCTAGAGAGCAGAGTGTGTGTGTGTGTGTGTGTGTGTGTGTGTGTGTGGAGGGGAGAGAAACCCGAGCGAAGCAAGGCGCTGCATTGTTCTACCCCGCCTCCATTTATTTTCTTTTTTGCAATTTATTTATTTATTTATTTTTAATTGGAAGGAGGCTCGGGAGCAGCCTCTGATTGTCCTCGCCAGATGAACCTCTCCTCGGCCAGCGATACGTCTTGACTCCGGAGGGGGCAAAAACAGAAAGAGAAAAAAAAGGTGAGCCATGGCGTCGATTCCTCCCCTCTCATCCCCCCTACCCGAAGGGGGAAACCCCCCACCCTCTTTCCCCGTGACACCTCCTGTCTTGGGGCTTTCCCCCCTTTTCCTCTCACTTCGACCGCCTTCCCACCGCGTCCGACGGGGCCAAACTCGGTAGACGCCCCAACCGTGCGGCGCCGCGGTCTCGCCGGAGATCACGTGGAGGGTTCTCGGTGGAGTTCGGCGTTCGCAGGCTGCGCGGGAACGGGGAGGGGGGGGGGGCCGCGGGAGAAGGGGGGGGGGTCCCCCCCCCCCCCCCCCCCCCCCATTTCCCAAACCCCCCTTCCCCCTTCCCCCCCCCCCCCCCCCCCCCCCCCCCGCAACACCGTTCTCCTCTTGATTCTCCCTGCGATTGTTCGCGGTTCCCATATGCCTCCCGCTCTTCATCTCACTGCGCCTTCGCCTTCGCCTTGCGCACCCCCCCCCTCCCATATTCCTCCCTTTTACCCCGAGAGAGGGGTGTGTTTCTTTCTTTCCTCCGGGCGGCGAATCAGCGCTCTGGCTCCCCTCGCGTCTCCGGCCTCCATTGGCTGCCGGTTGTTAGAAATGGGGGTGGGGTGGGGAGGGGAAAGGGAATCGCGGCCAGGCAATTCAGGTGTTTGCTTGCGCCCTGTTGATCCTTTAGTACCTTTTGTTTTAAAAGTCTGCCTGAACTTCTCTCTCCTCCCCCGCCCCTCCCGGTTCCTTGACAATCGAAACGATTGTCTTTCTCTCCTCCTCCTGGTTCGAATTCGTGTTTTTCTAGCCTCTAAACCTGGAGGCTTTTTAGGCAGGGGTTGGAGTAGGCACATTGGCCTGGAAGAGAGAGAGAGGGGGTGGGGTGGGGAGGGAGGGAGGGAGGGAGGGAGAGAGAGAGCGAGAGCCAGCTGTTTGGTGGCTTCAGTGAGTTTTCTGCCAGAAAGAAAGTCGTGCAGAGGGCAAATCGCGCCTTGTTCCTGCGGCTGCATCTTCTCTGGGGTTGCCCAACAGTTTTTCTTTTCCAAATCTTCGAAAGGTGCGGAGCTGTGCTCAATTTTCATTGTTCAAAAAGAAACGAAAACAAAACAAAACCAAAGAAAACCCTCCCTTTCTCCCGTGTTTGATGCGAGGCCGGTCTTGACAACTCAAGAGCGTGAAGTCGATGAGGAGAGAGAGGTTTGATGCTGATGCGTGAAAAAAGGTTGTAAAGAGTCCCGCGGTTTCTCCAGGGCTTGACTACAGCTTTTCGTTGAGCCGAAGCAAAGAGAGGCGCGACACGGGGGCCACCTCGTTGGGCGGGATAGCGGTGTATGCATCTCTTCCTTGTGTTTTGCGATAGTCGGGCAGGTGTTGAGCGGCGGGTGGCTTCCAGGTTTGTTCGCGTTGGAAGCGAATTCCTCGTTTTCTGTAGCTGAGAGAGGGAGAGATGTGAACTGGCTGCCACGCCCAAATTTCAGGCACTTTGGTGGTCGCGGAGAGCAGCTGTGATCTGTCCCAGAGCTTTCAACCCCGTTCTCGATCAATCATCCCATTTTTGGAACCGAACACGGTTTTTCTAAGGTTGGATGTTTTTAGTTGGACGTTTGTATACTTTTTGATGGATAGCTACGGTTAATTCTGAGAAATTGTGCGGTCCCTTTAAATGGTCACCCTCCTCTGACAGAGCTTGGCTCTAACACCGGTTGTAATGTGTGTTAAATATTAACAGCCCTGGGAGGCTCTTTTGGTTGTAAAATCCTTAAAGGAAAAGCTTGCTTGGATAAAGGAGGAACACTTAAGATTAATGAAGATTAGAGTAACATTAAGATAACCTAAGATTGCTTATTCTGATGTACGGTAATTCCCTGTTGAATTCATGTTCTTTTCAATAAGATTGCAGCCTTAAATTGAAATCCTAGGGACCCTTGTGAGAAAAATTCTGTTGTACTTAATATTTCTCGTTATACATATGCACAGAATTATTTTTTTTAATGATTTGTTCTAGTGATGGAGAAGCCAGGGTCTACTGGTGATCATTAAGGTTCTGATTTTTGTAGAATTACTGAAGGAAGAGAGGACAGGAAAAATGCCAGCTCCTGTTATTCGCTGTCCACTAAAACAAAAATTGCTGACTCCTTTGCTTCAGCCTCTGTTCCATATAAAGCAGAGATACAGTTGGAAATCTTGCTTTGATATGTGAGTTGATGAAGGCAATACCACCAGATGAGCTCTAGTAGATTACTCACTGAGTAATGAGAGAACACATTTGGAGGCTTGTGCTGTGGGAAGAAAGAAAATGGTAAGTTGCTTAGCAAATGGCAATTCATGCCTTCCTCCCTTCCTGTTGCATTTTGCCATTTGAAGCACCAGAGGCTCCATCTTGTATCTAGGAGCTTATTGAACTCTAGATGATCTCCATTTATTTTATTGGAGAGACTTAAATCTCTGAGCCCTCAGACAGAAATTAGAATTTTCTGTAGGATGTATTTGTGAATGTATTCTCAATTATTTCTCCTGTAAATGTTTTTAGTTTTTTTGTGGATATTGTGCAAGAAGTTTCTTTAAAAAATACCTCTTATTGATGCAGTTCATGATATAGAGGAAAGAAAGAATGAATGAAACCTACAAAAGATCAGCAAGGGAATTGAGTCACTGACATTTGCTATCATGAAAAGCGGCCAGGTGGAAAATGATTTGTGAATTGTGGATGTGTTTTAGAATGCCTGGAGTTTGTGTAAAAAGAGTAAAGAAAAGCATGTAAATAGAGGAAAGGAAAACATTAATTCTAGGTATGAGGGTGTCTCTGAGCTTGGTTGTTATCTTACAAACATTTCATTATCCAAACTCGATAACATCATTAGTGCTAATATGCTAGGTATGTATGTGCATATATGTGTGCAGGAAATTAGCTGTGGTATTATTGCTGAACTGAAGTTGTACTTTGATCCTTGTTTCAGCATAACACACAAGGCCTGCTGATTTTCAGAAGTTTAGCTTGCATCAGTTATTAAATAAAGAATATTGAGAGTAATGAACATTCTTTTTTCCTGTTGGTTTCTTCAATACAATCATACATCAAAATCTGGATTCTGGTGATTGTTCTGTGGATTCCTGAGAAATGTATGTTTGATTATCATAGACAAACACTCTGAAGTTCCTCCTTTAACATTTATTTTTACAAAAAAATGTTTTTTTATTATAAAATATTGAAATATAAAGTTGAAATATACATTTAAAACATTTTCCTTGCTGTATACTTTCTAAGCATTCACCCACATTTATTACAGCATACGATTAAAGGCAGGCATGTCTTTTAAAATCCCATTTCTTTAACTAGTTACCTTCCCTTTTTATCGAGTTCCATACTCTGTACTTTTTGCAACTTTGTTTGCTATAGGTGTATGGATTATGTTTAATTATGATTAAAGTATCTTTACTCTAGGTGTGTGTTTTTGTTTTAATGTAAGGCTATGATGGTCTTAGTTTTTATTCTGTAATAGGAAGATACAGATTTAAATATCTGAGTTCTGGCTAATTGGAAGACAATATGTCACCTTTATTAATTTAGGCTGGTATCTTATGCACACTTGTACTAAACAATACATCTTAATAGCTACATATTAAAGATACAACCATACATGAAAAATATGCAGCAGAGTTTTTATGACATTTTTTACAGGTAACTGCCCAAAACTATTTTTTCATGCACTGTCTTGCCTATAGGAAAGTGTTTCCTTTTTCCAAGTAAGTAGGAAACTTCCTCTTAGAAATATCAGTGATATCTTGGGTTTCAGCATCATTTATTTGTGAACTGCTACAATTTGCAATTTTATTATTGATCTGAGTGGGCATTTGGGTGTGGCTTGATTGCTTCTGATCTACTTGCTGGCTTTGTCTTTGATTCCTCATTTTCATTTCATGTCCATGAGCTTATTTTAAGACTTATAAAAGGCTTTTTTTAAAGAAAAAAAGATATGCATTGACAATCTCATTAAGAGTTATGCATTCACTTATAAATGGTGCCCAATGTGACTTTGATATTATTGAATACACTGATCACACAGCACATTTCCTTTTTTCATTTTCTGAGATCTAATAGTTACTATCCCATTTTTTCTCTGCTTCAGATGGTGTACACTAATATTGCTTTGCAAGAAGGATTTATTGTTACACTTTTTGTAGTAACTTCTTTGGTCTTTAGAACAGCTAAAGATTAACTGCCTGGGTGAAGAAAACAATCTGGTTATAGTTTGCATGTTCAGAAGTAGACATCTTACTGTTTTTTTCTACTTGCCATTGGTAATCTGGAGGCAGAGTATTTGTTTGTCGACACACCTCTGGAGGTGCATTGCTTTTAGTTTGAGCTACGATTCTTAGCCTAGTATTGTTGGATAAGGACAGACCTTGGTGGTAGTTTTGCATTATACAGGCCTGTTCTGAAAGAGCCTTCCCCAGTCAGTAGGCGCTGAGATGTCAGCCTACATAGCTTCTGCTGTACTTAATAAGCAGGTTTGTTAGCTGCATTGGGTGGAAACAAAAGAAGCTGTAGTACAAAACATCTGGAGTATCCTACCTGTCACTCCAAATTCCTGTATAGCAATGTTTTTGGGCAACATACAAATATATCAATTTTTAAAAGTCAATATATAAACCACCTAGATTCTCAGAAATCTTCCCAATGTGTATTTTTTTTCTTTTCCTTGTTCTGGTCATTGCAAAAGAAAAAAAAAGGCATTTGGAGAGTTGTTTCATGTATGGAATACTGTCCCTGGTTGCCTTCACTGCTTTTGTTGTGAATGAAGAATAGGAGCTGCTGCAGTAAGCACTACTTGTGCTTTCTCTTCCCCAGAGATTTATATTTCCATGTGTGCTGTGCGCGCTTCCCTTTTGCCTTCTTTGTCAGTGGGACTATTGATGGCAGCAAAATATTTCTCAGCTCTGTCTGCAATTGCTGGGTTCCATTTATTGCTTTAACAACAAGTTTGGATAGTAATGGAGGCATTAAATCAGAAATATTCTATAAATAGGATGAAACATTCACAATAATTACTGCTGCAGTGAGTATGCATACATCTTGAAGGGGTGGAATGATGCTGGGTACTCTGCAGGCTGCTTCTGTATTGGTTTGTACAAATTGCTGGTTGATAAAGCCTTGATTCTAAGAGATGAGAATTAGAGTATTTCTCCCCCCCCCCCCCCCCCCCCCCCCCCCCCCCCCCCCCCCGGTGTGGAACAACAGTGATCTCTGTGCACTCTCTCTGTTGACCTTGGTGTGTTTCCCAAGATTTCTCCTAATGAAAAAGTAGAATTTTGCACCATCAATTTCAGTGAGACTCGATTGCCCTGATGAAAGCTGAGATTGCTAGCCATGTCCCATTCATTGGCAGGAGACCGCTACCTTGTATTCTTTCCTTCCACATTATTTTAAACTGTAAATGTCATTTGCAGATGTACTTCTGATTCCAGCCTTTGGAAAACATCTCTTGATGTGTCACAGCTAGAGGGTTGGAAGTTATGGTGCCACAGGCATCGGCTTTGAGGTCTCTTTCTTCGAATATGGCAAGCTGTACGATTTAACCTTGCCTTTGCCTTTTACTATTTGTGAAATGAAAATGTTAATATTTTTCTGTCTCTGAGGTAATGTTGGATTTTTATATTTGGGCATGTATTTGAATATCTCTAATGGATCCTTTGATGTGCGGTAACTTTAAAGAAGAACTCTAGACTATATGTTTCTTTTAGATGTTGTTATATTTCTTTCTTCTTTGGGGATGCAAATTCATTTTCAATTCAGCAATATTGCCCCAAATCCAGAAGCCTGTGTGTACTCTGATATACAGGGAGGACCTCTCAATTCAGCGTAGTGAAAGAAACCATGTTTGTATATCTGTTATTGCTCCCTTTATGCAAATGAAGAATTGCTGTTGGAACCCCACATTCTGGGGTGATTTTTTGAAATGCTCACATCAGAATAAAGAAGACCAGAGGTCTCCAAACTTGGCAACTTTAAGACTTGTGGACTTCAACTCCCAGAATTCTCCAGCTAGCATAGCTGGCTGAGGAATTTTGGGAGTTGAAGTCCACAAGTCTTTAAATTTCCAAATTTGGGGACCCTTGAAGTAGACAAAATGCCCCTACTGAACTGTCTTGTCTAATACGGCTTGCTTATAAAGTTTGCCATTGCACAAAAATTATATGAAAGTGCAAATACTGTATTCATCTGCTAGACTTAGCGGAGCAGCCACAGATCTGTCCATCTGTGGGTTCCCATTGTGTAGCAGAAGAAAGAGAGTCTGCTGCTCAAACAATGTTCTCCCAGTGTTAATCTTTATAAATGCTTGCTTGCAGAAACAGAGTGGTGATGGAAGGGATACGTGTGTATGTTGACGGGGAATTGGATGGAGAAGATGGTTAGATCTGCTCTCTTTTTATACCCATAGAGACCAAGGATAAGTTTCATCTTATGAATCAGTACTTCAGTACAGGTAGTCCTTGACTTACTACAGTTCATTTAGTGACCATTCAAAAGTTATAACGCCACTGAAAAAAGTGACTGGTGACCATTTTTCACAATTACAGCCTTCATAGCATCCCCATGATTACTTGATCAAAATTCAGGTGCTTAAAAACTGGTGGCTGCCTCCCAAGGTGACGTGATCACCTTTTGCAACCTTTTAACAAGCAACATCAATTTTGAAAGCCAGATTCACTTAACAACGTGTTACTAACTTATCATGTGCAGTGATTCATGAAACAACTGTGGCAACAAAGGTTGTAAAATTGGGCAAAACTCACTTTATAGATGTCTCACTTGGGGCCCAATTGTGGATGTATGTTGAAACTATCCTATAGTGTTCCCAAGCATTTGTTTGAATTTCTGCATAGTAAGAAGCATGGAAATCCTTTTCGATAGCAAAAACATCTGGATCCCTTCTTTACCATGTGGTTTTTCAAGATATTCTCTATGAAAGCACCTGGAAACAGCTTTTGCATGAATAAGTCATAAAAACAAAGTAAATACTCATAGAACTTTGCCTGGACTGCTTAAACATGTTAGTAGTCTACCCAGGATTGGTTAAAGAGCAACTATATAGTTTTACAATATATTGCACAATTCTTGAGTGTAGCCCTTGTTTTACAACCAACCATTTCTTTAAGGCCCTGTCCCACTGCACTTATGGATGCAAAGAGGATGTAAAACGTTAAAAAAAGCTTACCATCCATTGGAAAATGCTATGCATCCGTTGTGTACTCATTGCATACGTGTTTCATACGCTCTATCCGTCGAGCATCCGTCCACTGCGATTTCATCCATGCAAGATGTTTTGAGCTGCATAAAACTTTGTGAACGGATGAACTTTTTGCTGTGTACGATGTAAATCCGCAACATACGAGCAACAAACATTCTATGTCCGTTTATCATCCGTGAAACGTCTGCTGTATCCTCTCTGCATCCTCTGGGCATCCTCGCAACTCACATCCGCTGCAGCTGAAAATGGAAAGAGGGAGGAAACAAAAGCTACATGGAACGTCTACACAGCGTTAGTAGCACGGAAATAGAAAGGATGCGCATTGAACGGTTTGCATTTGATACACATCCGCTAGGCTTCCTATGAACATCCGTTTAACATCCCCGCTACAGACTACCCACGTCCATTCTTTTCCATTCTTTTCCGTTCTGTTTATGCAAATTTTTGCCACTTTTTAGAGCGGATGACAACGGATGGAGCCACCCCCGAAATTTTGCTCGTCCGCTTTGTCCTTTATGCATACGTTTTGCCTCCGTCGGCCAGTGGGACCTAGCCTTCAGTGACCATTTGAAATTACAGTGGCACTGAAAAAAAAATGACTTATGAATGGTCTTTGCATTTAAGAGCCGAGGTAACGTAGTAATCAGAATGCAGCATTGCAGACTACTTCTGCTGTCTACTGGCTGCCTGCAATTTAGCAATTCAGATCTCACCAGGCTCAACATTGACTCAATCTTCCATCCTTCTGAGGTGGGTAAAATGAGGACCCAGATTTTGGGAGCAATATGCTGACTCTGTAAACTGCTTAGAGGGGGCTGTAAAGCACTGTGAAGCAGTATATAAGTCTAAGTGCTATTGCTAGTACAACCACTGCAGTGTATGATCCAAATTTGGGCATTTAGCATCCAGGATTTACAACACAAGCTGCATTCTCATGTGATCACCATTTGTCACTTTCCCAGCCAGCTTCCAACAAGCAAAGTAAACGGGAGAAGTAAGCACCATGTGAATTCACTTAACAATGGTAAAAAGTTCATAAAATCCTATACAACTCCACAACTGCCTTGCTTAGCAATGGAAATTCTGTTCCCAATTGTGGTTGTAAATTGAGGACTACCTGTAATACAGTATCCTGTCAATGTACGTACGTACGTATGTATGTATGTATGTATATATGTATTTATATAAATAAATAAATCAGTGTGGATCATTGGAAAGGCCCCAGGGATGTTTCTATTCAGAATTTCATGTTTACAAATAAGACTTAAAAGTGAATTCTTCAGATGACCTAATTCTTTAATCTGGTAGCCAGTGCCAAATGAGTGCTAAGAGTGTACAATAATCTCATCTCTCTCTGTAAATTACTTCGGGAATTTCCAACTTTTGGGGAATTTTGGGAGGATAGTATAGCCATATTCATAAAATGGTTGCCCCAGTGGACATTGTCACACACAGAAATAACCATTGTTCAAAAGACAGTCTGATGAGCTGCAGGTAGTCCTTGGCTTATGACCACAATGGAGCTTGGAATTTCAGTTGCAAGTTGTTGTCACAGGTTAAGGCACCATACAACTAGCTCATTTTAGGATGGTCAAAAAGCACGGGTATTAAATTTGATTGTGCCACAGGCCGGATCGTGATTTATCATGATGTTTTTTTGCCTTTGCGGAGCCCAGGTAGGTGTGGCCTATGTGTGATGTATCTGGCCCGTAGGCCACCAGTTTGACAGGGCTGCCATAAAACAAGTCACTGTGATCATTAAGCGAATAGAATAGAATATAGAATTCTTTATTGGCTAAGTGTGATTGGACACACAAGGAATTTGTGTTGGTGCAAATGGTCTCAGTGTACATGAAAGAAAAGATACATTCATCAAGAGTCAGGAATCATAAGTTACAACACTTAATAATAGTAATAGGTTAAAATAAGCAATCAAATTATACTAGGAAACAGTCAATATAAATAGGATACAAGTGACAAAGTTACAGTCATACAGTCACAAGTGGGAGGGGATGGGTGATGAGAAGATTAATAGTAGTAGTAGTGCAGACTTTGTAAATAGTTGGACAGTGTTGAGGGAATTACTTGTTCAGCAGAGTGATGACGTTCAGGGAAAAACTGTCCTTGTGTCTAATTGATCTGGTGTATAGTGCTCTAGCTTCGTTTTGAGGGTAGGAGTTGAAGCAGTTTATGTCCAGGATGTGAGGGGTCTGTAAATATTTTCACAGCCCTCCTTTCACTTGTGCAGTTTACAGGTCCTCGATGGAAGGGAGGTTGGTGATTGTTTTTTCTGCATGAATCATATGGGCGTTAAATGAATCGTAGTCATTAAGCAAATCCATTCTGAATCATGTTATTTTTGGTTGGAAAGCAGTTTAAAATGTTGCAAATTGTGATCACATGACCACGGAAACAGTCATAAACACAATTTGATTGCCAAGTGCCTGAAATGCAATCATGTGACCATGGAGGGTGCAGCAGTAATAATTTTATTCAAGGGTTATAAGTAGCTTTTTTTGAAGTCCATCGTAACCACTCATGAATGTTAAATGATTGGTTGTAAGTCAAGAACTACTTTATTTATTTTTGTTTAAGATACACACTTCCGAGCAGTATGGAGATGCTGACTTATTTTTAAAGAAATCTCAGATATATTGTGGATGAGATAGAGCAAAAAATGGAAGCATCACTACAAATATAGATCATGCTTGAGTCTAATGCTTTGCAACATTGTAGTTTCCCCATTTATTTAACTTTAGATAAAACATAAACTCGAGAAAAATGGCTGGAGTATAATACCTGATAAGCACTTTGGTACTGAGGGCTTGTTGTAAGTTTGTTTCTGTCACACATAAGATGAAAAATGCTGGGCATACATGTCTGCTGTGCATGAGGTGAGGATGTGGATGGATCTTTTCATGAGGAAAGAAAAAAGATTTTTCTTCATCTTTTCCCCCTTCCTTACTATTAGCTTCATTTTTTGTGTGTGGAAAGCTTCATTAGGAGTTCATAATGAATTCATGACCAGTTCTGCCTTATGATCTCTCTGCTTCTAATGTAACACCTTTCAGTGGATATTTTTAGCTTTGGTTCCCCCCCCCCCCTTTCTTCTGCAGGATTCTGAAAGGACTTATGTGTGTATGTATGTGTGTTTCAGAGGTGGTATTCAGCAGGTTCTGACTATTCTGGAGACCTCTGACTGGAGATTTTACAGTATCCTTCCTCTGCCAAACCCAACAAGCCATGCCCACAGAACCAGTAGTAAAAAAATTTAAATCCCACTACTGGAGTGTGTGTGTGTGTGTGAACAGAGCGATTTCACGAAAAGTTTGGGTATGGAGGAGGGGACTATCCCTCCCATGTATATTTTTCAGTGCGATCTCTCAGAATATGTATTGCAATTAATGCCTGTGAAAACATTACTGGCTCTTATAGATACAGCCAGATGGGAATCCAGTTACACCTGCTGTTTGTGGAAAAGCAGCTGGATTTGGTGGTGGGATGCAAATTCTAAAGA
This sequence comes from Laticauda colubrina, assembly GCA_015471245.1. Lineage (NCBI taxonomy): Eukaryota > Metazoa > Chordata > Lepidosauria > Squamata > Elapidae > Laticauda > Laticauda colubrina. The sequence continues at coordinate 9,104,125 of BLBF01000041.1, read as the reverse complement.
CAGAGGTAGGGAAATATAACATTAGGTTCCTCATTTCCCCTCTCCATTATTTCAAGCCTAAAATTCAATAATTTGCAGGGGTGGTTGTAAAGAGGAAGAATGATAGATGCTGTTGTTGAAAGGACAGCTTTGCAAATTCTGATTCTGTTCTTGGGGGTGGCCATAAACCTGAATGAGCAATGGAAGCAATTAAAGTGCTCTAATTAGATGTATCATCGATTTGCTATTATTTCTAATTGTAGGAGGTGCTATCAATACTGAAAAACCTGAGAAGAAATCTGGGCATTTTGGATGTATGCATATTTTCATTTTTTTCTCCCCATCCCTGGATTTGGTAAATCAGGATATACATTGCTAGAAACAATTTAAATTTAGATTCTTGCTTTGAAGGGGTTGAATTTAATAGTCTATCATTTTATGAAGTGTACTCAAGTCTTACAATCTCATTTTAAAGTGGGAAGTTCTGCCCTTTCTGCTGGCAAGAGATCAGAACAGGTGTTCTATGTATTGTTGGATTTTTACGCTTAAGGGCTGTCCAAATTTGTTGTTTTACTTTCTAGGCTTCAAAAAGACTTTGTATGTTGGCATTTCAGCATGTGATAATGCTGTAGTGTACACATCAGTACGTGGCTGATGTAGTATAAACCCTATTGTATATAGTTGAAAAAGGCAGTAGTGATAACAGTAGCTGGATTTATTTCTGGGCAGGTAAGAGGAAATGCTACAGTGAATTGTCCTCTATTGCATTAAGTCACGGGTGTCAAACTTGCGTTGTTACAGCGTCGTCCCATGACATATTGGGATTTTTTTCCTTTTTACTAAATCGGACATGGGCGTGGCCAGCATGTGGCCATCCAGCCCGCAGGTCAGGAGTTTGACACCCCCCTGCATTAGGTGGTACCAAATGGAACCATCTAATCATTGTTGAGATTCTGATTGCCACATTTTGTGACTAGGTTGAGTGAATGTAATTGTTCCGGTGGCAGAAGATGCCAGACTGATGTGAAGCAGCAATGGGGGCTATTAGTTTATAGCAAGTCGTAATTCTGGATTATGGTGAACTGGATCCCAATTATGATGAAAATCTCAGGGAACACTGTTAGTTGTAGCGTAGAATTCAGCTATGTTTAGAATTGATTAAAAATACATAGTTGCAGAAGAGTTCAGTTTTGAGGTTCTTTTTTCTAAAGAGTCAGATAAATTCTGGTGTGGTGGTATTTTTGCCACATGAGTCAAGAAGCTAAACTATTTAGATGTATCTGGAATAGTTCTTGAGCAAACATATTTTAATAAAAAAAACCTGCATAACCACCATGACAAATTACAAAAATAAGCCTTAGTGGCTCTGTAAGGAGCCTGTGTGAAAACATTTTGGGATTAAGCTGCCTAAATGTGCTAAAAATCTTAGGATTTGTGAAGAAATACTAAATTAAGAATCTGAATTGTTGCCTTGTCCATTTTGGATTAATCTCTTAATCTGTTACTTGATTACAGGTAGCTTGTGTGCCTCTATAATAGAAGGAGAATATCAAAGCATGTTTTCACTGCTAGATTTATTCAAAAATCATTCTCCCATTCATTTCTCTTTCATGCTATAGTTGGTAGTGTTGATAAATCTGTCATCAAAACACTAGATGCTTGCAATCAAATCAAAATAAAATGATATGATATGCTGAACAATATTTTCACTGTCTGATTTATATTTTGTAAATCAGTATTCTATCCCCAAAAAAGATGGAATTGCTGATCTAGTCAGGAATGATGTTTGCAGTTTCCATCTCTAACTGTGCTTTATATTGTTCAAACATTAGTCTGCAGAGTCTAACTTCAAACATTTCTGGAGTATTTTCTTCAGGGTTTAACTCAGACCCCTCTTAGATTGCAAAACCAGGAAGTCAAAGCCCATGGATTGCTATGCCCATTATAATGCATAGCTGGATTAATAGCTGTGTACAATTTGGTGGTATTGTGTGTGCACGCAAACACTTTCAAGTCAGTGTTGACACCTGGTGACTGCTTAGACAAGTCTTTACAGTTTCCTTGGCAGTATTTCAAAAGTGGTTTGCCATTGTTTGCCTAGGGCTCAGAGAGATTGAATGGCTCATGGTCACCCAACTGGTTTTCTGCCCAAGGAGAGGGACTAGACGTCTGCTGGTTTCTAACTACTACACCAAACTGGCTCTCTAACTTGCTGGGTTACAATTAGATTAACTTTATGGAGCAAGAAAGTGGACAGGATTTTCAGCTATTTTCCATCTGAGTGCTTCTAATACAGGATGTGTGGAAGAATTTACACTTAGAGGGTGTGACTTGACTTTGATTTCTTACTTTTGCTGGTGTTGTATCATCTTCTGATTTTCTTCTTTTCGTTTTTATACATCAGAAACATTTTTTGATTCTTCACTGTGTTGTTATAAGCTCTAGGTGCATGAGAGTAAAGATTGCTGGTGAATTGGAGGAGCTGATGTAGGATACTATCAAATATCTGGGATACTTTAATTTACTGGTCAGTTGGACTGCTTGATTTGTCTCTGATTTTTTAGTGACTACATTCATATATTATGCCAACTCTATCAATGTCTTTTGCTTGGTTTTTGCCTGCCATGTTATATGAATTCAGCCACTGGGACTTTTTTCAGAAAATTGTGGGTAACACAATCCATTGTTTCATGAGATGTGTGAATCTAGACAGTTAATGTCATTTGTCATTCTGTGGCAGAAAATCTTGGCTGTTACCAAAGGGAGCTGTCTGCTGAACATAATAGCCCTGGAAGATAATCAGGTGTGGGATTAATTGCAGGTATACAGTGATAAAAGAGACACTTGTTCACCCAGTCTAATGAGATAAGAAGACTGATAGGCAGAGACATTTTCTTCACATACCTCTGAGACTACAGCTAGTCCTTGACTTAAGGCCACAATTTAGAGTGGAGCTTCCCTTGTAAAGTGAGATGGTCTTGCTCAATTTTTGCCATGGTTATTCAGCAAATCATGATGATTAAGTGTCATCATTAAGTGAATCTGGTTCCCCCCCCTTGACTTTGCAGGTGGAAGCCCCGCTGGGAAAATTGCGAATGGTGATCAGATAGCCTTAGGCTTCATGCCACTGCCAAGAGTCTAAATTTTAATCATGTAACTGCAAGAATGCTGCGATGATTCTGAGAAAATGAGTCATAAGTCACTTTTTCAGCACTGTTGTAATATCAAATGGTTGCTGAACGAATGGTTGTAAGTTCAGGACTACTGTATGTCATATCTTTGACATAGAGCAAGAGGAAATAATGAATTTGCACAAGTAGTTATGGGTGCCTTTGTTTGGCACATGTGATACCTCTACTCTGCAAGCTGCATTAGTTGCAAGTGTGCTTTCAGGTTCATTTCAGGGTACTGGCTATTACCTTTAAAGCTCTTCATTGTTTGGACCAGGTTACTTGCAGAACTATTTCTTCCCAGTTGTAAGTCCTGTTAGAGTAAGCAAGAGGAGCATGTGCCAGGTCCCATTTGTTAGAGAAAGTCAACTGGCAGGACAGAGGAGAACGGCCTTTTCTGTAGTGGTGTCCATCTTCCATGAAATAATGTCACCATAGATCAGACTTCTTGAAGACCAGGTTTTGTGGTTGAGCCTGGGAGTCCAGATGTGTGGCATATCCTGTATTTTGTTTGTGTTGATTGTTGCTGGTTTTTTTTGGGAGGGGGGTCTTTATGTTAGTATAATTTTGTTACATAGTTTTTATTTTATTTTAAAATATTGTTACCTGTCTAGATTAATGAGCTTGAGTTGAGTAGCTATAAACATTTAATAATTAAATAGATAAGTAATCATAAAAATAAAACCACTCATTCTCCTTAGATCTCATGGCAGATATACTTGCTTAGATGTGGTTGAACTAGAGTAGGGGTCTGTTGCTGAGGAGTTCTGGGAATTGAAGTCCACAAGTCTGAAAGTTGTACTTTAGACATGCAAAGAGAAAAAAAATCTGTATCCCAAATGAATGATTCTTTTTCCAACTGCATATTTATGGGAAAATACTCTTGAGTGTTCTTAAACAAGTTTATTTTACACAAGGGAAAACAGAGAGTGCTAAGCCATTATGTAGGTACTTTGTTTTACTGTGTGAATTCAGCAAATTGTGATTTAGACAATAAAGAATAGCTACTGTAGTTCAGGTTATCCGTGAAAGAAAAAAAGTGCTGTGTAGGAAAAATATTAGAAGCACATATTTTTAAAAATGTACTGCTGTATCCAGTCATGAGTTTGGATACATATAAAACATCCCCTTTGACAAGAATGGCTGTTTTCTTCTTGCTTGCTTGTGGTAAAGAATTGCAGCCTACAGTCAATGTGTGTTCTTGTAATAGGCCCAGTTTCAATGGCATCTTGGGAAGAATCGACATCCTCTAATCCAGTGTTTCTCAATCTTGACAATTTTAAAATGTCGACTTTAACTTCTAGAATTCCCCAGCCAGCTTCTGGGAGTTGAAGTCCACATATCTTAAAGTTGCCAAAACTTTAAATCTGTGTATGTTTTATTGCCTGGTGGCTGAATCATTTCCATGCTAATAGGTGGAGAACCTCCTTGCGGTTGGGAAATTCCTGAATAATTTCCTACAGGATAAGGTGAGAAACAAATGAACAAAACCCAAACAAACAAGGATCCTGAGGAAAGATGAAAGGAGGAATTAGTCCATTTTCCTGTCTCTCCCTTCAATCTCCTCTGCCCCCTATGCCCAGTGATGCTATCCTGACCATAGAGAACTAATGCTGTATTTCAACATCAGCTACAGGGTTTACTCTTGGGGAAATTCCACTGAAAAACAATGATGCTGTCATATACCTTCTTCTCTGGTGGATGGGACTGGCAATGGGGTAATATTTCAGGGTATTTCACCTGCAGTTGAAAGAAAATCTTCCTTTGCTTTGCTTTCTGGGCTTGTCCTATTACTTCAGGCACAAATATTCAAGGGGCTGAAAGGCAAGAAAAACCAGTTCCTGCAGCAAGTTTAATACAAATTTAAATGGTTATTTCTCATGGCTTATACTTTGGTGTCTCTTTGCTTTTATCGTTTTTTCTTTAATGCTTCCTTTCCTTAAGGAGCTGGATATAATTGAGGGAATGGATAGCACAAAGATCAGGTGACTTTCTATCTTCTCCAAACTTTCATCTTACAATAGGTATTCTCCCCATAGTTGTTTTCCAATAGGGCACTTGATCCATCCAAATTCTTACTTGGCCTGGCCTTCCTTAGCTTCCATATCTGGACAAAAGCAGCTACGTCTTGCCATTTGCTGGGTCTATTTGTCCTCAAGAGTACAAAATTTTGAATAAATAAAAAAACCACCTTTTGTGCTTCCAACATTTAAGTTTATTATTTACTTAGAAAATGTATAGGCCTCCTACTGCCTTGGCCATTTGGATAGTGTGATTTTAGATGGTGATTAGGTTAAGTTATACATTAAAAACATATATGAAATTATGTGTCTTTAACACAAAAGCTAAATTTGTGACATTTCAACTTCTGGTAAAATGTTTTGAGGAAAACCCCCCCCCCCCAAATTTGGGAACTCATTTCAAGTCCAGTAGCAATTAAATCCATAATGTGGGATTTAAATTTCAAGCTAATTTTAGTGTAATTAATGAAGATTCCAGTTGCCTTCCATACATTCAAAATCAGGACCATGGTAGGAAAAAAAAATCAAAGCTTTTCCAGATAATTCCCCTAATTATTTCTGGTTTGTAATAAAGCATTCTTAAATGCAAGAGTTGTTTTCCATAAATTTAGGATCACAGGGTATTAAAATCCCTCTGGAAATTAGTGACTTATCTTCTTTATTATACTAAGGACTCATTTTATAATGATATGCAGGTTAGTTGTGGGTATAGAGAAAAAATTGCTGGACTGATAGCTCTGTTGTGCTTGTAATTAGTGGGAATAACCTTTCATCATGTTTTTCCAACTTCAAGAGTTACTTAATAATTCTCCTTCAAAGCAATGAAACTTGGAAAAGCAGATACAGGGTGGGTAGTTGTCTTTCTTGTGATGGAAGGACATTTATCTTTTCAGTGATAATTAGATGTAGCAAGGACAACCTCAAAATGTAGTTAAAGCATTAATCAAACAGTATTAATCTAAGGTAACAATCCATGTTAGTTACAATCCATGTCAGATCAGTTATGAAACAAGAGATTCAAGGAATGTTTGACATTTCATTTTAAGAAATGATGTCATATTAATAGTGCCTGTAAGCATCTTTGGTCATGGAGGTTGTGTTATCTTCAATATTGATGATGCAACCAAAAAGGCTCGACTGATTGACATTCTTGCTCCAAGGAAAAATAATTTGGAGGTTTCTCTTGCTGAATTCAGTTGATGAAGGACCATAAGGCAAAGAAGAAGAATATGTCCTGATTGTAATTATATCCTAGGATATTTACAGTTTGATAGCGACATGAAGGAAGTGCCTTATATATTTCTTATGATTGGTTGCTATATTGGTTCACACTGTGATGATTGCTCCTTCTGCCTGTGAGGATTGCTTCTTGTTTAAATACTAGAAAGTATTTTTTATTTAAGTTTCTATCTTAAAATTATTTGGGAACAACTAGAGAAAATTACTCCCAAGCTATTTGAATAAATTATTAAGGAAAAAAGACATTTGCAATGAAATCTGGTATTTAATCACAAAAGTTTAGCCCAGGAATTTGGATGCATGATGCTTTTTGAGTTGAGTTTATTGAATTATGTCTAAGGAGTGAAACATAAGATAATTGGTGCATATCTGAACATGAAAACAAAAATAGCTCATGAAACAATTGCTGGTACAACATATTTTCAAATTTCAGCACTTGTAGAAAGGCTCTTTGCTTATGTCTTGTTAAAAAGTGGAATAAGCAGGTAATTCATGATCATTAGAAGAAGGATGTTTTCTATCATTGCTGTGGACTGTTTTCAGAAAAGAAAAGGCTGCTTCAGCTGCCAAGCTTCTGTATATTTAGGAATTGAAACAAATTGGTCAAGAAGTAAACTTTTTGGAAAATTTTAACTATTTTTTTAAATGAACATGAAGCTGCATAAATCAAACAACCACTAAATGGCAGCAAAGAATTTTCCCTTTACTGTTACCTATTGTCCTCCAGATTTTGCAGAACACAGACACTATTTGAGTATGCAAGACCTTTCTTGAGTTTAAAACTGCTAGATGTAATTGTAATCAGGGCAAGGATTATGGATTTATAGTAGTCTTTTTCAACTTGAACCCTTACAGATGTATTGAACTCCCATAATCTCTTGGCCGAATAGCATTGGCTTGAGTAAAATCTGATCAGGAAAGAAAGTTGGAACTATTTTATTCACTGTGATTTATCAGTACTTTTTTGGCAATATCCTCAAAACAGCATAACAGCAAAATACAAAAACAGCAGAGATCTCAAGAAAGTGATAGCCGCAGCAGCAGAGGAAAGCAAAGGAAAATATGACAAAGGACTCTCACACAGATATGAAGATATTTTCTTGGATACATGACCTGTTTAACTGTCATTTCTATTCCTGATTTCCCTGTAAATATTATACTAAGGGAGTGCTGTGGTTGATGGATTGTACTTAGGTATTCTGTGGCTTGTTGCACAGCTGAAGAACTATTTTAATGATGTATTTACTTGTCTTTGTAATGTAGGTTGTGATGTTTTTAGAATACAGTTGGCAGGCTTTGCTTGTAGAGAGACTCAGGAGAACTGGAATATCAGGATTTGCTGGGCTTGCCAATCAGATAAAGACTTGCACTGTACTACCTGCCTCCTTGCTAGTGTTATGGCTAGCAAAATTAGACTTCTGAAGTATTAGTTATGTAAATTGTGTGCTACAGTAATGGAGCATTTAAATTTTTTTTAAAAAGTATGTGATAGATTTAGCTGCTTTCTGTGCATAGAAACCTCTGTATAATGCTATAAAACAGCTACTAAGGTGACCTTTGCATTCATTTTTCCAAATGTTCATGTGGACATTCTTCATTACACATTCCAGTGTACACCATCTGTTGTAATTACCAGTGTTTGTTCTTTTCTAAGAATACACATTAGGTACATTGGATCTACAGTAGCATGTAGTGAATGTTGGATGAATGGAAAAACAGTTGTGATATTGTAGGATAGGAGCAAAGAGAATCATCAGGTATGTTACTGAGTGATAATCAATAAGATCTCATAATCAATGAGAGATAGTCAATGAAAATGATGCAAATTACAGGTTGGCATTCGACCTAATTGAGCCCACAATTATAGCCATAAGTCACAATGGTTGTTAAGCAGGTCATCATGTGACTGTGCCTAATTTACAGCCATTTTTTGCAGTATTATTTGTGGCTTCTGCATTGTAATCTGCAATGCCCACAAGAGGTCAAATGTTGCTTTCCAGCATCTCCTTGGGGAATACTTGGCAAATGTTGCTTTGCATACTGCATAAGTAATGCAGTTATACACATAATGAGAAGGTAAACATGTGAACATAAAATTGGAATGTGTGGTATACTATTTGTTGTCCAGCCTAGAAAAGTTCTCATATGTTGAAAGGTGATTGTTTATGCAGGACTCAATTCTGATAGCGCCTTTACGCAATGCAGAGGTATTCTGCTTACAATTCTGATAACAATAAGTATAATAAGCTGTAGTGAATAGGAGATTGCTAACATTTAAGCATTATACTGTTATGAGTATCCTTGTGTCACATTAGTGTTGCATGAGTGTTTCCTCCATAAAATACTTTGGATATTGATCATATTTGAACATGATGATAAATTAATGGATAGATGAAAAAAACATCTTTTAAGCTATGTTATGCATGAAGCTGACAAAGTGGGTAGAATTATCAAGGGATGAAAGATCTGTTGTACATATTTTACATGTTTGTGTATGTATACATGGTTTATATATCAGGTAAAGTCCCTGTCACACTGCACCAACGGATGCAAAGAGGATGTAAAACGGACAAAAAAGCTTGCCATCATTGGAAAACGCGATGTACTCACTGCCTCCATTTTGCTTCCTCTCTATCCGTCCAGCATCCGTTTATTGACATTTCATGCGCTCAGAAAGTTTTGAGCTGCTCAAAACTTTTGCGCGGAAAATGTATCCAATTTATCCATTCTGCATCCGCGACGCATCCGCGACGCATCCGTTACGCATCCATTACGCATCCGCTATATCCGCTAGGCATCCGCTGCGCATCCGTGCAACTCGCATCCGCTCGGACACAGGGAAGAAGTGGAACGGATGCGGAATGGATGCAGAACGGATGCAGCAAGGAAACAAAGTGTTTAAAACGGAAAAAACGTTCGCAGAGGGGACCTATCTCGGATATTAAGGATGCCTAGAGGATGCCTAGAGGATGCAAAGGGACGCCTATACTGCCTATAAAAAGGGGGAGCAACTCACCTGCATCTCACTTTCAGACCAGCAGCCTAGCTGTGCAGACCTCTGCAGCCTTCATCTGACTCTTGCTCTTCCACAGCATCCAGTCATGTCCACCGTGGATCGTAACACAGTCCTTTTGGCAGCCACCATCCTTCTGCAACAGTGTGAAGCCATCTACAGGCTCTGAGAACTCTACTACAGGAAGAAAAAGAGGCAGCCAAGAAGCGTCTGGGTCCGAAGATGGATCGGGAGAAGAGCAGAGTACGGACTGTACAACAAGCTGATGGTGGAGCTCAGGAACGAAGACACTCGGGCATTCCAGAACTTCATGAGGATGCCTCCAGCCATGTTTGACGAAGTTGTGCAACGCCTGACACCCAGGTTGACCAAGGCAAACATCAACTTCCGGCCGAGCCTGGAACCTGGGCTCAAGGTGGCACTCACTCTGCGCCACCTGGCCTCAGGGACCACCTACAGGAGCATGCAGTACAGCTGGAGGGTGCCACACAACACCATCAGCATTGTGGTCAGAGAAGTGGTGCAGGCCATCATCGAAGAATACCTGCAGGAGCTCCTCCAGTGCCCCTCCACTGATGAAGGATGGAAGAAAGTTGCAGAGCAGTGTTATCAGAGGTGGAACTTCCCACACACCGTTGGAGCCATAGATGGCAAGCACGTGGCCTGCAAAGCACCACCCAAGTCGGGCTCCACTTATTTCAACTACAAGGGCTTCTTCAGCATCATCCTCTTCGCCATGGTTGATGCTGACTACAAGTTCATGTACATCGATGCTTCAGGCAGCGGCTCATGTTCAGATGCCCAGGTATACAATGCCAGTGACCTCAAGGAGGGGCTGGAAGGCAACCTCATCATGGGCTTCCCAGATCCAGACCCCTACCCAACGACACGCAAGATGTGCCCTACTTCATCATGGAGGATGACGCCTTCTCCCTCAGAACCTACCTCATGAAGCCATACACTTCCAGACTCCTCACCTGTGAAGAGGGGATCTTCAACTACAGGCTGTTCAGGGCAAGGCGGGTGGTGGAGAACGCCTTTGGCATCCTGGCCAACAGGTTCCAGGTACTTCTCACCACCATGTAGCATCGCCCAGAGACCGTGAGGAGGATCGTGGAAGCTTGCTGCATCCTGCACAATCTCATGCGCACCCGCTACCCAGTCTTGCAGAACAGGCTCGTGGACCTCCAGAAAGGTAATGGGGACATGGAGCCTGGGGAATGGAGGCAAGGGCGAAACCTGATAGACACTGAGGATGTGCAAGGCTCCAACAGAGCCTCATGTGAAGGGAAGAAGAAGCGCAACCTCCTGAGACACGGGTGCAACTCCCCAGCTGGAGCAGTGGAGTGGCAAGACAGGATGATAGATGATTAATGGGTGCTTCCTTCAGCCTGTCTCATCACACTGATGAGATTGGGCCATGTATGTTGGGTGGGCCTACAATGAACAGGGCATTTAATAAAGAGTTGTGTTTATGTTCAAATGTGTGGATAATGCTTACTAATGAAGGGCCAAAGGTGTGGCACCTGAGAGGGTGGACCATACAGTCCCACTATGCTTGCACTGGAGGTTTATCTATTCCACAGCTATCTTAACCCATCCCAAAGGTATCCCTGCCCACCCCACTGCTATCTTAACCCATCCCACAAGCATGCAAAGGCTTAAACCAATTCTAAAAGTTTCCACCCAGACTTTATTACAAAAAAAGAAATGAAGCAAGTGTGTGAATCAAAGATAAACTTTATTGAACAACAAGCTGTAAAACAAAAATGACCCAAGTCAAGTGTCCAAATAAAGTCCACAGGTAGCCAGCTACCCAGTCTCTGGCACTCTTATTGGTCACTCGGAGATGTGCCTAGTCTCAGGGGTGAAGGGTTCAGGTGCTATGGAGGTGGGTGGTGCTGGAGTGCTGGTCTGTATCATCATTGGGGTGCCTGGCCCCGAGAGGACAACAGGGGACGGTGTGTTGAGGAAGCTCTCAGACAGCTGGCTCAGACCCGTGATGCTGAGAGGTCCTTCCTCCATGCCGTGGGGTGTCAGCCCCAGTACTGATGAGAGATGTACTGAGTCCGGGCTTGGCTATGGGGTGGAGGAAGGAGTAGTGTAGTGGGGCTGTCTGGTCTGCAGCTGGGTGAGGACTGGCACGGGTGGCATCGCTGTCGGTGGCATCATTGTCGTGGGTGGCATCGGTGGCATCAGTGGAACCGGTGGCAACAGTGTCGCCCGATGACTCTGTGGCTGGACTGGGAAGGGCTGCTGCCTGTGCTGCTGTACCTCCTGGTAGCTGTAGCCCTGGTAGGTGAGGGGGTGTGGGAAGCCTTGGAATGGGAGGGACATCACCTGGGGTGGAGGAGCAGACCTGGACTGGGTGGGAGCAGGTTCCTCTGGATCTGGAGGGTTGTGAAGCAGCTCGGTGATCCGGTCCTTCACCACCTGGTACTGGGGTTCCTCCATGTTCTTGAGGGTCTGGTTGACATAGGTGAGGAAGGGCTTGCGGTTGGAGGATGAGGAGTCGGTGTTGACCAGCTGAGAGAGGAGATCTATACTGGTGCGGATGGTGTCCCTGATCTCCAGCAGGACAGTGTGGCTCTGCCCCTCCTGCTGTCTGGCTCTCTGCCTTTCTGTGGAGGCGGAGCTGTGGGAGGGTGGATGCGGCTACGACTGTGGTGGACTCAATGTCTCCTTTCTCCCACCGCACCAGGGAGTCCTCCACGCGCTCCACCATGGTTACAACAGCTGTCCGCGGGTTTTCCGCTGTGGCACGCTCCACAGAAACCTGCCTGGAGACAGGGACTGACTCTCGGCCGGAAGAGGACTGGGTCTCAGCAGGCTGCTGGAGAGAGAGGGTTGTGAGAGGGGCTCCTGGTGCTCCTCGGTGGCTGATATCACCCTCCAGGAAGCTGCACCTGGCCATGACGTAGGTCTCTCTGTCTGTCAGCTTAACCGTGGCCTGGCCAGATTTCTTCAGGTGCAGCTTCCCGTACCAGGTATGCATGTGCTTCCACCAGCCGAGGAGCACCTCCGAAGTGTAACCCATACTCTCCGCCCTCTCTCTCCAAGCATCCTGCTTCCTTTTGGTGTCCCTGTACAGCCGGTGTCCCTTCTGCCACAGATAGTCATTCTCTCTCAGCCACTCTAGCACCTCATCCTCGTGTTCCTCCTCGATGAAGTATTGCCTCCTCTCCCGTCCCCGCATACGCCTCTTCCTCCCTTTGGCAGGACCAGATGGGCCCTGATCAGAGGGGCTCCCAGGTGGTAGGGGCTGCTCCTCCACACCACCACCAGCAGCAGCACCAGCAGGATCATCATCATCATCATCATCATCATCATCATCATCATCATCATCACCAGCAGGATCATTATCATCATCATCATCATCAGCAGCAGCAGCAGCAGGATCATCATCATCATCATCATCAGCAGCAGCAGCAGCAGCAGCAGGATCAGCAGGACCAGGATCAGCAGCAGCAGAGTAAGCATCAGGAGCACCAGCAGAACCAGCAGCAGCAGGACCAGGAGCACGAGCAGGACCAGGAGTACGAGCAGGACCAGGAGCACGAGCAGGACGAGCAAGACCAGGAGCACGAGCAGTACGAGCAAGTCCAGGAGCACAAGCAGGAAGAGCAGGACCAACAGGACCAGCAGGACCAGGAGCAGCTTCAGCAGAGTACGCAGCAGCAGAATCACCACCGCCAGGAGCAGCTTCAGCAGAGTACACAGCAGCAGAAGCACCACCGCCAGGAGCAGCTTCAGCAGAAGCTCCAGCACCAGAAGAGCAAGCCCGAGCAGCAGAAGCCCCAGCAGAAGCAGAGTCAGGGACAGGGGGTGGGAGGGTGGCCCTGTCCCTCTTGGCAGGGATGGCGGCAGGTTGCTGAGACTTTCGCTTCTTCCCCATGGTTGTGGGGTTCCTGGCTGGCAGGGAGGCTGGCAGGGAGGCTGGCAGGGAGGCTGGCAGGCACCAAGGCTGGCAGGAAGCCGGCAGGAAGCGTGGCAAGAAGCCAGGCAGGAAGCCAGGCAGGCACCAAGGCTGGCAGGCAGACTGGCTGGCAGGAAGGCTGGCAGGCAGGCTGGCAGCAAGGCTGGCAGGCAGGCAGAGAGCAAGGCTGGCAGGGAGGCTGGCAGGCAGGCAGAGAGCAAGGCTGGCAGGGAGGCTGGCCAGGAGGCTTGGAGGCAGGCTGGCAGGAAGGCTGGCAGCAAGGCTTGCAGGCAGGCATGCAGGCAGGGCAGGCAAGGACTCGATGTATCCTGCAGCAGGTCTTTCTTCCGAATGCTGGCCACGTGCGAGCTGCTTCCCTTTATATCCGCGTGGCTTACGCAATGCACCCCCCCCCGCATGCACAATTAATGCCAGGCATCTGTTAGGCTTCTGCTGTGCATCTGCTGTGCATCCGCTCTGCATCCGCTTCATCCGCTGTGCATCCGCTTCATCCATTCTGCGTCCCCTTTGCTGAGGCCCCCCAGACGCCTAGTGGATGTGCCATCCGCTGGGCTTCCATGAACCAAGGCTGGCAGGAAGGCAGGCAGCAAGGCTGGCAGG
>BLBF01000041.1:9052581-9080166 GCA_015471245.1 Laticauda colubrina | reverse complement strand
CCTGCAAGCCTTGCTGCCAGCCAGTCTGCCTGCCAGCCTTGCTGCCTCCCTTCCTGCCAGCCTTGGTTCATGTCTGCCTGCCAGCCTTGGTGCCTGCCTGCCCGTCAGCCTTCCTGCCAGCCTTGGTGCCAGCCTTGGTGCCTACCTGCCTGCCAGCCTTCCTGCCAGCCTTGGTGCCTGCCTGCCAGCCTTGGTGCCTGCCTGCCTGCCTGCCAGCCTTCCTGCCAGCCTTGGTGCCTGCCTCCCTGCCAGCCTTCCTGCCAGCCTTGGTGCCTGCCTCCCTGCCAGCCTCCATGCCAGCCTTGGTTCCTGCCAGGCTCCCTGCCAGCCAGCAACCCCACAACCATGCGGAAGCACAGCAAGCCTCAGCCATCTGCTGCCAGCCCTTGCAAGAGGGACAGGGCTACCATCCCGCCCCCTGGCCCTCACTCTGGTTCTGCTGGGGCTTCTGCAGCACAGGCTCTCTCTTCTGGGGCTGGGGCTTCTGCAGCTTCTGCTTTGGGAGGAGATGATGACAAGCACTCCAGCACCAGCCACCTCCACAGCACCTGGACCCTTCACCCCTGAGACTGAGCAACCAAGAGAAGTGCCAGAGACTCATTTTTGTTTTATAGCTTGTTGTTAATAAAGTCTATTTTTGATTCACACACTTGCTTCATTTCTTTTTTTTAATAAAGTCTTGCTGGAAACTTTTATACATGGTTTAAGCCTTTGTATGCTTGTGGGATGGGTTAAGATAGCAGTGGGATGGGTTGAGATAGCAGTGGAATGGGCAGGGATACCTTTGGGATGGGTAATAGCTGTGGGATAGATAAACCTCCAGTGCAAGTATAGTGGGACTGTATGGTCCACCCTCCCAGGTGCCACACCTATGGCCCTTTATTATCAATAATGTGATAATCATCCACACATGTCAACACAAACATAACTCTTTATTAAATGCCCTGATCATTGTAGGGCCACTGAACATACATGGCACAATCTCATCAGTGTGATGAGACAGGCTGAAGGAAGCATCCATTAAGCATCTATCATCCTGTCTTGCCACTCCACCGCTCCAGCTGGGGAGTTGCACCAGTGTTTCAGGAGGTTGCACTGCTTCTTCCCTTCATGTGAAGCTCTGTTGGGGCCTTGCACATCCTCAGTGTCTATCAGGTTTCACCCTTGCCTCCATTCCCCAGGCTCCATGTCCCCATTGCCTTGCTGGAGGTCCACGAGCCTGTTCTGCAAGACTGGGTAGCGGGTGCGCATGAGATTGTGCAAGATGCAGCAAGCTTTCATGATCCTCCTCATGGTCTCTGGGCGATGCTGCATGGTGGTGAGAAGTACCTGGAACCTGTTGGCCAGGATGCCAAAGGCATTCTCCACCACCCGCCTTGCCCTGGACAGCCTGTAGTTGAAGATCCTCTCTTCATGGGTGAGGTATTTGGAGGTGTAGAGCTTCATGAGGTAGGTTGTGAGGGAGAAGGCGTCATCCCCCACGATGAAGTAGGGCACATCTTGTGTGTCGTTGGGCAGGGGGTCTGGATCTGGGAAGCCCACCATGAGGTTGCGTTCCAGCCCACCCTTGAGGTCACTTGCGTTGTATACCTGGGCATCTGAAGATGACCCATTGCCTGAAGTATTGATGTACATGAACTTGTAGTCAGCATCGACCATGGCAAAGAGAATGATACTGAAGAAGCCCCTGTAGTTGAAATAAGTGGACCCCGACTTGGGTGGTGCTTTGCAGGCCACGTGATTGCCATCGATGGCTCCAACGGTGTGTGGGAAGTTCCACCTCTGATACCACTGCTCTGCAACTTTCTTCCATCCTTCTTCAGTGGAGGGGCACTGGAGGAGCTCCTCCTTGTATTCTTCAATGATGGCCTGCACCACTTCTCTGACCACAATGCTGATGGTGTTGGGTGGCACCCTCCAGGCATACTGCATGCTCCTGTAGGTGGTCCCTGAGGCCAGGTGGCGCAGAGTGAGTGCCACCTTGAGCCCAGGTTCCAGGCTGGGCTGGAAGTTGGTGCTCTGCTTGGTCAACCTGGGTGTCAGGCGTTGCACAACTTCGTCAAACATGGCTGGAGGCATCCTCATGAAGTTCTGGAATGCCCGAGTGTGTTCGTTCCTGAGCTCCACCATCAGCTTGTTGTACAGTCCGTCCTCTGCTCTTCTGGTGAACCATCTTCATACCCAGACGCTTCTTGGCCTCCTCTTTTTCTTCCTGTAGTATAGTTCACAGAGCCTGTCGATGGCTTCGCACTGTTGCAGAAGGATGGTGGCTGCCAAAAGGACTTTGTTACAATCCACGGTGGACATGACTGGATGCTGTGGAAGAGGAAGAGTCAGATGAATGCTGCAGTGGTCTGCAGCTGGGCTGCTGTTCTGAAAGTGAGATCCAGGTGAGTTGCTACCCCTTTTTATAGGCAGTATAGGTGTCCCTTTGCATCCTCTAGGCATCCTCTAGGCATCCTGTAGACATCCTTAATATCCGAGATAGGTCTCCTCTGTGAACGTTTTTTCCATTTTACATGCTTTGTTTCCATGCTGCATCCGCTAGGCATCTGTTCTGCATCCGTTCCGTGTCCATTCCGCTTCCTCCCTGTGTCCGTTTACCGCTGAAGCGGTAGTTGCGTGGATGTGCAGCGGATGCCTCGCAGATATAGCGGATGCGTAACGGATGCAGAATGGATGCCTAGCGGATGCAGAATGGATGCATTGGATACATTTTCCGCTCAAAAGTTTTGAGCAGCTCAAAACTTTCTGAGCGGATGAATCGTCAATAAACGGATGCTGGACGGATAGAGAGGAAGCAAAACGGAGGCAGTGAGCATATCGCGTTAACCAACGGATGGCAAGCTTTTTTGTCCATTTTACATCCTCTTTGCATCCGTTGGTGCAGTGTGACAGGGGCTTTACTTACTCACTTGTTATCTTCTTCCCAAACACTTCACTCTCTAAGGGGGCAGAGAAACAATAGGTCAGGTACAGGACAACAGGTACTGAATGGCAATTATCTGAGTGAGGGATTCTGGGAAGTTCATTAAATACAGGCATTGGTCACAATGTTATGTCAGCACTTTTGTAACTTAGAATGGTTGATGAATAAGGCAGTTGGTAAATAGTTTGTATCTGTACTCTTTTTTGGTTTTGTTTACACTGAGATAAATTCTAGAGACTTATTGTGTGTTGGTAGAAGGATACTGATTTTTTTTTATGATTGGACTGGATTTAATTCTTGGAAGGGTAGGTTTTTTGTGGTTTAATAGTGCAGTGTGTTGCTAACACATATTCTTGATTACATTTTAATTTGCTGTTGTAGAAGAAATATCCTGGTGATAGAACTAGGCATTTGGAATGACCGTATTTAATGAGCTTCAGACAAAATCAGAAATTAGTTTTTAATTAATTTTAAAAATTAATACAAACTTAAAAGAAAAAAAAAGCATGAAAAATAATATACTGTAGTAAAGAAAAAGAAAAGAAATATGTAAAGAATTGACTTCACTCTTCACCATAATGGATATGAACTCTTCTCTTAATATGCAATAAACAATCACTTCTTCCCATGTTACATCTCCTATAAACAAATTCTTTAGGCCTCATTGTTTCAACAAAATTCAGTTAAGGGTTACTAAACATTATCTATTTTAACCTTGATCAAATAAACCAACTTTCTTTTATTTTTAACAATTTAATCAAATAATACCTTAGAACTTGAGTTCTTTACATGTTTTCTTTGTCCCATCTCATAAAATTCCAAAGCTTTAACATGCCTCTTGTAAGAAATTTACTTTGAAATAATTTAATGTACTTCAAATTTTACCAGGCTATACTACGTACAGTGCATGTGGGCTAAAAATAGAATAGAATATAATTTTTTATTGGCCAAGTGTGATTGGACACACCAGGAATTTGTCGGTGCAAATACTTTCTGTGTACATAAAAGAAAAGATACATCTAGTTCTTGGAAGATATTGTAATTGAGTGTCAGTTGCTGCTTATCTGTGTATTTTTTTGGAAGGGGGAGGAGGAATAATTTAATTGTGTATGAACAAATATGATTGATTGATTTACTGACTTTCTCAGTAAATCCATATGCAGTGTGTTGACAGGTTATGTCTAACCACTTACAGCTTCACAGTATATTTTTTTACACACTCTTCACTCATATCTTTGTATATTAGCTTTGATTTGTTATCATGATCTGCATTATATCTGAGATTTACATTATTTCCATAGTGGTTTATTGTTGATTAATAACCATCAAGAATTTTTTTTTCAAGTTCTCTGTAGCACCTTGGATAGCTCCATAGGAATTCAGGCTGAAGTTCCATACACCTTTAGTGTTGCTTTATAAATAAATGGCACGATGGAAACCTAAGTACATTTCAGTTTAGTTCTTAGACTAGTCACTTTTTTGTTTGCTTCTCTTTCTCCTTTACCTGAGAGAAGCTTCCCTTTTAGAGAGGCAAACAGAAAAATAATTAGTCTTTTTCTGTTTGCCTCTCTGGAAAGGAAGCTTCTCTCAGGCAAAGGAGAAAGAGCGATTGAATCCAATAACATTGGGGGAAAGATGATAGATAACTGAGACAAAATTGGATTCATGCATAAAGTGCAGAATCAGTCATGACCAATTATTTTATAGATTATTTTTACACAAATAATGGCTTGTCACAGTGTGTTATTCTAGCCAAAGGATAACAGTGAGCTCTGTTCAGTTGGATAGGATATGAAAAGATGGCTTTGATGTAGAACAATGTTAAGGGAAATGACTAAACTAGAAAACTGCCTCTCCAATTCTAAAGTTTTACTATTTTATCCTCAGCGTCAGGATGAGTAGTAATTTTGGAGCTATAACAAGTTATCTCTTTTGAGCTTGCATTTTTCACAGATTTAACATTGTTGCCCACTGGTTAGTCTCTGCCAATGAAATAAATCAGGATTACAGAATGCCAGGATGATGGATGCTGTAGTAATTGTGGCAACACAGTCTAGTTGGGTTCATGGTCTAAACACTTCCAAAAATTGGAAAAACCTGAGAGATATATTCACATACTTTTTCCAAATCTTTGAAAAAGGACACTAAAAATGTAATTTTCATTGTTCTGTTTTGAATAAGTAGTTAAATACAAAATGGTTCAATCTTCTCTTAATCTTGTCTTTTTATCTTTGTTTTCATAATATACAGTATATGCATATGAAGTGCCATCCCTACATATTGATCAGAATGGCTGGGAATTCTGGGAATTTTAGTCTTAAGATAACACTGGAGAAAAATCGTTCTCTTGTTTTCTTGTTTTTCTTATTTTAGTTTTCTTGTTTTAGTTTTCAATTTTTGTTCCTTTTTTTCTTATTATCCTTGGTAGTTTCTACTGACTGAATTTTCAAGTTTTGAAAAACTGTCTTAAAATAGTGTATTCATCCTGGGTTTCTTACTGTTTTTTTAACAAAATAACTCCCATGGCAATCTTTTTCAACTTCATCTTATGTATTAAGCCACTGTCCAGTGCATATCAATGAATCTTTAATATTTCTAAAATTGTAATTGACTGATGGTATCTGTAGATCAATGCACTTCTCAGTCAGTTCAGTCTTCTTTTCCTTGATCTCAAGTGAAATAATAATTTTAATGGGTTGCATTGAAAAAAAAAATCCATTCCTGCAGTCAAGGGTATGAAGAAAGTCTATACACAATAGTTCTCCCATCCACCTTTTCTATTCTTCAATCAGATACCAAAACAATTTTGTTTTCACAGCTTCTTTATCTGCTACTGCCATATTCACATATAAATTAAAGTCCTTTTTCCTAAGCCCTTGGCTTCAAAGTTTGAATGTTTTTTAGTTTTTCTTTGCAGCACAGGGAAATGCTGTGTGTTTTTATTCATTTTCTGTGGACTTAATCTATTGTTGCCACTATATTGCCAATGTGATGATTAGCTGTCATTTATTTGGGTGAATTCAGTTCCTGTGAAAGTTGCAAGTGACTAAATGTTAGTACACAAAAATACTTTATATAGATGCTTTTAATTGTATTTACTTATTTTGTTTTCTGATGCTTAGCATTGACTGGTATTTTAAAACTATTTGATTTCTTGGGATTTCTTTAACCTTAAAATAAGTGAACTAAATGTCACACATAATATTTTTATTCACCTGAACAGCACTGGGATTTTAGGAAAAATAGGCTTGCCACTTGTGCATATGTGATAGTTGTATCTTAAGGTTTACACTGTAGTTTTCATCTGCTTCCCATATTACATTGGATTAAATTATGCCATCACTTTTCAGCAATTGTTTGTGGGAGGGACAGGTGAGGGTCCAGTGGACCATAAAAGAGAATGTGGAGACCCCAAGTGGTTCCAGGTCACAAGTTGCCGATCCTGCTTAAGTATCAAATCATTCTGATGTCCAAGTTACAAAATATGTAACTTCTTAACAGCTTCTTTAATCTACTTTAACCCTGGACTAAAGGAACCAATGTTTCTCTCCACTAGATTTTTTAAAAAATGTTATTATAAGCAATATAATTCTTCATTTATTTACAACAGCTGGTTGGTTGTTTAATGCTGGACATAGCATTTAACAGCTTCTCCATTTCATTCCCAAAATAAAGAGGAAATGTGGCTAAGAAATGTCACTAAGTACAAATCAGTTCCCCGAAGAAACAAGCATCGCATATAGCACCAACTATTCCTTTGGCTGACTTGAATAGCAATGACAGTCTTTCTTCCTTTCCTAATGGCATCTTCAGAATTTTATAACAAACACAGCCCTTTCTTACTTTCTTGATGTTCAGAACTGATACATGCACTTTGAATGCTTTTGGGTGCTGCCCAAATCTATTGGTGTGGCATCTAGTTTAACAGAATATGCTCATTTGACATCGTGGTAAACATGGTGCTCATTCATTCTGGGATGTCTGCTTTTTATAAATGCTCAGAATTTTGAGAAGCCATTGAAACTGACTCTCTTGTAATGGAATTAAACTCTAGACTCTTTTGAAGCTGTTGATGTTTCCAATACATATTTTGGAAGGATTTTTCATTTGTGAAACCTGTGGAGAATTTAACAGAAAACTTTCAGTCTTTGGCTAGTCTCAGTGAGTCATAGGTATAACATATTTTGGAGGTGACAGTTTGGGGAACATTATTGTCATAAAATAAAGTGACTTGCACATAGAAGAGAGAGGACATTTTAACTGATGGTGCCCAAAACAGTGTTATTTAATGGCATCTCGAATAATCCGTTTCGTGCAGGTAGTCCTTGAGTTACAACCACAATTGAACCCAAAATTTATGTCGCTAAGTGAAATATTTGTTAAGTGAGTTTGCCCCATTTTACAACTTTTCTTGCCACAGTTGCTAAGTGAATCATTGCATTTGTTAAGTTAGCAACATGGTTGTTAAGTGAAGTTGAATTCCCCATTGACTTTGCTTTGTCAGAAAGTTGCAAAAACTGATCACATGATCCCAAGACACTGCAGCCATCTTAAAAATGAACCATTGCCAAGCATTTGAATTTTGATTATGTGACCATAGGGATGCTGCAATGGTCCTCAGTGTGAAAAAAAAACTGTTATATGTAACTTTTTTTGGAGCTGTTGTAACTTAGAATGGTCACTAAATGAACTGTTGCAAGCAAGGATTACCTATACTAGAAGAAGACCTCTCCTTATTAGTCCATTATTTAAAGAGGTACCTGTACTATTTTAGTTGTGTTTATTTTGTTGCTTCGATGTCCTTACTGTGCCCTTATTCATAGAATCATAATTGAAAGGAGCCATCAAGGCCTTTAAGGATCAGTGCAGGAGTCCAAATTAAAACTCCCTGACAGGCAGCTGTCTTCCCTTTGACTAACCACATGCACTGAAAGGGAGCCTTATACCTTGCTTGATAATTGGTTCCATTGTCAAACAGCTCTTATATTTAGGAAGAGTTTTCTAACACACAGTCACAATTTTCCTTTCTGTTGTTAAAAATCATTATTCAGTGTTCTCTGCCACAAATGACAGCTCTTTACCTTTTTCTTTGTAGCATTCTTTCAGGTATTTGAAGACCATGGTCATGTTCTCTTCTTTTCAAGGCTAAATCTCCACAGAGTTAATTTCTAGTTCTCTAGTCATACTCCTCACCCCTTTGAACCTCTCCCAATTTTCCTGAATTGTTCTTGAAATGTGGTGCCCAGAACTGGACACCATAATCAATGTACTGTAGGCTCTGACAAGTGAAAAATACAGTAGGAAGTTTATGTCCATGATTTGCAAATTATACCTTTCATGATGCAACTGAATATAAATTGCCTTTTCTGTAGTTGTGCCATACAGCTGACCAATGTTCAGATTGCAGTCAGCTACTCATATCATATTTCTCATTTTGTTGCTGCTGTTTTCCATGATTGCATATTGTATTCTTTTGTATTATCTATTTCTACTTGAGTTATGTATGTCTAGAACTATATTGCACATTATAGCTATTTGGTGATTCAAAGTCATAATCAATATATAAATTAATATATTTTCTTAGCATTTCTCTTTCTGTAGCTTTGGTTAATGTTTTCTTCACAGTATATTTCTTTTTTGACAGTGATTTTTGGTTCATTATAGATAGTTTGCATTGGGGTAAATGTGCTGGGAGTGGGACTTAACACTTGGTGGTGAATACACATTATTTTTATCTGAATACTTATATTGTCCACTTCTAGGATTTTTCCTCTTTCAAAGTAAAGTATAAAAATAATTGTTGGGAATGAAGTAGATTCAGTTTCTTTAAGTTTCATTTTAATTCCATTTGATTCCCACCTATTTTAATTGTTTAATGATATGTTCTATGCTGCAAATATTTTCTTTAATTTCCCCTCTCATGTATATGAGATATTTTCTATGGGTTCTTGAATACATCAAGATAAATTATGCTGTTGAGTGAGTTTCTACTCATACAGACAAATTGGATGAGCTAATGAGATGGGACACTGATCCCTGCTACTTCTCTTCTTTGATATGTCTTGTTCTTTGCTCTTCTTTTATACAATTTGCATTAAGGCTAGAATAAGAGGTTTACCTACCTTCCTAATGTAAATTATTTTCTGCTCTTCTATGGAAAGCAGATTTTCACAGTGGATAAATAACAACTGAAGGAAAACGGGTTAGTTTAGGAAGACTGCATAGGAAAATATTTAAATCTCCCTATCTGTAACAGTGGGGGCTTAATTCATTTTTCCTTTCTCCTTAACTGGATCACTGTTGATCAAATAATGAGATAAGTTGAGGATAAGTTGGTGAGAACATAATGAAAACAGATTAGCATGCAGTCAAACTTCAAGTTCAAATCAATGTTGATACTGTAAAAGGTAAAGGTTTTGTCCAACTCTAGAGGGTGGTGCTCATTTCAGTTTCTTAGCCAAGAGAATCAGCATTGTCCAAAGATATTTCCATGGTCATGAGGTCAGCATACACCGATGCACAGAACATTGTTACCTTCCCAGCAAAGTGGTACCTATTTATCTACTCCCGTTAGCATGTGTTCAAACTGCTAGGTTTGTAGGAGCTGGAGTAAATAAGGGTAGCTCAACCTTCATGCGGCACTCAGGTCTTGAACCTGAGCTATCTACTTTCCAGCTGGCAAATTCAGCATCTTTATTTATAAATTATGTCATTTATACTCAAGAATACTAGCATTGATTTGAAATAAAACCTATTGTCTGAGAATGTAGTTGTTGATAAATTGTTGATCTCTTTGTATATATGTGTGACTATAGTTTTACCACAATTTTTATTGTACATGATACTTACATGTTAACATGCACCTAGGTAAATTTACAAGACTTTGGTGCAAACAATCAGTAGGTCCATTTTTTAAAAATGGAGAGATGAATTGGGCATATTTCCAGCATCATTTTTGACTACATTTCTGAAAATAATGTAAATTTATTGTTCTTCTAGGAAACAGATTCAGACTTAGAGTGGAAGTGTCTGATAATATGCAGTAGGATAGGAGTAGAACATGGCAACACATGTTTTCTCTTCAGAAAGTAACCAAAGACATAGTTTACATGCTGGCTGTATAAACTATGCTTTGCCATTTTCTCAGTATTTTTCTCACTGGAATATATCCCTGACAAGAACTTAAAAAAAAAATCAACCTGGCATTGAGAGGCAGAAAATAAGTCTAATTTTGCTATACTTCACTGTTAAAATATTGGCTTTCATTTCTTTAGCTTTGTGTACAGTCCAGATCATTGAGTTCGAGCTGGATAGACTGATTTAGTGCAAAGTTATTGAATATAATACCTGAGGAGACATAGCTTATAATAAAAAAGCTTCAATTACAGATAGCTGGCTCATAGAATTGTAAATATGTTCCTGGTTCATAAATAACAAGCAAAGAATTCTAAAAACTGAAAACTAATTTTGGTGAAGTTGTCTTCTCAGCTGCATGGAAGGTTAAAGTTCAAAAACCTGAGCCACTGCTCTGCTCCTATCCACATAGCTCTATATCAAGGTTTGAACACATTTTAGTTCAGAGCTGCATTTTCTGAGAGCCATGGATCTATTGGGTGGAATTGA
The DNA here is from genome assembly GCA_015471245.1 of Laticauda colubrina. Lineage (NCBI taxonomy): Eukaryota > Metazoa > Chordata > Lepidosauria > Squamata > Elapidae > Laticauda > Laticauda colubrina. The sequence continues at coordinate 9,069,614 of BLBF01000041.1, read as the reverse complement.
AGCAAACTATGGACAAGACTAGATCAGAAAGCCTCTACGTTGTAAGGGAATCCATTCTTATGTATTTCATTTCTGTTTGTAGACTCTTTTCCTTTGTTCTGTATGCCACAAAAATAAATACTGCTCTTGCAAATATTTAGATTCTTTCTTTAAAATTGGATTGCAGGTTGCCTAACCTACACTAACTTATGCTTTAGTATTATGAAAACAGTTTTTGTCACTAGAATAACTTGTTTGTATTCCAGGAAAAAAATATGACAAAGCCAAAATCACACATGCAAATTAGTTACTGCAGAGTTTAGACACAGTGACTAGTTTGCAATATGTATTCTTATGGTTTCTAAACATCTTAAGGGCCTGTCACATTGGCCGACGGATGCAAAAAGTATGTAAAAAGGACACAGCGGACGAGAAAATGTTCCATCCATTGTTATCCGCTCTCAAAAGTGCCCCAAATTTGCATAAACAGAGTGGACAACAACGGAAAGAAACGGACGGGGGGAGGATGTAGCCAGGATGTTCAGCGGATCCTCCATGGAATCCTAGCAGATGGAAGTGGATGGAAGCGGATGACACATCCGCAGGGCTTCTGGGGCAGAACACCGAAGCGGATGTGAAGCAGAAGGAGCGGATGCAGAGCGGATGGCGAGCGGATGAAGCGGATGCAGAGCAGAAGCCTAGCGGATGCCTAGCGGATGCCTAGCAGATGCAGAGCGTTCACTACGCATGTGGTGAGGATGCATTGCATCAGCCCTGTGGATATAAAGGGAAGCAGCTCGCAAGCAGGTCACCATTCAGAGGAAAGACCTGCTGCCAGACACATCAGCCAGCCAGCCAATAACCATGGGGAAGAAGAGAAAGCCTTTGGCATCTGCTGCCTGCCCTGGCAAGAGGGACAGGGCCACCATCCCACCCCCTGGCCCTGACTCTGCTTCTGCTGGGGCTTCTGCTGCTCGGGCTGATTCTTCTGCTGCTGGAGCTTCTGCTGGCGCTGCTCCTGGTGCTGGGGCTTTTGCTGGTGCTTACTCTGCTGGTGCTTCTCCTGGTCCTGCTGGTGCTTCTGCTGGTGCTTACTCTGCTGGCGCTGCTCCTGGGGCTGGTGCTTCTGCTGGTGCTTACTCTGCTGGCGCTGCTCCTGGTGCTGGTGCTTCTGCTGGTGCTTTCTCTGCTGGCACTGCTCCTGGTCCTGCTGGTGTTCCTGGTGCTCCTGGTCCTGCTGGTCCTGCTGGTGCTGCTGGTGCTGCTGGTGCTGCTGCTGGTGCTGCCGGTGCTTACTCTGCTGCTGCTGATCCTGGTCCTGCTGGTCCTGCTGGCGCTGCTGGTGCTTACTCTGCTGATGATGATCCTGGTCCTGCTGGTGCTGCTGGTGTTGCTTTTGCTGCTACTGTTGTTGCTGCTGCTGCTGCTGCTGGTGTGGAGGAGCAGCCCCTACAACCTCGAAACCCCTCTGATGAGAGCCCAGATGGCCCTGCCAGAGGGAGGAAGAGGCATACACGTGAACGAGAACGGGAGAGGAGGCGATACTCCATCGAAGAGGAACATGAGGATGAGGTGCTGGAATGGCTGAGGGAGAACAAGTAACTTTGGTGGAAGGGACACAGGCTCTATTGAGACACCAAAAGGAAGCAGGCTGCTTGGAGAGAGAAGGCGGAGAGCCTGGGCTACACTTCGTAGGTGCTCCTTGGCTGGTGGAAGCACATGCACACCTGGTACAGGAAGCTGCACCTCAAGAAATCTGGCCAGGCCATGGTCAAGCTGACAGACCGAGAGACCTACGTGATGGCCAAGTGCAGGTTCTTGGAGGGTGAGATCCGCCATCGAGGAGCAGCCCCTCTCACAACCCTCTCTCTTAGGCAGCCCACAGAGAGCCAGTCCTCTTCTGGCCAAGAGTCAGCTCCTGTGTTCAGGCAGGTATCTGTGGAGTGCCCCATGACAGAGACCCCCCCGACAGCTGCACTCCCTGTGACGGAGTGCGTGGAGGACCCCCTGACGCAGTGGGAGCAAGGAGAGGGCACTTTCACTAGTGACCAACCCACATCCACCCCCAGATCCACCTCCACAGAAAGCAGGCAGAGAGCCAGACTGGAGGGACAGAGCCACACTGTCCTGCTGGAGATCAGGGACACCATCAGAAGCAGCGTAGATCTCCTCTCTCAGCTGGTACACACCGACGTCCCATCCTCCAACCGCAAGCCCTTTCTCACCTATGTCAACCAGACCCTCATGAACATGTCCGAATCACAGTACCAGGTGATCAAGGACAGGATCACCGGACTTCTTCACAACCCTCCAGACCCAGCTGAACCTGCTCCCACCCAGTCCAGGTCTGCTCCTCCATCCCAGGTGATGTCACTGCCCTTCCAAGGCTTTCCACAGGCCCTCACCTACCAAGGCTATGGCTACCAGGAGCTCCAGCAGCACAGGCAGCCCTTCCCAGTCCAGGCACAGGTACATCGTATGCCACCGGTGCCACCAATGCTACTGATGCCACCGATGCCACCGACGCCATGGATGCCAGCCACGCCACGGATGCCACCCATGCCACAGATGCCACCCATGCCTCACCTCGCTCAGCTGCAGACCAGACATCCCCACTACACTGCTCCTTCCTCCACCCCACAGCCAAGCCCGGCCTCAGAACATCTGTCAACGGTATTGGGGCTGACACCCCATGTCCTGGAGGAAGGGGCTCTCAACATCACAGGACTGAGCCAGCTCTCTGAGAGCTTCCTCCACACAACATCCCCTGTTGTCCTCTCGGGGCCAGGCACCCCAATGATGCCTCAGACCAGCACTCCAGCAGCAGCCACCTCCACAGCACCTGGACCCTTCACCCATGAGAATGGGCACGCCTCAGAGTGACTAAGAAGAGTGCCAGAGACTGGGTTGCTACCTGATGACTTTATCTTTGCTTGGGACACTTGGGTCATTTTCTTTTACATTTTGTTATTAATCAAGATCAACTTTGCTTCACACACTTGCTTCAGTTCTTTTAGTCAATAAAGTCTTGGTGGAAAATTTTAGAAATGGTTTAAGCCTTTGCATGCTTGTGGGATCGGTAAGGATAGCAGTGGGATGGGCAGGGATACCTTTGGAATGGGTAATAGCTGTGGGATGGGCAGGGATACCTTGGGATGGGTAATAGCTGTGGGATGGACAGGGATACCTTTGGGATGGGTAATAGCTATGGGATGGGCAGGGATACTTTGGGATGGGTAAAAGCTGTGGGATGGGCAGGGTTACCTTTGGGAAGGGTAATAGTTGTGGGATGGTCAGGGATACCTTTGGGATGGGTAACAGCTGTGGGATGGGCAGGGATACCTTTGGGATGGGTAATAGCTATGTGATGGCCAGGGATACTTTGGGATGGGTAATAGCTGTGGGATGGGTTAGGATACCTGTGGGATGGGTAAGGATAGCAGTGGGATAGATAAGCCTCCAGTGCAAGCGTAGTGGGACTGTATGGTCCACCCTCCCAGGTGCCACACCTTTGGCCCTTTATTATCAATAACAATGTTATCATTGATCCACACATTTCAACATAAACAGAACTCTTTATTAAATGCCCTATTCATTGTAAGGCCACTCAACATACATAGCCCAATCTCATCAGTGTGATGAGACAGGCTGAAGGAAGCATCCATTAAGCATATACCATCCTGTCTTGCCACTCCACTGCTCCAGCTGGGGAGTTGCACCAGTGTTTCAGGAGGTTGCGCTGGTTCTTCCCTTCACGTGAAGCTCTGTTGGGGCCTTGCACATCCACAGTATCTATAGGTTTCGCTCTTGCCTCCATTCACCAGGCTCCATGTCCCCGTTGCCTTGTTAGAGGTCCACGAGCCTGTTCTGCAAGACTGGGTAGCAGGTGCGCATGAGATTGTGCAGGATGCAGCAAGCTTCCACGATCCTCCTCACAGTCGCTGGGTGATGCTGCATGGTGGTGAGAAGTACCTGGAACCTGTTGGCCAGGATGCCAAAGGCGTTCTCCACCACCCGCCTTGCCCTGGACAGCCTGTAGTTGAAGATCCTCTCTTCACGGGTGAGGCATCCGGAAGTGTAGGGCTTCATGAGATAGGTTCTGAGGGAGAAGGTGTCATCCCCCACGATGAAGTAGGGCACATCTTGTGTGTCGTTGGGCAGGGGGTCTGGATCTGGGAAGCCAATGATGAGGTTGCATTCCAGCCCCTCCTTGAGGTGACTGGCGTTGTATACCTGGGCATCTGAAGCTGACCCGTTTCCTGAAGCATCGATGTACATGAACTTGTAGTCAGCATCGACCATGGAGAAGATGATGATGCTGAAGAAGCCCTTGTAGTTGTGATAAGTGGACCCTGACTTGGCTGGAGCTTTGCAGGTCATGTGCTTCCCATCTATGTCTCCAACTGTGTGGGGGAAGTTCCACTTCTGATACCACTGCTCTGCAAGTTTCTTCCAGCCTTGTTCAGTGGAGGGGCACTGGAGGAGCTCCTCCAGGTATTCTTCTATGAAAGCCTGCACCACTTCTCTGACCACTTTGCTGATGGTATTGTTTGGCACCCTCCAGCCATACTGCATGCTCCTGTACGTGGTCCTGGAGGCCAGGTGACACAGAATCAGTGCCACCTTGAGCCCAGGGTCCAGGCTGGGCCGGAAGTTGGTGCTCTGCTTGGTCAACCTAGGTCTCAGCCGCTCCACAACTTCGTCAAACATGGCTGGTGGCATCCTCATGAAGTTCTGGAATGCACGAGCATCTTCGTTCCTCAGCTCCACCATCAGCTTGTTGTACAGTCCGTACTCTGCTCTTCTGGTGATCCATCTTCGGACCCAGACACTTCTTGGCCGCCTCTTTTTCTTCATGTAGAACAAGTGAAAAAGCCTGTAGATGGCTTCGCACTGTTGTAGAATGATGGTGGCTACCAAAAGGAGTGTGTGATGATCCATGGGAGATGACTGGATGCTGTGGAAGAGCAAGAGCAAGAGCAAGGCTGAAGAGGTCTGCACCGCAGGGCTGCTGGACTGAAAGTGAGATCCAGGTGAGTTCCTCCCCCTTTTTATAGGAAATATAGGTTTTCAGCTTGGTGTCCTTTTAGCTCGGTGTCCTTTTAGCTCGGTGTCCTCTAGGCATCCTGCAGACATCCTAAATATCCGAGATACGTCCCCTCTGCGAACGTTTTTTCCATTTTAATGCTTTCTATGCGAGCTGCATCCGCTTTCATCCTTTCTCCGTCTGTGCTACTTATGCTGCGTGTCCATTCTGTGTCCGTTTCGCTTCCTCCCTGTGACCATTTTCCAATGGAGCGGATGCGAGTTGCGCGGATGCACAGCGGATGCCTAGTGGATATAGAGGACGTGTAACAGATGATGACGGACGTCTAACGGATGTTCCCCGTATGCGTAGCGGATGCCGAACGGAGGCGTTGGATACATTTTTTGCTCAAAAAGTTTTGTGCAGCTCAAAACTTTTTGAGTGGATGAAATGTCAATAGATGGATGCTGGATGGATAGAGAGGATTAAAAAACGGATGCAGTGAGTATAGAACGGATGCATCGCGTTAACCAATGGATGGCAAGTGTCTCTCCGTTTTACATTCTCTTTCCATCCATTGGTGCTGTGTGACAGGGGCTTTAGGAATTATCCAATGCTTATCTGAGTTTTGAGGACTTAGATTTCAGGTACAAAAATCAGCCTTAACTGTGCCACTATACCATACATTGTAGCAATTAGCATTAGACGCCACAAAGACTGTTGTGCTAAAAAGACCGATTGCACTTGTGGAACAATATTTGTGTGTAAATTTTGATCTGTGGCAGTGTTTCTCAACCTTGGCAGCTTGGGATGTGTGGACTTCAACTCCCAGAATTCCCTGGCCCGCACATCTTCTAGCTGCAAGATTGAAAACACTGATCTATAGAGATGGTGGCTAACTAGCAATATAGTGTCAGTCACTTTCTGTATTTCATTTTGCTCAATAAATGTGATGCTGAGATCTGAAATGAGTTTCTCCCCTTCTTTCTGGCAGATTTTGTCTCATTTTGAATTGGCTTGCCATTCCATGCTAAGTGCAGCAATATTTTTGCTTCAGAGCTGGCAATTATCAATGGCCATCAGACTGTCTAAAGGATACATAATCTGACATCCTTGATGAAAACCTCATAGATATGAAGATTTGAGAGATGAAAAAAAGATGGAAAGCAGGAAGGTGAACACAAGTATATAAGGAACAGGGATTTTCTGGCACTGCAGTTAACACGGGAAGTAGAAGCTCCAATGCTTGTTCTTTTTTTCAATGAATAGTGTTCATGGAGCAAATGATGATGACAGTCACCTCAACATGGTGAAGAGATGGTGGATGGGTGCAAAAAGAGATTACATTTGCAATTTTTCTTAAAGCATTAGCCAGTCTGTTTAAAAGAGAGAAATCTGTGATAAAAAATAAGAAATAGGGCCAGGAAAAAAGATATCAGCAATTTCAATAAATACAGCATCACCCTGGATCTTTTAATGTATCCTAAGACGGAAATAAGCTGCCTTATATTGGATCAGACTATTTGTCTCTTCAGCCATAACAGCCAACCAGTAATAGCTCTGTAGTTTCCAGGCAAGATGTATTTATAATCTTACCTGGTAATGCCACTTGTGGGTCATTGTATCTTCTCTCTGAAAAACATGTTCTCTGTTTCTGAACTATAGTAACTTTTTCTGTTGGATGCCTCAGAACTGCAATCAATTGCAACTACTCTGCTGCACATTATTTATTTGTGCAGAATAACTAAGATACCTGTTGTAAGAGCAACTAGAACTAGATAGTGTACTCTATCCATTATTCTCATTACATAGCTGCTACAAGGTTGAGCTCATGAAGAGTGATAATATTGTTGGTAGAATCAACCTTTGCCATAAGTTGTGGGAGCGTCATCACTTGAGACTTTCAAGAAGAGATTGGATAGCCATTTGTCAGAAATGGTGTAAGGTTTCCCCCTTGGGCGGGGGTTGGACCACATGACCTACAAGGTCCTTTCCAACTCTGATTATCTGTTATAATAATGTGGGCTATGATACCCTGAAATTGGCTTGATACCCTGAAATTGGCTTGAAATGTTTTTTATTTCAAGATGAGTAAATTTAATCTCAGACAGAAACGGGATAGACAGGTGTTTGAATCTTTCGCCTATTTCCAAATGACATGCTTTATTCTGAATGAATAGTCACTACCAAAGCAGAGATGAAAGGTAGTATTAAACAAATATATATGGTCCTTTTATATATTATGGAAATTAATTCCTACTTCTATCTTTCAAATTTAGATGATCGGCTCAATAGAAATTTCATATAGAGTGATAAATTTAAGATGGATAGCTTTACCTTGTTTTTGAATGTCATTATATTTTCATATTCCAAAATTTGATCCATACAAATGACTGCCACATGTGTGATTCAGCCATAAGGTGAAACTCAGAACTGTTCAAGAAGCTTTGAAAATAAAGAGACTGACCCCACGGTCAGTTCATCAAAATTCAAATGCTTGGCAACTGACTTATATTTATGATGATTGCAATATCCCAGGTCAGATGATTCCATTTTGCAACCTTCTGACAAGCAAAGTCAATGGGTAAACCAGACTCAACAAACTGTGTTACTAACTTAACAGTTGCAACTATTCAGTTAACAACTGTGTCAAGATAGGTTGTAAAATGGGGCAAATCTCTTTTAACAAATTTCTCAATTAGCAACATAAATTTTGGGCCCAATTGTGATAGTAAGTTTAGGACTACCTGTATAGTCTATCATTTTCTGTCACAAGGAGAATCAAACAGTTAAAAAAAAAAACACTGAGAAACAGCAAGGCAGTCTCACGCAGATGCATGCAGTATTAAAGGCTGCAGAAAGTGATGTAGAACTGCCTTAAAGAAACAGTGTCAGATATCATCTTGGCCTGTATGAACCCTTTTGATGGGCAGGGCTGCAAAATGCTTTGAATGAATAAAGCCTGGCTACATTTTTTTTAACCTCCAGAATTATCTGTTGATGGCAATAACCAGGTTCATTTTGTTACCTAACTCCATGCTGGCAAACTCAGAGCAGAAGGGACTTAACTCTTAAAAAAGAGAGTGGGGAGAGAAAAGCCAATAGCACTTCCTAATACATGAAGAGCCTTGGTTGCCTTGGAAACCCAGACAACTGTGCTTTATTAGCAACAGCAAAGTGGTCTTTGCAGAATAAGCTGCACTGAATCTGTAATAGGATTATGGCAACCCGTTTTTCCTCACAGTCCCTCCCTTTCTTTTTCCTTGCCCTTTTTGTCAGAGATTTATGATTAATATATAATCTTCTGCTGAGTGAAAAAGAACTTTTCCACATTTCAAATGGTAGGGTGAGAGGAAGAAAATTATATTGGGTTTCTCCCATGACCAAGCTCAAGGCTTATTAATCAATTGGCTGCTTTGCCCAACTGGACATCTGCCAGAGATGTATAGACATATTAGGCAGGGCCTGTGGCGGTCCAGATTTGCTGAATTGCAAGTACTCTCAGCAGTTCCAGCTGACATGACTAATAGTAATAAAAGCTAATTCTGCAACATTTAAGAAGGCCAAATTTCCCCCATCCCTGCTCTAATGAAGTTCCTTGGCACTATGGTCATTTTTCTGACCTGAAACTTGGTCATATCACTTGAGCTCCAGTGGATTCATCTCAAGAACCCATGGTGACACATGTATGTGAAATCTCACCACCTATAAATGTTCACTGTACAGTCTCCCATAAGAGATTTCTTTGATGAAAGTTTCTTAAAAGCCTTTTTAAAAACACTCCAGGGTAACCCTTTTTCCAATTGCCTATTTCTGAAATAAAGCATAATTTTATAAAAACAGTATCTTCATTAATTGATAATGCGAGCAAAGGTAATTCCTTTTGTAAGACAAGGAAATAAAGCCACACACAATGAAAACAATTTCATCCTAATATATGAAGGGAGAAAAGCAGATTTACCCCTATTCCCCACCCAAACTACAGTTTTAAATAAATTCAATGGGACTTAAAATTTGTTTAATTGTTAAATTTATGTGCCACTCGTTTCATCAGAGGTTACTGTCCCAGCTCCTTGGGAGTTACAATTTTAATTAAGTTCCTCTTAAAAAATGATGCCTAGCTGCCTCATTACTGTACATATTGAATTACTTGCTGAATAGGAATGTTTGTGATTGCAAACCTTGAGAGATTAAACTTCTAGTACAGTATATTTCAAGGAAGGGTGAAAATATTTTACTTTTCTGAATTCATTTCTGTGTCTGGTGTCCCACTTCTTAATCAACTTCTTTATTTTCAGAAAATAGAATATCAAGTAGAAGTAACTATTTCCCATGAGATGCATTTGTAATTTTGAGAGTTTGAGGTGGGTGACAATAATTAGCCATTTTCAAAATGGCTGTTTGCATGGCTGGTTACAAAAAAAAAAAAAAGAAAGAAAAGAAAAAAATTACATAGCTCAGTCAAAATGGGTTCAAAATGCATTCTGTGGATAAAGATGATGTTCTATATGTAAAAAGGGTGACTCCAAATCTGCAAACCTGATTGGTCAAATAAACTAAGGATTGGATTGGTTCACTAGGAACCAATCCAAAGAGCTGCTAAAAGGCGGCAAATTTAAACAACTGCCATTGGCTGCAAGCACGCAAGCCAGCCTGTATAAAAGGCTGGCCTCGGCTTCAGCCAAGTGTTCCTATTTACTGACTAGTTAAAGAATAAAGTATTTGTTGTTGGAACCTGGTCTACCTCGTGTGTTTTCCGAACAAAACACTGGCGACGAGGATGGGATCGTCCTAAACGAAAAAACCTGCACGCGGTGATAAGAAGTCCAGATGACAACCAAGATGCCTGGAAACAACGCACCGCCCACACCCTTCAATCCCAACGAAGAGGATTGGGATTCCTATGCAGATCGCTTCCAAATGTATTTGGAGAGCAATGAAATGGAAGACATTTCAGAGCAACGCAAGAGAGCTGTGTTCCTGACTCACTGCGGGCCAACGGTTTTCAAGATGGCAAAGGCCCTTGCGAAGCCCCGAGACATTAAACAACTAACGTGGCCAGAATTGCAAAGAATCCTCAAAGCACACTACGTTCCGATGGTGTCAAACTTAAGAAAGCGACACGAATTTTACCACAGAGACCAGAGAGAGGGAGAGACCGTCGCCGATTTCATTGCTGCCCTTAGACAACTAGGGGGTGAGTGTGATTTTTTGAACATTGACGAAGCAATGAGGGATCGCGTGGTGTTGGGTCTGAGAGACTCGACCACACAGAGTCAATTATTCAACAAGCCCAACATCACCATAACCGAAGCCATTGCGGAAGCCATAGCCGCTGAAGCCGCGAAAAAATCTGCCGTAGCCATGAAAAAGATGAACACACACAGCGAAGAAACACCAACCAAAGACAGAAAGCAGCCTGCCACCACAACCCACTACGAAGAGTCAGGCGAAACAACTGAATCGAGCGAAGAAGACGACGAAGTCCACCGTTTGCTCACGAACAGAAAAGAGCGTGAAAGAAGTTATTGGTGGGAGTGCGCTGGCTGCGGAGGAAACCATCCCCGAGCCGAATGCAGATTTCTCGATGCCATCTGCCGGCATTGCAAGAAACGAGGGCACATCGAGAAAGTCTGCAGGAACAAAAAATGTTACAGCCCAACGAGACGCAGAAATTCCCCAACACGAGCTGAGCCTAAACGAGCTGAGAGAAAGTGGCAACAAGAGAAGCGAGCCAATACACACCAAGCTGTCATTATAAAGAGCGCTCAGACGGAAAGCGGGAAGAAAATTAAAGTCATTGTAAAAATCGAAGGAAAACACTGCAAGATGGAAGTGGACTCGGGGTCCTTCCTCTCCATGGTATCGTGGGACACAATAAGACAGCTAGTCCCAGGTATCAAACCCAAAGAATTAAAGAAGCAGCACCTAACTCTCAAGGACTATCAGGGAAACCAAATCCCTGCAGTCGGCATGGGACAATTCCGAGTTGCCTATAAACAACACGTCAAGGTGCTACCGCTGACCATAGTCGACCAAGATGGACCAAGCCTCCTGGGCATCGAATAGTTCACGCCATTGGGCATCGGGATGACTGGGATCGATCGAGTGACTACAACTGGCTGGGAAGACGACCTCATTCGAGAATTCCAGGACGTTTTTGACGGCTCACTTGGCAAGTATTGGGGAAATCCCATTTCTTTCAGTCTAAACCCCCAAATAGCCCCACGAAGAATAAAAGCCAGGCGAGTTCCTTTTGCACTAAAGGCAAAAATAGAGGAACAGCTGGACAAATTAATAGCCCAAGGGGTGTTAGAACCTGTGGACCATGCCAAGTGGGAAACACCTATAGTCACACCGGTCAAACCCGATGGGTCCGTTAGAATCTGTGGTGACTATAAGGCTACCCTGAACCACGCATTACAACCAAGCGCATACCCGGTGCCTGTAGTCCAGCATTTGCTTCACTCCCTGGGAAAAGGAAAAGTTTTTGCTAAACTTGACTTAGCACAAGCCTATCAACAGCTCCCAGTGGACCCAGAAACTGCTGAAGCACAGACTATAGTCACACATAAGGGCGCATTCAAATGTCACCGACTCCAATTTGGAGTGAGTGTGGCCCCAGGCGTCTTCCAGAGTCTAATGGAATGCCTCCTAAATGGCATACAAGGAGTCGTACCATATTTCGACGATGTCCTGATCTCAGCCAAAGATGAAACCCAATTAAAAAACAGACTCAAAGAAATACTAACTAAGTTCAGGGAATCTGGCCTCAAAGTAAAAAGAGAAAAGTGTTGCCTAATTAAGAATAGCGTCAAATTCCTGGGCTATTTAATAGACGGAGAGGGTATACACCCTACAGACAAAAAGATTAAAGCGATCAAAAATGCACCAGAACCAAAAAACAAGACCAAATTACAAGCCTTTTTAGGACTAATTAACTTCTATAATGTATTCCTGCCAAATAAGGCCACTATAGCAGAACCATTGCACCGTCTTTTAGACAAAAAAGCAATTTGGACTTGGGGTTACAGAGAAAAGCAAGCCTTCCAAAAAATTAAAAGCTTGCTAACATCCTCAAACGTTCTCATTCAATTTAGCAACACACTGCCCTTAAGAGTGACCTGCGACACCTCCCCATTCGGAGTAGGTGCCATCCTAAGCCACCAACTAACGGATGGCAGAGAAGCGCCCGTCGCATATTATTCGAGGACTTTATCTAAAACCGAGCGGAATTACAGCCAATTGGACAGAGAGGCACTTGCAATTGTTGCAGGAGTGAAACGTTTCCACGAGTACCTATACGGGCAGACTTTTCAAATTATAACAGACCACAAACCGCTAATAGGAATTTTGGCGGGAAACAAACCTACACCAAATATCCTCTCCCCAAGAATGACGAGATGGTCAGAGTTCCTAGCAGCCTACTCATACACTCTGACACACCAACCGTGGAAACAGATTTCACACGCGGACGCTTTAAGCAGAGCACCCTTGCCAGCGACTGAAGAAGACCCGGCACCAGCGATGACAGCACTACAAATAGAGACTTGCCCCGATCTACCCATATCAGCATATGATGTTGCCAGAGCCACCGCAAAAGACTCTTTGACTGCCCGTGTTCTTAACTGGGTAGGTAAAGGCTGGCCGGAAAATCAAAAAACTGAAAACTTTAAACCTTTCCGGACCAGACAAACCGAAGTTTCTATTCAAAAAGGGTGTTTACTGTGGGGTGATCGGGTGGTTATTCCTAACAAACTACAACCTAGGGTACTTAGTATGCTGCACGAAGGTCACCCGGGGATTGTAAAAATGAAAAGCCTTGCTAGAAGTTATGTCTGGTGGCCGGGTATTGATAGGGACATTGAATACTGGGTAACCTCGTGTAACAAATGTCAAAAAATTAGACCATCCCCACCCAAAGCACCCATTAGAGATTGGGAAATTCCACGGGGCCCCTGGTCACGAATCCACATCGATTTCGCTGGTCCAACTAAAGGACATACCTTTCTGATTGTTGTGGACGCCTATTCTAACTGGTTAGAAGTAAAAATTATGCCATCAACAACAACTGAATTAGTAATAAAACAACTGGACAGCCTTTTTGCCACCCATGGCATTCCGGACGTCCTCGTGTCCAATAATGGACCACAACTAACCAGCCTACACTTTGAACAATACCTAGCCTCCCTAGGTATTAGACATGCCCTAACCGCGCCGGCCCATCCGGCTGCAAACGGTAGGGCAGAGAGAATGGTCCAATTTACAAAGGAAGGGCTAGAAAAATGGACACTGGAGATGTACAGCAAAAAATTAACCGATTGCTCACACTCCAGCACATAACACCCAGTACCACAACCAACAAGTCCCCAGCAGAACTACTCATGGGGAGAAAACTAAGGTCACACCTTGATAGACTGAACCCAGAATTCATGCCAGAAACCCCCCCCGACTCCTCTACACGGGTTAGAAAATTTGGAATTGGCGATTTAGTCTACGCCAAAAACTTCACTGGGGACCCAGCATGGCTACCAGGACAAATTACCCAAATAACAGGCCCCAAATCCTACCGGTTAACAGTAGATGATGGCAGGGAATGGAAGCGGCACATAGACCAGCTTCGATCCCGAAATATAGAAAGAACCACAGACATACAACCATTCGTCGAAAAAACCGACGAATTGCCAACTAAGGTGGGGGGGGAATCGCAAGAATTAAATAAAGAACCATTAAAAAATAAAACCAATGAAACACATGAACAAAAAGAGCAAATAAAAGACTCATTGTTTGGAGAGACTTGCGTGAAGAGCCCATCGGAAGGGGCCAGCCAGGCCAGCTCGACCTGCCCGGAGGAAATGGGAGGGAGCGGCAAAACTGCCAGACTAAGAGACTCAGGCGGCGGTAAAATGGCTGACTCACCCTTCCAGACGGTTCCAGGGAGAAGAACAGACGACACAACAGCCCCATCCGAACCGGTCGAAGTCTTCACTAAGAATGAACCGTGCAAGTCAAGTCGAGTCCGGAAAAGCCCCACCTACCTGCGAGACTACGTCACCACGTAGGACTGAACTAAGAGGGGAGGGGTGTTCTATATGTAAAAAGGGTGACTCCAAATCTGCAAACCTGATTGGTCAAATGAACTAAGGATTGGATTGGTTCACTAGGAACCAATCCAAAGAGCTGCTGAAAGGCGGCAAATTTAAGCAACTGCCATTGGCTGCAAGCACGCAAGCCAGCCTGTATAAAAGGCTGGCCTCGGCTTCAGCCAAGTGTTCCTATTTACTGACTAGTTAAAGAATAAAGTATTTGTTGTTGGAACCCGGTCTACCTCGTGTGTTTTCCGAACAAAACAGATGATTTGAGAGGTGCTTTGCTTTGAAGCATGTCACTTTTCAATTTTTTCAAACCAAGAGGCAGGGAAGAGCTTGGCACATATCTCAGGAGAAAATGAGACAGAATGGTATCTTGGGAGTTATGCTGTTTTCTTTTGACATTGTTTATGTTTTCCAATTTATCATTTTATATTAATGCAGCTCATTTGACATTCCTACCTCACGTATGCTGGCAAATGGAAAGAATGTAATCTTTTGATAAAATAATTTTAAAATTATTTGTAGACTTGCTTTGAGCCAGTGGGAATCTAAAATTGTGGATAAAATGGAAGAGATTACTTCTACTCGAAAGCAAAGTGTGACTTTAGAATAGTTATCCCACAACTCAAAAAGATCCGTAAGAGATTATATTTCAAACAACAAAAATAACACAGGTAGTCCTTGACTTATGACCAAAATTGAGCTCAGAATTTCTGTTACTAAGTGAAATATTTGTTAAGTTAGTTTTGCCCCATTTTATGACTTTCTTGCCATAGTTGTCAGGTGAATCACTGCAATTGTTAAATTAGTAACACAGTTGTTAAGTGAATCTGGCTTTCCCATTTACTTTGCTTGTCAGAAGGTCGCAAAAGGGGATCACATGACCCAGGGACACTGCAACTGCTATAATACAAGTCAGTTGCCAAGCATCTGAATTTTGATCATGTGATCCTAGGGATTCTGTAATGGTCATGAGTGAAAAACAGTTATAAGTCACTCTTTTCAGTGCCCTTGTAACTTCAAAGAGTCACTAAATGAACTGTTGTACGTTGAGGACTACCTGTATATGTTGCATGTTTTGATCACGACAATAACTTTACATACATATCATTATGTAAAACTAAAGTTGATAAATTTATTCAGTTGCTGGCTAGGAAACTGAAGCAAAAATGCATTAATTTGAATTCGAATTCATAAAAGAAGTATCATTTTAACCAGATAACACTTTTTAGTTCACATTCTTAAAAGTCCTCCCCTTGCTGCTTATTATCTGCTTCTCCTTCTTCGGTGGTATATGTTGCTACTAAAGTGTCAGAAATTTTTGGAAGTTGAGTTAGGTGAAACAGCTGGTAGTCATCATTTCTTCCAGTGTTTATTCTAAAGCAGCCTCACTTCC
Organism: Laticauda colubrina; assembly: GCA_015471245.1. Taxonomy (NCBI): domain Eukaryota; kingdom Metazoa; phylum Chordata; class Lepidosauria; order Squamata; family Elapidae; genus Laticauda; species Laticauda colubrina. The sequence goes on along the minus strand of BLBF01000041.1, from coordinate 9,054,121 downwards.
TGCTAATAATTCCAGTTATTAATGAAAAAAGAAAAACAAAAGGAACATACACAATAAAGGTTTATACTGCATACTATAAGAGAAGAATATTTGGGGAATGATATACTCTGATGCAGAGTTTTATATCTCCAGGACATCTGTTTGTTGTTCAGGAAGTTATTTTTTTTTTTTGAAAAATTTTTTATTAATTTTTTAACAAACAAACATATACCAACAAAACACAAAACATAGAAAACATAAAATATCTTTTTGGACGGCAGTTTGATCCCGAGTTACATCTTTTTGTACAGACATAAATTCAAGTTCATGCTTACTTTTATATAGCAATTCCATTTCTTGTTTACCATTTTACATTTTCTATATAGCTTCTCCCCTCTTTTCACTCTCTTAATTCTATTATATTTATTTCATCTCAATTTAAATCATTATACTTATATCTTTTGTCTGTCCTGTTTCAGCTGTCTACTATTTTTTCTCATTAACACAAAATTTCTTCTGTAATGACTGATTGGAGTATAATGCCTTGTCATACTTATCCTTCCCCTAATTTTAAAGCTTAACATAACACATAATTTTCATTCGGATTCTGCGTAATACATTCTAAAAATAAACTCAATATTTTAAAACAGAAAGAAAAAAGTTTTTTTTTGATATATAATATAATTAAAACAACAATCCATAGCAATTGAAATTATATCATTAAAATTAATATTCATTTAAGTCTTAAACATTTTACACAATCCTTTCTAAATAAATATCATACTTCTATGGGAACACTTATAGATTTTGCTTCGTTACTTTCTTTAATTCAATTCTCTCATATTTAATTTCATTTATTTTATTTTAAAAAAAAAATTTCGCTAAGTTACATTAAATATTTTGTCCCATTTTATAATCATATATTATTCCAATTTTCTAACATTATTTCAAATACAGATACAACAACACAATCTTATGTACCTTTGCAGAATCTCTTTTTCAGTTATATGTTTACCCATTATCTCTAAATAAAATCTGTTTCTTTACATCTAGTTTCAAACCTTTGTAGCTTCTCTTCCCTTCTTTCCTCCCTTGTTTCTCCCCTCTACCCTTTTTACCCCCTTGTCTCTTAATCTCCACCCTCTTGTGTATTCCTCTTTTCTGTTGCTTTCTGATATTGTGTCCACTTTTCACCTTGTTTTTCCCTTTTTTGGTTGTTTTTTTAAGTCTTAAATTCTCCATTCTCTTTCTCCTCTTTCCCCTTTCTTCCCCAAATAAAGTTGCTTGTTCATTAAGGATGGTTTCTTCTTCATCCCAATCTTCTTGTTCTTGTAGTTTCTCATATGTAGAAATTGCCATTTCTAAAAAATGAAAAATAGAGCCAAAAGAATCCTTCCCTTCTTGTTTCTCTTGATTATATTTTATAAATTCCATTTTCAGTTCATCCATAAGTAATGCCATTGTAAAAAAAAGAAAAAATTTAAACGACCCAAATGATTTTAATCATTCAAATAAGAATTTCCAAAAGTCCCAAAGTCACCAAGCAATCCAAATACACACA
>BLBF01000041.1:8987282-9047581 GCA_015471245.1 Laticauda colubrina | reverse complement strand
GCTGGTTGGTATTTATTTTTGATGATTTCAAGAGTTTCTTTTATTGGGACTTGAGTGAATAGTGAAACCACGTCGAAACTTACAAGCAGATCTTCTTGTTCTACGTGTAGATCTTTGATCATTTCTAAGAAGTGGTATGAGTTTTTTACATATGAAGCTGCGGTTTCAGCATGGGGCTGTAGTTGTTTTGCTAAGTATTTAGCTAGGTTTTGTAATGGTGCTCCTATGGAGCTGACTATGGGTCTGAGAGGTATGCCTTCTTTGTGTATTTTTGGGAGGCCATATAAACACCTGGGCAAAAACAGACTCCCTCTGATAGCTCCAACCTAACCCCCCCACCAGGCACCCAGGTGAAACCCAGCTTGCTAATAAAGAGCAGCCGTCCCTTCACACGCAGCCAAGCTGCACTGAAAGCCTCCAACACAAGAACAGACTGTTGCCAGCCAATCAAAGCCACAAAACAGACAGAAGAAACCAGGAACACCAATCAATCAAACTCCAAGTCCAATGAAATAGGTCCAGGCTCCCAGCCAATCAGAATGAACCAGCCTCAAATTTAAAAACCAGGAGCTGTAAGACCCACATCCATACAGAAGCCTGATGATGGCAGATGAGATTCTGCTGAAACGTTGCTACAACTTTAACAGAACTACAATGACGTGGGATAATACCCGAAGGAAGCTGAACAGCACATATATATACATATATATATATATACATATATATATATAGACTGCACACTGCACTTTATTTATTTATCCAAGGCTCTTATTATGACTCTCTTCTCCAGCAGCTTCAAAGCCAAGCCTCAAGTGTTGAGATATTGATAAGAGTCCAGGAAAACACCTGTAATAATATTTTTCTGTGCTCTCCCTCCATCTTATCACATTAAAATGTCCTTGAGAAGGAGTGTTTATACATTTCTCCCCAATTCAAATAAAGTACTTTCAAGCCTCTAGTTGGCAGTGTTGCAAGATCTCTTAATACTTTTTCCCCCCTCAGCCAGAAAAAAGAATAATGTATACAAAACTCAGAAGAAACAAAGGGGGCCTCTATCCTAAAGAAAATTAAAAAATCAAAAGAAGCATAAAAATATATATAAGAAAAAATTCAATCTGGTTACCTACAAAGTCACATTAAAGTCCTCAGAAAAGAAAAAAAAATAGTAAGGAAAGAATCCAAGCCTCAATTTGACATCACTTAAAAAACGCCGCTCAACCAGATTCCAGTCAGACAAAAATAAAGCCACAGGTTTCTTCTTTGTTCAGGATATCCTTTCAGGTCTCAGCCAATTTGCAATACAAAGGAAGTTTCTCACCCAGCCGACACACCCTCTCTCCAGCCACTTTCTTTTCGGAGCTGTCCCGACTTCAGCAGCTTTGGAGGCTGCCTTTCCACCGCCAGCAAAAGGGCTTCTCCCAGATCAAACCAGAGATTTGCGATATCTCTGGGATCCTGGGACTGTGCCCTTCACAATCCCCATCTCTACGGGACGGTTTAGGTCCGTTAGGACCGACCAGGGGTGAAAATATCAGCTGAGATCTCAGAGCCCCGAGATCTCAGCTGTAGCACCGAGACGAAGCTCCGCCTTCTCCCGTTGTTCAGGAGGTTATTGAAGGTCTGAGAGAATAACAAGAACAACAAACCTGGGTATAGGCAATTATGGAGTCTCCTTCTTGTTCTTTTGCTTATTTTTTATTCATCTTGGATTACTTTTCTGATTTGTTGTATCTTTTATGTGTATTTTGGTTTCTAGATGTAAATTAATAAAACCCACAGGTTGCCAGTACTAGTTTTCCTGTACTGGTTTAATATTTTTAAAAACCAGCCATTAGAATAAAATTTAAAAAATGACTGCAACATTTGGATTAAATTTTTACTCATTATTATCTCTAGGCATAACATCTGTACTGCCAAAGGAACTTTGAAACCATCTTTCTGGAATTTTCAGTCATACAGCATCAAATTGTCTTTGCTGAGATAGCATAGCTTAAAAATTCTAGCCCCAGCCTGAGTAAGAATTTGGGTGTAAGGCTAAGATCTCTCATTCAGGTTTTATATCAGTGCAATCAATTTATATTCAAATCTTAAACAAACTATGAGTAAACCTTTTCCCAGTCTTTCCATCTTCCAGCTGTGTGGATTTCAACTGTCTCGGTTCTCAGTTTGGCTGGAGAAATCTGGCAACTGAAGTCCCTGAATTCAGGGAGTGCCTAAGGGGAGGGATAGATTGATTATGTGGCATCAAGTTCTTGTCAGCTCCTAGATTTTCTCCATGAAAGGGGAGGACAGTTGATTTAAACATGTTTATATCACAAAATATATGAGCTCTTTCTTCAATGTACAAAGGACATTTGTAAACAAGGAACTAAACCTGTTCCTGACCCTTATTATTTCAGCCATGATTTTCTTTCTAATCTTTTTCAGTCCTAATGCTATTAAATATGCAGAAGCCCATTTATTTACCATTTTGTGATGATGTCTGTGACAAGGGGCATAAGCAGAAGTGACAAGATGTGCATCATGCAAATATGAAATGCTGTGGTTTGTGTCATGACATTTTTGCACAAGCTTTATCCTTGCAGTATATACCAGATGCCTGGGGCTAGAAAATCATTTGTTATAACCACTCTACTGACTAAACTTAATTTGGCTGTGATCATGCAGCACAGTAAACCATAAATCATGTTTTACCAAGCAGAGTTTCTGAGTTCCCACATCCAGACCAAGTGAAAACTAAATGGCTGAAAAATGTAACTCTGGCTTAATATGACATTGGAATTCAATCAGAATGATGTTTTTTCTTGATCTGATTTTTTTAATGCTTTACTGTGTCAGCTTTGCTCAGTGTGGTTCAGTGATTCAGGACTGATAATTTACTTTAATTATGTTTGTAAGAAGATGATAGCACAAAGCTCACTTCAACCTTGGACAACTCTCTCTTCCAAATCTCCTCTCCTCCACATATGTTGGGTAATGCAGTATCTGGAATTTACAGCTAGAATGGAATTTATGAAAGTTGCCATTCCAATACACCATTGGTACTTTTTCTGCTAACATTTCCTCCATTCTCTCTGCAGAGGAAAGGAGGCATCAAATAACTTAAATGGAATCTTTCAGAGAGTCAAAACTCTGTTAAGAAAGAGGTGGGGAGAAGGGCTATTATAATGTTTTATTTGTAAGGTAACTCCCTCTAATGAATTCAGCAACCCTTAATGATATTGAGCCTACTTGTGGTAAAGGATATTTTTTAAAAAATCCAGAATTAATATGTAGAATATGTTTTAAAAGCAACTATTTGTAGTTGTAAATATACATGTGAATTAGCTTATTATAATAGTTGGGAACATGATTTTCTACAACTGTGATATTAAGGGAATCCTTCCTTCTTCAAGTTGCTGCTAACCATATTCGCAATTACCTGGTTGTCATGCTGCTTTTGTCCACAGGAGAACATATTCAAGGAAAGTTGGGAGGGAAGAACAAAAACCATTTTGTGTGAATTCATTCTCCATTCTGCATAGGCCAGTATAATCCAGCTGTGAATGTTAGAAAGGATGAGAGGAAGGGCTCTTTTGCCGCAGGCTGAAATTGCATTCTGTGACAGATAGTTATTTTTCTACAGATGTGTTCCTCAATTATAAAGCAAGATAACATTTTCTCTCTATGATAGGGGTACTAAGTTCAATTAACATTCATCTAGAATTGTGAAGCATTTCATTCTATAGCATTGGGCTAGATAAAAATAGCCAGCCAAGTCATGCTGCATTTCTTAATAACTGAATTCCAGGCATCCATTTCTTTGTATACAACTTCAAGCTGCTACATGTAACTAGAACAATGCTACATCAGTTTTTCTCAATTAATTTGAAAAGGAGGGCAGCTTCTTTCCTCTAATGTGGTCTTTAGGGACATCGTTTAAGAGAACAAATTGCTGGAGATCTGTTAAATATTAATACTAGTAGAGAGAGCATTTGGGGCGGGACAGTAGAGTGTTTGTAGAATTTATGTAAACATGTTATGATTTAATCTCGCTGTTCTTCCAAATGAAACAGAGCTGGGTATAACTACAGGTTTCCCATTAACCAGCTTTATTTTAAGGAATGGATTTGGCTTACTTCAGAACTTTTCTTGAATTCTATATCTTCGTGGGAGGTTTCTGTCATGCAGAGTCTATGACCAGTATTCTACCTTTAATATCAGCCTTCCCCAAATTGGACAGGTTCAAAGGGGAAGTCTTCAACTTCTGGTATTATCAATATCCCAGGGCAGGCAGGGGAAGGTTGCTATATTGCATTTCAGATTTTTCAAGACTACAAACTTTAGGATTCTCAGCTATCATGGGAATGTTATACCACTGTAGCTGATGGATTTTCTAGTTTGGAAAGTGTGTTTTATGTCTGTAGGTTTGAGATAATGTCAGCATATATTCTCAGATAAAGGTACCTGATTAATCCAGATGGCATTTACAGAATAAGCCATAATGGCTTGGTTCATATATAAAAACTGTGATTTAAAAAAAACAGATCTATTTTGTGATTTAAACCAGTTTGATAAACCTATTTTCACATATCAGTGTTTTGCATCATTTGCAGCCTTAAAAACTAGATTTCACTCCCACTAACAATGTGGCTCTAATTTTATGAAATGCTTATAATTTACCTTAGAATAGTTAAACTTCAATTGCCAATTGCCAACTCAAAGAGAAAGTGTCTGAAGGTAAAGCTAAGACTGGGTTAGATTTTTGTAGAAAAAAGTTCTAAATCAAAAAGTTTGCTTGATTTTGATTTAATAAATTAGTAATTCTGTATGTTGCAGAGCCTGGCAATTTAAATGGATGGGGAGTGAATGGAATGGGGTGTGGCTAAAATTATTGTATTATTTTGGGATAATTTGTTGGGTTAAGGGTAAAATAGGCATCCAGTCAACTCATTTTAGAGTCTTGAGTTTTTAAAACCCTTCTTAAAAATTCTCTTCTCCCAACTCTTTCACACTGGCAAAACAGTTGGCCTCATTCCATCCAGGATGTTATGACCACCAAAATGGTACTGGCTGAGGTGATGAGGACATCTGGTGCAGGTTACAACCCAGTGGTAAGGACTATTAATCTTGCTAAAAAAATTTCCACTGTTGCTAAATTATAATTCCCAGTGGTCTTTCAGCATAAGCCAGCATTTATATGAAAGACCTACTGAATGGTTTTTAAGTTTAATCAGGAAATAAATAAAAATACCTTGCCTTGTATTCTTTTCTTCTTGCTTCTGATATAAAATAAAAGTAATTGCTATTGTAAAGGTTAATGAACGGGAAATCTACTGTGCATGAACATATACCAGTCTCTGGGTTTTTGCTGCAAATCGATTTAATAAAACAAAGTGAAGCTTTGTGGGAACAGCCTCAAGGGGTATGGATTATATTGTTTGTTAAAGAAAATCAATCCACCAGCATTGGTTTGCAATTTTGAAAAACCCTGTTTGGTCCAGTTCTTACAAAAGTAATGAATGGAGTATAATGAATCAGTACCTTATCGACAGTGGGAGGATGTCAGAAAGCTGAAAATAAGATTGAATTTAAAAACAAAAGAGAAACAAGGCTTAAAAGTGTTGGTATGTACATGGTTTGAAGTTAATAGTTTGATATTTTATGAACAATATCTGCCTATACTCTTTTTCATTCATTTCGGGTTAAGTGTTCATTCTTTTTTTTAAAAAAATACCAGCTGCACTGTGAAGATATTTTCTGGTACATTTATTACAGGGTAAAATACACAACTTTTAGCAGGTGCTGAAAATAAGAATTTGTTATTTTATAGCTTGTTCTAGGACTCCAGTAGACCATGAAAAAAAGAGGCATTTGTGGTAAAAATGGCTAAAGGCAACATGTATCTTGCTTCTCTATTTGTAAAAGTCTGAAATATGAACTGATTTCCATTGTTTAGAATAACATGCAATTTGGAGAGATCTTGAGATTGCTGCTGGACAGTTTTGCTTTTTAGAAATGTGTAAGTATAATGAAAACAATGATACAAATATTTATTTACCTATCTGCTGTTTCCAGTGGTAAGCAGCCATTGTAGGTTTTGAATAAGTGAAAAAAAATCTGCATTTAGCTATGAAAAGTTTTTAGTGAATTGGCCCTTAGATCTCTTTTTCCTTCCTTCCAAATTGGCTTTTAAAGTTTTAGACTATGTTTGTTCAGAGACATTTGTTTCCAACACCTAAAGTGAAAAAATGTAGAACATACAATTTTAAGTCCCCACTGCTTGTTAGTGTGGCTGTATGTGGGAGTGGGGACAGAAGGGATTTTGGGGGAAAAATAAGTCAAAAATAAGCAGACTAGGGAATTGAAAGAAAACACATCTGGATGACATCAGGGTGGGCCAATCTGTCATAGATTAAACATGTTCAAAGGGGGAGTTTGGGGGGGGGGGGGGGTGGAATCAAGAAAATAGGAAGAACATTTTGCTGATAACAAGAAAAAAAAATATTGTGTATTTACAATACTTATTTTTTATCTGAGAAATCATTTCTCTCATTTCTGTATAGACATAACAGAAAACTTTTGTCTCTGTATAGTTTTGCAATAACTTGTTTTTTACCAGTTCCTAATACAAAATATGTGAATGAGCTGCTCACAAGCAATTTCATTTTAAAAAAATCCCACAAAAACATATACAATTTGAATATTGTTTTAATTTTACAGTGGAGATGATTGCATGTATTTGAGAATATTTGTAACTCTTAATACGTTCAGCCACATTAACTAGCTGAAAGAGAAACAGCTATTAGAACAATAAGGAGGGAGAGAAGGATGAAACTATTTTGTATTTCTGGAAAATGTGCATATATTATTTAAATTATATTTTATAATCAAGATTAGACTACAACAAATAAAAGTATTTTTTCGACTCCCTCACCCCGCAAACACATTTTAGTAACAAAAACAATGAGTTTTGAAAAAAACAAAACAACCCCATGCTAATAGTTTCTGTGTCACTGTATGGCCTTTAGACATTAACTAAAAGCTTTGCAGAATATAGTATTGGGGAAAATGCTACATTTCTATAGCATTGGGGTAAATTGCTTAAATAAATAAAGATCTTAAATTAGAAAGTGGCAAGATGTTCAGTTACCTATGTAGTTGTACCTTTGTCCTGATTTATTGTATCTATCCTTGTAAGAGGAAGACAAATCCAAAATTCATAGCTGGACATTACTTTATTGGGGCAAATAAAGTAATATGGGGCAAAATAATATTCACTCTTTCACATTTATATACTTAAAAGTTTAAGGCTTGCTAGGATGGAGGTGCTGAGTATATGCCAGAACTTAAGCAAAACCTGTTTGTCTAGATTGTTCAGGTTGAACATGGACAGTTTTTAGGGGGATGGGAGGCTGGAGGTGGGAGCGCGTTCCAGATAGGGGAAGTTGGGGAAGAAAATGGTACAGGAGGGAATTGTGGTGATGACAGGCATGGAAAGGAATGAAGGGACATAGAGTAATCTGCTCTTGGGGAAAATGATCCCTATGTTTAATATTGGTACTGCATTCTGTCCCCTGTGATCAACCTGTATAATAACCCAGTGTTACACCGTTTATTCTACGAGCTGCACTGGCTATTTATTTTCCACCAGGTTGAATTCAAGGGGATACTTATCACTTTTAAAGCCCTATGACATTGATTATTTGCAAGAGTGCCTTTCCCTAAGAATAACTGCCTGTTCCCCTAGATCAGATAGGGTGGGCTTGCTGCAGGCTTTCTCCCTGAAATCTTGTCAACTAGTGGAATCCCAGAAGGTGCCTGTTCTGTGGCTGCCCCTACCTTGTGGAACACCACCAACAATTCAAGAGGCTCAACCCTTCTTGCTTTTCAAAAGACACTTAACCCAGGCTTTTTACTGAAGTACTGTGATTGAATGAATAGAAGGCATGGAAAGTGGGTAACTGAGCCTGCTTGAAATATCTAAAGGGGATGATGAAGGTTTACGGCTTTTGTTTTATTATTTTACTGCTTTTACTGTTTTAGGATTTGTTGAGGTAATTCCCCGTTAGGAGAATGAGCACATACAGGGAGACGTGTAGAGAGTAGTGTTGGAATAATACACACAGAGCACAGAGATACACTGTACAGTAAATGTAGGTTTTTACTTCCAGATGGTTTAAGCAAAGTCTAAAATAAGCAATCCAAAGTCATTCACAAGTTAAATCAGTCAGTTTTCAAACTAGGGATAATCCAAATATCAAAGTCCAGTGTCAAAAAACAGTTCAATAACAGACTTACATTAAATCCATTAATAGCAGTCTATTAGGAAAAATGGAGCAACAGCAATACTTTCCAACAGAAGGAAACAAAGATACACTCACACTCTCTTCTGAGACTCAGACTAAACAACCCAGGTTTTTTGCTCCATCTTATGGCCATTTGAGAAGCCACACCTAATTACAGTTTTGCATTTTCTTAAAGATACAGTTTTAAAATTTTTATCTTGGTTTATATATATTTCTAACCCAAATACCTGTTCGGTGACTTATATTCCTAACAGGATTGCTTTATTTATTGGTTTTAGTATTGTTATAAGCCAGCCCAGAGTTGCCTAAAACAGATAGCCAAATAAATCTTATAAAGTTAGCTAAAATGCTTCTTCAGATAAGATGATACAAAACAACTTATCATCTCATCTTAGTGTATATGACTTGGCTGCTAACATTACCTCCCAGTCTTAGTTACTATTTTTCAGGCATATATGATGAAGATCATTATTCCCAGTTTCTTAATTAACAGAACACAGACTTGATTGCTGCATGTTGATGACATCTAATTCCAAGGCTAGATGGTTTCTCCCAATGGCTTCATATATTATTAATTACATTGGTGATAATTACATGAAATCCTAGCAAATGAAAATTCCACTTCCCTTGAGTCATGCTTGATGGCTATATGGCCACATTTGAGCGGCTTTCTTGGCAACGGTATGAAAACAGTTTGCCATTGCCTTCTTCTAAAAGATTTATTCTCTTGATTTTCCAGTTCAGTCCACACCCCTGAGATATTTTTGTTGTTTTTAGCTCAAAGATTAACTAGATATGAAACTACACAGCTTTTTCAAGGTCAGCCGAGTTTGATTAAGTGTTGCTAACTGTTCGGTCATCAAAATAAAATGAAAAGACAATGTTAAAAAAGAAAGCTAAATCCCTGAATCCCTTTTAAAGAGTCATTATGGTCTTCTTACTGTCTCATTTTGTTTTTTTTATGTTGTTCTTTCTCATTGAACTTTAAAGAAAGTTTATTCCCTGGGCCACTAAGAATGTACTATAGACCAGAGCCAGAATAGAAGGTAGATCAAATCGTGGTTCTTCCAAATAAAGTGGTTCTGATGGCGCAGTGGTTAGACTGCAGTACTGCAGGCTACTTCTGCTGACTGCCAGCTGCCTGCAATTTGGCAGATCGAATCTCACCAGGCTCAAAGTTGACTCAGCCTTCCATCCTTCTGAGATGGGTAAAAGAGTACCCAAATTGTTGGGAGCAATATGATAACTCTGTAAACCACCTGGAGAAGGCTGTAAAAAGCAGTGTGAACCAGTATATAAGTCTAAGTGCTATTGCTATAATATTTTGTTAACTTTCTTAGAAATGGGAGATATATAATTTAGAGACTCGGATGGGATAATACAGGATATTTTTCAAAAATTGTTAAAATGAAAGGTTTTACTTGAAAAGGAAAATATGATATTCGGTTGTGAGATTGTTCTTGACCCAAACCTTGTTTCAAGGAAACAAGCACAAAACAGAGGTAACAGCAAAACTTTTTAATGATTCTTTACCAATTCCATTCCTTCATGGTTAAAAGTCTGTTTCAAACTAATTGTCTTTGATAAGAACGAGCCATGCTAAGGTTGCACAAGGCTTTCAAGAATACCAGATAAAGTTACTAAGAAATATTTCAAATACATAGAGTCTCCAAACAGCAACCAAGATACTCCAAAGGTCCACAAGGCTTGAGTGCAAGAACTCCTTTGCTTTCTGCAAAGAACTCCGGTTTCTCAGCTGGCTTTTATCTCTTAAGGGAGGAGCCATTACCTTGCAACTATACTCCCGAGTTGCCCGTGCTGCTGCAGCTGCTCTTTCCTTCAAGCAGCCCTGCATGCACACACACTGGGCACAGGCTCCTCAGGGACCTCTTCATCACTGCTGCCAGCCTCCACAATCTCCGAAGGCAGCATTCCACTCCCTGATGATTCTGGCCCCATCCCTTCATCACACTCAGGCCCCTCATCTGAGTCCTCCGAGCTGCTCTCTCTCACCTGCTGCCAGTGAACCATAACAGATATCTATATAAATTGATAAAATAAATAAATAAAAATATTTTAGAGGTCTTTGACTTACAATCATTTGTTTAACAACTATTCAAAGGTACAACGGCACTGAGAAAAATGACTTAGGACTAGTTCTCACACTTATGACCACTGCAGCATTCCCACAGTCACATGATCAGCATTTGCAAACTTCCCAGAGAGTTTCTGACAAGCAAAGTCAATAGGGAATGCTGGATTCACTTAACAGCTGTAATGATTCGCTTAACAAACACAATGATTCCTTAACAGCAGCAAAAATAGCAAAACAGTGTTCCTTATTTAATAACCATATTGCTTATGGAATGGAAATTTTGATACCAATTGTGATCATATGTCAAGACTACCTGTATATCACATTCAGCAACTGTTTTCTGACTATTGCAATGTCTTCATTTCTAAATTTCTTCTACCTTTCATTATTCCTTCCCTGCCCTCTATTTAAAATTTATAGGTACTCTTTTCTTGGGATAATACTCTATGTATTTTACCTGACTCACACAGTAATTTTATAGAATTGAAGAGATTCAAGAACTCTCTTTGGGTTTTCCTGCAATAAGTTAATACATCTATCCTTTGGAAACTCTTATTAGAGGCAAGAGATAGGCGTGCTTATGGTAATAGGTAATGAATGGTAGGTTCAACCATCCCACCTAGAAGAGTTTGAAAATTGTAATGGCAAGAAATCTATTGAAAACTCCATAAAAATGCAATCTTTTGCGTCTCTTGGGGAAGCCATTACCTACACATTCTTACCTGGGAGTAAATTGTATCCAATGCAATGAGTCTCATGAGTGGTATATACACTTCTTTGAAATTCCTTTTAGTGTAGCTGTGATAATTTGTTTTGAGAGTGCATATTATCTCAGGCAGAATACCGTTAAGAGAGTTCAGTATAATATCTCATGATAGATGGATACAGTAGCTAAAATTGAGTTATTTCCCAAAGCCAACTTCACAAAACAAATGCATTTGATGTTTGGGTGTTTGGATCTTTGGATTTAAAAATTACTCATCATACTAAAAAAGGAGCCAGGTATGGTTATGCCATCTGTTTTAGAGAAAGCCTGAGCTGATAGTGTTGACATAGTCACATTTGGCTGTATTCTTACAACATGCTAATGCACCAACTATAATTAACAAAATACACTGTCTATTGGCATATCACTTGCCAAGTCACATCCAAACCCTGTCATGTTTCCACACAAACTTCATCCTAGGGATTACCTTTAGTTTTCTACAGTTCCCACAGAGACATAAATAACACATTCTTGATTTAATATGATGGTCATACTTAAAACCCATGCATTGTTTGGCTTTAGCTTGGTCATTATGGTTTGTAAGCAAACCACATGTATGGTTTAAAGGTGATGTGTGAGTGCAGCCACATGTTCTTCTCATGTGAACTAGGCAAAACTAGAAATTGACTGGGTATTAAATTGATAACTTGAAATTGACTGATAAGGTATTAAGCAGAGAAGCTGGTAGTATTCTGGTAAACCACTCTGCTCACATCAGGTGAATGAAATCTTGGGGGCTGTACAAAAGATGAGGTAAATGTCCTAGGGGGGAAGCATGGTTGCTAAGCAACTGGGAAATGTAAAGGCTGCTTATTGCCAACCTCTACGGCTATTTGCATACCAGGGCATTGTGTCTTCCTGATTAGTAAGTGACCTTAAGTCAATGGATATATTTCTTAAAGATATGCAAGAGTAGAGATTTTTTAAAAAAAGATTTAAGGTGTGAAATTTATGATCACCTGACCTGGGTGGGTTGGGGATGTGGCATAAATATGGAGGCCTCCCCAAAATACATCATAGAGGTCTTTCTCTATTGCTGAATTTGTATATCATGACTTCCTGACTTAATGTGGTATATGAACTCAATGAAATCAGTTTTCAGACCATGATGTAACAGCGGGTTAGGTCGCTGTTACTTTTTCATATAAAAAGGGTTAATAAAACAATGATTTAATGGGATGTGAACCTAGTTTGTCTTCCTATTTCTAAACAGTTTATGCTTTAAAAATGCTAAAGTATCTTTGCTGAGGACATATAGACAATCAGATGTGTTTACACCAATGATCATTATTTACTAAGAATTCTGAACTATTCTGATAAAACTTAACTTTCTCTTGAGATTAGAACTCAGAGTGGCCCTTAGAGAAATAATATCACACTAAAATGTGAACAGTACTGCCAGCATTGTCCCTGGAACACTTGTTATGAAAAATCTCAGCAAAGATACTTTTAGAATAGGGTTATGTTGCCCTTAAGAAGGTAACGCACCAAATGTTAAGGAAATGTTAGTGTTTCCAAGAATGTAGACAGGCAATCCTAATCCTAAGAGATTCTTTTAAAATGATGAACATTAAATTATTCCAAAGCTTAGCATCATAGGAGTTAAGAGGATTTGGAATTTAAATGTATATTTGCTTAATTGAGGACAACTTTACTGAAAATAATTTTAAAAATTCAGCAGGTCAAACTAAAAGCTTGACTTTATTTAATAAACAATCATTTTTAAAATTCTACATGAATACACAACACATATGAAGATAGGCAACCTTTTGGGGACAGTACTGTGCCATTTCAGCAATAGAAAGACCAAAGATGGAATCTGACTGGTGAGAGTGATGAGACAGTTTTAAGAATAAAACAAAGGAGAAGAAAACACTGAAATGTATACTATTTGAGCTTTGGGGTGATATGCTGAGTGGGAGAGCCTTCAGAATTTAATGAAGATTTTATGTATCTGTCTGGGGTCTTTTTAGTTGATATAAGGAACAATGTAATCAGTCTTACTACTATGCATGTTTCTGGTTGGGCTCACACAATGCATTTAACTTACAAAGCATGGCTTACAAAGCATAATGACCAAGCCAAAGCAAACAACACACATTCCTCAATGTGTCCTGTAAACCATCATGTTCAACCAAGAGTTTAAACTTTATATAGTAGCAATTGTCAGTCAGTTCATCATTATTAAATGGTAGGTAAACTATCTATATGAACACAATCCATGTTCATTTCCTTTTCAGATTCCTTTTTATAATTGTCTAAACCTGTTTGCTCTCTGATATGTGGGGGACTCAGTTTTAAAGCCAAGCCAGCCCAAAATTTAAAACGAGCAATAACAAAAACCCATTTTTTTTGTAAAAAGTTTTTTTTTATTTTTTCACATTTCATAAACATCTTTTTTTTTTACTGAACAGCATGATTCCAGGTTTTCACATTTCCATACAAACATGACCTTGGTTACATACTCATCTTTTACATTTGGTTTCATATCCTATCATGACATTACACATTTTCTATAAATTTTCTCAAATACTTTTCTCAGACTTATTTTATATTTTTCTATTCATTTCTTAATCTATTTCTTTTTACTTTAAATAATTCTCATATCTTCATAGTTATTATACTTTTATCTGTCAGGTTTGCAATTTCATTGCATATTCTTATTTCATCATTTCAAAAATTCCATCCCACTTCAAACAATTCAAAATTTCCCCCCAAAATTACAAATTTGAGTGTACCCTCCCTTTATCTAATACATAATTTAATTAACTCCTCTTTAATTCCTAATAATAATTGACTTTTTAATTATCACCTAAAAAAATTAATACATAATGTTGTGTATAAGAATTAGAATACTCCACATACTTTAATCTGGTTGGCCGAGCAGGCCGCAGTAGGATTGGTTAATAAAGTACCGTTACAATTGGCCCGCCTGATGGGAAATCTTAAAGAGCTGTCATTGGCCACAAGCCGTGAGCAGCCACTATAAAAAAGGGCTGCTGCGGCTCCAGCAATGTTCTGTTACGAAGTCATTGAGTTGGTTTATAATAAAGAGCTGTTTGATGAACACTGCTCTCGAGTACTTCTATTCCCAGGACAGAACACTGCCGACGAAGATGGGATTGTCTTAGAAAAGCGAGACCGAAGCACACAGCAACAAGAACTGAGCAACCAAAATGGCCGGTAACAATGCGTCGCCCGCACCATTCAACCCAGCCGAAGAAGATTGGGAGTCATACACTGACCGCTTCCTGATGTTTTTAGAAAGCAACGAGCTACAAGGAATAACTGACCAGAGGAAGAGAGCCGTATTCCTCACGCATTGTGGCCCTACCGTTTTCAAGATGGCCAAGGCGTTAGCCAAACCGCGGGATGTAAAACAAATGGCATGGCCAGAATTAAACCGAATGCTATGAGCCCATTACGCACCTGTAGTCTCCAATCTTATTAAAAGACACGAATTCTATAAATGAGATCAACGAGAAGATGAGAGCATCAGAGATTTCATAGTAGCCCTAAGAGATATCAAAGGAGCCTGCGAGTTTCTCAACATGGACGAAGCCATGAGAGACCGTGTGGTCCTCGGATTGAAGGATGCTACACTCCAAAGCAAGCTACTAAACAGACCAAATATCACAGTGGCTAAGGCCATCGCAGAAGCCACCACTGCTGAAGCAGCCAAGAAATCCGCAGCCACTATGCGCCAAATAACAAATCCAGAACCACAAAACCAAGCTTGAGAGAAGGCGGAAGGAACACAAAAACCATCGCAACTGCCCATCATGAAGACCTCGACTCCCCAAGCGACACCGATGACGACAATGAAGACATACATAGGCTTCCGTCGGAAAGAAAATGGTGGGAAAAAAGAGGAAGGAGACAAGAATTCCAGTGTGCTGGATGCGGAGGGGACCACCCACATTCTGAATGCAAATTCCTGGATGCCATTTGCAGATTTTGTGAGAAATGGGGGCACATTGCAAGGGTCTGCCGGAACAAAAAGAGCTATAGTCCAAAGAGACGTGGCAGCAAACCCCCCCCCCCGAAACAGAGATAGACAATCCGGAAGCTGATGGAGTCGAGAGAACAGAAGCCGGTGAATGAACGACAAAGAAGAAACACATCAAACAATAATCATAGGAAATGCCAGGGCAGCAAACGCAAAAAAGGTCCGAATAAACATAAAAATTGAAGGAAAGCCCTGTGAAATGGAAGTAGACTCCGAATCATACCTGTCAATGGTATCATGGAACACTATCAGAAACCTGATACCAGACATTAAGCAAAGAGAACTGGAACAGCAAAGCCTAATACTCAAAGGTTACCAGGGAAACCGAATCCCGGAAGTGGGTCTTGGACATTTCCTAATAGAATTCAAAAACCACGCTGAAGTCCTTCCTCTGACAATCGTCGACCATGATCGCCTTAGCCTGCTGGGAATCGAATGGTTCGTGCCCCTGGGAATCGGAGTGACAGGAATCAACAGCGTCGCCGAGACTGATTGGGAGGAGAGCCTGCTGAAAGAGTTCCGGGATGTATTCGACGGGACTCTAGGCAAGTACAAGAGGACCCCTATAACATTCAGCCTAGACCCTAAGATAGCTCCCATCAGGCTCAAAGCCAGACACATTCCCTTTGCCTTAAAGCCAAAAATAGATGAGCGGCTTAACAAGCTCATTGCACAAGGGCTGTTAGAGCCAATCGACCATACCAGGTGGGAAACTCCAATTGTGACTCCTGTCAAACCAGATGGGTCAGTACGCATCTGTGGTGACTATAAGGCCACTGTCCATCGTGCATTCCAGCAAAGTGCTTACCCTGTCCCAGTAGTTCAACACCTGTTGCATTCATTAGGGGGAGGAAAATTTTTCGTGAAACTTGATTTTGTGCAAGCATACCAACAGCTGCCAGTTGACCCTAAAACTGCAGAAGCACAGACTATAGTCATGCACAGAGGGGCATTCAAATGCAACAAACTTCAATTTGGCGTTAGCATTGCCCCAAGCGTTTTCCAAAGCCAAATTGGAGCACCTTCTAAATGGACTAAAAGGGGTCGTTCCCTATTTTGACGGTGTATTCGTATCCGCGAAAAACAAACATCAATTCGAAGAGAGACTGAGAGAAGTCTTGCAAAGATTCAGGGAAGCAGAGCTTAAAGTCAAAAGAGAAAAATGTCAACTAGCCACCAATCAAGTCGAATTCTGAGGCTACCTTATAGATGAGAAAGGGATACACCCCCACTGAAAAGAAAGTAAAAACAATTAAAGACGCATCCAGACCTAAGAACAAAACAGACTGACAAGCGTTCTTAGGTCTCATTAACTTCTACAATGTCTTCCTGTCCCAAAAGGCAACCGTAGCAGAGCCATTACATCGGCTATTAGATAAAAAAAACTGTCTGGAATTGGACCACCGAGAACAAACAGCATTCCAAAACATTAAGGACTTATTAACATCCAACACCGTTTTAATACAGTAAAGCAACACCCTTCCAGTGACAGTCACCTGTGATGCATTGCCTTTTGGAATTGGCGCCATACTGAGCCACAAGCTACCAGACGGCAGAGAAGGACCAATCGCCTTCTATTCTAAAACGCTGTCAAAATCCGAAAGGAACTACAGCCAACTTGACCGAGAAGCCTTCATCATCATAGCAGGCGTCAAGAGATTCCACAAATACCTATATGGTAGTACATTTTCAATTATCACTGACCACAAACCCCTGCTAGGAATTCTGGCAGGGAACAAACCAACCTCGAACATCCTATCGCCAAGAATGATGAGATGGTTGGAATTCCTCGCTGCATACAATTACACACTCATCCATCACCCAGGAAAAACCATCACCCATGCAGATGCCTTTAGTCATTCCCCTCTGCCCGACAAGGAAGATGACCCAGCTCCCACCATCTCCACTCTTCAGATTGAGACATAGCCAAATCTGCCACTAACCTCAGCAGACGTCGCTAAAGCTACCGCGAAAGACCTGCTGACAACTTGGATTCTGCATTGTGTAGGTAAGGGCTGGCCGGATGAGGATAGAGGTGAGACTTTTAAATCTTTTCGCACCCGGCAGACTGAACTGTCCCTTGAAAAGGGTTGCATACTGTGGGGGGACAGGGTGGTAATTCCCAACGAATTGCAGGGGGAAGTATTGTGCATGTTGCACGAGGGATACCCGGGCATAGTAAAGATGAAAACCCTGGCCAGGAGTTACGTCTGGTGGCCAGGGCTGGACAAAGACATTGAAAAATGGGTGTCAACATGCCATGACTGCCAGGAATCAAGGCCTACCCGCCCCTCTCTTGCACCAGTCCTAGAATGGGAAATTTCCAGAGGCCTTTAGTCGAGACTCCATATTGATTTTGCAGGGCCAACGAAAGGGAATTGATAATTGCTGACGCTTATTCAAACTGGCTAGAGGTTATTCTTATGGCATCCACAACTACTGAGGCAGTTATAAAACAATTGAACAAACTCTTTGCTAAACATGGACTGCCAGATGTAGTAGTATCTGACAATGACCCCCAATTTACTGCCTTAGCTTTCGAGCAATACCTAGCTGCACAAGGTATCTGACATGCCCCAACAGTGTTGGCTCATCTGGCTTCAAATGGACGAGCTGAACGCATGGTTCGTTATACAAAAGAAGCCCTAGACAAATTGGACACTGGGGACATCCAAGATAGACTAAACAAACTGTTAACAACTTAGCATATCACCCCTAGCACAACCACTAACAAAAGCCCAGCAGAACTCCTCATGGGCAGAAAATTGCGTTCCTACCTAGATAGATTATACCCCACCTACACCTCTGAAAAAACCCCTGACTCCTCAAGTAAATACCACTCCTTTACCACTGGAGACCTAGTCTACACCAAAAATCTTACTGGGGACCCATTATGGCTTCTAGCCACAATTACACAAATTACAGGGCCCCGGTCATACCGACTTGAACTAGACGATGGCAGAACTTGGAAATGACACATCGACCAGTTTTGCTCTAGGACATTGGAACGCAACACTAACCTGCCTAGCTCCAAAGCACCACCGCAAATAATACCAACAAACAATCCAAAAACAACCAAGGATGGGGGGGGGGGAAACACAAAATAATAAAAAAGAGAGAGAAGAACCACCAATTACACGACAAAAGACACAACACAAACCCAAATTAGAACCCCCGGTAAGACAAAAAGAGCACTTACCCATAGACGACCTTTGGAGAAGAGAACTGGTAGCAGGGAAGTGAGGTGAGGCCTTCCAGGAAGGAGGCAGCCAGGCCAGCTTGACCAACCCAGACAGACCAGGAGGGAGCGGCAGAGCCAACTCAACCAGCCCGAGAGACCCAGGAAGGAACGGCTAGGCTGACTCACCCTTCCAGGAGGTTCCATGGAGAAGACACAGAGAAAAGGTGATCCTGACCGAACCGATGGCAAATCACACTGAGACTGAGCTGCGCAGGTCAAGTAGGACCCACAAAAGCCCCACCTACCTGCATGACTACGTTACGCATGTTGGACGAAATCAAGAGGGGAGGGGTGTTGTGTATAAGAATTAGAATACTCCAAATACTTTAATCTGATTGGCTGATCAGGCCGCAATAGGATTGGTTAATAAAGTACCATTACAATTGGCCCACCTGATGGCGGGAAATCTTAAAGAGCTGTCATTGGCCGCAAGCCTCAAGCAGCCGCTATCAAAAGGGCTGCCGTGGCTCCGGCAATGTTCTGTTACGAAGTCACTGAGTTGGTTTATAATAAATAGCTGTTTGATGAACACCAATCTCGAGTAGTTCTATTCCCAGGACAGAACACGTAACACGTGCATTGTAGGCTGGATTCCTCATGGCACTTTCCCCTTCAGTTACATCAAATCATTAATAATTTCAATTAAATTAATCTATTCAATTAACCATAGAAACTGATGTTAATCTTTTTACAACAATCCTCAGAGTTCGTTTCAATGTATTCTTAAATTCATTAAATACAAAACACTTATCATAGTTTCTCTTTTTCACATTTATTCCATTTATCTCTATGTATACTTTAATGAACAACAAGTATTCTGATAACAAGAAGACATCAGTTCCAATCTTTTCATTTTAAAAGTCTATATTTTTTACCTTCTGAGTAATTTATTACTTCAAATACATTTTTAATATACCACATTACCTTGCAGAATCCGCTTTCTTAATCCTTATCTATCCATTATCTCTATATCTTTTAAATCAGGGGTCCCCAACCACCGGGCCCCAGATCAGTACCGGTCCATGGATCATTTTGTACCGGGCCGCAAAGAATGAATAATCGTGATTAAAATATATATAAAAATATGTTTTTAGTAAAGAAATAGTAAAGTAACCCTTTACTATTGGGGAAGAATTTATTTTGTCGGGCCTTGAAAAAGTGTTTCTGCGTGAAACTGGTCCCTGGTACAAAAAAGGTTGGGGACCACTTTTAAATAAACAATTTCTTTTCATTTTTGTTTGATTTACATATCTCTTTATTTCCTGGTTCTTTTTCTTTATTTCTCTTCCTTTTTTCACTCATTTTCATACTCCAGTTTTTATCCCCCTCCCTCTTTAAAGCTTTCTTCTGTAATTCCCTTTTCTGCTTCTTTCCTTTTACTTTGTTTGGCTTTCAGAATGTTCCCCTTTTTAATTGCCTACTCTAATCTCCAAGTTTTAATTCCCAATCTTTTCCTCCTTCGCTTTAATATTCATTGCTCCAATTGTTCATTGTAGATGGCCTCTTCTTTAATCAACTCCTCCCCTTCTGGCACTCCTTGTTCTTCATACTCCAGAGTCACCATTTCTAGTGATTGTAAGGCAAGACAGCACGACTCATCTCTTTCATGTAGTATTTCTTTTATGTTTCTTAGTTCCATTTTTAATTCCATTTAAAAGGAATTAAGTTCTGCCATTTTTAGACGTTTCTTCCAAACATCCACCAATTCTTGCTTTTGTCTTAATAACATATTCTTTGTCAAAATCTTTGTTTTGTCTTTATTTATTTTCAAACCAGCCACCTTCCCATATACCTCTATCTGTTCTATCAATTTTAATGCTGTTTCTAGTGGGTCTTCTAAAATGAAAACCAGATCATCTGCGAATGCTTGCAATTTAAATTCTTCCTTTGTAATTTTCATCCCTTTTATATCCTTTTCTTCTCTAATATTTCTGTTAAGAACTTCCAAACATCAAAGGTGACAGTGGACACCCTTGTTTTGTTCCTTTTCTTATATCAATAGAGTCTGTCAAATCTCCCTCTATCATCACCTTTGCTGTTTGGTTATGACATATAGCTTCTATTGCTTGGATAAATTTTTTACCAAAGCCCATCTGTTCCAGCTGTAATAATATAAATTGCTAATTCAAATTGTGAAATGCCTTCTGTGCATCTAAGAATATCAAAGCCATTTGTTTTTCAGGGTGTGCCTCGTAGTATTCCAAGGTACCCAAGATTACTTTCATATTGTCTTTAATTTGTCTCTGGCAGAAATCCATTTTGATCAGGATGGATAAAATTGTTTAAGTATTTTTAAAGTATTTCTGCCAATATTGAAGCAAAAAATTATAACCTCTGTTTAGTAGGGAAATAGGTCTGTAATTCTTGATTTATCCTCTTGTCCTCTTTTGGGACAAGTGTAACATAAAGCCCCTGTCACACTGAACCAACGGATGCCAAGAGGATGTAAAATGGACAAAAAAGCTTGCCATCCATTGGAAAACACGATGCATCCGTTGTGTACTCACTGCGTACGTTTTTCATACGCTCTATCCGTCAAACATCCATCTGCTGCTATTTCATCCGCTCAAAAAGGTTTGAGTTGCACAAAACTTTTTGAGCGGATGAACTTTCCGCCATGTACGATGTACATCCGTGACACATACGGGCAACAAACGTTCTACGTCCGTTGTCATCCGTTACACGTCTGATGTATCCTCTCGGCATCCTCTGACCATCCGCGCAACTCACATCCGCTCCAGCGGAAAGCGGAAAGAGGGAGGAAGTGAAAGGTACGCGGAACGTCGACACAGCATTAGGAGCACGGACATAGAAAGGATGAAGGTGGATGCATCTCGGATACAAAGCATTAAATATCTCGGATATTTAGGATGTCTGGAGGATGCCTAGAGTATGTGGAAGGACAGCTAGTAGAAAACTGACATTTCCGATAAAAAGGGGGAGGAAATCACCTGGATCTCACTTTCAGTACAGCAGCCCTGGTGTGCAGACCTCTTCAGCCTTGCTCTTGCTCTTCCACATCATCCATTGATCTCCACCATGGATCATCGCACACTCCTTTTAGTAGCCAGCATCATTCAACACCAGAACCAAACCCTCTTCAGACTGTTTCACCTTTTATACGCAAAGAGAAGAAGGAGATGTCCAAGAACTGTCTGGGTCCCACGATGGATCGGGAGAAGAGCGGAGTTTGTACTCTATGACAAGCTGATGGTGGAGCTGAGGAATGAAGATACTCGTGTATTCCAGCAGTTCATGAGGATGCCACCAGCCATGTTTGATGAAGTTGTGGAACATCTGAGACCCAGGTTGACCAAGGCAAACACCAACTTCCATCCCAGCCTGGACCCTGGACTGAAGGTGGCACTGACTCTGTGCCACCTGGCCTCTGGGACCACATACAGAAACATGCAGTATGCCTGGAGGGTGCCACACAACACCATCAGCATTGTAACCAGAGAAGTGGTGCAGGCCATAATCGAAGAATACGTGGAGGAGCTCCTCCAGTGCCCCACCACTGAAGAAGGAGGAAAGTTGCAGAGCAGTGATATCAGAAGTGGAACTTCCCCCACACCGTTGGAGCCATAGATGGGAAGCACGTGGCCTGCAAAGCTCCAGCCAAGTTGGGGTCCATTTATTTGAACTACAAGGGCTTCTTCAGCATCATCCTCTTTGTCATGGTTGATACTGACTACAAGTTCATGTACATCGATGCTTCAGGCAACGGGTCAGCTTCAGATGCCCAGATATGCAACGCCAGTGACCTCAAGGATGGGCTGGAACACAACCTCATCATGGGTTTCCCAGATCCAGACCCCCTACCCAACGACACACAAGAAGTGCCCTACTTCATCGTGGGTGATGACACCTTCTCCCTCAGAACCTACCTCATGAAGCCCTACACTTCCAGATACCTCACCCGTGAAGAGAGGATCTTCAACTACAGGCTGTCCAGGGCAAGACGGGTGGTGGAGAACGCCTTTGGCATCCTGGCCAACAGGTTCCAGGTACTTCTCACCACCATGCAGCATCACCCAGAGACCGTGAGGAGGATCGTGGAAGCTTGCTGCATCCTGCACAATCTCATGCACATCCGCTACCCAGTCATTCAGAACAGGCTCGTGGACCTCCAACAAGGCAATGGGGACATGGAGCCTGGTGAGTGGAGGCAAGGACTAAACCTAATAGACACTGTGGATGTGCAAGGCCCCAACAGAGCTTCACGTGGAGGGAAGAAGCAGCGCAACCTCCTGAAACACTGGTACAACTCCCCAGCTGGAGCAGTGGAGTGGCAAGACAGGATGGTAGATGCTTAATGGATGCTTCCTTCAGCCTGTGTCATCACACTGATGAGATTCTGCCATGTATGTTGAGTGGCCTTACAATTAATAGGGCATTAATAAAGAGTTTTGTTTGTGTTGAAATGTGTGGATCAATGATTAAATTGTTATTGATAATAAAGGGCCATAGGTGTGGCAGCTGGGAGGGTGGACCATACAGTCCCACTATGCTTGCACTGGAGGTTTATCTATCCCACAGCTATCCTTACCCATCCCACAGCTATCCATCCCACAGCTATCCTTACCCATCCCACAAGTATGCAAAGGCTTAACCCTTTTTTCAAAGTTTTCCCCAACACTTTATGAAGTAAAAAAAAATGAACCAAGTGTGTGAAGCAAAGATAACCTTTATTAATAACAAACTGTATGACTTTATTAAAAACAAAATGTCCCAAGTAAAGTGTCTTTAAGCAAAGATAAGGTGAGCAGGTAACAACTCAGTCTCTGGCACTCTTTTTCAGTCACTCTGAGGCGTGCCCATGGTCTCAGATGCAAAGGGGCAGGGACTGTGGAGGTGGCTGTTGCTGGAGTGCTGGTCTGAGGCACCATTGGGGTGCCTGGCCCCAAGAGTACAACAGGAGATGGTTTGTTCAGGAAGCTCTCAGAGAGCTGACTCAGTCCCATGAGATTGAGAGGCACTTCCTCAAGTACCTGGGATGTGAGGTCCAAGACTGATGACAGATGTTCTGAGGAAGGGCTTGGCTGTGGGGTGGAGGAAGGAGGAGTGTAGTGGTCTGTCTGGTCTGCAGCTGGGTCAGCTGAGACGTCTGTGGCGTCTGTGGCGTCCGAGGAACCTGAGTCAGGACTGGGAAGGGCTTCCTCTGCTGTGGGAAGTCCTGGTAGTAATAGGCTTGGTAGGCAAGGGGCTGCTGAAATCCATGGAAGGGCTGTGACATTGCCTGGGGTAGAGGAGCAGACCTGGAGTGGGTAGGAGCAGGTTCAGCTGGGCCTGGAGGGTGGTGCAGAAGAGCTGTGATCCTCTCCTTCATCGCCTGGTACTGGGCCTCGGGCCAGTCCATGAGGGTCTGGCTCACATATGTGATGAAGGGCTTGTGGTTGGAGGATGGTATGTCAAAGTGGACTAACTGGGAGAGGAGATCTGTGCTTGCCTTGATTGTGTCCCTGATCTCTAAGAGGACAGTGTGGCTCTGTCCCTCCAGTCTGCCTCTCTGCCTGCTTTCTGTGGAGGTGGAGCTGGGTGTGGGTGTGGGTTGGTCTCTGGTGGCTGTCTCTTCTTGCTCTATCTGAGACAGGGGATCCTCCACATCCTCTGGCACGGGGAGTGCAGCTGTGGGGGGGGTCTCTGTTGTGGGGCCCTCCAAAGACACCTGCCTGGACATGGCAGCTGTCTCCTGGCTGGAAGAGGAGTGGCTCTCTGTGGGCTGTCTGAGGGAGAGGGTTGACAGAGGGGCTGCTCCTTGGTGGCAGACCTCACCCTCCAGGAAGCTGCACATGGCCATGAATTAGGTCTCCCGGTCAGTTAGCTTGACAGCGGCCTGCCCGGATCTCTTCAGGTGCAGCTTGCCATACCAGGTGTGCATGTGCTTCCACCACCCCAGGAGGACATCTGAAGTGTAGCCCAGGCTCTCTGCCTTCTGTCTCCACGCTGCCTGCTTCCACTTGGTGTCGCGATAGAGCATGTGGCCCTTTCTCCACAAGTACTTGTTCTCCCTCAGCCATTCCAGCACCTCCTCCTCATGGTCCTCGGAAATGGAGTATTGCTTCCTCTCCCCCTTCTCCTTGCCTTGCTTCTTCCTCCCTCTGGCAGGGGCTTCAGGGCCTTCAGCAGCAGGGCTTTGAGGGCCTTGGGGCTGGTCCACCACAGCAGCAGCAGCAGGAGAAGCACCAGTAGCACCAGCAACACCACCACCAGCAGCAGCAGGAGAAGCACCAGCAGCAGTAGCACCGATAGCTTCAGAGTCAGCGCCAGGGGGTGGGATGTTGGTTCTGTCCTTCTTGCCAGGGCTGGCAGGAGTAGGCACAGGCTTCCTCTTCTTCCCCATGGTGTTCTCTCAAGATGTCTCTGGCAGCAGGTCTTTCCTCTGAATGGTGACCTCCTTGCGAGCTGCCTCCTTTGATATCCACGGAGCTTCCGCAATTCATCCTCCCCGCATGCGTAGTGAATGCTTTGCATCCGCTAGGCATCCGCTAGGCATCCTATAGTCGTCCGTGATGCTTCCGCGTCACCCGCTACGCATCCATTCCTTCCGCTACGCGTCCGCTTCGCTGTTCTCCCCCGGAAGCCCTGTGGATGTGTCATCCGCTTCCATCCGCTTTCATCCGCTAGGCTTCCTACGAACATCCGCTTTCCTTGATTCTTTCTCCTTTCTCAATTTAAATGCTAAACATCTACCTAGTTTATTTGCATCTTCAAAATAGTTCTGTTTTGCACCTCTGATTTTCTGTGTTAATTCTTCTTTTTCCATTAATCCCATTTTATGTTTAATTATATCCATTTTTAACTTAATGTCCTTTTTCTGGGGCATTTTCTGTAACTCTTTTTCAAGTCCCTTATACTCATCCTCTAATGTCTTAGAAGCTAGTCTTTTCATGGTATTTCCTTTCCTTGTATAGTCTATTATCAAGCCTCTGGCATATGCCTTCATAGTATCCCATACATTCTGCATTGATGTGTCTTCTTTTTTGTTTTCTCCAAATAAAAAGGCCAGTTCTTTCTCCATCCAAAAAAAAATCTTCTTTTAGTATAGTGGTATTTAACGTCCATCTAGATCTTCTTCTTTGTCCTTTCCATTTAATTGTGATTGGATTATGATCTGCCCAAGTACTTGTTTCAATATTTATTTCTTGGATATTAGCAAACAATTCTGTTGACATCCATATCATATCTATTCTGGACCATGATAAATGTCTGTTTGAACAGAAGATGTATTGTTTAGTCTTAGCCTTTCTTTCTCTCCATGCATCTTTTAAATTTATTTCAACTGTCATTTTAAAAAAGGATTTTGGGAGAGTCTTTCTGTTTTGCTTTGTTGTTTTCTGTGTTGTATAGTCCAATTTATTGTCTATGATTCCATTAAATGATGATATTAGCATGATGATATTAGCATTGTCCAGTTCAATTATTTTCATATGTAATTTTCTATAAAATTCTTCTTGATTGTCATTCGGGGCATGAATTGTAATCAGGAGTGTTTTCATCTTATTGTCCATTATTTCCACCATTAATAATCTTCCATCATCATTTGTATGGATCAATTTTGCTGGGATTATATCTTTAATGTATAAAACCACTCCTCTTTTATTGCATTGTGTCAAATAAGTAAATATTTTCCCTAACTTTGGCTGTTTCAACAGTTGTTCATGTTGCTTTTTAGTATGTACTTCTTGTTGGCAGATTATATCAAATTTTAATTTCCCTAATTTGTGGAAAGTTTTCCTTCTTTGAACAGCTGAATTAAGTCCATTTATGTTTATTGTAATCAGTTTTTTCTCTTCCATGGTTATACTTTATAGGTAGGTTTGGCAGCTTTTGTAGATCTTGGTTCGTGTTGTTCTTTAGCTTCCACCTTTCCACCTACTGCACCTTCTTCTTTTTCAGTCACTATTTGGCAGTCCTCTTGGAATTCAATTGGTGACATTTCTTTTTCTTTCTCCTCCTCTTTCCCTCCAAAGTATTCTGTATAAAATAATTCAGCTTTCTCAATTGAGTCAATTCTGTGTCTCTCTTCTTGCCATGTGAACATTAAACCTTCTTGAATCAACCATCTATAATTCACCTCTTTTTAAAATAGCATTTTGGTCAGGAATCGGTGTTCTCTTCTCATCTCTCTCACTCTTCTGGGTACTTGTTTCAAGACCACAATCACTTTGTCTTCATATTTCAATGTTTTCTTTATTGCCACCTGCAATAATTGTGTTTTAATGGCTTTCTTTGTAAATCTGATGTGAACTTCTCTTGGTAGGCTATTTCTCATTTCATATCTTATGAAGACTCAAAAAAACCTAATCTTTTCCATCCTTCATCTTCTCTTTGGTTATTTGCAGAGCTTCAGCCAAGATTTCTATCATTATCTCAGCTAAGTTTTGTCCCTTTTCTTCCTCTATATTTTGGAATCTGAGATAAAATTCTGATCTGTCCATCTCCCATCTAAGCATTCCACTTTTATCTTGTTCAACCACAGTTAATCTGCCATCAATATCTCCAATCTTCTTATCTCTTTGTTTATCTTCTTTAATTTTTTGGAATCTGTCATCATACTTTATCATCATTTGTTGAATATTCTCCTCCTTTTCATCAGTTTTTTCTATTCTTTTTTCAATATTCTCTGTTCTTGCTTGTATGTTTTGAATTCCTTGCATTATCGTCTACAGTGTCACCTTTTCCTGTTCTTTTTCTTGTTGTACATCGTCTGTGTTGAGCGTTGTCCTCCAGATGGTAAAGAGGAAGAAGTAGGAATTGAAGAACCAGCTACTGTTAGTTTCCTGCTCATTTCAAATGATTCAAAATCGTCAGGTTCTTCTAAACCTTAATCCACTCATGAAATAATAAATTGTTAATTCCAAGTAAAAATAGTGAAAAAAAAGAAGCAAGATAAAAAAAAAAATCTTCAGGTTCTTGTATACCTTAATCCAATCGATTAGTTAAATAGCAGTAAAAACTCAAAAAAAAAAAAAGGGAAGAAAAATAATCATAAACAAAAAAAGGAAAAAATTGTTAAAACTTGTAGGAGGCAGAAAAATAAAAAGTAAAAAACTAAAGAAGAAGAAAAAGGAAATTCTTTAGGTTCTTCAACACCTTAATCCAATTAAAAAGTCTCAGGTATGTGAAAGTATACCGAAAAAAGGAAGCCAGAAAAAGAAAACCAATATGGAAAGTAAATAAAAAATGCAGGAAAGGGCAAGAGAAAAAAAAGAAAAAGGACTACTCCCTTAAAAAAAAGAAAGAAAACATTAATACTAAGACTTGTCCTTTAAAATGAAATGCAAAAGTAAAAATTAGGCTCCAAAAGCAAAAAGAAAGACAAAAGCAAGTTCCAAAAGGCCAAAGATCCAAATGACTATTACAAATAATAAGCTGATTAGGAGGGGGTTTGTTAAAGTAAGGAATAGCCCAGCTTAAAAAAGAGAAAAAGAACACACTGCACTTATTTAGTTATCCAAGGCTTTTGTTAAATTTTATAGCTCTCTTCTCTAGAATCTTATCATCTTTTTTCTGTAACTTCAACAGGAGACTCCAGCTACTGATAGAAACCCAGAGCACCTGCAATAATACTCTCCCATGCTCTTTCCTCTATCTTATCAGACAGGCTCAAAGTCCTTGAAAAGAAATCTGAATTCTTTCTCAGCTTTGTCTGGTCAAGAGAAAAAAAAAGAGAGACAATAGTTCTAAGCCTCTAGCTGGCAGTGTTACATTTCCTCTGCTTTCACTTTCCCCCTCCTTTTCCAAATAAAATATAATAAAAATTAATTAAAAAGGAAAAAGCATTTAGAAAAAAAAAGCTAAAAGGGAATCTCTAGCCTAAAATATTATAAAGACATAAAGGAGAAGAAACAAAAAAGAAAAAAAAGAGTGGAAAAAAAAAAGACCAGTCCAGTTCAAAGTAAAAAAATCATATATGAAGAGTCTAGCAAAAAAAAGAAAAAGAAATAAAAGAAAAAAACAATTTGACCTACGGTTAGAATTACCGCTTAAACACTTCTGTCTAAGATTTTACAGATTCTTTCTTTTCCTTAGGTGTCCTTTCAAATCTTAAGGTAAAGAAAAAATTCTCACTAAACCGGCACACTTTGTTTCCATTCTCTTCTGTTTCAGAGCTGTCCCAACTTCAGCAGCTTTAATAGCTGCCTCTTTGCTGTTGGCAAAAAGAGCTTCTTTCTCCTGGATCTACCAGGGACTTTGTGATCGACTAGGGATCGACCAGGGATCGACAGGATGGGCTCTTTACATCACTGTCTCTTCGGGATGGTTTCGGTCTGTTTGGACCATCCAGGAGCAAAGATATTGGTGGCAAGCTCAGACCTTCAAGATCACATGCCATGTCTCCACCCCTCCACCCCCGCCAGCTCCACTTCTTTCTTTTATTTTGATGTTCTGTATTTCCACTTTCCACTTTCCAGGGTTTCTATTTTATTGTAACAAAGTTTTTCTTATTTTGTATCAAATTCCACTTTTAAAAGAGCTTGGCATTTTTTTTAAGTCACAAAATTTTTCCTTTACCACTAGGTGGCATTCTCTGTTATATCCAAATTCCACCCTCCTCCCTCCCACTTTCTCTTCTCTATTTAGGGCTTTTAAATTTCAAAAATCCAATAAGTCCAAATATCAGTTACTGGTTTTTTTGACATGTTCAAGTTCAGCTTTAATTATGCCTATTTAGTGCCAAAATCATATATTTATCCAATTTGAACAGATATTTTCTTCTGGCTTCCTCCTTTAAAAGTTCAAAGCCACTTTCAGCTGTCAATTCCTCTCCCCACTTTCTCTGCTTTTACTATCTTTCTTAAAAATTTCTTAGACTCTTAATTCCGAGGTACCTTTATGTCCAGATAATTGTGCCTGGTTAGCCCGGTTTTCATGCTGTCCTCTTCTTCACTGCTCCAGCACAATCTTTGTCCCGGTTAGCTCTTCCTCTTCAGGGTGGCCATATTTGACCACTACTACAGCCTATCTTTGGAGGTGAGTATGCCTAGTCAGGGAGGGGAGATGCAGCTCCCCTCGATCCAGCTGGTGGTCTCCCCCTTCTTTACCACCCTTACAGGATGGTTCTGGCCCCCAAAGCAGATGCTCGGGGCCCTCCAATGAGAGAGCATGGATTGAAGCCACACACGATCATAGTCTCTGGTCATTCAGTGAGGAAGACGCCACACCAGAAGTCCAACAAAAACCCATTTTAATTAATGGTTCAAATATCATATTTAGTCATAATGAAGTTTATTAGCTTCAGGTTTCTAGTCATGGACCCAGCCATAATTGTTTCTAAAACATTGCTTTTGGTTCATTGTGCTGCCAGAATTAGCCAATTGCAGCTTATTCATCAAACTAAAGTTTGCAAACCATATGTTCAGTCATTGAAGGAGGGAAATGAGTTAGTTTCAGAACCAACACCTGCTGAGGTATAATTAGGAGTTGCTTCCATATCCGGCTTTCTGGCTTTTACTACAATGTCAGAAATCTTGAGAGGTATGTGTGTATCATTACAGTCAATGGAAATTATATCTTCTTCTTTGACTTTGTGTTTTGGGGATTAATAGCTCACTTTGGATGCTCAGAACACATTATGAATTCTGCTTATTTACTGTTTCTTCTGCCAGCAATTTCCCAGGATGTCATTTTTTTAGTATGACACCTCTTCTTGTCTTTCTGAATTTAAGGATACATACATAGCAACTGTCTGATTTATCCACACAACCTAAATCATCTTGGTCTGAAAGATAATGAAATGTTGGTCACTATCTCCCAGTAACTTATGTCCGAAGAGAGAACTTGAATGTGAATCTCTCCAAAATGTGGATCTCTCCAATATTTTAATTACTGTACTATCCTAACCATTGTTCTGGAGAAACCTAAATATACAAAGACTGTTCAAAAAGGAATAACAGAGAACTTTAGGACTGTCTTTATCACAACACCAGAGAGACTAGAAGAACACAATTGTGAAAGAAACAATTTCACCTTGTACTATTTCACTCTAATGCTAATGTTTAAGGCAGGGCTCTCAAACTCCCGGCCTGCAGCCTGGATGCATCATGCACTGGCCGTGCCCATACCTGGTTTAGCAAAGGGGAAAAAATCCAAATACATTGTGATGCCTCTATGACAGTGTGAGTTTGACACCCCTGGTTTAAGGCAATGTTCCTCAGTCTTTTGCAAGAACTATCAAATATGGGGAGTATCCAATTAAATGCTCCTATATTTTCATGTTGGAAATTTACAGTTGGATAAATAAAATAATGTTAATAATTACATTGGTATATACCTTCCCAGTCCCTCAGTTTTAAGGCCTTAATTAAACTACATTTTGATACAAATTTAATCCAAAATGGATTTAACATTTTAATAATCTATATAAGCTAAGTAACCAAGAGTTGAGTAAAATGCAACAGATGTATATGTAATTTTAAAAAATATAAATAAAACCATAATGCAAGTGTGGAAGAGGCTGCCCACTCCATCCCATTGTCTCTCAGCTTGCCTGTGGCCCACATGGTGTGTCAGGATTACCTGCACTGCATTGGGATCGTCCCATGCCTCTGCCTCCATCTGCTGCTTGGACAGGTAATCAACTCACCTGTGCTGCATGGGTTGCGCAGCCCCAGAGTGCACTGAGAAAGGGCTGGTGTGCTGCAGCTGCTACTGGACACCGTTGACCCCCATGAGCTCACTGCCTCTTGTGTGCATGCCAGGGGATGGGCACTCAGCCATGCTGATCAATCATGTTTCCCTGAAAATAAGCCCAAATGCATCTTTTGGAACAAAAAAAACTCTCTAAGACTGGGACTTATTTTCAGGGAAACACATTAGAATGGATCCCATTTGATAAAGGCATCCACAAAAGAGACCTAAACAAGATGGATCAACAACACCACAAGTATTGCAGGCCCAAATGGCAAAAGAAAGCCCAGGACCATATTGGTTGGAAACATGTGGAAGAGGCCTTCATCTCGCAGTGAACAGACAATGGCTAAAATAGTGACCACGACGACTATGATGAATTGCAACTTTGTCCTGTTTTTTCTTTTTGTGTGAAGATTGATAGCTGTAATTATATTACAGTAAAACTATGAATTGCACCGACAGATTATAAAGACAACAGTAATTTTTGCCAAATGCAGTATTTTTAGATTTTCTAGCTAATGGGCCACAAATGTTGTTAGACCAGCTCTACTGTTTCCATACTGTGTTAATTCCAACCCTTCCTCTTTCCCCTTCATCTGGTTCTGAGAAAAAGTGTGCTGGAAAGAAAAACAGAAACATGGTTTTCAGCTGGTAGTTTACATACCACAAGTAGATACCACAGAACTGGAATAGGTTCTTTTCCTGGAACTTTAAATGTATTTTTCAAAATTCTACAAACGATACATATAGTATTAGAATGCCTGTAAATGTATAAATCACCCTGGAGAAAATGGAGTCTTGCTTTTTTGACAGTGGAAG
This sequence comes from Laticauda colubrina, assembly GCA_015471245.1. Taxonomy (NCBI): domain Eukaryota; kingdom Metazoa; phylum Chordata; class Lepidosauria; order Squamata; family Elapidae; genus Laticauda; species Laticauda colubrina. Next base: position 9,015,727 of record BLBF01000041.1, on the reverse strand, counting down.
CCAAGTTCATTCATAGAATGATTGATAGAGCTTACTATATGGACTGATGTGAATTCTCATACAGAGATTAAAAAATAACTCTGTTGCCCAAATTCTAGATTGTCTGATACAGTAATTTCTTTCTCTCTAGATTGGTTAGAATTGCCTCCATGCTGCATTGCTTTTCTCATCTTTTCTAATTTTCTTTGGCTCTGACACCAACAGCAATAGACATAATTGTATATTTTGTCTCACTCTTTCTCTGTTTATGTATTATTGTGGAAGGCAGGTATTTAAGTTAAGAGAGTTAAGGAACTCTCACAATAATTAGTGTTTGTCACATATTTGCCAAGTGATCTTCTCTCTCCTGATCCATGTTTTCTTTTCTTCTCATTCCTTTCCTTGTGATTCTAAAGATATGTAGCCCTTTATCTTCAATTTCTTCATCTCTCCTTCTCCTTGCCAGATCCCCAAAACACGGTGTCATCTCTGGACCATAATGTCCCTCTTCTCTTTCCATATAGCATAATCATGCATTCAATGTAATTTAATTTATTTTATCACAGTGTTGTATGTTGCTGTCTTCACCTCAGAACAGTTTAGAATCCTAACTGCCTTCCCCACTGAGTTGTAGGAAACTATCAGAGTCAGTTTTAAAATAGGATTATGTGACCTCCTGAGGGCAGGACCAATCTACCTGATCTCCAGAGGCTGAAGAAAGGGGTGGTCCACACTCAGTTTCAGAACAGGAATTATTTGAAAAATGAAACAGAATTGTAAGACTAAGATGGCTAATGTATTTGACTAATACCAAAAAGACTCAGTTTCTACTCCATTTGTAGCCACAGTAGCTCACTTGACTTTCAGTCCAGCCTACCTCACAGAGTTATTATGAAGAAATATAGGAAGATAGATCACTATGTACGTGTCTTGAATTTCTGAACAAAGATGGAATATACAGTAGATACATGTGCAACAAAAATATCCAGGGTTTTCTTCATGTTGTTGCTTTTTAAAGAGCCAATTGATGAATCAATTCCTTGCTGCTGGATGAGGGAAGGAGGGAGGAATTGAATCTGTCAAGGAAATTGTCATGAAATGACCTCAGCAGCACACAAGAGTCAAGAGTCAGCAAGAGTCTGAAGCAGCCACAACTTCCCCAAATTTCTTTCCTTCAGGAGTCCCAAGCTTTGGTCACATTGTGTACATTTGAGGTACCTTGGTTCAAAAATCATTGCCTTATGATGTGCCATTTCACCCAGTTAATGACAGCAAGAATTTAGATAGATAGATATGGTTGTCTAAATATTTTTCTGCAAAGGATAGATTCTGTATTTTTCCTACCAGTTCTCACCATTCATGAATATAATTACTTTAGAAAAACTTTCAAGAAAAAATTCTTATGAAAAGCTGAAATTTTTGCATTTATATATGAGATGGCTAAGGGGTCCTTGATAATTTCCCAGCTTGGCATAGTACAATTGTCAACCCTGAAATTGGTCTAACAGTGGCCAATAATATCTGTTATTCCCAAGAAACATGAGGAAATTCACTCCATTGATATTTTTTCAGTAACAAGACTAGGTCAAGACTAAAGGGAAGTCATCTTCTGATAATATTGGTGGCAGTATTTTCCTTTCACAAGGGAAATTCTGAAAAATCATCCACACCGTTTCTCTGCCCATAACTTTGATAGAGAATTTGAAAAAGCCTTTCCATCCAGCTTCAGTATAGTATTCCAATGAAGTGCCTTACAAATTAAATAAAGGAAGTTCTTTGCCAGTCTGTAGCATTGTAGATGAATGGTTTCTGCAAGATTGTATGTCTGCTAACTGCTTTGTTCTCACATGATGCATAGCAGATGTCAGGCGCCAGTGGCTGCTGACATGCTACAAATAATTAATTACCTAAAAACACATGTAACACATGTCAGTTAATTGTTAGACCATTAGCTTCAAACATCTACACTAAGTGCATTTATGTAAACGAAGAAGCTTGTGGTCTTTGCATGTCTTTCCCCTTTGCATTTTTATATGGCCAAAATTGGTTTGCCAAGCTAGAAGACCACTGGCTGTAGTTTTGCTCCTGAAGTGATGTCAGCAGCTGCAACCAAGCCTTGGGGAAATTGCAGTCTCTGATGATGTACAAATAAATTTGTAGAGGAGAAAATTGTTAGAGAGTGAAAGTGAATCTATAGGTGATCAGGTGCAGTCTGAGCTTGAGATGCAGGAAAATGGAATTCTTATGGAAGGGAACCTGGCTAGCTGAAGAGAAGTCACCCACAGAGCAACTATTCATCAGCATTTAGAAATCCTCAAATAATGAAATTGCTTTGGTGATACCTTCAGGGGAATATACTATAGAATTTCATAAGATACTAGAAATTACAGTGTTTTCTGACAATATTATATGCACATGTGTACTTGTGTGTTTGGTTTTGTCATAGCATATTAGGTGAACCCAGTCATGGTGACCTATCCAGCAAACCTGTTCTGACCAAGGCTTCCCGAGACTGTAATTAAGCACATGCTTGTTTAAAACAACTCTTGTTTTATTTCAATGCTGGGAGTTATGTTCATTCCCAGCCTTTAATGAGTCCCAAACAGTCCCTTCGAGATAAGCACCCACCTTTCTTTCCTTTGAATTGCTGCCAACAACTAGAGTGCCAAATGAATTATACAAAACCAACCAAAGTACAAAGTCCACAGAGAGCTTCAAAGATTAATCAGAACAGAATGAATGACTTTGCTTCCTACAAAGGTTTCTTCACCTTTGCCTGTCCTTTATACCTTAAGGGAAGGGGCAGTCACCTCCAAGACTTACTTCCGAGTCACCCCTTTTGTCTCAGCTGCTCTTGCCTTCTAGCAGCTCTGCACACACTGAGAACAGGGTCTCCTTGTTTCTCAGCCTCACTGCTGCCAGACTCCAGAGGCTTTGGAGTCAGCACCCCACTCATAGATGGTCCTGGCCCCATCTCTGCATTGGACACAGGACCTTCGTCCAAGTCCTCTCCAGACTCCCAGACTGGTCCCCATTTTTCCCCACTGTCCGATTCCGTTGCCATCTGCACAGGCTGGCAGCGAACCACAACAAAACCATTCTTATAAGAAAGCCACGGTTTCTTACAATATTTGAACTCTAAAGTTATATCGCTTTTTCATGTTAGGATAAAAACAAACTATTATGAGTTAGTGCAATATGTACGTCAGCCATTGTAGTTAATTAATCATGGTTTATGAATTACACACAAACCATTTAATTAAGAGTTCTTGTTCATGAAGGGATAATTCAGTTTTCTGAAATGGAAATATGATTAAAATAGGGCCTGAAAGATCCAGATTGATGTCTTAATGATAATGTTAAGAAGGTGACTTTCTCTCAATCCAATTTACTTTCCAGTGTTGTTATTGGGATAAAATGTGGAATCCCACATATGCCTGAGCTCCTGTGTGAAATATTTGTATTGGCTTAGATCAGTAGTAGTCAACCTGGTCCCCACCGCCCAAGTAGTGGGTGTTCCAGCTTTCATGGTGGGCAGTAGGGGTTTTGTCCCTTACTTTATAAATCACCATGACTATGGAACCGGTGACTGGTTAGAAAATTGTACTACTAACAGAGGTGCAAAAGTGGTCATAAGGTATAAAAAGGTTGACTACCCCTGGACTTAGATGCTTGTTATTCTCCCACAATTTGCTTTTTATTTATGTTACATTGTTTTAGTTGTTAGTTGTACATTGCCCAGAATTACGTTTAGATGAGATGAGCAACCATATAAATTTGCTAATGAATAAAAAGGTGAAATATAAATGCAAATTCAGTTTAAAAAATGATGTCTAATCCCAGGCCTTAGGTCTACATGGTGTCATAAAACATATTATGAATCTATGAAAGAGAAGGAAAAATTTCTGTGATATTAAAATACTTGGAGTCCGTTTGTATATTTGATTCCAGATATTCTAAAGTCACTTCCAAATACCCCTCTAGTTTTGTTAAGATGCATATCTATTTTGGCCTTCCATGGGTCATATAAAATTGTAGAGGACTGACTCAACTTTAAGGACAGTAATTGACCCTTAGATGCATCTTCTGTGATATTAAAGATAAAAATGACTGCAGCTATTTTGTTCTTTACTTGTCAGCTGAACACTCCCCCTGTTCAGGTGTTGTTTGTTTGTTGTCATATAATTCCATCACCTGAACAGGGGAAGTGCTCAGTTTACAAGTAAAGAACAAAATAGCTGCAGTAATTTTTATCTTTAAAATCAAAGAAGATGCATATAAAAAGTAATATACACTAGAATTTAAAAGGATTCTTTTGAACAGAAGGCTGTTAGTTGTTCCACTTTCCTGCTTTCCTTCTAAGTGCTAAGCCAAAAGGAAAATAGGAAAAAAAACTTCCTTAAAAACGATGGAATATAAGGTGTGAAAATCAGTGAACTCTGGCATTTGTCTTAATTGTTAATGTAGAGTGATTCCAAAGATGCTTTCCTACAGGCAATATTTCCAAACACAACAGATCTATAAACATATTCTATACACTACTATTATGCACTGCTGGATCTGTATGTATATGAGTCTGTTAAGCATTGTCAGCAAATTCTGTTTATAATCTTGAAAATATTTTATTCAACTTTTTAGGTGTGGCTCAGTGGAGAGACAGCTGGCTCATTTATCACATATATAGCTTGGATGTCTTACTTTGGAGGGATGTTGAATACTTCTAATATGAATTATGGTTTTACATAATTCTGCTTCTAAGTTGTTTGACTTTGTTAAAAGTTTCAGTCTACTAAAAGATGTTGCTTTATTGGATATACTGTAGTATTTGAATTAAAAGAGAGTGGGGGTAGGGAAATACTTTATTAAGCAGTACATAAAATGAAGTCTGAAGTCTTACAAAAAATGGAGCAAGTTTTTGCTTTCAGTCAGTTCTTGGTAAGTAAGGTTTGATGGAAATCATTCTTACTGCAGAACTGATCTATCAGAGGCTTAGGAGGTTAATACTTAGTCAGTATTAACATTACAGCAGGGGTGGGCTGCTACCAGTTCTCTCCAGTTTGGGCAAACCTGTAGCTAACTAGTAGCTAATTTTAAGTAGCCAGTTCAGCAAACCAGCAAATCCCATCCCTAGGTGGCCCTGCCTTGCCCCACACCACCCCTCCCAAGAGTCCCCACGTGCCCCATTTTGGATCCTAGGTAAGTACAGGGCCTGTGCAGAGGCTCAGGGAGGGTGAAAAACAGGCCCAGAAGGCCTTCAATGCCCAGGGAGGCCATTTTCATCCTCCTGGAGACTTGAGGAAAGCCTCCTGAGTGTGGGGAGGGTGAAAATGCTCCCTCCTGTGGTGCAGGAGGCTGACTAGCCCACACCCACCATGGCTACACCCACCCAGCAATTGAGCAGAGAACCGGTTGCTAACATTTTGAAGCCTACGCCTGCATTACAGGTAGGCTACAGTTTAGATTTAGATAGTAGCCACTTGGGTCCTCTTTGTAAAGCATTCTGGGAATTGAAATTTTATGAGAAAGAAATGAGACTCTCAAAGAAAGTCAGTGGGAATGTGCAGAGCTCACAACTGAAGTCCTTGTAAATTCAGCTACTGTCTTTGTGATAGTCTTATGTTTTCTCTCTCTCTCTTTTCTATTGTATCCCATTTAAATTATAAAATGTTCAGACAAGGAGCCTATTTATTTCTGTTTCTTTCATGATTCTGTAAGATGTAAAGGACAGTTTTCATGCCCTTGGTAGAGTCGGACTCTGAGGAAGAGGAGGAACAGCCGACAGGGAGTGGAGGTGTAGCTCCGGATCTGGGTGGTGGAGGAGGCTGGGGAATGGCAGAGGCCAGCTGGGCAGTCAGAGGAAGAACCAGGCCCATCCCCTCTGCATCCTGGGGCATGCAGGGAGGAATGGAGAAGGAAACAACTTGGCTTATGAGAGAGGAAGTGGCCATGATCCTTCTCATTGGTTGCAGCTGGGGAGACCAGTACAGTATATAAGAGAGATGATTACAACACAGCGTTGCCAGAAGCAAAGTGTGTTTTATTTTGGATTGATGTTATCTTGGTTGGTGTCCTTCCAACAGACAGTACCTTGAATTTGGTAATTACTTATCCTGGTCCATTGTGGAAATTTTGTCATTGTAGTTTGTTTTTTTATTTCATATCTGCTCAGTAAGTTCGGACTGCATTGCTTTCTTTTGAAAACTATTTTTGAGCACGTTTTATCTCCAACTGAGAATTATTGAACAGTGAGGCCAAGTTGGAGACATTAAAGGACATGTATTAATATTTTGGATTTTGTACGTTTGTGTTAAACTCCAGGTCATCACAACAGTGTTAATGTCCAATAGTCTTCTGAAATCTTAAGTTTGTGTAATTAGTTCAGCCATCCAATTCTCCCATTTGTCTATGTTAATCTTAGTTGTTTTTGGCACTTAACCAAACGGATTATATTGCCATGTCTCTTTCCAGATTTCAGATCTTCTACTACTTGTACTGAAATTTTACTTTGTTCTAGATATGACATAAGCTGAGGTACATAGATAAGCACGTACATGTGTTGTTTTTGTTATCTTTGTTATTTATTGACCTAGTCATTAGATGCATTCAAGGATACTAAACTTGAATCCTAAATCTTTGGTAGATCATAGCTTACTGCTGATTGTAGCTTTTTACTATGCATTTAAGGCAACAAAGACATCTTTGTTGTCTTTGTTCATCCAACACTCTGAACACAGAATAGCCAGCCATATTTTAGTTTAATGCCTGAATCCAGTCTGTGTGGTCAGATTATTATTCAATCAATATGTCATGAAGACTCAGAAAATTTGGTTAATTGAATAAAACATGAATAAACTGGCATGGATAAACATATTACACAAAAGCAGCCTTTTGGTGCTTTTTTCTAGTCACTGTGATTCCAAAATAAACAGGAGGTAAGATCCTATTTTTTAGATCTTTCTTATGCATCTGTTTCTTGCCTTTCTGGGATTTCAACCTCTTTATTTTTGGAGGTATTGCATTGCCAGTGAATTCAACAGTCGTCAAATTGAATACCAACTGTGTTCATGGTATTGGGCATGATAGCCATTTGGTCTCTTCCTACTCTAGCAATGGCATCTGGCAAACCACCTGCAAGACCTCAATATGCTATCAAATTGATTCTGAATCACCACTTCGGGGATTGCTCCCTGATTTGCTCCTGTGGGAGAGCTATTTTACTGTAGCCAACTGAGAATGTACAGGGTCCCAAACCATTGATAATTGAAACATAGGCATTTCTGAACTGTAGTGCTTCTCACAGCAAATATCAGCCATACAACCTCATTGTAATGTTATTTTATGAGATTTATAAGTCATCTTAATCTATTAAAACTCTGAGAATAACAGATAGTAGATCTTTATAAAGGTTTCCAGCAGTGGATTCTGGATTTAATGGATCAGCATAGCTGTTTTTTCTTTCATAAGAAATGCAATTTTGCAAATGCTGAACTAGATGTGACCTCAAATGTGCACATCTATTTAATATACACATTAAAAAAATGAAATAGCATGGATAATGCATATGTTGAACTCTTTTCTCCCTAATGAAGATGAGCTCTCTGAATCTGCTCTTGCATTGGAGAATGAGAGAGGCTGCCAAAAAGCTGATTCAGAGAAAGTTTTTTTTTAGCTGAGGTAGCGATTACTATACTGTATCCCTGTCTCTTGTAATCCTAATAATTATAATTCCTCTTCCTGTAGCTGTTTGTACATTTGCAAAAAAAATGCACTATGCATTCCTTTGTTTCCGAGCTAAATGCAAAATAGATTTTACACTTTTTTCTTATAATAAAAGAGTATCATAGTTTTTTCCCTGCAAATGTAATAGGCAACCTATTTCTTTAAAAAGAGCAGTAGGGACAATTTTATTAGGCTCCATCAAAATATTACTTACTGTCAAAAATTATCAGATTGCACAATAAATTTCATTCTAGACAATAAACCAATAAGATCCAGTGAAATTAAATTAAATCCCACTCCCAATTATAGACTACTAACATCTGTGGACAATAAACAATGAAAAAAATGAAATGAGAAGAAAGTATGTGTGAAGTGTTCACATGAATATTCTGATCCCAGGCGTCTCAGACACTACATTCAAAAAATGAGCTAAGCCATGTGGTTTGCTTCTTTGAGATTTGGAATAGTCTGTATTTCAAATGTGTGAATTCAGCCAAATGTAATTTATTCAGTAAAACGCACAATAAAATCTTAGCTTAGTTTATTGCTGAAACTTTGGAACAATTCCTGAAGCCATTAATAAGTCAAATCCATTTCTGACCCATTTCAATGAGTGTTACATTATAAAGTATTTTACCTATCTTTATAGCTGTTTCAGTAATCAACAGAAAGCTTGAAGCAATGTTATCTAAACTGATCCCACCAAATATTTAGAGATTATAAGAATCTCTAAATAAGTAAAATAAATAATATAATGTCAAAATAAATAAAAGTCTAACATTTATTTATATTACTCGCATTCACTTTTCTGTTTGCATGAACACTCAGGATGGCTTACAACAATTATAGATTGATAAAGGCTAGCGATGAGGAATTATTACTAGGTTAATCAGTTTGAAGAAATTTAATAAGATTTGTAAGGCTTAAACTGGTATGTGAGTGTTACATACATACACACAGACACAGATACACACAGACACAGACACACACACACAGAGTGGGAGGGAGGGGGAGAGAGTGAGTGAATGAGTGAGAGTGCTCTTTTTAAGGAAACATGTTTTCCTCTAAGGAATTGTTTTTAAATTGATTTTAAACGGCTGTCCATCTTACTTTCATCTGACTCTGGGTAGTGTACACAATTAAAACACAACTAACAACCAGAACATTCAACTGCTAAAACCAATAATTTAGAAACATAGGAAACTGATAGTGCTCCATCTTTTGCTTTTTAATTAATTTTTTTTATCATTGATGGACATAAGTTTATCCTAAGCACGTTTAAACCAGTTACTAATGATTGACCCACCATCTCTGCTAAAATTGGTTTAACTTTATTAACAGTTAAAAAACTAAAATAACAAGGGGTGAATAAGTCTAAACTTTTGCTCAGTGTGACCATTTAACGGACTCAATTTATACCAATATTAGATATAAAATTGTGATTTTTCTTCTCAATTACATTTTTTTCCAACTGTAAAGAGAGAATATAAGTTATAAAGAATAGTGGAAACAGAACTGATTTGACTAAATGTTCTTGAAATACTAGGCAGTTATAATTCCATTATAAAAGAGTCAGCAAAAATATGGTTCATAGTTTCTTTGCTCTTGGGCCGCATACAAATTTGACCTATGTTAAAAAAAAAAAAAAAAAGGCCAATTTAGACTTCAGAAAATTTTCAGAAGCTTGCAAGAAAATAGAATAGAACACACTGGTAACATTTGCTGAGTTAAAAGATCCTTGGAAATTTTTCCAAGCAATTCCATTGCAGTTACTTCATCTGAACTACGTAGAAAGCTGCAGTTTGGCACTTCTTAGAGGGTATGTATGAGAGGCAGAGATAAGGAGAAAAGGAGGGCTGAATTAAACAGATAGTATATTCCTGTAATTTCATGATGGCCTCATTGAAGTTGTAAGTGGACATTGCAACTTCAAAGACATGTATCATCAACTTTGTTCACATATAAGAGTGATTCTGAGCATGTTACAAAGCAATTCTGCAAAGCCAGAGCAGTTAATTTTCAATAGCTTGGAGAATAATGGATGATACAGGCTTTCAAAAATAAGCTATTCAACTCAATGGAAGTGAACTTTGTCTTCCTCTCTTTGTGTGTCTCATTTCAGCCTCTACTTAGTATTCTTCCAAAGATACTATATTGCTTTCCTTTGGTGTTGCTGAATCTCTTCTTCTTCAGTAGTTGTGGAATATAGCATATTAGTAATTCAAGGCACAAATCTCTAATCTTTTTAAGGGTGATTTTGTCTTTTTAAAATATAATCTAGTAGATTTAAATAGCAGTATGTAGTTCCATCCTTTCTTGTATTTTCTCAGTTAACATGGGTCTGGAAGCATGAGAGTAGGTCTTGATTACATGTAATTGTTGATTGTTATATTTGTACCAATAATAGAATCCATATCTATCTTTGCCTCTTGTGGATCCTATGAAAATATAGTATCCTATGCCTGTAGAGTAGGGACATAGGTCAAATAACAATTGTTGGGAATAGAGATGATTATGGTCCAGATTTATCCTGACTACAGCAATTATTTTTTCTTCCTATTTCGCATTCATTTTTACATGCTGCTCAGTTTCAAAAAAAGAGAGATATGGGGAAGTGGAAACTAGATGAAAGGGAGAGAGGAAAATAAATTTACCCAGGATTAAGCCTCTCTTACTTAATATCCTCTGTAATGGACTACACATAACTCTGAGAATTTTATCTTCTATTGGGTTTTATGAAACTCAGTCTATCTTTTTGTATTTCCAGTATATATTGACAAAGTATCAGAAAGAAGGACCAAGAGCAGGCATATCATTGGCTTGATTGGAGAATTGGGATTTCTGCTAAACCTGTTGCACACCTGGGAAATGTTCTGAGCCATCTGTGTGGCTAGAAACATTAATCCGGAAGGAAAGATCAAAAGGGAGAAGGGAGGAAGAGACAGTTTCTAGCATTTCCATGTCTGGAACAATTGCTAGACTCTTTCCTTCAGATATCAATTTTTAGTGACTTGCATATGTGGGTGTGTATGCACGCGCGTGCGTGCGTGCGCGCACACACACACACACACCATGGGCTATATTTTCTCTTCTTCCTTTTGGAGAAGACAGATGTTTTCTGTTATGATTGCTGTCAGCATAGGTCCATGTGCACAGATTCATTTGTTCCCTAGTTTGCTTTAGTACAGCATGTTTGTCAATTGTTTTCAGTTATTTTGATTCAAAAGTTTCCTTGAACTAAAGGAAGAACTTTTTGCTTCAGGCTGCCTAGATAAGCTACTTAGGGTTTTCAATTTTGAAGAATGGAACTTATGGAATAGCAGCATTGGTGACAATAGGAACAACAATAATATAATGACTTGGGCAGAATTCTTCAGCAATGGAGTTCCATTCATGAAGATACAACAGGGGTGTCAAACTCACATTGTCATGGAGTTTTCACATGACATATCATGGCTTTTTTCCCCTTCGCTAAACTGGATGTGGGTGTGGCCAGCATGTGATGCATCTGGCCTGCGGGTGCGAGTTTGATATCCCTGAGATACAGTACAGGATACAGGAATCCTCAAGTCACAACCATTTGTGTAGTGATCTTTTGAAGTTATAATGACTCTGAAAAAAATGACTTTCAGCTGATCATCATAATTGTTGCAGCATCTTCATAGTTCAGGGATGTCTAAATCACGCCTCCCAGATGTGTCACGTGCTGGCCATGTCCACCCCCCATTTTAGCGAAGGGGAAAAATGTACTAGGCAGTTTTAGGTTGGTTGGTTGAAGCATCCTGTTGCTGGGCTTTGATTTAGAGTGTTTCAAGCAGAACTTTGAATGTAAACTAATTCTATTTTAGCCAAGATTCCTGTGTAGGATTTTGATATTGAGATATGTTGTAGGCCAGGAGTGTCAAACTCATGTCATCACGGCATCGTTACATGATGTATTGGGACTTTTTCCCCCTTTGCTAAACTGGGCGTAGGCATGGCCAGCATGTGACACATCTGGCCCGTGGGCTGCAAGTTTGACAGCCCTGTTGTAGGCCACAATGAAGCTTCTATCTTTGTTACAAAGCTTACTGATCATTGAAAAGCATGGCTAATTGTTACACAGAGTCTAAATGATGGATTCTAGCAGAGCCTATAAAGGTTTAAGGGCACAATAAAACTATTGAGCAATTACTTTGACATATCTAGGGAACAAGAAGAGAGATATAAGCAACATTTTTGTCAAGGTTAAGCCCCTGTCACACTGCACCAACGGATGGAAAGAGGATGTAAAACGGAGAGAAACACTTGCCATCCATTGGTTAACGCGATGCTTCCGTTCTGTACTCACTGCCTCCGTTTTGCTTCCTCTCTATCCATCCAGCGTCCGTCTATTGACATTTCATCCGCTCAGAAGGTTTTGAGCTGCTCAAAACTTTTGAGTGGAAAATGTATCCAATGCATCTGTTCTGCATCTGCTAGGCATACGGGGGACATCTGTTCTGCATCCATTATGCATCTGCTATATCCGCTAGGCATCCGCTGCGCATCCGCACAACTCAAATCCGTTCCAGCAGTAAACAGACGCAGGGAGGAAGCGGAACGGACGCGCAGTGTTAGTAGCACGGACGGAGAAAGGATGAAAGCGGATGCAGTTACGCATCCGCATCATCCGCTATGCATCCGCTCTGCATCCTCTACGCACCCACTCTGCATCCTCTACGCATCCGCTCTGCATCCGCTCTGCATCCTCTACGCATCCTCTACGCATCCGCTCTGCATCCGCTTCCATCTGCTTGGCTTCCGTTCCGCATCCGCTTTCCATCCGCCCTGCCTCCTCCCCCCGTCCGTTTCTTTCCATGTTGTCCGCTCTGGTTATGCAAATTCGGGGCACTTTTGAGAGCGGATAACAATGGATGGAACATTTTTCTCATCCACTGTGTCCTTTTTACAAACATTTTGCATCCGTTGGGCAGTGTGACAGGGCCTTTAGTTCTTAAGATGCTTAATTTTGAACCCAATTCTTTCCACCTTCATTGGCTCTTCATTGGTAGCATCTCTAATTTAAGAAAAACATTCAACAGCAAAATTGGCATGGTTTCATTGTCACAAGTATTTCAGAACATGTTGAGGTTCAGCAGAGATAATTCAGATATCCTTGCTTAGAGATTTCAGAATCCCCTTGGAGAGAAGCCAGTTCAATTCAGTGAGAGATAATGCATGGAATATTTGAAAGGTTTGTTACAGCAGACCAATGTCAGTGTGATTACCTGACACACATATATTCAAATATGTTGCAGCTAATAAGAGCTGAACTTCAAATATCATGCTGGACCATGCCTGTCTTACTTTAATGACAAATAAGTACTTCATTTGCAGCTCAGTTTGGTGTGGCATATGGTTTTGCCAGCCTGCTGTGGATAGCACATAGATATTGTTTACTAGGAGATTTTACTAAGGCAAATATATTGACTCTGTACAAAGCAATTCTGGGGGCCTTTTGGAAGCACATGAGGTGTGTGGTTTAAATGATAAGTCGTGCTAAATTCTCCTTTTTATGGAACAATTTTTATGTGAATTTGCAATTTCTTTGCCAGCTATGTTCTCCCTCCTAGCAGCTCTATTATCTCCCTTTCCAGATGGGAAACTTAGGCAGAATCATTTGCTAAAAGCCAGAGTACCTGATGCTAGAGAACCAAAATGGTGGAGTTCTGCCTTAGAGCTATAGTTCTTAGTAATTTCCCCATGATCCTTCAGATATGTTGAAACTATAATTGTCAGAATTCCCAGTATGTTGGCTGGAACATCTGGCAACTGGAATGCCAACAAGTCTGGAAGAAGTTGGGGTAGGTTAGTTTAAAAATGGTGTTTGTTATGGAGCCCAGTGCAAATCAGCCATTCAGTTACTAGGTGATGCTTTGGATAATGAAACCAATACTAATAGTCCAAGCAACTATCAGATGAATACAATTCTACTGTTTCTAGCTGGGCAATCAAATAACAAATAGGTAAAGCTAGTTATCCAGGACTCTGGTGAATATTTAGAAGACAGCATGAATAAAATATGCAGTAAGTAAGAGCATCTGGGAATCAGTAAATCAGCAGGTACACTATCTGAATGGGTGAGATCTTTAATGGTCTTTGAAGTTGGAGTGGATTTTTTAAAGGAGAATTAATAAATAATTCATTGGAATATGTGACTACAAACTTTAAGGGTTGATTTCTTCATTGGACTAAACTGCAGCATAATTTGTGATATTGCATGTTGTATAAATCCAGTAATTGTAGTTTATAAATTACTATTTATTACTTAGAATAGCCTCTAGTCTGGGTGCTTTACAGATATTTAGGCCTAGAATTTAATGTTTGGTAATTTTAGAAGTCTTAGTCAAATTACATACAGAGGGCAGCAGATTGGACAACATTGCTCAGGAGATTGTTGGGAATAAGAAAAACTAGGAATGACACATGACTTATGGATTGCTACTACTCAGTGTAATGTTTACAATTCTAGTGCTTTAGGCACCCAGCTAAGCTGGAACATGACCCATTCAGCCCTTGCAAAGCTAACCATGAAAACTTTTTAAATGATTTCCCCAAGTTTGACAGAGGTTAATATACTAAAAAAATGGATAACCGTTTGCTGCTTTAAATATGGAAAATATTCATTTCCCCTGAGCCTTTTGATTCCAGACAGCAATCAAATCCAAGAAAAAAAATGCATTTGACAGAATACTGTACATTTCTTCTTAGGCAGCTTGTTTATGATGAGACTAGTAGATTGCCAAGTCATTGGGAATTGTCTAACTCAGCTTTTAGGTCTTTGTCCCTCTGGGATGTTGAGTTTATAATTAGAGCCATTAGAAAACCAGCCCAGTCTTCCTATTCCTACCAATCTACTGAACATCAATGACCTTGATATTTCTGTTCTCTATCTGTCCAGTTTTTCCACATCCTCAGACCACAAAATTTCTTCAAACTTCTTTGACTTGTTTATTTTTACAAATTTATTTTGTAATTTATTTTTACAAATAACTTAGCCTGGTAAGCATATTCCACATACCTTTCTCTTATTTTCACAACTCTGTGAGGTAGATTGGACTGAGAGTCACCAAGCCATCTTTCATAGCTAAGGTGGGACTTGAACTCATAGTCTCCTGTTTCCTAGCCTGTGCTTTAACTACTAGACCAAGCTGATCTTAATTGTCCCATCAGTTATCCAGTGCTAATCCCATTGCCTTGTTGAGCAACTGGTGATTATATTCTGTATTGTCTTGAATTTTTTTCTTTGTTTCCAATTTTTTGTCTTCCCTCCAGCTTGATTGGCCTTCTGTATGTCTCTGTCAGAGAAACTTTGGACACCCTGAAATTACAGAGAGAAACACTGATTTATTTATTCCCCCAAAGCAGAATAAAATACACGGTTTGTCTGCTTTGATCCTACAAAATATTCCTGAGAGCAACATTTCTTCTTGTTGTTTTTATATATAATCTTACAAACTGGCAAGTTTCAAAGTAATGCAGAAAGCAGTTGGATAGTGGATAGTTTAGTATCATTGATAGTCCCAGCTTTATCTGCATATGGTAATTACATTAATGCAAATTTTAAGATGTCCATGTTTTTTTCCAAGTTTTTTAAAAAAAACATTTTAAGTTTTCTGCATTAAAAAGTCTGATGTGATTTATGTCTTCGTCCCTGCACATCCTTGTAATTTATTAACAGAAAGAACTCCCCTAAGAAGCATATGTATTTCTTTTCTCTTTCTGCTTTTTTTATTTTAGAAAAATAGAAAATGGAGTCTGCCTTACATCAAAAAAGTAGCCCGATTCAGGTAACACCAGGGAATGTAGGTCAGCAAGGAATATAAGTAAGAATTTGTCTGAAGAGTACAGGAAGTTTAAAAAAAAGTATCACCAGTTGTGGGTGGAAAGCTTATATTTTATAAAACAAATGTCAGAATATCATAAATCCAAACATCAGTCTTCTTGTTTTGCATACCTTATTGCACAATTATTGTAGTTTTACTATGTTTCCTTGTGCATCATGGATATGTGTCTTCCTGATAATTTAGAGCAGGAGTGTTGCTGCATCACGTTGCTGTCAGGTGAGAGCTGGGGTGGGCATGGCCAGTGCATGATGCATCCGGCCTGCAGGCTGCCAGTTAGACACCCCTGAATAAGACTATAACTTCCACAGTCTTTTGTCATTGGCTGTGCAGTAGTTATGCTGTTCTAACTTAAAAACAAGCAAGCAAAGTATGCATCTTTGCTTTAATCTTGATTTTCTTGTTTGATTTCCTTAGCCTTTCTTCATTTTCGATGTTACACTGCATTTAGAATTCAGATTTTGATAAAGATTTTAATTGATGTCACCCTTGTGATAGAAGGCCATGACATGAACAATGTGTGCTTTTTTGTGTACCATAATTCTTTTAAAGAAATTCACAAGCATTAAAACAATTTTGTGAAGAAAAATTACATGGATAATTTAATATCCATATTATCAATGGCTCATCCTTATGGTGGATAAGAAATATATTACTACTTCTAAAAAATAAATTTTAATATATCAAATAAAACATGAGATAACCTTTCAGCTACTCTATGAAGTAAAACCATTTCATTGCAAGTAGATGAACCAAAACAATTCAACTTTTAACGGAAAGGATGAGCTTGCTAATGTTTACATAATTGCTGAAATTTGGGTATAATTTTGAAGGCAGGAGCTCTTGTTCCACCAAAGTCAGGAATAAAAAAGACAAAAGTGTTTTTCTACCTAAAATGAGCATCTCTAAACTTCTTCTGCTTGCAAAACATTGGCAGTCTCCAAATTGCTTTTGGAGTTCTTTCTTCAACATCTCCTTTCCATTCCCTTTTTCTTCTTCCTTTATCATAAGTCCCTCTTAAAGCAAATGCCACTTCAAATGATCAGAACTTCAGGACTGACTACTTCTCCTTTGAAAGGAAAACTAAATGTATTAAAAGATTAAATAGATACAGAGAGAGAGAAGAGAGAGAGAGAGAAAGATAGATAGATAGATAGATCTGGGGTATTTGCAAAACTAAGGAAATAGTTGGGTTCAGAGGTGGTATTCAGCAGGTACTGACCAGTTCTGGAGAACCGGTAGCAGAAATTTTGAGTAGTTTGAAATACCACCTCTGACTGGCCCCGTCCCCATCTATTCTCAGCCTCCTGAGCCCCAGCTGGGTCCTCTTTTGTTGCCCTGAACAGGAGAACGGAGTTGGAAAGCAGATTAGTGGGATGGAGAGGGAATGGGGATTTTGCAGTAACCTTCCCCTGCCATGCCCACCAAACCATGCCCACCAAGCCATGCCTACAGAGGTTGTAAATTTTTTTTGAATCCCATCTGGTTGGGTTTCTTTGGATTCAACATCCTTCTATGTCAAATCATTAAATCTGCTCAGCATTTCTGTGGAGGACAGTTTCTGGAACTATTTCTCCATCAATTGAGTTTGACCTTCCTGGGAACTGCAGCCCACATTTCAAAAAATGCTGGCTTATTTTAATATGTATGAATCAGCCATGGTGAATTCTTCATCTTTCCAACTTGTCAGATTGACAAGATTTGTTAAAAAAAAATATTCTGCAGTGACACAGCATTTTTCTACATGGAAAGTCTCAAATTCAATTTCCAGTTAAAATAGTCAACTTGTAGCCCTGGGGCTTGATATAACAGCCATTCCTCCTTTTTTAAAGCTCTTGAAGTACCCTCTGGAACATTATCAAACTAAACTGGTGTCGCAGTTTTCTGCCATTTGGGGGAAATAAATGAAACTGAAATGTAAGTGCCAAATTAGAGCTTAATGTAGTTTAGAAAATAAAGCAGTCCAGCAATTTCTCCTCTCCATAAACCCAGGAAAAAAAATTCCAGCTTTGTTCAGGCTTGTGTCACTGCCAATTTCATTTTTTGTTGCATTCATGCAGTTCTTGATATGGACCCTGCCCCAGTACCATTTATTTCTTGGTCATCAAAATATTACTCAATTCTGATATTAAAAAGAACAAGAACAGGAACGGGGAAAATATTGTATTTTAATATTGCAGTTGTATTTTTTGTTGGGGTAGATAGTACTGGAGGGAAGAACAACAGCTCTGTGAGCAAAAAAAAAGGGGCATGCATAATTTAACATGTAAACATTTAGCAATGTAATTCCGTCTAAATTATTTAATGCATTCCATATGCAACAATAAATGTTGCATTTAAAATAAGAGCACAGGCACAAAATCTTAGAAAATAAAATTCTACAAAAATAAACTCTTGTAGGTCTTTGGATGGAAAATCCTGTAGGCACAAGGATGGAAAACTAGATTCAGTAAAATCCTGCTCTTAACTTAATCTGCTCTATTCAGAGGTGAGGTTTAAGGGAAACAAATATCATTTAGGTTGGATAGTCTTAACAGGCTGCTGAAGAAGAGCTGAAAATCTTTTGGGTTTTAGGCATCAGCAAATTGAAGTGATCTGGAATGGATACTTCCAGTCCGAAGACCATACTGAACTTGGATTGGTTTGCTGTATAATTAGTTTGTTTTTTTATGTATGGTATTCTCAAGAATCTTCTCCCAACCAAATTTCAAATTTCTATTCAATTTGTTCAATATCTAATTTCATTTCAATGGAATATCACAGGAAGAAACATCTCAGAGGGATGGAAGGCTGAATCAACTTTGAGCTGATGAGAATTGAACTTCTGGCAGCAAGCAGTCAACAGAAGTAGCCTACAGTACTTCATTCTAACCATTACATCTCCATAGCTCTAATACGATCCTTGGTTGTATAAACAGAATCAAGAACATGTGAAGTATTAGTGACCACTTTATAAATCCTTAGTAAGACCACATCTGGAATACTGCATCCAGTTTTGGTCACCTCATTTCAAAAAAAAGTTGAGACTTTGAAAAAAGAGTTCATGGCCTTATCTTACTCCTTTCCTGTCTTAGAGCCAGTCTGTTTTGGCATGTTCTGGATGGACTATGGCTTCCTGTCCTGCTGAAATATTGCTGGGCAGACCTTCCTTCTTCCTTTACTCAACACTATCTCTGCAATTTCATAGAAAGTGATCTAGCAAGAGCAACAAACTATTGCTTTGTTCAGCTGAGCAAAATATTCTTATGTTTCATGCCAAGGGATAACATAGAATATTAAAAAATTACTTATGGACCAGACACATCATCTTCCTTTTCATAAGAATGCTTTTGAGGAAACAAAAGTTGATTCTGCATTTCCCCCCCTTTCAGCTTCCTTGATACTTTAAGAACAGTGGACTACAGATATTTGTTACACATTATTATCTTTTTTAAAATATTCATTGATTCAAATTCCCCTATTTGCATATCTTGCTCAGCATATCTTTTGATGGTTGAAATATTCAATTGACTGCTTCCTAAATGATTTTTTGGACTTTGCAAAATTGGACCCCTTTGGGATCTTGTGTCAGCCTTCAAGATTTTCTCCCTTTGCTTTGCATCTTTTGGCTGTCATAAGTAACGGAGGGAGGAGGGGGGAATGGTTATGGGAAGTGAGCTGGAGGTGTTACAAACCAGAACTGTATAAACTGGGGGGGATACATTCTTGCTTAGGTTTATATCCTATGCTATGTACAGCTGCAACCCTTTATCAAACTATGTTAAGGTCAACGGACAAAAGCCTCATCACCACCTGGAGATGCCCACAAGATGATATACACAACTTTTAATTGGATGAGCCAATTGAACTATTGGGGGTGGGAACGTTGCCATTACTTTGTATATGTGATTTATGCACCCATTTTCTCAGATTCAGAATTCTTTTGTTGCTACCACTTGATTTCCAGTAAAAGATATCTTTTCTCTGAGTAAAGGAGTCCAAGTATTTCTTTCTTGGATTTTGAATGGAGCACCAGCTGACATTATTCTGAATCTCCACATTATCCAGAGAATTAATAAATTTTCTTCCAAGGGGGTCTGAAAACAATGTCAAATCCAACCAGCAACCAAGAAGACTGGAGGACAAGATTCTCTGCTGCAAGACGAAGTAGGGGACACTGAATTAGACACTAGATTTAGCAGAACTAAATCTAAGGGAAAAACCAGCTGTAAAACCCAAATGGTCCCTGGGAGTCGGTTGGAAAGATCCTGAGGAAAAGCCTCCTCCAGGAGTGAACACAACCCGTTAGCATGGAAGAGAGGAGGCATGGCAGGAGGAGGAAAGGAAGATTTTTTTACTAACTCAAGCCATGCATCTTCTTAATGAAGCTATCAGAGAACCTCAAACTGATCAAAGGTATGAGGGAGAGGAGGGGGAGGCAGCCCCAGCCAGAAGAATTAGAGCAGCCACCCCCATAAATCAACCTGGGCTAGCGCAACAGGCAGCAGCAGCCCAGGGGCCCCCAGTGGGGGGAGTAATTGCCAGAAGATGTAGAACTCCAAAGAGCCTCTGTTGGAAGTAAAATATGGGGGGGATCCCAAAGAGTTAGGATTCTTCCTGGCACAAGTCAGGAGTCATATGGAGGAATATGGAGGGGATTTTTCCTCAGAAGCAGCCAAAGTCAGATGTGTTACCAGGGCTCTGGAGGGAACAGCTGCAAAGTGGATGGTGACTTTGCACAATGATAGTGCCCCTCAGCTGATGAATTATGACCTGTTCATGACTGCTCTGTGGGCCAGGTTTGAAGACCCACTTGCTGAACGTAAGACCAGAATTAGAATGAAGACCATAAATCAGGGGCGGAGATCAGTGGCTGACTACACCCAGGAATTCAGAGAGCTGGCATGTCATATTCGAGGCTGGTCCCAAGGAGCCCTGATAAAAGCTTTTAAAGATGGGTTGAATGAAGATGTTTGTCAAAGCTGTATTACTAGAAGAGACCCCAGTGAGCTGCAGCTGTGGTGCATGCTGGCAGCAGAGGTGGAAATTGATCTGACCCAAAACAGATGCTGGGGGGGGGGGGTTTGGTTGGGACAAGTCCTCCCCCACCAGCCCTCGAGAAGCCTTAAAAGCTCAAAAGGGAGGAATGGTGGCAAAACCCAAGACCACTGCTTGCTTCCGATGTGGGAAGGAAGGTCACTGGGCTGCAGATTTGCCATGCCAAGCTAGAACCAAAGGGGGTGCCAGGAGGAGGAAGAAAACCTGAAAACCCCCCAGCAAAGCCTCATGAATGGTGCTTAAAGCAGAGGAGGTTGTAGAGATCACCCCTCCGAAAGGAGAGGGGCTGGGAACTCCAACCTCTTCTCAAGAGAGTGAATCCGAATCAGAAGACGACTCACTGGTAAACTCCAAACAAGGGCCCTATGACCATTCCAGTGAGATTAAGGGTACCCACGTCAGGAGCCAAAGGGGAAATGCTGGCCTTGTTAGACTCTGGGTGCACAAGGTGCATAATCAGCTTGGAGGTAGTGGAGAAAATGGGCTTAAGGCTAAAGACTTTAAAAATGCCCATAGCCTTTTGCCAATTGGATTGGATCGGTAGCTGGGGGTGGCCCTGCCCATTTCATAATGGAACCAATAGAAATGATGATGGGGAAGCATAGAGAGACTTTGTGTTTTATTGTGGCTCCTGGGATGGAGCGGCCCCTAATACTGGGGTTGCCCTGGCCTCGGAATTGGAACCCCCACATTGATTGGAGGAGAGGGTCATTGCGTATACATACTGACCAGCACCCAGAAGGGGAGGAGCAATCTCAACCAAAATGCAAGAATTCCACTGAACTGGCCTCCACTGGCACCAAGAACCTGAAGGGGGAGGAGAAAATTCCAGAGGAATATTGGGACTTTAAGGAGTTATTCAGTGAAAAGTCAGATGAGCTTCCCCCCCATCGTTCAACAGATTGCAGGATTGAAATTTTACCCAGGGTGAAACTCCCAAAACCGAAAGTGTACTCGATGACATCGCGGGAGCTAGAAGAGCTGCAGTTATTTTATCGATAAGAATTTGGAACGTGGTTTCATCCAACCCGCCAGACCCTGGGTAGCAGCCCCAGTATTTTTCTGTGAAAAGAAAGATGGCTCCCTTCATTTATGTGTTGACTACAGAAACTTCATGCAATTTCAGTGGAGAACGTGTACCCCCTCCTCTTGATGAAGGATATGTTGGCCCACTTGGCCAAAGGGAAAATTTTTACAAAACTCGACTTGAGAGAAGCATATTACCAGGTTCGAATGAAGGAAGGGGATGAATGGAAAACTGCTTTTAACTGCCTAATGGATTGTTTCCAATTCAATGTTCTTCTATTTGGCCTACAGGGGGCCCCTGCAGTATTCATGCAAATGATCAATCAGGTGTTGCATGAACATCTATTCAAAGGTGTGTTGGTTTATCTTGATGATATTCTTATCTACATGGAGACTCATGATGAACATGTGAAACTAGTGCGATCAGTTCTGGAAAAACTTTGAGCTGCTGAGCTGTATGCAAAGTTGCCCAAATGTGAATTCCACCAGGAAAAAATTGACTATTTAGGTTATTGCATCTCACATGATGGCATAGAAATGGATCCGGGGAAGGTTCATGCCATTTTGAAATGGGCCCCTCCCCACACCAGGAAACAACTTCAAAATTTCTTGGAATTTGCTAATTTTTACCATCAATTTATCCCTGCTTTTGCGAAAATTGCATTGCCTATCACAAAACTCCTAAAAACCAAAGGGGAGGTGAAAGCAAAACCTAGTAAACCACTGGAGTGGTCCATGGAATGTCAAGCCGCTTTTGAAAAGCTGAAACGACTGTTTGCTGCTGAACCAGTACTCAAGCACCTGGACATGGGCACTCCTTTTGTAATCCAAGCTGATGCGAGTAACGTAGCAGTCGGGGCAGTGTTACTACAAGCAAATGAGACAGGGACTCTGCAACCGTGTGCACAATCTTCCTGTAAACTAACTGAAACTGAAAGAAGATGGGCCATCTGGGAAAAAGAAGCTTTTGCAGTTCACTGAGCTCTGTTAACATGGAGGCATTTCTTAGAAGGGGCAAAACACCCATTTGAGGTGTGGATGGATCATAAAAAATTGGAGGCTTTGAAAATGCCTCAGAAGCTGTCTCCCAAACAAGTTCACTGGGCACAGTACTTCAAACGCTTTAATTTTTCATTGAAGTACATTCCAAGGGGGGGAAACTTCATGGTGGATGCTTTATCTAGATTACCTCAGTATCATAGTGCTCGCCAAGAAGTGGTACGGCATTGTCCCAATCAAACAGTTGGCAGCTCCAGTGGTTACCAGAGCCCAGAAAAAGAAGGAGGTTGATTTATCAAATGATTTGACTGCACAATTAAGAGATGCTCTAAAACTTGATGATTGGTTCCTTTCTCACTCAAATAACTGTACAATTAGAGATGGATTGGCATGGGTGGGGACCAAATTATATGTGCCAGCGAAGCTGAGAAACCAAATATTACAGCAAGCTCATGACTCTAAAGCCGCTGGTCATTTTGGATTTGTGAAAACCTTACACTTGGTTAAAAGGCAATTTTGGTGGCCTACCTTGAAAAAGGACATTTAGACTTATGTAGCTAGTTGTCCTATCTGTGCCTCAGCCAAACGGCCTCCTGGTGAACCAGCAGGCTTACTAAAAAATGTGGCTGGACCAACTGCTCCATGGAAGAAAATCTCTATGGATTTTTTAGTGGAATTACCTGAAAGTGGGGGGGAATACAGTTATTTGGGTAGTAACTGATTTGTTTTCCAAACAGGTACATTTCATACCTTGTCCGAAAATCCCATCTGCAAAAACATTGGCTAAACTGTTTATTTTACATACCAGCAGGTTACATGGGGGTTCCTGAATGCATAATCTCAGACAGTGGTGTCCAGTTTACCTCAAACTTTTGGAAGGAGTTCCTGAAGTTATTGGGCTCTTCCCAGGACTTAAGCTTCGCCCACCACCCACAAACCAATGGGTCTTGTGAGAGGACTCACTCAGTATTGGAACAATATCTTCGATGTTATATAAATTATCAGCAAGATAATTGGGCTGACCTATTGTCATTCGCTGAGGTGGCATATAATAATTTGGTACATAGTAGTACTGGGTTTACTCCATTTAAAGTGGCTTCGGGACAAGACTTTGTACCCATACCCGAGCTTCCACAGGAGAAACCTAACATTCAGTCATTAGATGAATGGATAACTGTTAAGCCTGGGTTCCCCAACCAGGGTTAGGTAGACAAGCTAAACAGAATGTGCAGCGTTAGTCAGATAGGCACACAGATAAATGAGTGAGCTAAGCTTGTATGTTTATTAACATACAGTAAAAATAACAGATACGCTTGTGTTATCAAGAATATGTTTTATTCCAGTATAAGTTTATAGCATAGTCAAAAACAGTCCAATATTCATTTACCATGTAGTCAGTCCTTTCAGGGATATTCAGTTAGCAAAGTCCATGTAGAATATCCTATTGTCAGTTCACATAAATCAGTCCGTTGTCTCTCCCGTTCGAGCAATGCAGTCTTGCTTCCAAGCAGTAATCAGGGATCATCAAAGCCAGAGAGAGAGAGAGCAAGCTGTAGCCTTGCTACTTTTATATGGTTTTCATAACCACACCCACAGTTGCTATTTTACATTTAAAGCTGCATACACTAACTATGATTCATAGTTAGTATTTCACCTAAAACAGTTAGGGTGAACAATGTTATCCCTAACAATAACACAGCTCCAGCTTACCTGGACGGTTACCCGTAAAGCATTTGATGATGCTCATAAAAAATTTGCAGATAAAAAGAGAACTTCACAAAAACCATATCAAGTGGGTGACAAGGTCTTTTTATCTACCAGATATTTGCAGACCACACAAAAGTCAAAAAAGCTTGGACCTAAGTATGTTGGACCTTTCTCAGTTGAACAAATTGTGAACCCTGTGGCAGTCCAATTGAAATTACCAAAAACTCTTCGATGGATCCACCCTGTTATCCACATTAGTTTATTAAAACCTGAACATACCTCCAACTTGAGACCAACTCAGGTTGATCCCCCTGTACCATTGCTAATTGAAGGTGAACAACATTTTGAAGTTCAAAAATTTTGGATTCTCGAAAACCAAAGGGTCGACTCCAGTATTTGATTGCTTGGAAACATTTCCTCCTTCCCAGGCTGAGTGAGTGAATGAAAAGGATGTTAGAGCTCCAACACTTATCAAGGCATTTCATACTAAATATCCTGATAAACCCTAAAAAATTAGTATGTTGCTGTTACATGTATATTTTCTATTACCTTCTATTTTTATCTTTTTTAGGACTCGCGTCTCTTTTCTAGGAGAGCCAAATGTCAGCCTTCAAGATTTTCTTCCTTTGCTTTGCTTCTTTTGGCTGTCATAAATAACGGAGGGGAGGAGGGGGGAATGGTTATGGGAAGTGAGCTGGAGGTGTTACAAACCAGAACTGTATAAACTGGGGGGGATACATTCTTGCTTAGGTTTATATCCTATGCTATGTACAGCTGCAACTCTTTATCAAACTATGTCAAGGTCAACGGACAGAAGCCTCATCCCTACCTGGAGATGCCCACAAGATGATATACACAACTTTTAATTGGATGAGCCAATTGAACTATTGGGGGTGGGAACGTTGCCATTACTTTGTATATGTATTTACGCGCCCATTTTCTCAGATTCAGAATTATTTTGTTGCTACCATTTGATTTCCAGTAAAAGATATCTTTTCTCTGATTAAAGGAGTCCAAGTATTTCTTTCTTGGATTTTGAACGGAGCACCAACTGACACCTTGCAAAATTGCAATCCTTTGAAATTAAATTTAAACAACTCAGACAAATATGTGAGCCTGAAAAAAGATGCTGCTGCTTTGCGTAAGGAACCCAATCAATAATGTTAATATGGCTTTCAAAGCAGCAACATTTTTTCATCTTCATGTGGAAATTTGAAAAAAGTCAAAGTGTGGACAGCCATAATAGAATATCCACTGTTAGCATTTTGTGTGAAAGCGTAAAGCCCCTGTCACACTGCACCAATGGATGGAAAGAGGATGTAAAATGGAGAGAAACACTTGCCATCCGTTGATTAACGCGATGCATCTGTTCTGTATTCACTGCATATGTTTTGTTTCCTCTCTATCCGTCCAGCATCGTTTATTGACGTTTCATCCGCTCAGAAAGTTTTGAGCTGCTCAAAACTTTTGAGCGGAAAATGTATCCAATTCGTCCATTCTGCATCTGCTACGCATCCTCTAGGCATCCGTTCTGCATCCGTTACGCATCCGCTATATCCGCTAGGCATCCGCTGCACATCCGTGCAACTCCATCTGCTCCAGTGGTAAACGGACGCAGGGAGGAAGCGGAACGGACGCGGAATGGATGCAGAACGGATGCCTAGCGGATGCAGAATGGAAACAAAGCATGTAAAATGGAAAAAACGTTCGCAGAGGGGACCTATCTCGGATATTAAGGATGTTTAGAGGATGCCTAGAGGATGCAAAAGGACACCTAGGGGAAAACCTATACTGCCTATAAAAAGGAGGAGCAACTCATCTGGATCTCACTTTCAGAACAGCAGTCCTGTGGTGTGGACTTCTGCAGCCTTCATCTGCCTCTTCCTCTTCCACAGCATCCAGTCATGTCCACCGTGGATCGTAACAAAGTCCTTTTGGCAGCCACCATCCTTCTGCAACAGTGCGAAGCCATCTACAGGCTCTGTGAACTCTACTACGGGAAGAAAAAGAGGCAGCCAAGAAGCGTCTGGGTATGAAGATGGTTCACCAGAAGAGCAGAGGATGGACTGTACAACAAGCTGATGGTGGAGCTCAGGAACGAAGACACTCGTGCATTCCAGAACTTCATGAGGATGCCTACAGCCATGTTTGACGAAGTTGTGCAGCGGCTGACACCCAGATTGACCAAGGCAAACACTAACTTCCGGCCCAGCCTGGACCCTGGGCTCAAGGTGGCACTCACTCTGCGCCACCTGGCCTCAAGGACCACATACACGAGCATGCAGTATGGCTGGAGGGTGCCACACAACACCATCAGCATTGTGGTCAGAGAAGAATACAAGGAGGAGCTCCTCCAGTGCCCCTCCACTGAAGAAGGATGGAAGAAAGTTGCAGAGCAGTGGTATCATAGGTGGAACTTCCCCCACACCGTTGGAGCCATCGATGGCAAGCACATGGCCTTCAAAGCGCCAGCCAACTCAGGGTCCTCTTATCACAACTACAAGGGCTTCTTCAGCATCATCCTCTTCCCCATGGTCGATGCTGACTACAAGTTCATGTACAACGCAAGTGACCTCAAGGAGGGGCTGGAACGCAACCTCATCATGGGCTTCCCAAATCCAGACCCCCTGCCCAACGACACGCAAGATGTGCCCAACTTCATTGTGGGGGATGACGCCTTCTCCCTCACAAGCTACCTCACGAAGCCCTACACCTCCAGATGCCTTACCCGTGAAGAGAGGATCTTCAACTACAGGCTGTCCAGGGCAAGGCGGGTGGTGGAGAACGCCTTTGGCATCCTGGCCAACAGGTTCCAGGTACTTCTCACCACAATGCAGCATCGCCCAGAGACCGTGAGGAGGATCATGGAAGCTTGCTGCATCCTGCACAATCTCATGCGCACCCGCTACCCAGTCTTGCAGAACAGGCTCGTGGACCTCCAGCAAGGCAATGAGGACATGGAGCCTGGGGAATGGAGGCAAGGGCGAAGCCTGATAGACACTGAGGATGTGCAAGGCCCCAACAGAGCCTCACGTGAAGGGAAGAAGCAGCGCAACCTCCTGAAACACTGGTGCAACTCCCCAGCTGGAGCAGTGGAGTGGCAAGACAGGATGATAGATGATTAATGGATGCTTCCTTGAGGCTGTCTCATCACATGGATGAGATTGGGCCATGTATGTTGGGTGGGCCTACAATGAACAGGGCATTTAATAAAGAGTTGTGTTTATGTTGACATGTGTGGATGATTTGATTACATTGTTATTGATAATAAAGGGCCATAGGTGTGGCACCTGGGAGGGTGGATCATCCAGTCCCACCATGCTTGCACTGGAGGTTTATCTATCCCACAGCTATTACCCATCCCAAAGGTATCCCTGCCCATCCCACTGCTATCTTAACCCATCCCACAAGCATGCAAATGCTTAAACCATTTCTAAAAGTTTCCAGCAAGACTTTATTAAAAAAAAAAGAAATGAAGCAAGTGTGTGAATCAAAAATAGGCTTTATTAACAACAAGCTATAAAACAAAAATGAGTCTCTGGCACTCCTCTTGGTCGCTCAGTCTCAGGGGTGAAGGGTCCAGGTGCTGTGGAGGTGGCTGGTGCTGGAGTGCTTGTCATCAGCTCCTCCAGAAGCAGAAGCATCAGAAGCCCCAGCCCCAGAAGAGCGAGCTCGTGCTGCAGAAGCCCCAGCAGAACCAGAGTGAAGGCCAGGGGGCAGGATGGTAGCCCTGTCCCTCTTGCCAGGGCTGGCAGCAGATGGCTGAGACTTACTGTGCTTCCGCATGATTGTGGGGTTGCTGGCTGCAGGGAGGCTGGCAGGAACCAAGGCTGGCAGGAAGGCTGGCAGGGAGGCAAGCACCAAGGCTGGCTGGCAGGCAGGCACCAAGGCTTGCATGAAGGCTGGCAGGAAGGCTGGCAGGCAGGCAGGCAGCAAGGCTGGCAGGTAGACTGGCTGGCAGCAAGGCTGGCAGGCAGGCAGACAGCAAGGCTGGCAGGGAGGCTGGCAGCAAGACTGGCAGGCAGGCAGACAGCAAGGCTGGCAGGGAGGCTGGCAGCAAGGCTGGCAGGCAGGCAGACAGCAAGGCTGGCAGGCAGGCAGACAGCAAGGCTG
>BLBF01000041.1:8961449-8987272 GCA_015471245.1 Laticauda colubrina | reverse complement strand
CAGGCAGGCAGACAGCAAGGCTGGCAGGCAGGCAGACAGCAAGGCTGTCAGGGAGACTGGCAGCAAGGCTTGCAGCAAGGCTGGCAGCAAGGCTTGCAGGCAGGCATGCAGGCAGGGCAGGCAAGGCTATCAATCCGTCCGGCAGCAGGTCTTTCCTCTGAATGGTGACCTGCTTCCGAGCTGCTTCCCTTATATCCGTGGGGCTTACACAATGCATCCTCCCCGCATGTGCAATTAACGCTAG
Source organism: Laticauda colubrina (assembly GCA_015471245.1). NCBI lineage: Eukaryota > Metazoa > Chordata > Lepidosauria > Squamata > Elapidae > Laticauda > Laticauda colubrina. The sequence goes on along the minus strand of BLBF01000041.1, from coordinate 8,987,028 downwards.
GTATCCGTTAGGCTTCCGCTGTGCATCCGCTTCATCCGCTTGGCGTCCGCTCTGCATCCGCTGTATCCGTTCCGCGTCCACTTTGCTGAGGTCCCCTGGAAGCCTAGTGGATGTGCCATCCGCTCCCATCTGCTTCCATCCACTGGGCTTCCGTTCCACATCCGCTTTCCATCCGTCCTGCGTCCTCCCCGTGTCCGTTCCTTTCCATGTTATCCGCTCCGGTTGTGCAAATTTTCGCCCCTTCTGAGAGCGGATAACAATGGATGGAACATTTTTCTCGTCCGTTGTGTCCTTTTTACTAACGTTTTGCATCCGGGCAGTGTGACAGGGCCTTAAATGAACAGTATCTCTGCTTAGCATAACACCAGCCAAAAAGGTGATAATGAACATGAGAGCTTTTCTGGCAACCTATTGAATGCTTCTTTTTGTGGCCAGAGCACATAGCCATTTCTGATTACAAAGCAAGCTTCATAAAGAGGTTATTTTTGTCTGCTCTGTTGGGTTAGGCCTGAAAAAATCAGTGAGTGGAGGTCAGAGGAACTCGTATGTTTGGAAAAAGTGGGAAATCTGGATCTCCAATGAAACAGCTTGCCTTCAAAAGTTGTGGGAGCTTTACCACTGGAAGCTTCAATTAGCGACTAGACTGCCAACTTTCAAAAATAATGTAGGGTCTTCTGCTTGGACATGAGGTTGGATTAGATGGCCTACAGGGTACCTCCAACTCTGTTATTTGTTATCTTTGGAAATTGCATAGTCAATCCAGATGCAAATACCAAGGAGGAACAGGAAAATCTCGAGGGAATTATTTTCTGCTTTCAGGAGAAGTAGGAATAGATTTTATGGTCCCTACTTGTATATCAGTTACAGATTTTGTAATATTCACAGAAGGGAGGACTGTAGAATTTAATATATTGTGCAAATTTCTGTGAATGCTCAAGACACAATCTATATAGCAAATTGAAACAGAGATTTGTCCTACCCGGGGTTGTTTTAAATATTTTCTTCTCACCCTGTTAAAAAATCTTTGAATAAAGGTAGACCTTAAATACTGTGTTCATTTAACTATGATTGTTTAATTATTTCAAAGTTGCATTGGCTTCAGGAAAAGTGATTAATGACCCATCTTCAATGGTTATGACTGTTACAGCATCCCTCTGGTCATATGATTGCAATTCAGGTGCTTGACAGCTGCTCATATTTATGATGGTTGTAGTGTCTTGTCACATGATTGCAATTTGTGACTGACCAAGCCAGCTTTCAATGACAAGCAAAGTCTCTTGGGGAATCCAGATTTACTTAATGTGATTAACTTAATGATCACAGGGAAGTCACTTAAGATTACATTAAAAATGCTCATAAAATTGGGTCCAGTCACACTTAATGGCTGCATTGCTTAATGACTGAAATTATATTCCCAATTTTGGTTGTAAGTTAAGGACTAGCTGTAGATGTCAGTTACATGTTGTGTATGTTGATTTTGCTGGTCATTTTATTGTGCCTGTGTAAACGTAAACAGAGTGAAAAAGTGAAACACCTAAAATAATTCTTCTTTGAGCATTTTCAGATTTCTGTCTATCTGCTGGTATAGTTTATACATTGTTATAAGCCACAGTGTGGCTTGTTAGGTTTTGGCTTAGTGATATTGACTGAATCTAACCATAGCAGTAAATTGGGATTGGTAATGGTGTATGATATCTGCAGTTGTAGCTTACTGCATAAAAGAAGGCAAATATAGCTTCCTCCCCCCCTCTTCTGGCTTAAACTTTTATATTATAATAAACAAGTAACAGTACAACTTTTGGCAAAACATATTTTTATTTGGATGGGGAACTGGTGAGAATTTAATATCTAGTTTCTGTGAATAGTAAATAGATTGAGATAGTGATTTCATTACAGTTTTGCCTAACAAAGTCTCTTAGTGACTCTAGTTGTGTAACTTGATTGTTTGCAGTCACCAAATATTCTAAGACCTGGTTTGTTTTAAGAGCCATAATGGCTGCATTCACTCACAATGTCCTATCACATAAACCACACTTCATATATTGCAGTAGCTTGGAAGACATAATCCTCTAAGTTAAACAAAGCAGTTTGTCTCTAACTTACCTAGTGCTTACTGCTTTTACAGTATTTTTAAGGTGATGGTTTAACTATAGTATTAAAGTTCTAGGTAGCAATCTAGACACTGCAATTGGAAGTCATCTGGATAGTAAGATCAATTTACAGGAAGTGCTTTTAAAGATACTGTTACTTCCCAAACCCGTTTGTTAGATACATTCAAGAGTAAAATTTAGTTTACTCCCAAGTTGTGGAATTGTTCTCTCGAGAACAATTTCTTTCCCTAGTTTCTGATAGTAAAAACTGGTAAGCAGTAGTAGATTCTCCTCATTTGGGGTGTTTAAATGGATTCTCCATGATCATTTTCTGGTGATAATAGTGGGCTCCTGCACTGGGCAGAGAGTTGGATTTACTGATCTCAAATGTTCCTTCTAATTATTATATTTTATAATAATCTGCTTTTCAGAAAAGAGCCAAGCTTTTTTTTTTTAGCCAGTTTTTTTTTTGAGCTAGTAGTAAATCTGCAGTAAATGACTAGATATCAAGACTGCTGAAAATATTTATCTAATTAAAACTCATTGAACTTGTATCCTTCACGAGTATTGGGATCAAAACTCTTATAATTCCCTATTAGCATGGCTGCTTATGAATTCTGGAAGTGTGTCAGGTTCGTAAAGACTGAAGTAGCAAATCCACAGTTTCTTCATAATTCAGTTTCCCAATTTCTTTTCTCACTTGCCTATGAATTTCTGTGCTTAAGAAAAACTGAGTCATAGCAAATTTTCCCCAATATATTTAAGGTAAAAGCTTTTAGTACTAACTTGCATCATCATATCTTCTTTTCCCTTTGTCACACAGTGGGCATGCTACCTCCTTCACTGTAACTGATCTCACTCAGCTGATTGCACAAAAATAAAAGTACAGGCTATAGATGCTCTGTGAAAGTCTATTTCCCTCCTTGCCTCCAGAGTTTACCTACTGAATTTTCAGAAAGAAACTGCCAAATTGTAATGTTGCAGTTTCTTATTAAATTTTGGAACAAAGGAAAGTCATGATTTTTGATGTATAAAAACTTGGAGGGAAATACATGCACACACTCATTTCCTCACTCCCAAAGAAGCCAAAAACCTATTAATTATATCATTGTCCATACATCTAGTTGCCAAAAATGTGCTTGTCTCAAACCACATAGGGATTTAGAGACATTGGATCCTCAACCAGGATCAAGCCAGAAACAAGTTTGGAGCCAGTGAACAAATATCCATGCTAGTCGTTCCCATTTATTAAACTTTAAGACTTTAGTAAGAAAATTGAATCAGCAAACCAATGATGAGAAAGTGAAAACTACACATCATAATATCTAGCTGATTTTTTCTGGATGTAATAGTGCTGATAGAGCCAAGTTCACTTTTTAGCTCTGTGTTTCATCTGGTTTAGACATTTGTTTTATTGGATTCTGCAGTAATGAATTGTGAATAGGGACTGTATCTAATAGTAACACAATCTCTGCTATGAAATACTTGTTGCTTGGAAATTCAATATACAGGATACTAATGAAGGGTGAGATATGATTTGGCAGATGATTTCAGATCCTCTATTAAGCTTCCACAGAGGAACTTGTAGCTCATCTGAGTTTAGCTGAGTTCATCTAATCACTTCAATAACAATGATGACCTTTCTTAAGATAAATGATCTTCTTTTGTACTCAATAGTTTTTCCCATGTGTATTAACTGCCTTTCTTCCTTCCCTCTCTTACTTCCACTTTGTTCTTACCAACACTGTGCAGTGGCACGTGCTAAGGATGTCTGAAAACTTGCTTGTTAATTAGATTGAAGTAATAAATAGGAGTGTGACAAACAAAACCAAACATTAACAGAGGCATGGGGCCTCTTTAGAGGCCTGGAAAGCAAACATTCAGGCACTTTCCCTTATTGTGTTTGCAGCATTATGCTGCATATAGGAGAAGGAAAACACAGAGCTGTTTTATTCATTGGAGGCTTCTTTGAAATGAGCCAGATGTTTACAGCTAAGGAGGACTAAGATATGTTATTTGAAGGGGAGAGGGATAGGGTAGGCTGAATGAATAACACTGGGTGCCTAACAAGCATTCCTGCTGTTAGTCTAAAGCCATCTGCTAGATTTGTGTGAAAAAGGGAAATCCTTCAGGGATGGAGCGGGAGGGGGAAGGGAGAGTAAGGCATGGAGAGGCAGACAACTCTATCATTGAGGTTCTGCTAGGCAGCATGGGAGACGATCCTAGACTCCCCACTCCACCCCCTCCAGCTGTGGGCTACAAGGTTTGCAGCGACTGCAGTATGCATCAATCAGTGCGTGGGGGTGTTAAAAGTTGGTGGAGAGGTTGCTCTGCAGAAAGAAACGCCATTGTACAAACAGCACCAGCCCAGTCCAGACGAGTGACACAGCAGAGATGGGGAGCACTCACAAAGGTAGGGCTGGCTTAGCCAAGGAGGGAGATGAGAAATACTAGCTGGTTTGTTTCCTTTGGCTTGTGATCCAAGCATTCCTCAGAGGTTTTTGCCTTGTTGTTTATTAGCAGAACATTAGCATTGTCTAAAAAATAACAAGATCTAGTCTGTTAGTTTCCAAAACTGCTATCTGTATCTCTATAGCCTCGAGCCAATAAAATGTAGTTCCCTAAGTTTTCACTGCACCAAAGGCAGGAAGGAAGAGATGGATGTACTTTTCTGCTCTGCTGTTTAAAGAGGACGCTGCAGTCTGCGCATCTGGTTTCTTATGCCAACAGTGGAATTAAAATGCTATGTTATTTTTATGGCAGTGACAGTTAAGTATACTGAAATTTTGCAGCTGTTTTCTTAATCTCTCCACTGTTTAAGTTAGTTAATAGTCCAGGTGAAAGAACATGAATCCTTTAAAGTGTTATATGTAGAAAGTTTATAGGGGAAGAGTTTAAAGCATGGAATTTTGGGATTCATGAAAGACCCCTTGCATTTTTTTCTTCTCTGTACTTTGTGTACAGAACTTGCCTTTCCTGTTAAGAAATGTTCTCTTGAAAAGCTAGGTAATTCAGAAAGGGCTCATTTTACTCAATGCTCTGGATTAAATATAATCCCATTTTAAAGCAGTCTTCTGAAACTGAGCATTGTCCAAAGAAGTAATTACATCTCCCAGAATTCCTAGCTAGCATGTTGTCTGGGATATGTAGTCAAATCCTCTTTAAAACATGTTGGGTTGTGAAAAGTTTCTCTGATCATTGCTGTGTTTTGAGAAGTTTATTGAGGGTTAGAATAGAGAAGGACCATCCACTCTTCTTAGGTGGCATTCCTGTGAAGTCTCTGTAGAGACTTCATGACTTCTTTCTAGGCTATTTCAATAATTGGAAATCTTACCTTGAAAAGGGCCCCATAGCTTTTAATAGCCACAGTGCGAGAAATAGACATGAGCAAAAGGTTTCAGGAGGTTCTTATCTGTGTAACATTATTGCAGGAATGATTAATACAAGGGAAATATCTCCTACCCTGGCAGTCTTTTAATACAGACCAAAAAAAATCTTTGATCAGTAATTAGGTGATCTTTATACTGTATCCAGGAAGATCAAGTGCAATATTAAGGGTAATATTAATTATTTGTTTCTTGATGGTGGGCAGAGAAGCCTTTTGGGTAGAACAAGATAGTGAGATGCAAATTGTTTTGGAGAGGTTAACAGCAAGTGCAGTTTTTCTTTCTAGAGCTGTGCCTGTCAGGTTTTAAGTTTTAAAAGGGCAGGAGCCTGGCTCCTCTGCAGCTTGGGCACTCTGTCAAAGGTTTTTGGCATTTCCTTGCATTGTTTAGCCTAGGGCTTTCTCTCTATCTCCAGTCCCCCCTCCCCTGAAGAAATGGAGCCTGTTCCATTTGACAAATGCCTCAGTTATGAGGAGGGGTGAGAAACACCTTTTGTTAATCAATTTCTCTGTCAGTCTTTTGCCCTACTTGTTCTCCTTACCACAGCCAACAGGTATCCTATGTTGCCCTAGCTTAAATGGGTGGATAGATTGGGTCGAGAGCAACAGAGTGAAAAGTTATATTTTTATAGTCCTCATTGACTTGGCTCACATATCACACTGTGTTATTGCTTGCTTTTTGATTATTAAGTGACTAAACCACAATTAGCTTAATTTGTACAAAATGCTAAGTCATAAACCATAGTTTAGAGTAGAAAGGCTGGGTTTTTACAACATGGCAAATCAAAAGAAAAAAAAATATTATGGTCTAGGACAGTATATTTGGGCAGGTCACTTCCTCTTCTAGTTAGTTTCTCCATAGTTTGTTGATAAATAATAGTAGCCTATTCCTCTTCCTATTTTCTCCACAACAACCTTGTGAGGTAAGTTGGGCTGAGAGTGTGACTGGCCCAAAGTTGCCCAGCCAGCTTTCATGTTAAGGTAGGATTAGAACTCACAGTCTATTGGTTTCTAGGCTAGCCCTTAACCACTACACCAAAATGTACAGTAGATTTTCCTAATGAAGTTTATTTTATTTATTAATTCATGAAACTTATATGCTATCTATCTCAGCACCAAGTGATTCTGGGTGGCTGAGCTTTGCAACCTTCCACATTATTTAGAAATACAGCTCCCCAGAGAATGTTGCAGTTCCAACATCTCCAGAGGATTCAAGATTAGAAAAATCTGTTGTAAAGTAAAATTACATGAATTCCAGGCTTTTGAAACAGCTTTATTCCAGGAATGGAGGAAAGAACAAACATAGTTTTAAGGAGGCTTCAGTGGTAACATCTGTTTTGTTCAGCAGTACAGCCAGAGGTGGGATTCAAATTTTTAATAACTGGTTCTTTGGGCGTGGCTTAGGTGGTGGGTGGTCATGTGACTGGGTGGGCATGGCTTGGTAGTCATGAGATTGGCTGGCGTGGCCAATTCAGTATCACTCACATTGAGGCACACATTTCCTCACCTGGCCTCTCGTGACTGTGGGAATACTGCAACAGTCGTAAGTGTGAAAAATGGTCATAAGTCACTTTTTTTCCAGTGCCATTGTGACTTTGAATGGTCACTCCATACAAGCAAAGTACCAGCAAAGGAGGGGAAAAAAATCCAGAGACATTTCTGAGACAGGAAGTCAAGTCCTGCCAAGAATGTAATAAGGGTTAACGGAGAGACAGTTTGTAAGCAACACCAGAATGTTTCTTTCCTGCCTTCCTTACAGGATTAGGCCAGTAATTTCTTTTAACAACCGGTTCTCTGAACTGCTCAGAATGTTAATAACCGGTTCTAGTGAATAGGTGTTGTTCCGTCCGGAAAAACGCAAGGTAGAACGGTTCCAACAACAAAGTCTTTATTAAGTAACACAGTTGGGAAAACGGAACATTGGCTCAGGCTGCGGCAGCCTTTTATATGTTTTTCTCTGCCGGCTTTAGCCAATGACAGGTATTTGATATTTGCCGCCTTTTTAGCAGCTATGTGGATTGGTTCCTATTGAACCAATCCCCATTCGAGTTCTTTAGCCAATCAGAATTCAGTCTTTAGGAGTCTACTATTTTTATACAGGACAGGTGTGAACCTGTAGAATCCCACCCCTGAGTACAGCCTAGGGAATGGTCCCCAAGAGCAAACACATCTAGAAGACCCTATGTGAAGAAGTTGAAATAGAGGTTACCATCTTTGGCCTAGAGTGCTTTTTATCAGTAATTTGATCGGTAGGCTAGCTTTCCAAAACAACCTAAAACTTAAACCTCGTTTCACTGAATATATGACACCTGAATAAATATATAAACCTTATCATAGCTTTACTGTGCTATGATAAGGTTTATCACAGCACAACATGGTGAACCCCAAACTACCCAAACTATTCACTATGATATAAAAATGATGAGATGTTGAGATTCTGAAAAGAGTGCAAAGAAAAGTAACAAATGATTAGGGGACTGGAGGCCAAAACACATGAAGAGCAGTTGCAGGAATTGGGTTTGTCTAGTTTATGAAGAAAAGAACTAGGGGTGACATGATAGTAGTCTTCCAATATTTGAGGGGCTGCCACAACGTACCTATTCTCCAAAGCACCTGACGACAGTACAAGAAGCAATAGATGGAAAGATCAAGAGAGATCCAACCTAGAAATAGGTAATTTCCTGACAGAGTAATTAATTAGTGGAACAGCTTGCCTTCAGAAGTTGTGGGTGCTTCATCACCAGAGGTTTTTAAGAAGAAATTGGATGGCCATTTGTCGAAAATGGTCTAGGGTCTCCTCCTTAAGCAGGTTGTAGGGTTAGAAGACCTTCAAGGTCTCTTCCGTCTCTTACTCTGTTATTCTGTTATTCATCTTAGTATAGTGTAATGGGTCTTCCAAAGATAGCCATAGAAGATTGGAGGTTTTAATCAGTCTTCTTATGGGCTATGATTGAGAGGCATAAGTATATTTCTAATAAAACACAATTGGAATCCCAACCCAAATCATCTGAAATATGTTGAGACTTCTATAATTTTTTTCAAAGATTATTGTTTTTTACAGGGACATCAGACTTGCAAAACTAATCTTAGCTTCCTGTGAAAATGCAGTATTCCTAAATATTCAGTCATGGTAGACTGTAAGTTTTCTTTCTGTTATTCAGAGTTTGGATTTGCTGAGTTGTTGGTGCCCTTAATTAATATATGGGTGGATAACTCCATTATGTCAACAATGAAACATGGGTACTGTACAATGCTTAATTCTGCATAATGGCTCAGGAATTAGTTCATCCCCTATTTTTGTTTCTTTTAAAATGTTTTCTGAATCTGCAAAATTAGCAGTTTTGCTATGCTGGAAGAGCACTCTGTTATGTGATTATTTAGAGCTCTTTCATGTTTTTGAAGGTGTTTGCTTATTTAGTGGGACCCACACAGATTACTTATCATTCTAAAAAGATTATTTATATTAAATGATCACAGAATAATAGATTGAAAGGGGTCTTTTCGGCCATCTAAGTACAACCTCAAACCTGACCTGGATAAATGAGTGATTGAAGACTGGATAACAAAATAAAAAAGGAGAGAGAGAGAGATCTCTGCATTAAAGAGAGTAAAATAATGAATAAAAAGTGGTGAAAGGTGCTGATTAAGGTTTTACCTCAGGTACAAGAAAGCTTAGAGAAGGCCTGTTCACTGTTGTCTCAGATGACCCTTCTCAATCTTTACTTCATTGTCTTGCAAGATAAAACATCCTAATCACATATGCTTCACTGCTTTATTAGCTGTCTCTGTTTCTTGTTTTCTCTGTGTATTCTGCACTGAAAGATGACTCTTCTTTCACTTTTAGTTTGCGTCTACATGTTTTTATGATAAAGTACTGGATATGGGGCAAGGACCAAAAATATGGCTGTAATAGGGTACTTTCTGGATTTGATCCAGTTTTATTCATAACAGTGACAGAAGTCAAGTTGAGAGTGCTTAAACAACCAAGGGTATTGAAGTCTGAGTCCAAAACTATTGTTGCTGCTTCTTACTGTATTTGTTCCCATTTGGCACTTTAGTTTGTAGTCTGCCCTTCCATTGAATCATGGGGCAGTTAGATAATTTTCTACCAAGCATCAATAACTTCTCATTCAGCTTCTATAGATTCTACAGCAGGTTTTGGAAGTATAAGTGCTCTGGAACTAGTGTGAACTGTTAAAAATCTATAGCTCAGATATCAGCCTCCCCTCTTCTTTTGAAACTTGTCACTGTGTTCTTGTCTACATTAAACTAGATCAGTTGAAAGTTCAAAGCATCTTCATCTGAAGTATAAAGGTAGCAAGCCCTGGTGGAGTCCAAACCTTTGATGCATGAAAGATAAATAAGCAGACTTAGGAAGTTCAAAAATAAAGCATTTAGAAAAAAAAATGAAAAGCTTTCCTAGCTGAAAATAAATGAGCCCCATTCAGAACGTTCTACTTGAAGATCTCAAATGCATTTTTGTTCCATTGGGACAAAACTAAAAATGCTTTGTTATTTGTTTTTACCCTCCTTCTCCCCTGGCTCTCAAGACCTAAAGGGACAGAGCCCATCTTTCATTGAAGCCAAAGCAATATGGGACCCATGTTTCTGAAGTTCAAACCAACAACTATGTTTTTTAAAAACAAAGGGATCTGAAGCAGAAGTTCTGAACTTGTCACTGACTATTGTTGCCAATCATTGATATTCTAGATTCTAAATACAGTGTGACTGAAGCTTGATAACTTAATATGTTATGATCCAACCAAAAGCCACCTACAACTGGCCAAATCCATGATTATATGATGTGTTTTGTTGCTTCAAAATCAAAATTTCCCCCCTCTATCTGCTATTCCCATTCTGCTCTCAAATTGATAGCTTAATCACAAAGAAGCCTTCTCCTAAGAAACACACAAATATATGTATGGAATGGAGGAGTATGCCTATATACAATATCTTATTGAATACTCATATCACAGTACCTGATCTTCTGCAAAGGTGAAAGACAAAAGTTGAAGCCTGCAGTTCTTCTCCTCCATCTAGCTACGTACACAAGCCAAGGGAGAAAACATCAGTGACTTGATACCCTAAATTCTCTGTTGTGCCAAGAAGAAAGAAGAATCAAAGTAGCACCACCCTATAGATAATAGAGCTTCTGGGCTTTTGTTTTTTTGTCTTTCTCTTCTTCATCATAATCTTTTGCTCACATAATTTCCAAGTTTCAAATGGGGATCCTGTCCAAATGATTTTTGAATACATAGGTGTTTGCATCTATCTCTCTAGTTGGCTGCCCTTGTCCCTTTTCAGAAATTGCAGCCTACTGCTCTGCTTGGCCATCCAGCCCTACCCATCCTGCTGTCTTGTGGCTCCTGCCATGAAACTACAACCATGTGGGTCCACTGTACTGCCTGTTTTACTTCCTACTATTTGTAGGGAGTATTCAACAACCTTGACTTCATAAGTTGAGGTTTTAAATCAGAATAAGCCACTGCAATCAAGAGTGTCAAGTAAGTGGCAAGAGTTGACAGATATGAGGGGGTTCTTCTTCATTTCTTCCTCTTTTCTGCTAGCACTAATGGCCTAATTTATTTTTTAAAAAAATATGAAATACTTAGCCTACTTTCAAAAGTTAAAGAATTGATTCAGGCAATCCAACTATTATGCTTCAGGACTTTTTTTGTGGATGCATATAAGATGACTAGTTGGGGCAATTTGCCATGAAATAATATCCTTTGTCATAAAGGCTGACAATGAGTTGGCAGCTCATGTTGGCAGTTCCATGTTCTTGTATTGTCAAGGGACCAGTGGATCATATTTATTTTAGTGTGTTGTCTTTTTGCTTCCTACTGAATTGGAAAAGGAAACAGTCAGTAGGTTAAGCTGGAAGTTCACATAAAGCCTGTTCACAAGATGTCAGTCCTCCGAGGGTTCAAGGATATTTCACTTTTTAATAAATGTCAAACAATAGAGCAATATAAGTACTTGCCATAATAACTCAAGGAGATGTTTGGAAGGCAAGTGGAAAGGATAGAAACTTGAATGAAAAACTCTTCTTGAATGGAATGCATTCAATTTGTGTCTCTGTGAGAACTTGTTTTTTTTTTTAAAGGGTTCAGGATTAAAATAGTTCAGTATTTTCTCGAGTTGTCATTGTGCTCAGGTATATCCACAAAATGATGTAGCAATTTACTATTGCCTAAAATCAACAAGTGAATTATAGAGTATAACACTAAATAAATAAATAAATTGGATTTCCTGAATTTTGTATAACTTGCTACCAAACTTCATCACATCTTATGTGTGTGCTGCTGATAAATAGTTTGACTGAACCAATAGAAATCTAAACTGAGGGAAAGAAGAAATGTGATGTGAAGGACCAAGCCTCTCAATCATCCATCTTCTCTTTAGAAACTTCCAATTACATTCCAGGACCTCATCATTGATGGTGTCCGCTGGGAAGCCATTTTGAGCTGAAACCATTTTAGAAGCATCTTCAGGGCTGCAACAGCAAGGCTGGTTGGAGCTGTGGGAACATAAGGGGTGAGATAGAGATAGCTGGGGATGTGTAGTCAAAACAAATCTATACTTTGAGGAATATGCCTGCCTTGGCATTTTGATTCCACTGGGTGTGTTAACTGGAACTCTGACAGATGATTTTTCTGGACTCTGGATAATGAGCAGCTGCCCCAAGGTTAAAATTTCTATTAGTGAGTTACAGGCCCCAAAATCAGACCAGTTATCTTGAATTTGTGGATGATGGTGCACTTAATCAGAGTTTTAGTGTGAGCATAAAGTTGATGTCTTTTAAAAAGGAGAGAAAAAAAGATCTAGGAAAAACTCTAAAACACGGTTAAAAAGATCATTTGTGTGCATTTAGAAAATAAATTGCTTGACAGAAATCATCTTGGGTTTAGCAAGACTGTATCATGAAAAATCAACCTGGTCTCCTTTGATAAAATGACCAGTTTAGTTGAACAGGAGAATCCAGTGTGATTTGATTTTACCTGTCTTCCATAAAAATCTAGAAGAGAAAATGACAAAACATTGGTTCCACTATGCTATCTTTAGATGAGTACAGAGCTGGTCAAACTACTATGCCCAACAAGTGTGTATCACTGGCCTATTGGAGGGATATGTGGAGTGTATTATAAGACTCTATATTAATAAATATCATGGATGAGGGATCATCCAAGCACTGGGCCTCTATCAATCCACAGTAAGGGAAATGGAGGGAAATGGAGACTATTTGGGACAAGAGTGAATCTTCCAAAACTGTGCATCCTGTCAAAATTGTCACAGATAACCCTCACCTCGTAACTATTCATATAGGCATTGAAAAAAGTGGCATGACTGTTTTTCACACTTAAGACCATTGTAGCATCCCCATCATCACAGGATCAAAATTTGGACAATTGGCAACTGGCATATATTTATGTACTGTTGCACTGTCCTGAGATCATAAGATCATCATTTATAACCTTCCCAGCTGGCTTTTGACAATGGGAGAAACCTGATTTGCTTAATGATTCACTTAGCTTCATTGATTTGCTTAACAACTGTGGCAAAGAGGTCGTAAAATGGGGAAAACCTACTTAACAACTGCCTCACTTAACACAACTGTAATTTTGGGCTCAATTGTGGTCATCAATGGAAGACCACTTGTACGGCAAAAAAATAAAATAAAGATCTCTCTGAATTCATCTGAAATCTCAGAACCACTTCTAGAGTTCTGTCGGCCTCCTTTACTTAGGCTAAGGCATGATGTCATCATCAATAAAGTTCTAGGTGAGAATGATTCATTAAAGAGCAGCAAGGCTGAAGGTTGCCAAAAATTTATGGAGGAAAGTTCTATGGACAAATGAGTCAACTGTGAAAACTTTCAGGCTATAGATGGACATAATTACATTTGTCAGAAACCAAACACTGACAATAAACCTCATTCCAATTCCTGGAAGTAGAGATCATAGTGCCAAAACTTTGCTTTGCTGCCTTAGGATCAGATGATTTGACAGTAATTGAAAATAGCTAAATGTCTATTGAAAACAGCCTAATTCTCTGTTTCACATAACTCTGCAAGATAGTAGCAGCAAGACACAAATAAAGCTAAATTCAGGAAATCCAAAAGAGGACAAAATATTCACAGAAATGTGCTTTGCATCATACCACGTACAAAAAATGTTTTAGTCTCATTAAGAATTCAAGCTGTGACAACTAGTTGAACTCTGGCCTTACCAAATTTATCTCTTTTTGCTCCATATTTTTTTGCAATATAAAAAATAATAGCTCTGAATGGTGGCAAGATTTACTGAGATTATATATGTAAAATGTGATATAATGCTAAAGGCTTTTGCGTATGATCTGGAGATAGCTGAATGGCATACAAAATAAGCATAAAGAACATTAAGTTTTGGTAGTGTTATTGAAAATTTAATTTAAATCGCAGATTTGGATTAAAAAAACTCAGAGATAGTGAGTTTGCCTTGTGAATTCATGATGGAAACAAATATATCATTGGAAATAATAAATGGAAGAGTTCACCTGAATACAGTGCATTTGCTTTTTTGATGATGTGACTTTAACTTCAGAATATCTGCTGGATGTAGCGATGATCTGATTTTTGAATCTAAGAGGATGCTGAAGAGATTAGATTTCCAGTAGAAGCAAAGAACCAAAAAAACCCCAAAACCCTATCGACAATTTTTGGAGCAGGCAAATCTATGAACACAGGATTGTTTGCATTCCAGCATGATCATGTTTATCAGTGAAAAGGGTTTATTGCACTGAGAAGAGATTATGATAATGCCTAATTCACATTTCCCATGGAATTTGATTTCTGAATAACCCAGGGACACTAAAATTTCATTCTGTCCTCCAGTAACCTTTCTCGCTAAGTGAAAGACTTTTGGCATATAGTAATGCAATTAAGAATGTATGCTGAAGTTGGACCTTTTTATTTTAGGGAAAATTGAAGAATGGTTGTGCTCTTTCTAAACAATTGGTGTAATTGCTCAGTTGCGCAGGGAAAAGACAGCAAAATACTACTGAAGTACTTTAAACATTGTGTATGATTGTTGTTAGGCATGACATTTAATCTAATGCATTGTTATTATCCTTATATCAATAGAACCTGGAAAGGTAGAAGGTAGTGTTTTAAAATATTGAAGCTTACAATCTGAAGAATAGAACCCAGAAAAGTATAAGATTCTGCTTTAAAGTACTGAAGATGAAACAGTGCACAATTGTGAAGTTTTATTGACTGTAAAACATGAAGGAGAAAATGGTGATATAAAATGAGTATAAGAAAAATGAAATGAAAGCTTTACATTAATCTATTTTTATTTAACTAAATTGAGAGGCTCATTAGAGATCAAGCAACCCAATGAGGATATAACAATTTCTCATCTATTTTCATATGATCACCTACCTGGGGAAGGCTGTGGATCAGTGATTTATCAAAGATGCATTTTGCAGGCAGAACATTCCAGGCTCAGAATTACAAAAAAAAAAAACTTACTTTAACTACTGGAGAGTCACTGACTAGATAGCTGTCTGGATCCATGTGTTATTGAGGGCCCACATTGCAAAGAAGATCCTAAACCAAAACCAAACAAGTCAAACCATGGTTTAGGATAACATGTGAACTTAACATAAAGCAAGGTCCTGTCTATATTTTGAAAATTAAAAAATGCCCTTTACTCTGTTGCTTTCTAGAAAACTTGAAGGAAAAAGATTTTCTCAGCATGCTTACAAACATGTTTGAAGAAAACAACAGAACAGATTTCCCACCTCCCAGAGATTTGAATAACACGGACCCTCATCGTCTTCTGAAAGGCTGTTAAAAGTTGGCTTCCCCTTTCCCAATGTTAGGGCACAGATATTAGAGAAGCCCAATATATATGTGTGTTTCACGGAATTTCTATATGATGTCCAGGTTATTTGGTTTTTTTTATATTGTATTTCTTTAATTGGTTTAGGTTTTATACCAATAGTCCTTGACTTGGTGATCATTTGAAGTTAATAACACTGAAAAAAGTGACGTAGGGTCAATATTCACACTTACGATCTTTGTGACATTCCCATGGTCACATGATCAAAAGTCAAACACTTGGCAACTGGTTCAGATGTATGATGGTTGCAATGTCCCAGGATCTAGTGATTGCCTTTTGTCACCTTCTGACAAACAAAGTCAATGGGGAAGCCAAATTCACTTAACAACTGGGTTACTAACTTAACAATTGCAGTAACTCATTTAACAACTATGTCAAGAAAAATCATAAAATGGGGCAGAACTCACTGAACAAATGTCTCACTTAGCAACAGAAATTTTGGGCTCAATTATGGTCACAAGTCGAGGACTAACTGCATACTTTTTGTTCACCATCTAGAGTTAAGCCCATGTCACACAGCACCAATGGATGGAAAGAGGATGTAAAACAGAGAGAAACACTTGCCATCCGTTGGTTAACGCGATGCATCCGTTCTGTACTCACTGCGTCCGTTTTTCATACTCTATCCGTCCAGCATCCATCTTCTGAGATTTCATCTGCTCAAAAAGTTTTGAGCTGCACAAAACTTTTTGAGCGGATGAAGTATCCAACGCGTCCGTTCTACATCCGCTACGCATATGGGGAACATCCGTTATATGTCCGTTGTCATCCGTTATGGGTCCGCTATATCCGCTAGGCATCTGCTGCGCATCCGCGCAACTCACATCTGCTCCAGCGGAAAACGGACACAAGGAGGAAGCGAAACGGACACGGAACGGACACGCAGCATTAGTAGCACGGACGTAGAAAGGATGAAAGCAGATGCAGCTCACATATAAAGCATTAAAACGGAAAAAACATTCGTTTCGGGGACGTATCTCGGATATTTAGGATGTCTGCAGGATGTCTAGAGGATGCAGAAGGACACCTAGCGGAAAAACTATATTTACTATAAAAAGGGGGAGAAATGACCTGGATCTCACTTTCAGTCCAGCAGCCCTACTGTGCAGACCTCTTCAGCCTTGATCTTGCACTTGCTCTTCCACAGCATCCAGTCATCTCCACCATGGATCGTCGCACACTCCTTTTGGTAGCCGCCATCGTTCTACAACAGTGCAAAGCCCTCTACAGGCTCTTTCACCTGTTCTATGCAAGGAAGAGGAGGCGTCCAAGAAGTGTCTGGGTCCAAAGATGGATCGCGAGAAGAGCCGAGTACAGACTGGATAACAAGCTGATGGTGGAGCTGAGGAACGAAGACCCTCGTGCATTCTAGGGTCTGGTGCAGGCCATCATCAAAGAATACCTGGAGGAGCTCCTCCAGTGCCCCTCCACTGAACAAGGCTGGAAGAAACTTGCAGAGCAGTGGTATCAGAAGTGGAACTTCCCCCACACAGTTGGAGCCCTAGATGGGAAGCACGTGGCCTGCAAAGCTCCAGCCAACTCAGGGTCCACTTATCACAACTACAAGGGCTTCTTCAGCATCATCCTCTTCACCATGGTCGATGCTGACTACAAGTTCATGTACATCGATGCTTCAGGCAACGGGTCAGCTTCAGATGCCCAGGTGTACAATGCCAGTCACCTCAAGGAGGGGCTGGAATGCAACCTCATCATGGTCTTCCCAGATCCAGACCCCCTGCCCAACGACACACAAGATGTGCCCAACTTCATCGTGGGGGATGACGCCTTCTCCCTCTGAACCTACCTCATGAAGCCCTACATTTCCAGATGTCTCACCCGTGAAGAGAGGATCTTCAACTACAGGCTGTCCAGGGCAAGACGGGTGGTGGAGAATGCCTTTGGCATCCTGGCCAACAGGTTCCAGGTACTTCTCACTACCATGCAGCATCGCCCAGAGACCATGAGGATCATTGTGGAAGCTTGCTGCATCCTGCACAATCTCATGCACACCCGCTACCCAGTGTTGCAGAACAGGCTCGTGGACCACCAACAAGGCAATGGGGACATGGAGCCTGGGGAATGGAGGCAAGGGCGAAACCTGATAGATACTGTGGATATGCAAGGCCCCAACAGAGCTTCACGTGAAGGGAAGAAGCAGCGCAACCTCCTCAAACAATGGTGCAACTCCCCAGCTGGAGCAGTGGAGTGGCAAGACAGGATGGTAGATGCTTAATGGATGCTTCCTTCAGCCTGTCTCATCACACTGATGAGATTGTGCCATGTATGTTGAGTGGCCCTACAATGAACAGGGCATTTAACAAAGAGTTGTGTTTATGTTGAAATGTGTTGATGAATGATTAATTTGTTATTGATAATAAAGGGCCATAGGTGTGGCACCTGGGAGGGTGGACCATACAGTCCCACTATGCTTGCACTGGAGGTTTATCTATGCCACAGCTATTACCCATCCCACAGGTATCTCTGCCCATCCCACTGCTATCCTAACCCATCCCACAGCTATTACCCATCCCATAGGTATCCCTGCCCATCGCACTGCTATCCTTACCCATCCCACAAGCATGCAAAGGCTTAAATCATTTCTAAAAGTTTCCACCAAGACTTTATTTGCAAAAAGAACTGAACCAAGTGTGTGAAGCAAAGATAAACTTTATTAATAACAAACTGTAAAAGCAAAATGACCCAAGTAAAGTGTCCCAAGCAAAGATAAAGTCAGCAGGTAGCAACCCAGTCTCTGGCATTCTTCTCAGTCACTCTGAGGCATGGCCATAGTTTCAGGGTAGAAGGGTCCAGGTGCTGTGGAGGTGGCTGCTGCTGGAGTGCTGGTCTGAGTCGCCATTGGGATGCCTTGCCCCGAGAGGACAACAGGGGATGGTGTGTGGAGGAAGCTCCCAGAGAGCTGGCTCAGTCCTGTGATGTTGAGAGCCCCTTCCTCCATGACATGGGTGTCAGTCCCAAGACCGATGACAGATGTTCTGAGGCCAGGCTTGGCTGTGGGGTGGAGGAAGGAGCAGTGTAGTGGGGCTGTCTGGTCTGCAGGTGAGCGAGGTGAGGCGTCATTGGCATCTGTGGTGTCGGTCGTGTTGGTGGCATCTGTGGCGTCGGTGGCATCGGTGGCACCCATGGCGTGCGATGAACCTGTGCCTGGACTGGGAAGGGCTGCCTGCGGTGCTGGAACTCCTGGTAGCCCTAACCTTGGTAGATGAGGGCCTGTGAAAAGCCTTGGAAGGGCTGTGACATCACCTGGGGTGGAGGAGCAGACCTGGACTGGATCAGAGCAGGTTCAGCTGGGTCTGGAGGGTTGTGCAGAAGACCCGTGATCCTCTCCTTGATCACCTGGTACTGGGATTCGGACATGTCCATGAGGGTCTAGTTGACGTCGGTGAGGAAGGGCTTTTGGTTTGAGGATGGCATGTCGGTGTGTACCAGCTGAGAGATGAGATCTACGCTGCTTTTGATGGTGTCCCTGATCTCCAGCAGGAAAGTGTGGCTCTGTCCCTCCAGTCTGCCTCTCTGCCTGCTTTCTGTGGAGGTGGAGCTGGGTGTGGGTGTGGGTTGGTCTCTGGTGGCAGCGGCCTCTCCTTGCTCCAGCTGCATCAGGGGGTCCTCCACGCGCTCCGCCACAGGGAATGCAGCTGTTGGGGGGGTCTCTGTCGTGGGGCGCTCCACAGATACCTGTCTGAACACAGGAGCTGACTCTTGGCCAGAAGAGGACTGGCTCTCTGTGAGCTGCCTGAGAGAGAGAGTTGGCAGAGGGGCTGCTCCTCGGTGGCGGATCTCACCCTCCAAGAAGCTGCACTTGGCCATCACGTAGGTCTCCCGGTGGGTGAGCTTGACCGCGGCCTGGCCAGACTTCTTGAGGTGCAGCTTCATGTACCAGGTGTGTATGTGCTTCCACCACCTCCGAAGTGTAGCCCAGGCTCTCTGCCTTCTCTCTCCAAGCCGCCTACTTCCGCTTTGTGTCTCGATAGAGCCTGTGTCCCTTCCACCAGAGGTACTCATTTTCCCTCAGCCATTCAAGCATCTCATCCTCATGTTCCTCTTCGATGGAGTCCTGTCTCCTCTCCCTATCGCGCGATTGCCTCTTCCTCCCTCTGGCAGGGCCTTCCAGGCCCTCATCAGTAGGGCTTTGAGGTTCTAGGGGCTGGTCCACCACACCACCACCAGCAGCAGCAGCAACAGCACCAGCAGCACCAGAAGCACCAGCAGCACCAGCAGGACCAGGAGCAGCACCAGCAGAGTAAGCACCAGCAGAAGCACCAGCACCAGGAGCAGCACCAGCAGAGTAAGCACCAGCAGAAGCACCAGCACCAGCAGAGTCAGCCCCAGCAGCAGAAGCCCCAGCAGAAGCAGAGTCATCACCAGGGGGTGGGATGGTGGCCCTGTCCTTCTTGCCAGGGCTGGCAGGAGTAGGCACAGGCTTCCTCTTTTTCCCCATGGTTGTTGGCTGGAGATGTGTCTGGCAGCAGGTCTTTCCTCTGAATGGTGACCTGCTCGCGAGCTGCATCCTTTTATATCCGTGGGGCTGATGCAATGCATCCTCCCCGCATGCACAGTGAACTCTTTGCATCTGCTAGGCATCCGCTAGGCATCCGCTAGGCGTCCGCTAGGCATCCATGATGCATCCGAATCATCCACTTGGCATCCGCTCGGCATCCGTTCTTTCCGCTTCACATCCGCTTCACTGTGCTCCCCCGGAAGCCCTGCAGATGTGCTTCCATCTGCTTCCATCTGCTAGGCTTCCGTGGAGCATCCACTTAACATCCTCGCTACATCCTCTCCCCGTTTGTTCCTTTCCGTTGTTGTCCTCTCTCTTTATGCAAATTTTTGCCCCTTTTGAGAGCGGATAACTGTGGATGGAACATTTTCTCGTCCGCTGTGTCCTTTTTACATATGTTTTGCATCCGTCGGCCAATGTGACAGGGCCTTTAGATATTTAAGATGGGCAGTTTCTGATTTTCTCAATATAAATAAGAACTTGCCTTCCAAACTTCTAGAAGCACCTTCTTTGTAACTATCAAAAAAGCATTGGCTTCACCATAAAACCTTGAAATACACTTGGATATATTGAAGGAGATAGATACTCAACATTGTGGCAGAAATTTTGCTTTTTTGATTATTGATAGGCTACAATAATCTCAAAATGCAAAGAAAAACTTATTCTTTAGAACAGGGATCACCAATCTTTTGGACTTCAGAGACCACCAAACTCATAATTTTAGATTCCAGGGACCACTAACGGGTTCTGTGGCCGTGCCCTAATTTGTGGGTGTGGCTTGGGCCAGGGAAAGAATACTAATTACTCAGTGAAGCTCATTTCCTTCAATTCTGTTCCAAGTGGAGGGAGGGAGAAAAGGAGACAGAGAATGAATTCAACCCTGAATTAAAGTCAAGATAATAAAGTAGTCAGAAAGAGAAATTTGGGGGCAATTTCTACATGTGAATTTCAGTTAGTATTATATAAACTTAAACTTATGTCTTTGATACTTATGGTTCAGCAAAGAAATGCTCATTCAGACTTTATCCCCAGCTGACCCCAAATGCCCTTTATTCAGTAATTGAATACCGTGCTAGGAATATTTCAGCTGATTTAGTGATTGGCAAGTAAGTAGAATATTGGTGGTAGTGCAGAAATTTTTACAGAAAGCTAAATTTTCTCTAGCAGTGTATATTTTGGGGTTACTTTTTTTAACATGAAAATTAGGAGAGTCCTGAATCTTTGATCAGAATTAACCAGGTATCAATGTTGAACTCAATATTTCATCACTTGTATATCCACAGTCATTGAATGCATCTTATTTTAACTGCATCATTAAATATCAGTTTATTCAGAAGTGAATCTAGATTGAATTTAGGGAGGTTTTCTTGCTCTCATTGAAGAGTTAGAATAATTATGTTGCTGAATGTTTCACAGCACTGTGGAAAACAATTAACAAATTATTTTGCAAAGCAACAGGTTTCTTCCTTGAAGTATTAAAGCAGACACATCCTCTGGAAGGGTGTACTAGTTGAATAGACAACATTCCCTTATATTGCCAGCAAAAGAGATGATATAGGAAGGCATTTGAAATGGCCACATTGAGCATTCCAGAGGACATGACTGCTTCCAAAGACTATTTTGTAAAAAATTGTCCTAAGGAAAGCATCCTTTCTCAAGAGCTTTGAGAAAGGATGCTTTGCTTGGGACAAAGTTTTACAAAATGGTCTTTGGAATGTTTTTCAGAAGGTTTAGAGTGTGTAGAATTGATGTTAGGGCTTGATGTTTGGATATGACTTCTGTAGTAGAAAGGGAAATGATGGAAAAGTCCCTAATGATGCCAACTGTTTTCTCAATGCTGTAGGACAAAGGCAGGCAATTTTTGACCTCCCTGTTACACTAGAACCAACTCTTTGCAGAGATGTTTACACTCTGGAAAGAGGCACTTTGGAAAGAAGTGGCCCTTTAGATTAACTGCATTGTGCTCATGTGAATCTGATTTGAATGAGAGCATGAGTACTAAGCAGACTTAACTGTCACATTAAGAAAGTGAAATAATTTTTAAGAGGAGTGCTGTAAAGTTAAACTAATGTGATTTATACGTAGTATGAAGCTCACCCCAAAAGAGAATAGAGTGATAGAGGGTTATGTGTATCTGGATATTTACTACATATATACCCATAGGTGTATGTGTATAATTGTTAACTGGGATCACATGGATGTTGACCAAACTGGGTGCCCTGTTTTCTTCTTCTGAAAAACCATCTATTGCCTCCCTCAAACAAGACCAAAACTTGAAGATTTTCATGATTCCACCTAGATTCACTAAAGGCTAATACAGTCTATATCAGGGGTGTCAAACTCATGTTGTCACAGCGGTATCATGTGATGTATCATGACTTCCCCCCTTTCACAAAACTGGATGTGGGCATGTGCAGTGCATGACACATCTAGGCCATGAGTTTGACAGCCCTGGTCTATATAGTGGGTGTCCCCACTTAGTGATCATAGTTGGAACTGGCAACTTGATCTTAAGCAAAGCAGTCACTAAATGAAATGGTTAGTATGCTTACTAATTATAGCTTTCTTTGCTGTACAACTTGCACAGGTTATAAATATGTGGATTGGCCACAAAATTTCTTTTCATTACCTCTATTACTGTGAATGGTTGCTGTACAAGGTAGTCAACCCACATGTAATAATGTCTGCATATTTCTAAGCAGATATAGGATGCAGCAGAGGTGGGCTTCAAAAACTTTAGCAATGGGTTCTCTTCCCAGTTGCTGGGTGGGCATGGCCATGGTGGGCATACCCTAGTCGGCCTCCTGCACTATGGCAGGGAGTGTTTTTGCCCTCCCTGTGGGCTCCGGAGGCTTTCTTCGAGCCTCCTGGAGGGTGAAAACAGCCTCTGGAGGCCGGAAATGGGCCCAAACATCTGGGAGGCCCATTTTTCACCCTCTCCTCTGGGCTGCATGGGGACTCCTGAGAGAGGCAAGATGGGTGGGGCCAGCCACGAGTGGGAATTGGGGGTTCTCTGAATTGTCCAGAATCTTAGCTAGGGGCTCTCCCAAACCCTTGCCAACCTCCAACAGCCCACGCCTGGGATACAGCCTACATATTTACCGGAAATACAAATTTATACCACAAGTGATAGATTGCCCATATCCCTTTTATGTATGTAAGTGATCTGGAGAAGTAGCCATGGTAGTTTATTGCAGTAATAATAGGAAATTGTGACACCTTAACAGACCATGCTACAATACATTTCTTGTGAGAGGTTAATACATTTGTGGAGACATGAGTATGCATAGAAAGACTCCTTCTGTCCATGTTCCTTCTCTGTTTGTAAAGCTCTGTCAGGCTTCATCTCCATTTGGGCCAACAGTGCCTTTATTTTAATATAAATAATGAAGCAAAGAGCTGGAATAGCACACAGCCTGATCCCTGTGTTTGCAGAAGAAAGCTGTGAGGAGAGTTTTCAGTATTTTATAACTCCCCATCATGTCAGGGCCAGCTGCCAGTGATAATACTCTCTGTACTGTAATGTATTATGAGCTAAACTTGGAGCAATGGGAGTTGATAAAAACCAGGCACACATTATTAATGAAAGACGATCATGGCAATGGCTGGAGAGAGCAAGAGACGGCCTAACCACAACAAGGAAGGCTCAACTTGGCACTTGCAAAATGGGAAGAATGGAGTCTGCACAGTAAGGCAGGCAGATGGGGTGAGGGAGGAGAGAAATTCGCTGTTTCTTTTAGTTAATAGGAGGGGGAACCATAGCATGGAAGCACCCAGAGCCTTTAGCTTATGAAAATTAACCTTCCTTTGATTTTTAGGTTCTACTTGACTCTGGCTCCTTGAAATAAGCATGAAAGAGCATTGACTGAGTGTTGGGAAGGGCACCAACTTTATCCTCATTCTAAATGGTCCTTAAGATAGTCTGCTTCACAGATTAAAGGCTTGCAGCCTATATTAGATCACTCCATGTTCTTTTTCTTTGTCACATTTTGCTGTCTTCTCCAAGATTTTAATTATAGCTAGGCATCAAGTATTGGGTGCTACATTTTGTCATAATCTCTCGCACAAGGAAACATGCTGAACAGGATTAGAACTAGTACCATAATAACAAGGAATATTTTAATAAAATATGTTGACTGCTATACAAATGGCCTTTGTAATAAACATGCCAGCAAAGCCAATCAGCAGATAGGTATGCCTAACATCTCTGTGTTTTAAGACTCTTTATAGACCATCAGCTTTTAATCAAGTTTCTTAATATAGTATAGCACCACCCCAACTACTATGCCAATTGTACAATATTACCTTTTTGTAAATGAAATCATAGAAATAGCTCTATTTGTACAAGCCTATTATTTGTAGAAACTTTCTGATGAATATTGAAGTTCATCTGCTATGACAAATAAATAATCACAGCCAAGTGATAGTGATAGTGATAGATTCGTATCTCTGTTATTCCAAGCAGTGTATAGGTAAGTGTAATTAGGATAGTTGACAGTGTAGAGATTTACGACAGGAACTGCTTGTTTTAAGACCTTTTGAAGCTTTTGCTTCTCCAACAGGATATATGTTACAAACATTTCTTAAATGGAAAAAAAATCCAAAAGTGCAATTATACTTTGGACTGCTAAATTCTAAGTGAAATGGCACAACTACAGTATATTCCACTATTTTGCTTTGCACCTTTACTGGAAGGCAATTAGTTTGAGAGAAGGAAGGAAGGCAGCTGAATGTGTGAAAGGAATAGGAAGAACAGCATAAACTGTATTTAATGCTCAGAAATAATTCCAGTTGTATTCCGATATATCTTCTTCCTTTAGAACTAATAATCCTGATATTTAGGCTGTTCGTGTGAAAAACATAGTCATTCCTTTTGAGGGAGGATCTTTTTCTAAAGGCCCGGTCCCACTGGCTGACAGATGCAAAACGTATGCATAAAGGACACAGCAGACGAACAAAATTTTGGGGGTGGATCCATCCATTGTCATCCTCTCCAAAAAGTGGTGAAAATTTGCATAAACAGAATGGAAAAGAATGGAAAAGAACGGATGTGGGGACTATGTAGTGGGGATGTTAAATGGATGTTCATAGGAATCCTAGCGGATGAAAGCGGATGGAAGCAGAGGACACCTCCGAAGGGGTTCCGGGGGAGAATTTCAAAGCGGATGCATAGCGTAAGGGGCGGATGCATAGTGGATGAAGCGGATGCATCACGGACGCCTATAGGAAACAAAGGGGATGTCGCATGGATGTTTATCGGATGCAAAGCGTTCACTGCGCATGCGGGGAGTATGAATTGCGTCAGCTCCATGGATATAAAAGGATGCAGCATGCACGCAGTCAGCATACAGGGAAAAGATGTGCTACCACATACATCTTGCAGGAACACCATGGATCGTCAGGCAAGAAGAGGAAGCCCGTGCCTACTTGTTCAAGCCCTGGCAAGGTGAAGAAGGCCAGAACCAGCATCCCACCCCCTGGCATTGACTCTGAAGCTGCTGCTGCTGCTGTGGTAGACCAGCCCCAAGGCCCTCAAAGCCCTGCTGCTGAAGGCCCTGCTGCTCAAGCCCCTGAAGGCCCTGCTGCTCAAGCCCCTGAAGGCTCTGCTTCTCAAGCCCCTGAAGGCCCTGCTGCTCAAGCCCCTGAAGGCCCTGCTGCTCAAGCCCCTGAAGGCCCTGCTGCTCAAGCCCCTGAAGGCCCTGCT
>BLBF01000041.1:8943636-8961439 GCA_015471245.1 Laticauda colubrina | reverse complement strand
CTCAAGCCCCTGAAGGCCCTGCTGCTCAAGCCCCTGAAGGCCCTGCTCAAGCCCCTGCCAGAGGGAGGAAGAGGCAAGCAAAGAAGAAGGGAGAGAGGAAACAGTACACCGTTTTCAAGGAGCATGAGGATGAGGTGCTGGAATGGCTGAGGGAGAACGAGTACCTCTGGAGAAAGGGCCACAGACTGTATCGGGACACCAAGAAGAAGCAGGCAGCTTGGAGAGAGAAGGCAAAGAGCCTGGGGTACTCCGCAGAAGTACTCCTAGGATGGTGGAAGCACATGCACACCTGGTATGGCAAGCTACACCTCAAAAAATCTGGCCAGGCCGCTGTCAAGCTCACTGACCGGGAAATGTACGTCATGGCCAAGTGCAGCTTCCTGGAGGGTGAGGTTCGCTACCGAGGAGCAGCCCCTCTGACACCCCTCTACCTCAGACAGCACACAGACAGCCAGTCCTCTTCCAGCCAGGAGCAAGCTGCCCTGTCCAGGCAGGTGTCTTCAGAGGGCCCCATGGCAGAGACACCCCCCCCCGATAGTTGCACTCCCCATGCTGGCAGACTTGGAGGATCCTATGGAGGATGGTGCCCTGCTGTCCCAAATGGAGGAAAAAGCAGCAGCTACCAGAGGCATTGTGTGTCATTGGGCAGGGGTTCTGGATCTGGGAAGCCCATGATGAGGTTGCGTTCCAGCCCCTCCTTGAGGTGACTGGCGTTGTATACCTGGGCATCTGAAGCTGACCCATTTCCTGAAGCATCGATGTACATGAACTTGTAGTCAGCATCGACCATGGCGAAGAGGATGATGCTGAAGAAGCCCTTGTAGTTGTGATAAGTGGACCCTGAGTTGGCTGGAGCTTTGCAGGCCACATGCTTCCCATCTATGGCTCCAACGGTGTGTGGGAAGTTCCACTTCTGATACCACTGCTCTGCAACTTTCTTCCAGCCTTCTTCAGTGGAGGGGCACTGGAGGAGCTCCTCCAGATATTCTTCGATGATGGCCTGCACCACTTCTCTGACCACAATTCTGATGGTGTTATGTGGCACCCTCCAGGAGTACCTGTACGTTGTCCCTGAGGCCAGGTGGCGCAGAGTCAGTGCCACCTTCAGCCCATGGTCTGGGCTGGGCCAGAAGTTGGTGTTTGCCTTGGTCAACCTGGGTCTCAGCCGCTGCACAACTTCGTGAAACATGGCTGGCGGCATCCTCATGAAGTTCTGGAATGCACGAGGGTTTTCGTTCCTCAGCTCCACCATCAGCTTGTTATAAAGTGCGTACTCTGCTCTCCTCGCGATCCATCTTCAGACCCAGACACTTCTTGGCTGCCTCCTTTTCCTTGCGTAGAACAGGTGAAAGAGCCTGTAGAGGGCTTCGCACTGTTGTGGAATGATGGCGGCTACCAAAAGGAGTGTGCGACGATCCATGGTGGAGATGACTGGATGCTGTGGAAGGGCAAGAGCAAGATGAAGGCTGAAGAGGTCTGCACAGCAGGGCTGCTGGACTGAAAGTGAGATCCAGGTGATTTCTCCCCCTTTTTATAGGAAATATAGGTTTTACGCTAGGTGTCCTTCTGCATCCTCTAGACATCCTGCAGACATCCTAAATATCCGAGATACATCCCCTATACGAACGTTTTTTCTGTTTTAATGCTTTATGTGTGAGCTGCATCCTCTTTCATCCTTTCTACGTCCATGCTACTAAAGCTGCGTGTCCGTTCTACGTCCATTTCGCTTCCTCCCTGTGTCCATTTTCCACTGGAGCGCATGTGAGTTGCACAGATGCGCAGCGAATGCATAGCGGATATAGTGGACACATATCGGATGATGACGGACGTATAACGGATGTTCCCCGTTTGCATAGCGGATGTATAACGGATTCGTTGGATACTTCATCCGCTCAAAAATTTTGTGCAGCTCAAAACTTTTTGAGCGGATGAAATCTCAGTAGACGGATGCTGGATGGATAGAGAGTATGAAAAACGTATGCAGTGAGTAAAGAACGGATGCATCGTGTTAACCAACGGATGGCAAGTGTTTCTCTCCATTTTACATTCTCTTTCCATCCGTTGGTGCAGTGTGACATGGGCTTAAAAGATTATGTTCTAAGATTAAATTGAAGGTGCTATGAATTAATATATTGAAGTTTGGTATGAAATACAGTGAGGCAAATATTAAATACATTAATAATTGTCTAAGAAACAAATAAAAGCATTTAAAATAACCAAATTAGGAAAAACGTGATCTATTTGGATCTTGAGCTTTTCCTAATTTGATTATTTTTAACTTTTTTATTCATTTCTTAGACAATTACATATTGCAAAGAACTTGAAGAGGAACTGCTGGATCCATTGAATATGATGAATGAAACTAAAGAAAACAATGGTAGCATGGAAGGACACATACATAACTCTGTTTGGTTAATCATAGATAAATTTCCCTGCTGAATGTACATTACAAAATGTTTACAACAATGCTAGCTGATTGATTCAAAAATGTGTTTCAGATATAATATATATTGATCAAACAGGATAGAAAGAGAAATATCAAGAACAACAGTTAAGTTCCTAATCAACATGAATAGAACATATAAACAAAAAAGGGAAGAAAGCTGCACTAATCTTTCTGACCATAAAATAACTTCCAAAGTTTGCAGTGTCAGTTCTTGCTGACCATACTGAATAAAATAAATCCCAAAGAAGAATTCCAAGAAAAGTTTGGTCAAAAACATATATCAATGGTAAGAAAACAAATGGAGCTCACTCTGCAGATTTTTAAATCAGTAAAAGGCAAGATTGTTCACTCTCTCCTTTATTTATTCATCATTGATCTAGAAATATGGACAGGAAAGGTTGGAGTGATAAACAATTTCAGGTCTCCAAATCCATGGAGAGGAATATAAATTCAGATGTTATCCAATATGTACAATGATATTAATAATCACAGAACCGCAATAAGACAGAAGATAGTTGCTCAGTGTTAATAGTTTTGGAGTCTTTTCTGGATATAAAATCAATGTCCAGAAACCAAAAATAATTACAAGAAATGCAATGTAATGAAAAGCTAATTTTTTTCAGGAAGAATCTGAATGTGTACCCACTAAGTGAAATATCTTGGTCTGCCTTTGACATGTAACAATCAATGAAATATATAAAAATAACAATGTCAAATTATGGCAAGAGATCTTGAAAAGTGGAGGAATTTAAAGCCATCTTGGTTAGGATCAATGCAAGTATTAAAATGAAAATATTGTTCAAGATAAATTATTTGTTCCAAATGGTGTAAATTACAATTTCAGAACCTTGCAGGAATGGCAAACAATACATACATATGGAGTCAATACATACATATGGAGTGAGAAAAGACCAAAAGTTAAAATTTTTGCAAAATTCAAAAGACAGAGGTGGTCTTGCCCTTCCAAATATTAAACTGTATCATAAAGCAAATTGCTTGCTATGGATAATTGAATGGACAACAGTCCTGAATAGTAGAATGTCAGTATGGGAAAGTACCAGCTTAGCTAATTGACTTCACAGATATTTATGGTACAGAGACAAAGGAGAATAAAAATTTTGAAGGACATATTGTTAGGCAAATCTCACTGGTTCTCTCAGCCAACCTGCTATTTTGAGGTGTCAGTGGAAAATTATTTATGCCATTTCAGGCTTCTTTAGATTTTTTGGGAAACTCATAATCCTTTTGTACCTACACTTTGATGTCTCTCAAAGTTTATTTTATAGACTATATGTACATGTCTATATACATAGTATATGTTACTTGGTATATATGGCTATAGTGGATCAATTTGTCTTGTCTTTGATATCTGTCTATGAGGTGCCTAGACTGACAAACAACAAAAACCCTATAAGCTTTTTATATAGTAGTTTAAGTTACTGGCTTCATTATTCTTGACTTTTTAGGAGAGTGTTTAATTCTACTCCACATGCTAATGATTGTGTTAGATACTCAGTTCTAGAACTGTTCCTTTGAGTTTTAGCATGGAATTAATAAAGTGCAGTGTTATTTTAATTATAGAGTTTTGCAGTGGGACAGAGGTTCTTGACATTTATATCTAATAAACCAAAAAGTAATGATAAATGTACTCCTTTAAAAAAAAACACCAAGTTTTATTCAGTTTTTCACATGAATTAAAAAGCTCTTTTCAGTGGACAACATAATTCCGAGTTACCACTTTTACATGCAAATATGACATGGTTATATATTCATTTTTACATTCAACTTCCTATCTTATCCAATTTTAACTTAATTCTATTATTACCTTTTCCATTCCAATTTTTACAGAAGAAAAGAACAAACAAATTATTCCTGGTCTCTGATATTAATCTCAATTTAAACATCCTCTCAGTTCATTTCAATTATTTCAAATATATTTTTTAAACATTAATATTTCTTTTAAAGATAAAAATAACAGTATGCATTCACCTATAAAAATTATCAATGTCCCTCCTTCCTCTTAATAATCTATATTACCCTATTCCCATATCTTCATACTTATTACCTTTTAATTCTTTTATTTGTCAGATTTGCAGTTGCATCACATATTCTTTCCATAGATTCTAAATTAATACAAGCTTTTACACAAGAGAAAAAACATAAGTCCCCCCCTCTTTTTTTTTTTTTTTTTTTTACTAATTTGAGTGTGTCACCTCACTGGTTTAAATATACCTTAATTCCCTCACCTTAATTCCCAATAAACATTTGTTTTTCACTAGTTATAATAATGATCATTCCCTAAAAAACTACATAACATTATATATATTTTCTGTCAGATTCCGCAATATATTTTCCCCTTTTAATGTCATAGAATTTATTTATAGTTTCAAAACAAAGATAAAAAGAAGAAGAAAAAAACAAATAATCCATTTGTTTAACTCATCCTGGTCACTGGTATCAATCTCACTTTTAAACATCCTCACAGTTAATTTCAATTATTTCAATTTATTTAATACACATTAACATTTCTTTTAAAGATAAGAATAAAAATATGCCTTCACCTACTAAAGAATATCAGTGTCCATCCCTCCTCTTAGTCGTCTATATTTCCCTATTTTCTAAATATTTTGTAATTGCAAATATATTCTTATTACCCCTCATCTCCATGTGGAATCCCCCTTTTTAATGCATTAACCATTATCTCTATGTCTTCCAAATAGATAATCTCTTTTCATTATTTTACAATTCCCATATTTCTTTATTTCCTGCTCCTATTTCTCATTCCTCTCTTCCTATTTATTTCTCCATATTTTTTCTCCCTCCAGTTTGTATCCCTCTTCCTCTTTCTATCTTCCTCTCCCGTTTTCTTGTTTCTTTCTACCTTTCCTAATTTCACAGGTATTCCCCTTTTTAGTTACCTTCTTGAATCTCAAATTTTTAACCCTCCTTTTCCCCCCTCTTCTTTGTGATATTCTTTGTGTTAATTGTCTATTTAAGATGGCTTCTCCCTGAACTAACTCCTCCTTCTCTGAAGTTCCTTCTTCATGTTCTTCAATTGCCATTTCCATAGCTTTTAAAATAGAGCCGAGCAATTCACTCTTTCCTGTAGTGATTCTTTCATATTTTTAAGTTTCATTTTTAGTTCTCGAAGAGATATCATCATTGCAGACTCTTATATCTTATAATCATTAAAATCCACAAAAGCTTTTATTTTTCTTTCTTCTTCAGGCTTTCTAGATTCACAATTATTCCAACACTGGGTCTATACCAAAATCATCAATTAGTCCCACAGTCAGTCTCTTCTTACTTTTTTTTTTATTCTAGTTCAGCTTTCACTTTCTGGGGTACTTGTTTTGTTGTTTCAAAATTTCATTTACATTGTATCAAATCAAGTTCATAGAGAAACAAGATCTTTTTTTTTTTTAATTTAAATTTTTGTCCACTAGATGGCACCCTCCGTTATGCAAAGTCTTCACCTTTTCCCCCTGTTTTATTATTCAGGGCTTTTGGAGCCTCAATATTCCAATATAATCAAATTTCCAATTTGTATATCCCCCCCCACACACACTCTTAAGTCCAGCTTTAATTTATGCCTGTTTATTGCCAAAATATTTTAATCCAATTTAGTTAAGTATCTTGTTCGGCTTCTTCCTTTCCCGGCTCGAAGCCACATTCAGTTGTCAAAGTTATTTTTATTTTTCCTTTTTTTCCCTTTGTATTTCCACCACTTTCTTTTCTTTCTTATAAATTCTTATTTCATTAACCTGGGGTAACTTTTATTTAGTTGTTGTGCTCAATTATCCTGGCTCTCCTGCTATCCACCTCTTTCTTCACTCCTGCACAAACTTAGTCCATCTGAGTCCTCAGAGTCCTCACTACTTAGTCCACTGAGTCAGGGTGGCCATTTTAGACCACCGCTTCAGTCTTCGGGGGAAAAATTGCCAAGGCCAGAAGGGAGATGTAGCTCCCCTCGACCTGGCTGGCAGCTTCCCCTTTCTCCACCGCCCCTCTGAGGCAGCTCCAGCCCCCAATCACAAGGATTGAGGCTCTCCGATGAAAGAGCACGGGCCATAGCCGAGGACGATCGTGGTCTATGGTTCATCGGCAAGGAGGGCTCAACCCAGAAACAATAAATGTACTCCTTATTGTCTTACATGAAGTTGTGAAGTAGTCTGATTAGCTGTGTGTCTCTAGATAAATCTATTTTGCAGCTATACTGTTTGTAATCCTTCACTGCAAGAGTGAGCAGCTTAAAGCCCAGAATCACATGAAGTCTGTGAACCTGTTTCATAGAGCTCCAGATCTCTATTTGATCATATGCTGGCCACACCCATGCACAGTTTAGGGAACAGGGAAAATAAATCATGATATATCATGTGACGCTGCCATGATGATGAGTTTGACACCTGTGTGTTGTCGTCTTCCTAGATGATACAGATATTTTACTGAGAGATGAAAGTGGCTGAATCTAGTCCATGGGTGTCATACTCATAGCATAACGTCCTCATATGGCATATCGTGACTCTCCACCCCCTTTGTAATACACAGACTATGAATCCTTTTTACAAATGTTGAAGTAGGAAAGCACTTGAGAGAAAGAAAGGACAATATTCTCTGTTGATTGTGCTGTTCTGTCTCCATATTATTTTTGGATGTTTCTTTTTTGATTGAGCCACTGCTGCTTTTTCCAGGATACCACCTGTCCATACTTGTCTAGCCAGTACCTCCTGTTCCAGAATATTTCATCCTTACTTAGCCTAATGAACATGTTTGCATTTCTAGACTTCACCTGCTTTCACCATTCTTGAATAAAGACACATTTTGCAGTCATGAATGGAATAATATCGCTCCACAATATCTGCCCTTTGAACTGAAACAAGCTTTATTGCAATGTAAAATATTAAAGGACTTCATTCGCAATTATGATTTTAGAGTTATTGGTTGGTAAATCACTGAAATACTGATTGACACTGAATATACTCAACCAGTGTAGCAAAAAAGTAAATTGTAAAGAATTGGACACATGCAGAGAATGTGCAATATTTTGAAGTTTGAGGCTTTACTGGAGATTTTAACATGTTTTCCTTGTTGGGATGATTGTTTGACAGAATGACAAACAAGATTCATCAGAAAAAATAAGAGACACATTTTAGTATTTAAATTGGTTGAAAACCCCAAAGAAAGAACTTAAAAATTTCATATACAAAGGCAAGTCAGTGCTGTATCAGTTAAAAAAAATATTTTTGGAGAGTTAACAAAGTTGACAGATAATGAAATAGTAAAACAGTGTTTATATGTTTTTGATTAATAAATGCACAGAATAATAGTTCTGATATCTTCACTTCTAAGTGGGAAAAGAAGATGTGAGGACAGAGGAACTTTTTTCTTATGAATAATGAATTTCCAGTATATTCATAGAAAGAACATTCAGATACCTGAAAGGCACATGCAAGAAATGCAGGACCAATCCAGTTTATTGTCAAACTACTGAATCAAAAAAAACAAAACAAAACAACAACCTCAGATGATGTTACGAAACTTGACAGAGAATGCTGAAAAACAAATATTTTTTTTGATGCAAAATAAAATATTTAGACTTTGTTCTTACAAAAATCAAAGATTTATTCAATTATTATTCATTTATCTGTAAATACATATATTTTTAAAATGAAGAAATTAATTCTGTCTTGGCTATGAATAATTACATTGATAAAAATATTTTACCAAGATTAAAGTTTCTATTGCAAATAATTACAAATTATTCAGCCTTTATTGTTAATAAAGCATTAAATGACTGATATAGACTAGTAATGAATTATATACAGTACATTTAATAAAAGGCTAATGATCAATTTCAGAAACTTGTAGAATTCAAAAAAACAAAGATCCACAGTAACTATGAATTTTGAGTATGCTATCATGTCAGCTGATTAAATTTCAGAATAGATCTTAATTCTTTATGGTTGTATCATGTTTGTGAAAGGGACAGGCCTTTTAGAAGTGGTCCAAAGATATATCTGGATTGATATAAACAATATTCAAGAGTCTGTATAACATTAAGTAACTTATTGTTTGAGACAAATGGAACAAAAGCCCTGATTTTTCCCCATTTTACTCATTATTCAATGACTATGTTATGTTTAAACTTTGCTCAGTGGAGACCGAAATCAGTAGTTTTTTTTTTTTGGGGGGGGGGGGCTATCTGCCTCTATTTCATTACTTAATTTTATTATTATCTTTATTATGTGTTTTTCAATATTCTTTTAGACCTTATTTGAATTTGTGTTATATTAATTTCTTCTTGAAAATTATAATAAATACTTATAAAAGTAATTAAATAAAATGAAAACAATGGGGAAGGGAAAATAAACATAAATGCGTACCAGAGGACACTGGTACCCATTGCATGTTTAAGTATGTTAAGTCTCACTTTGTCATGGCCTCAGAGTAAGGCTCCAAGACACAGGCAGACAGGTCCCACTGGGCACTGCTTCCACTAATTCAACAGCCACTGCATCAAATGCTGACACCATCTTAGGTCCCTCCTCATCTGGGACTAATCCTTAGTTAGCCAACATGAGCAAACCCCTTCAGCCTGAAAATCCTGCACCTCATCCAAAAAAAAGTGCCTTGTGAGCAAGTAGTAAGACGCTAATTTTACAAGCAAGATGGGTGCCTCATTATTGGCAACAGCTGATCAAGGAAAGGACTTTTTCCAACTCTTGCAAAGGAGAGAGTTTAAACTAGGCAAGGATTGCCTTCTGTTGCTGGAAGCAATTTCGATATCTGGCTTTGTGTATTCTTGCTGTTGACTCCTGCTACATTTTCAATCTTAGCACGTTCCTGACCAAGTCTTGACTCGTTCCTCTCTACTTTTCAAGGCATTGTGAGTTTCTGATTATGGACTGTTCGACTCGGATTACATCTTCTCTTCAGCCTCTATTAAGCTGCCATGCACACATACTCTTCCCCCATCCCCGCTCCCCAATCCCCTTTTCTGTTATCTCCCCATACCTATCTGCTACCATCTGTCCTGACAAGCTTCCTGATGTCTTCACAAGCCTTGCTTTAAATGCTCTGCTTAGTTGCTCTGTTCCAACTTTCGTTGTGCCTCCCATTGTTTCCCCCTTCTCACTGCATTTTGATCAAACTTCCTCCAATGTGTGTGTTCTCCTGCCCAGCACCTCTGCCTTCATCACACCTGAACTTTGTCTGCTGGTTGCATGGGTATTTATTGCCTTTGCTAAAGTCATGACACAAAGCATTTATGTATGTATTTATTTAACTGTATTTGGAACCCAGCCCAATTGGATTGTTTACACTTATATAAAATCTGAATATAAATAACATGGTATACATATAACAGTACATTAGTTTAAAAATGGTCACTTACAGTCATTCCAATTCAAAGGCATGCTTGAATATTGTGGTGTTGAAAGCTTTGCAAAATGCAAGGAAGATTGAAATCAAAACTATGTCCTAGGATATACATTATATTTCAAAACATGGACGTTACCACTTGAGAAAGCCTGCTGCTAACCTCATTCCATGTACTTTGTTTTATGGTGTGTATAGTTGACACCCAACTAAATTTTAAACCATCCTTGGAGATCAAGTAATAAATTTGTATCAACTTATGTTTTAGAAATAGTTAAAATAATACAGACTTTTGTTAGATCCAGCAAAAATATTATGAATGTATCTTTTTGCATTAGAAATTGGTTCCCACTTCTCAAAACATACACAGTGTGTACCTTAAGTTGGAGAAAATTGGACATTATTACTATTTTCTGTAGCTGTCAATTTCTACAGTTAGCTGTATTTTGTCATTTCATTCCATTCATATAGCAGCTGATCTCATTGTACTGGCTCTGGGAGACTAACATTCTTAAAGAATTTTAAGAATATGGTTTGAATAACAAGCATGTAAATGGGAGTCTGCACTGTAGTTTAAATAGACTTGCAAGCTTTTAACCAGGGGTGGGATTCTACCGGTTCGCACCTATTTGCTAGAACTGGTTGTTAGAAATAATCTCCTTTTGTTTTTTTCCATTTTACTGGCCCAATCCTGTAAGGAAGGCAGGAAGGAAACATTGGTGTTGCTAATAGAAACTGCCTGTCCATTAACCCTTATTACATTCTGGGCAGGACTGGACTTCCTATCTCCGGAGCTTCTCTGGAGTTTTGCTGATACTTTGCTTGTGTGGAACATGAAATTGACCTTTGTGTAGCCATTTCGCTTGGAAACCTGACAGCTTGAGTTTCTTAAAGGGGGAAGGGTTGTTTTAAGCTTTTTACACTGCTGTTGGGAGGAAATACTCCCCCGTTGGAGTTAGCACTTTGAAGAAATAATTGAATAACAAAGCAGAGGTGCCGCAAAGAAGCTTTTAATGACAAGCAACCAAGATGAGTGGCATTCAGCAAGGCTTCTTGGCTAGCAAGAAAGATTGACATTCAAATGGAGTTTACATATCCTTTCTGAGTTTTGGTCTAAAACTGTTTTTTGGTGAAGTTTAATTCTGTCTTTGGTTATATTTAATCCTATGTCTATTGATGGGATAATTTTCCCTATTCAGCTTTGTTTGGAAGGAAAAAGGTTAATCTCTGTTTCTGAAAATAAACTGGGTTGAGAAATCTGGCTAGTTCCTGTGTCTACTTGTTCTGGTAATTGGTTTAACAAGCAACAGCTACTGTTGTG
Source organism: Laticauda colubrina (assembly GCA_015471245.1). NCBI lineage: Eukaryota > Metazoa > Chordata > Lepidosauria > Squamata > Elapidae > Laticauda > Laticauda colubrina. Next base: position 8,950,295 of record BLBF01000041.1, on the reverse strand, counting down.
ATTTAATTATTTGTATTGTGTTTGAATTTTTTCCTGCCTCATGGTTTCTTTTTCTATCTGGGGAGGGTGGGGTCTTCCTTCACTGCTTTAGTGGTATCTGGCACTGTCCTTTGGGGTGTACTTCCAAGAGGCAGGATGCAAGCTTGGCACTGATTTTTTTACTGCCTTTCTGGGGGACATGTGACCTTTCCTTAAATCTGTGTCAAACTTCAAGATTTCTTTCCTTTGCATCTTTTGGCTGTCATAAGTAATGGGGGGGGGGGGGAAGGTGGGGTGAAATAATTGTGAGGAGTGATCTGGAGGTTTTTAAAATTACTGTATTAGTTTTGGGGGGGAGTTTCTTGTTTATGCTTCTTGCCTGTGCTATGTGCAAATGCACCTCTTTATCAAAATAGCCAAGGTCAACGGAAAGATGCCTGCATCACCACCTGAAGATGCCCACATGACATTACATACAACTAATTGGATGGACAGTTTGAACTATTGTGGGTGGGAATGTTGCCATCACTTTGTATATGTGATTTTCACACTCAGTTCCTCAGATGCAGAATTCCTTTGATGCTGCCACTTGATTTCCAGTAAAAGATATCTTTTCTCTAATTATTGGAGTCTAAATATTTCTTTCTTTGAATGGAGCACCAACTGACATTCTGGAGCACCAACTGACATGATTTCCTGAGGATATCTTGTGAGGTGAATGAGACCAGTTGGTGTCTTTAAAGTGGTGCAAATGGATCTAAGGATTGCTTCTCCTGGGGTGCTCTTTCTGGAGAGCTTAAATGACCTCTCTGCTAAAGGGTTTCACTTTATGAGCAAGAGTTGGCTGGTGATAGTTACTATTGCATTTTAACTATTTTAATTCCTCATGGTGCTCTGGCACTCTGCCTGATTTGTAACTCTGGCTTGCAGGTCTTTTTAATCTAATGATTGGTATTTAGGGCAGCTTTTTGCAAGCAAAGAAGCTTTTTGTATTTTTGTACAGGTAATCCTTGACTTACAAAAGTTCATTTAGTGACCATTCAAAGTTACAATGGCACTGAAAAAAGTGACTTATGACCATTTTTCACATTTAAGACCATTGCAGCATTCCCATGGTCACAAGAGGCCAGGTGAGAAGTACCCCTCGAAGTGAGTGATGTTGAATTGGCCACACCCACTCAGCCACATGACCACCAAGTCAGACCTACGAACTGAGCCACACCCACAGAACCTGCTGTTTAAAAATTTGAATCCCACCCCTTCTTTTAACCAATTCTCCAGCTAAAACTCAGGTTAAAGTGTAGCCTTGAATCTGATCACTAGAGAACAATGTTTACCTAGAATGTGGATTCATTTCTAAGAGGACTGATTTAACAAACCAAGTAGCTGCTATTATATCGTTCTTTCTTGGCTCATAATATCTAGATGTGATTCATTACTCAGTGTCTGTCCTTACATCATTTGTGCCACCTGCAGAAATGATCCGGAAGGCTCTATACAGCGATGTCACTTCATGCTTAGCTCTATTTACTGTATTTACCATATTGTATTTTAATTCTACTTTTGGAAAAATTAGATCATCAAAATGGGGATTTTTTAAATAAGAGGTTATCTGTAAGTGTACTGAGTCATTGTTATCATTATTGGTTAAATATGCCTGTGATCTTGTATTGTTGTTTAGTTACTTTGGCTGTTTGATTCATTAAAGAAAACAGCTGTAAAGCTTGCTTTTAGTTATAGTGCCTTGTTTTGATCAGTAGAAAAGTTCTGATCTGATTATGTACTCTTAATTTCACTTAAAAGGGAAAAAAAATCAAGAGATGCAGAGCCAAGAAAAACAGAAAAGAAAGATTAGGTCTTCAAGGACAGATGAAATAGTGAATTATGGAGTATTAGTGTTCTCTGTGCTTGGTTTTTTTGCTTGCAGATGTTTCATTACTACTAACTAATGTTGTCAGTGCAAGCAAGTGTGGAGTTTGCTCCTTGTTCATATGCAATAATTTGCCCTGCCAGTTTTAGTGCAGTTTTCTGTTAGTTCCTTAATAGATAACTGGTAGGACAAACTCTCTATGAGAAATTAGGAAACCAACTCAATACAGAGAAATCCTTATATATGGCAAATTTTTTTGCTATAAAGCCTTAGGTGGAACAATTTTTATTTTTAACTCTGCTATTCTTGTTGATAAAATCTCCTTGTTTTGAGAAATCTTTAATATTTTGTGCCCAAGAAAAACAATTCATTAAATATAAATTTGAGGTGTTCAGGGACCCAGAGATGAAGAAACAGAAGCTCAATGAGATTGGTGACACAGCAGAAATAAAACTGTCAAGATAGACTGGTTGTCAACCATTTGAACAAAAGTGTGTATGGGAACTTGAGGACTTGCACAAATGAACTATATTTGGGTCCACAAAGACTTAGTAGAACTGCAAAAACTTGCTAAAAGGCACTAATCCATACCAGCCTATAGAGGTTTGTCTTTCTCATGGAAACACCCATTCACTCCCATAAGCTCAAACCAGGAATTGTTTACCAGAAAACAAACAATTTCACAGGTATCTGGGGTTTGATGGGACAGAATGGGACAACTCACCACAGCCAACTCATGGCCATTTTGCCATGGCCAATTTTCCACAGTTAATTCACCAACTCCCTATGGCCAACTCGCTATGGGACAACTCACTGGACAATTTAACAATTCAAGTTAATTATTTAAAATAAATTTTAAAAATATTTTAGTTTTTGTCATTCAAATTTCATTTTGTTCCTCTTTTTACACCCATTCTTTAATAATTCTCTTCCACCATTTCTTTTTATATTAGTGTATTTCTTGCCCTGCAGCAAATTTTCCTGCAGTGAGCTGACCATGGGGAGTTGTCCTGTGGTGAGATGGCAATGGCAAATTGTCAGAGACTTGGGGTGGGAAGTCTTCAGGAATATATAGCATTTAGATCAATAGTTTTCCTATATTACATTCTTCCTCTCAATTTCAAAGCTCAGCTAGGACCTCTTCCTTTCTCTTGCTGTCAGTAACCCTCTTTGAATTTACAAATACAAAATTTAAAAACTAATGCCAAGAAAAATATAAAAAGAGAAATGCAGAGCTAAAAGATTTATCTTCCCTCCTGACAAATATAAACAACTTCATTTTTTTTAAAAAGAAATATCTACTTCCTGTATCTCATTCCTTATCAATAGTCAAATTATAAAAACTAATCATTCAATCCTTATCAGCAAAAGTTTATTACGAACTACCAGAAACAGTAACTGACTGTATTTTAACTATAATCTAATAAATCATTTTGTATTTCAATTTATCACTTTCTCTAAGAAATACAACTGAATAAAAATGAAATGTGAAGGTGCAGATGGCTGGATTCTAAATTCTGAGTCTCTTGATTTGATTCTGGTTCTAATGAAATCTTATTCCTTTCTGCAAATGCTTTGGTAGCTTGAAGTCAGTGTGCTGATGTTACCTAATCAGCCATCATCGAGTCCCATGTTAAAAGAGAAGATTCTATTTGTTTTTGGAACCAAATTTTGAACCGAAGTTGGTTGAATCTGAAAAATTGGCATGGACTGGATTATCCATTTCCAGTCCTTTCTTTTTTGCCTTAGAGTTATAATGTGCTTTTGCTGAAGCCCCTGTCACACTGCACCAACGGATGGAAAGAGGATATAAAACGGAGAAAAACACTTACCATCCGTTGGTTAACGTGATGCATCCGTTCTGTACTCACTGCGTCCGTTCTGCTTCCTCTCTATCCGTCCAGCATCCGTCTATTGACGTTTCATCCGCTCAGAGGGTTTTGAGCTGCTCAAAACTTTTACGCGGAAAATGTATCCAATGCATCCTTTCTGCATCCGCTAGGCATCCGCTAGGCATCCGTTCTGCATCCATTATGCATCCACTATATCTGCTATGCATCTGCTATGCATCCGCGCAACTCGATCCGCTCCAGCGGTAAACAAACGCAGGGAGGAAGCAGAACGGATGCAGAATGGATGGAGAAAGGATGAAAGCGGATGCAGCTCGCAAAGAAAGCATTTAAAATGGAAAAAACGTTCGCAGAGGGGACCTACCTCGGATATGAAGGATGTCTAGAGGATGCCTAGAGGATGCAAAGGGACACATAGGGGAAAACCTATATTGCCTATAAAAAGGGGGAGCAACTCATCTGGATCTCACTTTCAGCCCAGCAGCCCAGCTGTGCAGACCTCTGCAGCCTTCATCTGACTCTTCCTCTTCCACAGCATCCAGTCATGTCCACCATGGATCATAACAAAGTCCTTTTGGCAGCCACCATCGTTCTGCAACAGTGCGAAGCCATCTACAGGCTCTGTGAACTTTACTACGGGAAGAAAAAGAGGCGGCCAAGAAGCGTCTGGGTCTGAAGATATATCGGGAGAAGAGCAGAGTATGGACTGTACAACAAGCTGATGGTGGAGCTCAGGAATGAAGACACTCGTGCATTCCAAAACTTCATGAGGATGCCTCCAGCCATGTTTGACGAAGTTGTGCAGCAGCTGACACCCAGGTTGACCAAGGCAAACACCAACTTCCGGCCCAGCCTGGAACCTGGGCTCAAGGTGGCACTCACTCTGCGCCACCTGGCCTCAGGGACCACCTACAGGAGCATGCAGTACGGCTGGAGGGTGCCACACAACACCATCAGCATTGTGGTCAGAGAAGTGGTGCAGGCCATCATCGAAGAATACATGGAGGAGCTCCTCCAGTGCCCCACCACTGAAGAAGGATGGAAGAAAGTTGCAGAGCAGTGGTATCAGAGGTGGAACTTCCCCCATACCATTGGAGCCATCGATGGCAAGCACGTGGCCTGCAAAGCTCCAGCCAAGTCGGGGTCCACTTATTTGAACTACAAGGGCTTCTTCAGCATCATCCTCTTTGCCATGGTCGATGCTGACTACAAGTTCATGTACATCGATGCTTCAGGCAGCGGCTCATGTTCAGATGCCCAGGTATACAACGCCAGTGACCTCAAGGAGGGGCTGGAACGCAACCTCATCGTGGGCTTCCCAGATCCAGACCCACTGCCCAATGACACGCAAGATGTGCCCTACTTCATCGTGGGGGATGACGCCTTCTCCCTCAGAACCTACCTCATGAAGCCCTACACCTCCAAATACCTCACCCGTGAAGAGAGGATCTTCAACTACAGGCTGTCCAGGGCAAGGTGGGTGGTGGAGAACGCCTTTGGCATCCTGGCCAACAGGGTCCAGGTACTTCTCACCACCATGCAGCGTCACCCAGAGACCGTGAGGAGGATCGTGGAAGCTTGCTGCATCCTGCACAATCTCATGCGCACCCGCTACCCAGTGTTGCAGAACAGGCTTGTCGACCGTCAACAAGGGAATGGGGACATGGAGCCTGGTGAATGGAGGCAAGGATGAAACCTGATAGACGCTGTGGATGTACAAGGCCCCAACAGAGCTTAACATAAAAGGAAGAAGCAGTGCAACCTCCTGAAACACTGGTGCAACTCCCCAACTGGAGCAGTGGAGTGGCAAAACAGGATGGTAAATGATTAATGGATGCTTCCTTGAGCCTGCCTCATAACACTGATGAGATTGGGCCATGTATGTTGGGTGGGCCTACAATGAACAGGGCATTTAATAAAGAGTTGTATTTATGTTGAAATGTGTGGATCAATGATTACATTGTTATTGATAATAAAGGGTCATAGGTGTGGCACCTGGGAGGGTGGACCATACAGTCCCACTATGCTTGCACTGGAGGTTTATCTATCCCATAGCTATTACCCATCCCAAAGGTATCCCTGCTCATTCCACAGGTATCCCTGCCCACCCCACTGCTATCTTAACGCATCCCACAAGCATGCAAAGGCTTAAACCATTTCTTAAAGTTTCCACCAAGACTTTATTAAAAAAAAGAAATGAACCAAGTGTGTGAAGCAAAGATAAACTTTATTAATAACAAACTGTAAAAGAAAAATGACCCAAGTCAAGTGTCCAAATAAAGTCCACAGGTAGCCAGCCAGCCAGTCTCTGGCACTCCTCTTGGTCACTCAGAGGTGTGCTCAGTCTCAGGGGTGAAGGGTCCAGGTGCTGTGGAGGTGGCTAGTGCTGGAGTGCTTGTCTGAAGCGCCATTGGGGTGCAGCATCAGCAGAGTAAGCACCAGCAGAAGCACCACCGCCAGAAGCATCATCATCAGCTCCTCCAGAAGCAGCAGCAGAAGCTCCAGCCCCAGAAGAGCGAGCCCGTGCTACAGAAGTCCCAGCAGAAGCAGAGTGAGGGCCAGCGGGTGGGATGGTGGCCCTGTCCCTCTTGCCAGGGCTGGCAGCAGATGGCTGAGGCTTTCTGTTCTTCCCCAATGTTGTGGGGTTTCTGGCTGGCAGGGAGGCTGGCAGGAACCAAGGCTGGCACCAAGGCTGCAGGCAGGCAGGCACCAAGGCTGGCAGGAAGGTTGGCAGGCAGGCAGTCACCAAGGCTGGCAGGCAGGCAGGCACCAAGGCTGGCAGGAAGGCTGGCAGGAAGGTGGCAGGAAGGCTGGCAGGCAGGCAGACACCAAGGCTGGCAGGAAAGCTGGCAGGAAGGCTGGCAGGCAGGCAGGCACCAAGGCTGGCAGGAAGGCAGGCAGGCACCAAGGCTGGCAGGAAGGCTGGCAGGCAGGCAGGCACCAAGGCTGGCAGGCAGGCA